>CM053742.1:16544917-16586501 GCA_028658305.1 Pachyuromys duprasi | reverse complement strand
GGGAGGGGGCTATGCCTGGGATTCAAAGTACCTAACCTGTGATTGATATAAAAATAAATAAATTAAAAAAAAGAAAAGGGATGGTTAAAGAGTGGAAGAAAATCTTTGTTATCTATACATCAAAGAGTACATTAAAAACTAAAACTAAATGAATAAATATAGAAAGAAAGAAAGAAAGAAAAAAGAAAGAAAGAAAGAAACAAAGAAAATAGGGAAACGACACCCTTCACAATAGCTACAAAGGACATAAATTACCTTGGTGTGACCGTAACCAAGAAAGTTAAAGACTTGTATGAAAAAAAATTTCAGTCTCTGAAGAAAGAATTAGAAGAAGATATCAGAAAATGGAAAGATCTCCAATGGTCATGGCTTGTCAGTATTGACAAAGTAAAAATGCCCATCTTACCAAAAGCAATCTACAGATTCAATGCAATTCCTAACAAACCACCAATACAATTCTTTACAGATCTTGAAAGAAAATTCTCAACTTCATCTGGAATAACAAGAAACCCAGAATTCTTAAAACAATCCTCTATAATAAAAGATCTTCTGGCGGTATCTCCATCCCTGATCTCAAGCTGTACTATAAAGTAACAATACTAAGAACTGCATGGTACTGGCATAGAGACTGACTGGTGGATCAATAGGCTCAAACAGAAGACCCAGAAAAAAAAAATTCACACACTTATGGACACATGATTTTTGACAAAGATGCCATTCAATGGAAAACCATTCAATTGACAAAACCATTCAATGGGAAAAAGATAGCATTTTCAACAAATGGTGCTAGTCTAACTGGATATCTACATGTAGGAAAATGAAAATAGATCAATATTTATCACCCTGCACAAAACTAAATTCTAAGTGGATCAAAGATCTCAATTTAAAACCAGACACACTAAATGTGTTAGAAGAAAACGGGAAGAGCCTTGAACTCATTGGTACAGGAGACAACTTCCTGAACAGAACACCAACAGCACAGGCTCTAAGATCAACAATCAATAAGTGGGACCTCATGAAGCTGAAAATCTTCTGTAAAGCAAAAGACACTGTCGTCAGAACAAAATGATAACCTACAGATTGGGAAAGGATCTTCACCAACCCTATATCTTACAAAGGGCTAATATGCAGCACATATAAAGAACTCAAGAAGTTAACAAGCAAAAAATCAGTTAATCCAATTAAAAATAGGGTACAGAGCTAAACAGAGAATTCTCAATAGAAGAATATTGAATGGCGGAGAAGCACTTAAAGAAATGTTCAATGTCCTTAGTCATCAGGGAAATGCAAATCAAAACGACCCTGAGATTTCACCTTACACCCATCAGAATGGCTAAGATCAAAAACTCAAGTGACAATACATGCTGGAGAGGATGTGGAGAAAGGAGAACCCTACTCCACTGATGGCGGGAATGTAAACTTGTACAACCACTTTGGAAATCAATCTGGCACTTCCTCAGACAATTAGGAATCGTGCTTCCTCAAGATCCAGCTATACCATTCATAGGCATATATCCAAAAGATACTCACGTATATAGCAAGGGTATTTGCTCAACCCTGTTTATAGCAGCTTTATTTGTAATAGCCAGAAGCTGGAAACAACCCAGATACCCCTCAGTTGAGGAATGGATACAGAAACTGTGGTACATCTACACAGTGGAATATTATTCTTCAATAAAAAACAAGGAAATCATGAAATTTGCAGGCAAATGGTAGGAACTGGAAAAGACCATCCTAAGTGAGGTATTCCAGAAGCAGAAAGACAAACGGTATATACTCACTCATAAGTGGATATTAGATATATAATATAGGATAAACATACTAAAATCTTTACACTTAAGAAACTAATCAAGGAGGACAACTCTAAGATTCTCAATTCCCATTCAGAAAGGCAAAGAGGATGGACATTTGAGGAGGGAGAAAACAGGGAACAGAACAGGAGCCTACCACAGAGGGCCTCTGAAAGGCTCTACCCTGCAGGGTATCAAGGCAGATGCTGAGACTATAGCCAAACTTTGGGCAGAGTGCAGGGAATCTTATGAAAGAAGGGGGAGAGAGTAAGACCTGGGGAGAAGTGGAGCTGCACAAGTACAGCAACAGAATAAAAAAATCTGGGCACAGGGGTCTTTTCTGAGACTGACATTTCAACGAAGGCCCATTCATGTAGATAACCTAGAACCCTTGCACAGATGTTGCCCATAGCAGTTCAGTATCCAAATGGGTTCCATAGTGATGGGAACAGGGACTGTCTCTGACAGGAACTGATTGGCCTGTTCTCTGATCACCAGCCTCTCACGGGGGAGCAGTCTTAACAGGCCACAGAGGAAAACAATGCAGCCCCTCCCAATGAGACCTGATAGACTAAGATCAGAGGGAAGGAAAAAGACCTCCCCTATCAATGGGCTTGGGGAGGGTCATGCGTGGAGAAGAGGGAGGGAGGGAGGGGTTGGAAGGGAAAGAGGGAGAGAGCTACAGGGGGGATACAAAATGAATAAAGTGTAATTAATAAATTTTTTAAAAAGAATTATTCATTTTTACTTCTAAATGGTTAACAATTTTAAAAATATTATATGAACATTGGCTCATTAATTGAATGTTTTGAATTTCAAAATTATTTTACCTTAATTTGTATTCATGAACATTTAGTAGTATGAACTAGAATAAAGCAATTAGAAAATATGAATGCTAAAATAAATAAATAAATAAATAAATAAGTCAAAAGACAATTATCTAGAAAACAACCCAATCAATAATTGTCTATATTCTTTCATAGGATCTCTGTGGTAGGTGATTGCCCTATTACTTGTATTCCCCAGCTTCTGATGTCTATACTGTTTGCCCTTCTGAAAGAGGATTAAGCATCTTCCCTACCCTCCTTGTTGTTTATCTTCTTTAGGACTATATATTTTAATATGTTTATCCTATATTATATGGCTAATATCCACTTATAAGTTACTATAAACCATGTATGTTTTTCTGCTTCTGGGTTACCTCACTCAGGATACCTCATTCTGGGTTACTGCACTCATGATTTTCTTGATTTTAATGGCTGAGTAGTATTCCATTGTGTAAATGTACCACAATTTTTGTATACATTCCTTGGTTGAGGGACCTCTAGGATGTGTCCACATTCTGGCTATTATGAATAAAGGTGCTATGAAGATAGTTGAGCAAATGTTCTGGTTTTATGATTAAGAATATTTTGGATTTATTCCTAGGAGTGGTATAGATGGATCATTAGTAGCACTATTCCTAATTGTCTGAGAAAGCACCAGATTGATTTTCAAAGTGGTTGCACAAGTTTACATTCCCACCAGCAATGGCAGAGAGTTCCCCTTTCTCCACATCCTCTCCAGCATGTGTTGTCACTTGAGTTTTTGATCTTAGCCATGGTGGTGGGTGTAAGGTGAAATCTAAGGGTCGCTTTGATTTGAATTTCCTGATGAGTAAGGACATTAAGCATTTCTTTAAGTATTTCTCTGTCATTCAATAATCCTCTATTGCCAACAGGGTATCGAAGCAGATCGTGAGTCCCATAGCCAAACCCTGGGCAGAGTGTCAGGAATCTTATGAAAGAAGTGGAGAGATAGAGAGAGCTGGAGGGGGCAGGAGTTCCACAACAGTGCTAAATATCTGTTCCCAGGGGAGCCCTGCAAAGCCCAATGTTCCAATCAAGGACCATGCTTGGAGAGGAATTAGACCCCCTGCACAGATGTAGCCCATAGGCAGCTTTTGTCTCAATATGTGTTATCTAGTAAGTTGAGCAGGAGACTCTCTCTGGCATGGACTTGGTGGCCAGCTCTTTTATCTCCTCCTCCTGGGGGAGGCAGCCTTGCCAGACCACAGAGGAAGACAATGAAGCCAGTCCTAATGAAACCTGATAGGCTAGGGTCAGATAGTAGGGGAGGAGGACTTCACCTATCACCTTCCAGTGGACTTGAAGAGGAGTATCAGGGGAGAAGAGGGAGGCAGGGTGGGGCTGGGAAGAGAGAAGGGAGGGAGATACAAGGTGAATGAATTGTAATAAATAACAAATAAGAAGTTTAAAAAAAACAAATTCACACCTCTGCAACAAAGATAAACACTACCTGAGAGTAAAAGGCTGCAAAAACATTTTCCAAGCAAACAGACACAAAAATCAAGCTGAAGTAGCCATTTTAATATTGAGTAAAATAGACTTTCACCCAAAAGTAAACAAAAGAGATGAAGAAGGACACTTCATTCTCACCAAAGGAAAAATCCACCAGGAGGGCATAAAAATCCTGAACATCTATGCACCAAACACAAGAGCCCCTGCATCTGTCAAAGAAACATTAATAAAGCTTAAATCCCACATTGATCCTAACACCTTAATAGTGAGAGACTTCAACACCCCATTCTTACCAAGGGACAGATCATTGAGACAGAAGCTAAACACAGAAATAATGACACTTAAGAGGTCTTAAATCAAATGGACCTAATAGATGTCTGCAGAAAATTTCATACAAACACAAAAGAGTATACGTTCTTCTCAACACCTCATAAAACCTTCTCCAAAATTGACCATATAATCCAGCACAAAGAAAGCCTCAACATATATAAGAAGATTGAACTAATCTCTTGTATCATATCAGACCACCATGGTCTAAAACTATACCTCAGCAATAACAGAAATAACAAAAGCCTACACACACATGGAAACTGAACAACTCTCTACTCAGTGACAATTGGGTTTTACTTCAGCCCTTATGTCACACGCACATATGTATACATATACATATACTATTTTATGTATCTATATGAAATGTATGACTCACTGTAAGAGAAATTTAATTGCATTTATTCTCTGTCTCTTTCTCTGTCTCTGTCTCTTCCCCCCACCTCTGTGTTTGTGTGTGTGTGTGTGTGTGTGTGTGTGTGTGTGTGTGTGTGAAGACAACTTGCAGGACTAAGTTCTCTTGTTCTACCATGTAGGTCCCAGGAACTAAACTGAAGTCATCTACTTAAAGACACTAAAGTATCCTGCTGGCCCCCAAACTTTCAATAGTTGTCTTTCTGTGAATGACTTAGTTTACTTAGTATGGTGATCTCCAGTTGCTTCCATATTCGTGTAGTAAGATTTATTTATGAATGAATTCATACATATATATGAATTACATATGTTATTCATTCATTCCTCAGTTGCTGGATATATACATTACTTCTATAACTTAGCTACCACAAATAATGCTGTAATAAATACTGATGTGCAAGAATGGTATATCTCGGTTTTATGGTATACCTATTTTTATGTTTTTGAGAAACTTCCTCACTGGTTTCTGTAGCTGCTAGACTAGTTTTCACTCCCATCAGTAGTAAGATAAGCAATATAAAGTAACATGAAACTTTACAACTAAAATATAAATCTAATATTAATGATTATAAGATGGACCAGTTGAGAAGACATTTTGCTACAGATACTGTATCTTCCCTTTCATTGTCAGATGGTTTAACAGATCTTTTTACCTCAGGAGAACAAGTCAGGACTAGTTCTGGAAGATGCAGTTGAAGATGTTGTTCTCATTCCACATAGATTAACATATTCTCTGTGCACTTCACTCTTGTTATCCATGACATGTATCCTACAATCAATTCTTACCTATCTTGTTAGTGCATGAAATGTTAGTACTAGAGAATATTGGTTTTTGTTATTCTTTCTTCTCTGCAATGAGCAATTCCATCTTGAGTTACTTTTAGCCTCCTCTCTAAGAGACTTTCGTGGGTTTTTTGACTCTTGGGCATGTGTTCACAGTCTCACTAGAAATGGGCTCTTTTGTCTCTGGCATAGCTGCCTTTTCCCTCATATGTCATCCTTTGAAGGTCTCTCTGAGGATTTGACACAAAACACTCATTTTGGAATGAACATATGTGATGGCAGGGATCCAAGCTAAATGGCAAAATAATTCTAATGACTATCTGGTCTGGCAGACTGGCTCACTGGGACCATGTTCTAATATTAGTCAGACTAGAGGCTTTGAGCCACATCAGCCAGAGTGTACCGCCCTTTTCCACTTTCTCTTTTCCCAAACTTTCTAAATTCCCATTTTCAAAGCCAATGATGTATATTTTTCCTGAGAGTAAGGTAAAGAAATATAGTGAAGATAAACCAAGGATAATCTGCCCCCTCCATCTTAACAAAGGGACCAGACATTTGATCAGCTAGTGTCCATGTGAAGGATGTGGCATTAGACAATACCAGATTAATTGACTATGGGTAGTAAAAGATGTAGATTGGCATCTACTATCCACCCCATTCTTCCACATTCAGCCAATAAGAACTATGAACCCCAGGCTAGGGTCTAGGTATATCTCCAGTTATACAAATAAGAGCTATTTATGAGAAATTTAGAAGAATAAAGTGGTGCTTGTTTTGTTTGTGTTGACAAAAGCCATTCACAGATGTGATGAGGTTTCTATTTTTGCATTACTAAATATCCCAGTGTTCAGACTGGAAACCAATGCATCAATTCTTCTTTTTGTTTCATTTTATACTTAGGCCTATCATGCATGGTATAATTCCTGGAGATCAAAGGTTAGAGGTGATTTTCTGATGTTCCCATTTCAGGTCATGAACAAAGTAGCAACAGTCATGCTGAAGTATATCCTCTATGGATTCCACAGATGATTCCTAGAGGCCTAACCCTGAGCCCATTGTTCTTGCTTCATGAACAAAATATACCACACAATAGTTTCCCAAATAATTACTCAAAAAATGGTGCTGGTCTAATGTCTACATGTAGAAAAATGCAAATAGACTCATATTTATTACCCTGCACAAAATTAAAGTCTAAATGGATCAAACACCTCAACATAAAACCAGACACACTAAATCTGTTAGAATAAAAAGTGGGGAAGAGCCTTGAACTAATTGGCACAGGAGACAACTTCTTGAAGAGAACACCAACAGCACAAGCTCTAAGATCAAAAATTAATAAATGGGACCTCATGAAACAAAGAAAAATGCATGTTAATAAATGGTTAATTTATTCAACTTGTTTTTAGAACTCATAATACTGATCAGTTGTTCTAGATTCTATCTATTACGCACTTGCTGTGTAATTTCAGCCTCAGTTTCCTCATTTAGAAAATGCTAACAATAATACTATAAATTGAATGCAAGTTGCTTCCACAAAAAGTTGCACACATTGCTTAACCCTCAGTGTAATGATGTTTGAAGATGATAGGCCCTTTAAGATGCATTTGATGTCAGGAGGAACCTATCTCCACAAATGGGTTGTTTTCTTCTAGAAATGACTTAGCTTTCATGGAAACTTGCCCTTTCTTGTTCATGTACACATCCCAGGTCTTCTTTCTATATCTTCTGGAATGAATTAAGCAATGCGTGGCTATTGCTAGAAGCTGAGCAGATGTCTATGTTATGTACTTTAACATCTAAAACCACAATCTGAAAGTTAAACTGTTTCTTTTTAAAATTATCTGGTCTGGGGAGGGTCTTCCAGATGTTGACGACCAGTGCACACCATATCTGAGGGGCAGAGGATCCAAAGCTCTGAAACTGTTGAGTGTATGGGTGGCTGAAGTCAGAACATCAACTTTGAGGTTTCCCTGGCTTGAAGGGACAACCCATGTGCTGGGACAGATTGAATCCAGGACCCCCTGGATGTCTCTGGGGTCTGAGATGTGGCAAATTCTGGAACTCTGCATTTTCACTTGTTCCTTAGCTCCAGGTCTGGGAACCTCTGATAGGTGGACCCCACTAGCTAACCTGCCTGCCCAGTTCTCAAATTAGAAAACTAACCATGAACCCCCTGCACTTTCTACAAACATCTGTGAATGAGTGCGTTCAGAGCCCCATACCCAGGGACCCTCTGAACTTGCATTCAGACATCAGATGTCTCCCAACCACAACTCCACTGTGAACAACATAGGGATCCCTGGGACAACTTTCTCAACATTTCAAGCCTGTGTTCTGTGCATCTCCCAGTGGAGTCCAGGCAAACAATTCCTGGAACCAAGATGGCACAGCCCAGAAAGATCTGAGAGCCGGGAACCCAGAGTATGGCAGGCCTATGGGTCACTGAGACATTCAGGGCGTCTGTGCACTCACAATGCACCCTTGAAATGCACCAGCACCCCCAACTGCATTTGCGCTCCACCCTTACAGGCATCTACACACACTAGCACCTGGTCCTTCAAAGCACATTTCCAGGCACACTCCTACGCTTCTACACATGCACCTGAGACCTCCCTTTCTTAGCTGCATCTGAAATACCAACATCCATTCTCAAACAAGTGAACCTCGCTCATCTTCCTGAAGAATACTCCAGACTCCAGAGGCAGAGGGACCCAGTCTGCAGTACAGGCTCCAGGAACAAAAAGTGAAGGCTACAGACAATCAGATGGATAGAGGTCTACATAGGAACACATTAAACAAAAATCAGGACATCATGGCTTCAGCAGTAACCCCCAAAATCAATGGATATTTTAACTTATCAGAAACACAGGAAAACAATCTTAAATCTATGTTTATCCAGTTATTAGAGGCACATAAAGAGGAAATGAACAAAAAAATAGAAGCCATCATGGAAAGACCAGGATCTAAATACAAACAGGTGAAGAAAAATGTGCAAGACGTGAAAACGGGATTAGAATCAATAAAGAAAACAAACACTGAGAAATTCCTGGAGATGGAAAATCTAGAGAAGCGATCAGGAATCCAAGAGGTGAGCATCACCAACAGAATGTAAGATTTGGAGGAGAGAATCTCAGGCACTGAAGAAATCGATACATCTTTTAAAAAGACATCAAATCAGAAAATGTCCTGACAAAAAACTTCCAAGAAATCAAGGATACCATGATAAGACAAAACTTAAGAATAAAAGCAATAGACAAAAGGGAAGATTTAAGGCTCCAAGGTGCAGAAAATATTTTTAAGAAAATCTAGAATATCACCAACCCAAAGAAAGAGATGCCCTTAAACATACAAGTAGCTTACAGAACACCAAATGGACTAGACCAGAAATGAAACTCCTCCTGCCCCGTAATAGTTAAAACACTGAATCTACAGAACAAAGAAAAAAATTTAAAAGCAGCAAGGGAAAAAAGCCAAGTAACATACAAAGGTAGACCTATCAGAAAAACATCAGACTTCTCAACAGAAACTATGAAAGACAGAAGGGCCTGGGCAGATGTCATGCAGACACTAAGAGACCAGTAATTCAGACTACTATAACCAATCGAAATGGATGGAGAAAACAAAATATTCCATGACAAAACTAAACTTAAACAATATCCACACAGCAATCCAGCCCTCCAGAAGATACTAGAAAAAAAAAGCACCTTCAATCTAATGAACTCAATTACACCCAAGAAAACTTAGGATATAGATAACTTCACAACAACAACGAAAAATCAAAAGAAAACAAGCACATAAACACACAATCACCCATAACTCGACAGAAAAATAAACTAACATTCATTGGTCACTGCTATCTATCAACATCAATGGAATCACCTCTCCAATAAAAAGATACAGATTAAAATAATGGTTATGGAAACAGGATCCAACATTTTGCTACATCCAACAGACACACCTCTGCAACAAAGATAAACAGTACCTCAGAGTAAAGTGCTGGAAATAAGTTTCTCAAGCAGAGGTACCTTAAAAAAATCTGGAGTAGCTATCGTAATAAAATAATATAATAATATAAACCTTCCACCAAAATCCACCAGGAAGTCATCACAATCCTGAACACCTATGCTCCAAAAACAAGAGCACCTGCACTCATAAATGAAACATTATTAAAGCTTAAATCACATATCAGTCTCAACACCTAATAGTGGGAGACTTCAATACTCCACTCTCACCAAGGGACAGATTCAGGAAAGAAGCTAAATAGGGAAATAATGACATTTACAGAGGTCCTAACTCCAATGGACTTAATAGATGTCTACAGAACTTTGCATCAAAACAAAAAGAGTATACCTTCTTCTCAGAGCTTTATAGAACCTTCTCCAAAATTAACCATATAGTCTGGCACAAAGCAAGCCTCAAGTGAAACAAGAAGATTGAAATAATCCCTTGTATCTTATCAGACTACCATGTCTTAAAACTAGACCTCATCAACAACAAAAATAATAAAAAGCCTACACATACATGGAAACTAAATAACTGTCTACTCAGCAACACCTGGGTCAGGGAAGAAATAAAGAAAGAAATTAGAGACTTTCTAAACTTCAATGAAATTCAAGGGAAAATTTACCCAAACTTATGGAACAGAATGAAAGCAGTGCTAAGAGGAATGTTCATAACACTAAGTACCTTCAGAAAGAAGTTTGAGACATCCCATACAAGCAACCTAATGACACACCTGAAAGCCCTAGAAAAAAGAGCAGACACACTCAAGAGGAGTAGATAGTTAGAAATAATCAAACTCAGGGCTGAAATCAATAAATTAGAAACAAAGAAAACAATTCAGAGAATAAATGAAACCAAGAGATGATTCTTTGAGAAAATCAACAAGATAGACAAACCCTTAGCCAAACTAACTAAAAGGCAGAGAGAAACTATCCAAATAAGCAAAACCAGAAATCAAAAGGGGATACAAGGACAGACTCTGAGGAAATTTGAATAATCATTAAGTCTTACTTCAATAGCCTATATGCCACAAAATTTGAAAATCTAAATGGAATGGACAATTTTCTTGATAGATTCTATTTATTGAAGTTAAGTCAAGATCGGGTAAATAGATTAAATAGTCCTATATCTCCCAAGGAAATAGAAGCAGTCTTCAAAAGTCTCCTCCCAAAAAGCACAGGGCCAGATGGTTTCAGTGCAGAATTCCACCAGTCCTTCAAAGAAAAACTAACTCCAATACTCTTCAAACTATTCCACAAAATACAAACAGAATGAACATTACCAACTTTATCTTATGAGGCCACAGGAACCTTGATACCTACACCACACAAAGACCCAACGAAAATAAGAGACCCTCAGACTTAACTCTCTTATGAGCGTTGATACAAAAATACTCGATAAAATACTCACAAACCAATCCAAGAACACATAAAATATACCATCCACCATGACCAAGTAGGCTTCATCCCAGGCATGCAGGGGTCTTTCCATTGTATGGAAATCCATCAATGTATCCTACCATAGAAACAAACTAAAAGAAAACACACACACACACAACATAATCATCTCCTTAGATGCCGAAAAAGCATTTGACATAATCCAACACCTGTCCAGGTTTAAAGTTTGGAGAGGTCAGGGATACAAAGAACATGCCTAAACATACTAAAGGCAATATATAGCAAGCCAATAGCCAACATTAAGCTAAATGTTGAGAAAGTTAAATCAATCCCACTGAAATCAGGTACAAGGCAAGGCTACCCATTCTCTCTATATCTTTTCAACATAGTACTTGAAGTCCTAGCTAGAGCAATAAGACAACTAAAGGAGATCAAGGGGATACCAATAGAAAAGAATGAAATAAAAGTGTCACTATTCTCAGGTGATATGATAGTGTACATGAGTGACTCCAAAATTTCTAGCAGATAATTCCTTCAGCTGATAAACACCTTCAGAAAAGTGGCTGGATATAAAATTAAAAACAAAACAAACAAAAAAACTGAAACCCTCCTGTATAAAAATGACAAATGGGATAAGAAATTAGGGAAAAAACCACACCTTACAGTAGTCATAAATAACACAAAGTACCTTGGTGTGACTCTAACCAAGCAACTGAAAAACTTGTATGAAAAGAACTTCAAGTCTTTGAAGAAAGAAATTGAAGAAGATATCAGAAGATAGGAAGATTGGACCTGTAGGATTAACAAAATAAAAATGGCCATGCTGCCAAAAGCAATCTGCAAATTCAATGCATTCCTCATCAAAATACCAATACAATTGTTTACAGAACTTGAAAGAACAATTCTTAATTTCATATGAATAAACAACCACAACAAAAAGGAAAGCAAGAATAGATAAACAATTCTGTACAATAAAAGATCTCATAGAGGTAACTCCATCCCTGATCTCAAACTGTATTATAGAACAGTAATAAACTGAATGATACTGACATAGAAATAGACTGGTGTATCAATGGAATTAATTAGAAGACCCAGAAATAAGCACACACACCTATGGGCACCTGATTTTATGCAAAGAAGCCAAAATGATACAATGGAAAAAAGACAGAATCTTCAACAAATGGTACTGGTCTAACTGGATGTCTACATGTACAAAAATGCAAAGAAATTCATATTTATCACCCTGCACAAAACTAAAGGCCAAGTGGATCAAAGATCTCAATATTAAACCCGTCACACTAATCCTATTAGAAGATGTGGAGAAGAGCCTTGAACTCATTGGCACAGGAGACAACTTCCTGAACAGGACACCAACAGCACAGGCTCTAAGATCAACAATCAATAAATGGGACCTCATGAAACTGAAAAGCTTCTGTAAAGCTAAGGACAATGTCATCCGAACAAATTGATAGCCTACAGACCAGGAAAGTATCTTCACTAACCTTATAGCTGACAGAGGCCTAATATCCACAATATATAAAGAACTCAAGAAGCTAAACAGCAACAAACCATATAATCCAATTAAAAAGTGGGTTACAGAGCTAAACAGAGAATTCTCAGTAGAAGAATATCAAATGGCAGAGACACACTTAGTCATCAGAGAAATGGAAATCAAAATGACCCTGAGATTTCACCTTACACCAATCAGAATGACTAAGATCAAAAACAAACACAAAAACAAAATACCCCCCCCCAAAGCCCCTCAAGTGACAATGCATGCTGGGGAGGATGTGGATAAAGAGTAACCCTCCTCCATTGCTGGTGGGAATGTCAACTTATACAACCACTTTGGAAATCAATGTGGTGTTTTCTCAGAAAATTAGGGATAGTGCTACCTCAAGATCCAGCTATACCACTCCTAGGTATATATCTGAAATATGCTCAAGTATACAGCAAGAACATTTGCTCAACTATGTTCATAGCAGCTTTATTCATAATAACCAGAAACAACCTAAATATCCCTCAACCGAGGAATGGATTCAGAAATTGTGGAACATTTATACAATACTACTCAGCAATTAAAAACAAAGAAATCATGAAATTTGCAGGCAAATAGTGGTAACTAGAAAAAGATCATCCTGAGCGTGGTAACACAGAAGCAGAAAGACACACATAGTATATAGTCACTTATAAGTGGATATTAGCCATATAATATAGGATAAACATATTAAAATCGATAGTCCTAAAGAAGCTAAACAACAAAGGGAACCTTAGAGAAGATGCTCAATTCTCAAATTGGATAGACATAGGTAGTGGGAGAAGAGAGGGAACAGGACAGGAACCTACCACAGCTGGCTTCTGAAAGACTCTACCCAACACGGTGTTAAAGCAGATACTGAAACTCATAGCCAAACTTTGGATAGAATGTAGGTAATCTTATGGAAGAAATGGGAGATAGAAAGACCTGGAGGGGACAGAAGCTCCACAAGGATACCAACAGTGTCAAAAATCTGGGCCCAGGGGTCCCTGCACCGACCGACTTTCCAAACAAGGACCATGCATGGAGAGGACCTAGAACACCTGCTCTTATGTAGTCCATATGCATTTGAGTCTCCAAGTGGGTGACCTAGTAAGGGGAGCAGGATCTGTCTCTGATATAAACTCAATGTCTGGCTCTTTGATCATCTTGCCCTGGGGTAGGGAGTGCAGCCTTGCCAGGCCACAGAGGAAGATGATGCATCCATCCTGATCAGATCTGATAGGCTAGGGTCAGATAGAAGAGGAGGAGGTCCTACCCTATCAGTGGACTAGGGGAGGGGCATAGAGGGAGAAGAGGGAAGGAAGGTAGAACTGAGTGGAGACAAGAGAGGGGGTACAGTTGGGATACAAATTTGAACAAGTTGTAATAAGTAATAGATAAATTAAAAGGGATTGATTCAAAAAATTATCTGATCTTGCTATTTTTTGTAGCACCTCCTATGTGGTCGGCTGTGTCAAGATGAAGGTGAATAGTTCCTTCCCAGCAACCAGCTGTCAGAAACTCACTGAACTGGATGATTAAGGCAAGCTTGGTAATTTCTGGAGTCATACATACTTGCTACCATTGCTCCATGGGTTCACACTTTGTACTTTCTATGAGAAGTTTATTGTCCCAAAAGCATCTGATGATGCTCTGTGTGAAGAGTAGAGGGGTTATGTTGTCTGAATCCATTGTGGGAACAGCAAATAGGCAAAAAAGGCATCTTGACTTATGGAAGAGTGCACCTGGTATTAGTTAGGGCTGTTATCATTATAGATCAAGGAGACCTTGGAATTAGAAATATGTCTATTCACAAATGTACTGATGATGCCAATTTGACTGTTACAAACTTGGGGGAAAAAAGGGAGAGAATAATATTCCTGTGCTGATAGACATTACTGTTTCTTGGTGATAATGGTCTTAAAAGAACTAATAGAATCAACATCTTTAGAGAGGACAATGTCCACCAACACGATGTCAGAAAGCCATTAAACAAAGAATGTGAGAAGCCCAGGACCAAAGATTCTGAGATTCACTATCTTTTTACTTCTCTTGTCCTAAAACACAAAAGCAATCGTGATCTGAAGAAACAAGGAACTAAGAAAAACCAAGAAGGAAGTTTAGAATACACCTAACTTTTGACCAAGAGACATTGACTATCATTTCTGAGAGCTTCTACTTCTAAGTCTGAGGTCAGTCAAAACAAGTCCTTAAGAAAAATAAATTAACACTCTTACCTTAGAAAATTTATCTAGTCTCCAGCATTACATTACAGCAACTTTCTGTGGACTGAAAGCAATGAGAGTGTGTGAAGGATAAGAAACATAGGACTACAGTGGTGCTTATAAGAAGAATTCAGTAAAGTTACCTCTTGAAGAAATTATTTTGTATTGGATTCTGGGACATGAGATAAATGAAACAGTTATTTATAGCACAACAGATTTAGATGGAGTTTGGAATGGAAAGAGGGAAAAAGACATTTAAACAAGCTTAGAAGGGTATAAAATTTCTGTGATAGAGAAGGACATTCAATAAGGATATCAATATCAGCTTAAAGGTGGAGGGAAGGTAGGATTCAACTTGCTGGCAGTAGATATGCCAATGTCTAAGTCACCTAATGGCAAATTCATCAAAGTCTGTAGGCTTACCAGACCTTCATTTTAACAACAGTATTCTTAAGTCTTGTCAATTACTACAGGTTTTGGAACACTGTCTTATCATAAGTATTGGGTTTTAAAGTGTTTTCAAGATTATGAAGATATTTTTCATTAATGTTCTTGGCTTTGAAAATCATGTCAATGAAATATAATATATTCCTGAGTATATTCTAAAACATAATCCAATGTTTTTCTTGTTATAGTTAAGAAAATTATGATTCTAAGAATAAGCTATCTATAGTTATGGAATGCAATTAAGACTATTTCATTTCTTTTATTGAGACAGGACATTACTATGTATCCCTGGCTGGTCCTGTAATTCATTAGGTAGACCAGGCTCATCTCATAATTACAGAGATCTGCCTGTCTCTGCCCCCTAAGTGTTGAGTAAAGGCATGAGCTACCACATCTTGCAAGAATGCTATTTTTTAAAGGAAAGTTTCAGCCAATGAAAAATTGGGCAAATTTAATTGTTGGTTTATTTGCAAATTAGTCAGTTTTCAAGTTGAATCTTTAGTTAATTGGCTTTTAAAAATCAGTCATTTGTTGAATGGATATTTGATTATTGGTCACCACTCTTTTCAAACTTTACTGATGACTCATCAGCATGTTTCCCAGTGAAAAACCAGTAGACTGCTGTACAGAATGAATAATTGAAAGGGGAATTGGCTCTCAGAAATTAAATTCGGTAACAAATAAAAACACAGATAATGGCTCTTCATAAAAACAAGTTTAATATAGACAAGCAAGTCCCTGTAATGTAGAATTTTCATGGCATGGAGAGCAAGGATATCTTCAGATAGAGGGAGGGGGAGAGGGAGTTTTTAAGAATAAATCATGAGTATGTCTAGGTGTTTTAAGACAAAAAGAACACTTGTTGAAAATGCTGTCTTGGGCAATTTCCTGCTATTACGACAAAATACCAGAGTCTGGATAATGTATAAAGAAAAGTTTATTTAACTCATGTTTTTAGGGGCTGATAGTCTAAATATCATGGCACTGGATTTTTCATGGGCCCTTTGGACTATATCTCATCATAACAGATACCATCATAGTAACATGAGTGAAATTAAGGGTTCTCACAAGGCAAGGCAACAAGCCAAAAGGTGCTGGCAGAGAGAGAGAGAGAGAGAGAGAGAGAGAGAGAGAGAGAGAGAGAGAGAGAGAGAGAGAGAGAGAGAGAGAGAGAGAGAGAGAGAGAATCTAGGCTTTTGCTGTTGCATTCTGTTTAATGCTTTCACTTCAGGAAATATAATAAATTCAATTATTTTACATGATAGGTTCTGACTACAGGGTAATCACATAGTGAAATGGACACAGTTTATCCCTTTTTTCTATCATCTAATTCAAGTGATAAAATAATAGAATTGAGTTACACTTACAGCAGATGACTGATGATGCTGATGTTGATACTCATACACTTTGTGATTGCCTGCTGGTGAAACAGAGCAGTGCACTTAACATTGTCAAGAAATGATTGATTGTTTTTGTGTGTGATAGATCTTTGCTAAAAGGGTCTTGGTTAGTTATTTCAGAATTAAAGGACCACTCTCAAGTCAGTCATAAGTCTAGGATAAAAACTTTACCTGTCATTTAAAAAAGAAAAACAGAAGTGAAACTTCTTAGATATCTGATTACACTGAAGTGTTCTAAGAAACAATGAAGTGAAGATGTAACTATATTGGGTGCATTCTTTGTTCTATTATAAAATAAACTAAAAATTATCAATTTTATGATACTATCTTTATTAATTCCATGAAGTTCTTTCTATTAACAATTTGGAAGTATACAGATTAACTATATGTTTGGACTAAATCTGAACATCCCCAGGGCTAGAATACAGATATCATTATGATGACAACATGTGTGAGAATAAGGGGTCACACAAGGCAAATGCACCCATATGAAGTGGTCTCTGCAGGTGTCATATGGAAAAGCAAGTTACACAAAGAATTAAGAATGAATACCGGGGGCGGGCAGCCTTACTAGGCCACATAGAAAGATAATGCAGCTAGTCCTGATGAGACCAGATAGGCTAAGGTCAGATAGAAGGATAGGAGGTCCTCCTCTATCAGTGGACTAGGGGAAGGGCATAGGAATAGTAAAGGGAGGGAGCATGGGACTGGGAGGAGATGAGGGAGGGGGCTACAGCTGGGGTATAAAGTGAATAAATTGCAATAAATTGAAAAATAAATAAAAAGAAAAAAAAGAATGAAAACACAATGCAGACTGACTTTGTCAACCTAGACCAGACTTTGGGGGTCTAATGCCAGGTGGTTCAATGTCAGCACATTTAAAACACAGTACAGTTTAAAGAAAGATTTCAGGCAATAATCAGGCTACTAATATCAACAGTTTTAGTGTATGTTGGATAGGAAAATCTCTGACGAGTACTAATTTGAATCCTTGAGTTGATTTGACATGGTGACCTTGCTAACATGGTGCTACCTCCAAGTCAGTTAGAGAACTATTCTTCTAAAATCTGAATACTTGGATGCCCATGTCACAGATTATTTTTGTGTAATTTCTGAGTCATATGTAACAATGGGCAGTCATTCTCTGAGATGTCTGTGTACTACATTTTCTAATGAATTAACTAGAAGATTACATTTAAGATAGATTTCGTGTACAATACACTCTTCAACCAAAATAGCAACTTATTCCAAATCTTCCATGAGGATTTACAAGTTTGAGTTAAATACTATAAAAGTATTTTGTGTTAAGTATCAATTCTTTAGAAATCCAATTAATCCTTAAAGAATATTACCTTAATTTGTGATTTTTTGAGAATGTAATACATGTATATAGTATATTTTGATAATATTTCCTCTCTACCTCTTTCCTCTAATTTCTTCTAGCTCTCCACATGCATTGTTCTCTCAACATCACCTCCCTCCCATCTCCCTATTTCTAATTCTTTGTTTGTTTGTTTCTTTATTTCCTAATTAATTGAGTTACTGAGTGTTGTCCAAATACACATGGGTATGGACCCATCTACTGGGGCTGCACTCCTCAAGAAAACTGACTCTCTCCTAGTAGCCACAAATAACTCAAAAGCAAAGGGTGGGACCTTGAGAAGCTCTCCCTCTGTTTTTAATATTATATAACCATATCCTGAAAATGTATGGTAGATAAAATTCAATGTTGATATTGGAGAAAGAAATAGTAAGTCCAAAAGATAGGAGCATCCTTGTGTTTTTACACATCTTCTGTATTGTGAGCAAAGGCCTTGTAGATTAGAGATAGCTTCTTCATAGAGTTAAAGAGACTTGAAAATAGATCTTCTTAGAGCAATGTTTATATTAAGGGTAGTATTAACTCTGAAGACCCCCTTTCCCTCACAGATGACATTCATTTCAAAACTCATCGTTTTTTGGAGGGGAAAATTGGCAAATGCACCCATATAAAAGAGTTCCTGAAAATGTCACACAGGAAAGCAAACTACACAGAGTTAAGGATGAAGACTCAATTCATACTGACTTCCTCAACCTAGAGCAGACTTTGGGGAATCTAATTCCAGGTGGTTCATTGTCAGCATATTTAAAACACATTACAATTTAAGGAAAGGTTTCAGGCAACAACCAGCCATCAGTCAAATTCCAGGTGCACAATAAAGCTTAAAGTATGACTACATAGAAAGTCTTTTACAAAGTAAATGTGACTGTGAGGGTGTGTTCAATAGCTAAAGGACTAGAAGCGGTAGATAGAAAGAACAGGAGGGGATATGAACTCCACAAGGAGAGCAACAGAACAAAAAAAATCTGGGCATAGGGGTCTTTTCTGAGACTGATACTCCAACCAAGGACCATTCATGGAGATAACCTAAAAGCCCTGCACAGGTGTAGCCCATGGTAGTTCAGTGTCCAAGTGGGTACCCTAATAAGGGAAACAGGGACTGCCTCTGACATGAACTGATTGGCCTGCCCTTTAATCACCTCCCCCTGAGTGGGGAGCAGCCTTACCATGCCACAGAGGAAGACAGTGCAGCCAGTCCTGATGAGATGTGAAAGACTAGGATCAGGAGGAAGGAGAGGAGGACCTCCCCTATCAGTGGACTGGGGGAAGGACATGAGTGGGGAAAAGGCAGGGATGGTGGGATTGGGAGGGGAGGAGGGAATGAAGCTACAGTTGGGATACAAAGTGAATAAACTGATATTATTAAAAATTAAACAATAATATGAAATTCTCAAAATAAAAAGAAGGCAAGGGGGTAAGAGAGCCATAAATTGGAGGGTTAATCCTTTTAAGGAGCAACTTAACCATGCCTGCCACGTGTGGCTACCTGGTGGGTGACACATTATGACATCATAGCTTGCTAGGCAACCCAGAAGCAGGCTGCCTAAATACTAACTTTCCTCCCTTTTTCTATAATTAAACAATGAGGAGCTTGGCTGTTTCTCATGTAAGGGAAGTTAAAGTATAAAATTGTAGGTTCATTGGAAGCAACTCTTGGTTGCCATACAAGAGGATAAAGACAGAGAAGGAAAAAAAAATATCAACAAAATGTCTAGATTACATGGTCAAGAGGCAGCTTTAGATTGGAGGTAGGAAGAAGTACAGTGGCCTTTTGGGGTTTACAAGAGATGGCAGTTTTGCAGCTCTGAAAACAGTGCGACAGAAACAAAGTAGTAAAAGCAGCTGGCAGTGGGGGAAAGCACAGTGGTGTTGTTGTTTTTTTGTTTGTTTTGTTTTGTTTTTGTTTTTTAATAACCAAGATGGCTGCCAATCATGTGACTGCCCTTGATTACCCTAAGTTAAGATGGCGGTGAAACCATGTGCTTGCCCTTAGTGGAGATTGCAGTGAAGCCGTGGCTCTACCCTACTTATCCTCAAATCAACATGGTGGCTGGCCATGTGTGGTGCATGGCCATAGGAGCAGAGCTAGATGAGGTGCTTGCTGGTGGGATATCTGTCCTGGCTAGGTTTGAAACTATCTGTGTGTTTATGGCATGGCTGATCAGAAGTCTATACAACTGAAAACCGTCCTCTGCAAGCTAGCTTCTCGAAGCAGACATTCTTTGAGAGATTTAAAACTTCACTGGGGGGACCTGAAGCAGCGGTGAAATCTATGGTCATCTTTGTGTGTGCAGGGTCCCCAGCAATTGCTTACCTAACAACAATAGTTTAGAAGGAGGCTGTGTCTATGTGTGAAGCAGCAGTTTCAGCATCTGGCATGAGTGTTTTATTTTCCCCAAGCTGATTCTGGTGCGGCATGAGTGTCTGCCTTGTCCTGGTAGCTCAGAGCACATAGCAGGAAGTCAAGTCTAAGTGGCCTTGAGCAGAGGGACAGATGTGCCCCTTAAGGGCAGGGTAGTTGAGAGAAATTGTAGGTTTTAAGGCATGTATGGTTGAGTAATTTTTAAGGATAGGTAGAGCAGAAGAAAAACCAATTGCAGGCACCATGGTCCAAATAAGGGTTCCTGGTGTGACCAGACCAGGTAGTAACAGGAGAGCCCTTCCAGGCTCATGCACCAATGTTAGGACCAATGAAATGATGATGTGCACAACAGATTTTTTTTTTATGAAATTGGTTTTTTAAATGGAGATGAAGAGAGAGAGAAGAAGAAGAGAGGGAGACATGATGGGGGAAAGGAAGGGGTGCCCTGACAGAGAAAGGGGAGAGAGCAAGAGAGTGAGAGAGTAAGTGAGCAAGAGGGCAAGAGAGCAACAAATTGGCAGGTTGATATTTTTGAGGAGCAACTTAACCATGCCTGCCATGTGTGGCTTCCTGGAGGGTGACACATTATGACATCATAGATTGCTAGGCAACCTAGAAGCAGGCAACCAATATACTAACAATTAGCACTTGAAGAACGGGTACTAAAATTGCTCTGGCTGGATTTGTTGTCCTATGAGTGAAATGCTTCATTCTGTAATTAGAAAAAAAAAAGCATTTTAGTTTCCAGCAGAAAGCCATCCAGTTTCTGACCTAATCTCTACTGGTTGGAGTCAATATGATTATGAAATTAGATCACATAGGTTTAAAGAAGCAAAAAAAAAAAAAAAAAAAAAAGGTAAGCCTAGTTTTACCTTTTCCAATGGATAATAATGTGCAACCATCTGGGGCTTTTATTTTGAGATAGAAATAATGTTAAGGTTTTGCTTAATTCTCAACATTAGGAAGCAAGTAAACTATTATCTAGATTTTTTTCAGGTGAGGACCCCGAGACTTAGATAATGGAATTAATATGTTCAAACTGAATAGTATAATTAATATGTTCAAACTCAATAGTATAATAGTAACGAGGCAAGAGTTCAACTCAGGCCCTGACAAGACAACATCTGGGACAATAACTTTTACTCTCACGCCTCCTAGGATGCTATCCCCATAGGTGTATAGGACATGACTTTATAAACGTAAGATCATAAAGAATCCATTCCAGATATTTATTTGATGCCACTTTACTTAATTATTTAGTTTCTCTTGTTCACATGGGGATTTCCTTACTTAGTGTCTAATCTGTAAAGTTAATGGGGATATAAATCCATCAGAATTGCCATCTGCTAGCCTTCTTACTTCAGTGTGTCATTAGCATGGTAATAGCTAATACAAAATAAATTCTGTTCAAAATTCTCCAGGGCCTTTGTGAAGCAACCAGCACTCCTGACCAACTGTCTGTCCTTGGAAGTTATACTTCCTGCAAGAAAGTATAATTTTAAGCCTTCTAATAGTAAGTAAAGAACAATTTTAGTCTTCTAAATACAAATAAATGAATAATGTTTGAAGTGAAAACATGCTATTACCCAGGTCAGAGCTTTACACACTGTGTACATTATAACACCATATCCAGTATATATATGTGTGTGTGTGTGTATAATATTCATTTATATAATATATGTGATAATTATATATCTGTCCTAGTTAGGGTTTCTATTGATGTGATAAAACACCATGAACAAAAGCAGCTTGGGGAGGAAAAGGTGTATTCAAGTTACTACTCACAGGTCCCACTGTTTTTACTGAGAAAGTCTGGGCAGGAATTCAAGACAGCGACTGAAACACAGGCCATGGAAAAATGTTGCTTGCTGGCTGGCTCAGTTTACTTTCTTATACCACCCAATACTACCAACATAAGGTTAGTAACAGGTAGTGAGTTGGACTCTCCTACATCAATCATTAATCATAACAAGTGCAATAGAGGCATTTTCTCAATAAGCATGTGTCAACCAACCAACCAGAATAGTGTCCATTAAAAAACAAAATTTCAATATAAAAGTTCTTTCTAATAGCTGAAAGAAGTTGGTGCATAAAATGAAGGATTAAGACATAATTAGAACTTGAAAGAAAAAGAAAGAGAGGAGAGGAGGGAGGGAACTACAGAAAAGAAGCAAACTAAGAAGGAAGCTAAGAAGGAATGGAAGTTGATACAGTTGAACCAAAAGGCCAGGGGAAGTTTGCATTGATTGAGAACATAAGGAAAGACATCAAGGACAACCAACTAGAAATATAGACAGCTTAGATAATGTGTTTTCTGAAATAGTTCTAGATCAAAGGCCCTGTAGAATGGTCGGAATCTACAAGTTTACCATCAAAAGTCTCATAAAATTCTGCAGAAAAAAAAATGGTGTTTTCTACAGCATTGGGCAGGGTTTCTTTTTGATTCTTTATTTTCTAGATTATTCTTCTGTCATATAGAATCTGGTCTGCATGGAAGTTCTTGAAAAAATAACCAAAGTAGAAGAACATATAAAGAGCAATAGAGAGTTACTGGGAATAGATCTTATTTATTTATTTATTTATTTATTTATTTATTTATTTAATACCATTTTTCCACTTTGTATCCCTCTTGTAGCCCCCTCCCTCGTCTCCTCCCAGTCGCACCCACCCTCCATCTTTTCCCCTTATGCCCCTTCCCTAGTCCATTGATAGGGGAGGATTCCTCCCCTTCTATCTGAGGCCTATCAGGTTTCATCAAGGCTGGCTGCATCATCTTCCTCTGTGGCCTGACAAGGTAGTATCCCCCAGGGGGAGGTAATCAAAGAGCCAGCCACTGAGTTCATGTCAGAAGCAGCTGCTGCTCTTCTTACTAGGGAACCCACTTGGAAACAGGGGCCTTCCACAGGGCACTTCTGAAAGACTCTACCCATCAGGGTATCAAAGGAGATACTGAGGCTCATAGCTGAACTTTTAGCAGAGTGCAGGAAACCTAATGGAAGAAGAGGGAGTTAGAAAGACTGGAGAGTACAGAAACTCCACAAGAAGACCAACAAAGCTAAAAAACCTGGGCACAGGAGGCCCGCAGAAACTGATACTCTAACCAAGGACCATGCATGGAGAGGACCTAGACCACCTGCTCAGAGGAAGCTCAGTTTCCAAGGGAAACTGATAGATTTTAAAAGTTAAAAAAAAAGACTACCATGATGGGGCTGGAGAGATGACTCAACAGTTAACAGCATTTACACAAATTCTAGAGGATTCAGTTCCCAGTATCCACGTGGTGAAACACAACTGCTTGTAACTCCAGTTCCAGAGGGATCCAAAGCCTTCTTCTGACCCCTATGGGCTCCTGCATGCATGTTCTACACATACATATACACACACATAAATTTAAATTTATAAGGAATTATTTTTAAAAGATACTAGCATTGTGTGATGGGTTGCTTTTGCTTCCTGTAACAAATGGAAATCACAGAAGAAATTTGTGTTTTTAAAAATTATTTATTTATTTATTTATTTATTATTACAATTTATTCACTTTGTATTCTGGCTGTAGTCCCCTCCCTCCTCTCCTTTTAGTCCCGCCCTCCATCCCTCCCTCCTCTCCTCCTATGCCCCTCCCCTAGTCCACTGATAAGGGAGGTCCTCATCCCCTACTATTTGACCCTAGCCTATCAGTTCTCATTAGGACTGGCTGCATCATCTTCCTCTGTGTCCTGGCAAGGTTGCACACCCCCCCACACACATGGGAAGGTGATCAATGAGCTGGCCACTCAGACACTAGTTTTAAAAGTTATCAGAATATTTTTTCAATTAAAGATTTGAATGAGATCACTTATAGCAAGGCTAAAGAAAGTAAAGACAAGAGATTCAGGGTCAGTGTCCTGAACTAGACACATATATGCCTTGTACAGATTGGGTGGTTAATAAGACAGTTTATCTGAAAGGAATACTGCTCCTTAGATATGAAGCACCACAACCCACACACAAAACAACAACCTAACATGAGCAGCAATGCTATGTCTATCAGAATCCTTAGGTTCAAATGCACTTCTCTGTGCACGAGCTTCCCAGTTCTGATCATGTTCCTTGAGGTTTCTGCTCCTCAAATTTCTCATCTACTTAGAAACAGGATGTTAATTTCACTCTTTGCTCAAACTGAGTGATCTAAATAGAAATTTGTGTTTTGACTCACAGTTTCTGAGCTTTCAAAATATGGCTAGAGGCCTTATTGCATTGGGCACAGTATTTCATGGCACCAATATGTAATAAAGTAGGCCTACCTACCTCATAGCCAGGAATTTAAAAAGAAGAGGAGGAAAGGGCTGGGATCATACAATCCTATTCAACAGCATTACCCCCAAAGACTAGAATATCTCCCATTCAGTCCTGCCTCTTAGAATTTCTGCCACCTCCACATCCTGTCATATGCTGGCAAACAAGACTTTATTTAACACATGGGCATTTGGAATATTTGTTCAAACCACAGTATTTAGGAAAGAACATGTGTGGGATTTTTTTGGTGGTTTATCTTTTGCATTTTGACATTGCCTTACAGACCAGAAAGAGTAAGCAGCTGCGGACCCCAAGCTCTGTATTACTTACATGTTATGAGGAAATGTGCTTCAAAGCTCATCTCAGCAGCAAATGAGATTTCGCATGGCCATCTGAGACTCCAGTTAGGGGCACATGCAATTGTTATTTCAAAATAATTTCATTTGCATACATCTCACCAAAGAATAATGCTGTGCTTGCTAGCTGTTTTATGAATAACCACAGTTTCTAAACTGTCAAGTTACTCTCTGACCTTGTCCACAAGGAGAACAATGGATGTTTCTAGTGCTCTCAGTAAAAGATTCTGAGTCAGATATGGTATTCCTTTTTTAATGGCAGCTTTTTCAATTACCACAAGCTTAGGGGCTTAACACAAATGAAAGTTACTATTGCATAACTCTGAAAGTCAAACAGATCAGTCAAACAGGTCCATCTAAAACAGGTCCATCAGGCAACATCCCTTGTGGAAGTTCTAGAGATTTATTTATTTATTTATCTATCTTTTATTTATTTATTTATTTATTTACCTTTTCTAATTTATAAAGTCTTTACTTGGCTTTTAGATCTTTATTCTATCTTCAAAGCCAGCAATGTAGGCCTACCTCTCTGAGATTATATTGAGTTCACTTGTCAGGATCCCTAACTTAATCATATTTATACAGTATCTTTTACCTCAGAGGGTAAAATAGTCATAAGTTGGTAAGAATTAGATCTGAGTGTGATATAAATTATTTATGAGACTTTTCTGGTATAATGCTATTATTTTGTATATGCAGCAGCTACTATTAGAAAAAATATAAGAAATATTCAGGTTCACATTTAGACTGGCTTGCAGGAAGAGAAAGAGAAATGAGAAGCAGCAGATGAAGGATAGAAGGATGAAGTGGGTATGCCAATTTAGTAGATTTTTAATCAGCAATCCAAGGTTTTCATAGACAGGATGCATGCTTATTAGAGTCATGTTTTTTGAAGCTTCTTTTAAGGACATCTTTAGTATTTACTTTTCCTTTTAGAATTTGTGTGTGTGTGGTTTGTATGCGCATGTATGCACATGCATGTGGAGGCTAGAAGTTGAAATAGGGTATTTTTTTCAATTACTGTCTTCCTTATTTTGTTTCTATTTCCATCAGATATTTTCCCACTGGTTTTAGACTCTGAAATTTTTATTTTTTTTGTATGAGAATTTCAAACATGTGCACAATACAATGTGTTTTGATGGTCTCCTACTTTAGCTCCCTTTTGATGCCTCCCAATTGTGTCTGTGTGTCTGTGTGTCTGTGTGTGTGTATGTGTGTGTGTGTACACACTGAATCCAAAGTGAGTACTACTCAATTTGCATGAGTGAGAAGCCATCCACTAGACCACAGCAAATCTAACACCCCTGAAAAGAAAAACTGACTTTCTGTTCTCTAACAGCCACCAACTACCAATAGCTCTTCAGCAAGTGTTCAGGGTTCACATGCCTCTCCCCCTCCATGTTGGAATAGGGACTGACTAGATCTTGTGCAGGTAATCACAGTTGCTCTGAATTCCTGAGTACATCATCCCTGTCATGTCCCAGAGGTTGCTTCTCAGGTATCCTCCTTAATCTCTACCTCTTATAATTCCCTCTCCCTCTTCTGTGAATGTTCTCTTCAGTTTGGGGGCACGGTCCCAATTACATTTCTGACAGGATCGCTATTTGAATCTGGATATTACTGATTAATCCAGCCTAGTTGTCCAGTAAGCTCCAGGAATTTGTCTGTCTATTTCTAAAGTTCTGGGACTATAGGTGACTGCTGCCATACCTGTCTTATACATGCTTGTTGAGGATCCAAGTTCATGTTCTCTTGCTTGTGCAACAAGTTCTTTATCAATTGAGGCATTTTCCCTAGCCTTCATTTTTACATAAGTAATTGGCATTTAATGTTGGCAATTATTGATGAGGCTCAATGTGATATTGTAATACTTGTGTTCAATATGTAATATTTATCATCCCAACTATTTTTCATGTAATTTTGTTGGTAACATTAAAAATCTCTGTACTAGCTATTGTAAAGTATTTGTTTGTTACCAACTATCATTATTCTATTACAGTAGTTATTCCTCCTATCCACATTGATTCTACTCCTTACCATTGCCAGGCCCTGGTAGCAACTACTCTACTTTCTGCTTTTTTGACTGATTGTTTTAGATTCAATATATACAGGAGATCATGCAGTAGTTCTTGTTCTTATATCTTTTTGAAGAACCTTCATACTATTTTTCATAATGGCTATTTTAATTTAGATTTGACTCAATAGCATCTTTGGCCTACTGTACACTTTTGCATGTTCTCTAATTTTATTTAAAGTAAAACCAAGGTTACAGTAAGAGAATCCACAAGTCATTTTTTCACTTCTTGAGATCAGTAAATTCAAGTCACCATGAGAGACTGTATGACGTGCTTTATTGTGACCATCTGATGATCAGAACAAAATGTATAATGAATATTCAACTTATTTCATATATTTCTTCATCTTGTATAAAATCACAAAGGTATGTCTCCCTGCGTTCTTTTTCTGTCATTAAAAGAAAAAAAAACTTTTATGTTATAAGTGTTTTTCCTGCATGCATGTCTGTGCCTCAGTTGTACGCAGTGTCTATGGAATCCAAAAGTGGGTATCAGATCCATTGTGACTGGAATTACTGATGTGCTTTGGAGCTGTCATATGGGTGCTGCGAATTGAACACTTGTCCTCTGATGATGCAGCCAGTGCTCTTAACTGTTGAGTCATTTCTCCAGCCCTTTTTCTTGACATTTTACTGTAGAACATTGAACTTAAATTCAAAATATACATTCCCACCCTGACACTTGTGCCAGCCATAGGATCTCTCTGAATTTCAGCATTCTTATACTTAAAGGGAAGAAAATAATGTCTACTCCGAAGCACAATTTAAAAAATCACATATACTTATTTTTGTGAAAGCTATTCATAAGTTATTTATTATATTAACTATTTATTGTTACATCATAAAGGAATTACACAGTTCTCAAGGCTTAGAAAATTTAAAAAAAAGAAAGAAATCATGTTGAGGGAATCCAAAAGACAAAAGAGACTCAGAAGTATACAGAGATCAAGAATATTTGTAATTCTTAGAGAGTCATAAAAAACAAACAACAACAACAAAAAACCCTTGAGGATGGTTGTGAAGATAATGATAAAGAAATCAAAGCAATAACTCTGACCAGGTTGAACATTTCATAGATACAGAAGGCAAATCTTCTGACTTTCAATGAAGTGCTTATTCTGTGATTTATGAAAGGATACCTGAACCCACCCTCTTCATTATGTTCAAAGGTGATTACAAGCAAATCACTAAGTAAACAGCTATTTAAATTAAAGTAAAACTTCATAAAATGAAAGGAGAGAAATATTTATATACTCAGAATGGACTCCTAAGACATGGAAATTAATAGAATAGTTCACGAAGCAAATTTTGTTTGAGCTATTACTTTAATCATGGAACTATGTTGCTACTGTAAAAAGAAATGCTATATCGCAGGAGGCAAAGGGGTAGTGATTTTGTGAGCAATAAAGAGAAGTGTAGCATTCAACATAAATTACACAGTTCTGAAACTTGCTTCTATGTCATTTGGGTAAGGGAGAGAGGTTTTCTTGGTGAATTACAGAAAAGGCAGTATGGTGCGATTAGTTTATAGTGAGGTCTTGGAGGATTGGTAGAGCTTGCATGAAGAAAGCCGAGTTTTAAAAGTGGTCCATTCCCTTTACTGTGTCTTACACAAATATTAAACGTAGTGCTTTAAGAATATATGTAAGATCTCACATGCTTTTATGTTTACCTGCTTACTGAGAGTTATAATCATGTACTGGATATTCTAAGCTCTTTGGGAGAAGTTGTTTTTGAAGTCTCATTTCTGTTCACAAACTTAATACGTAATTGGCCTAGAAATTAATGTCTACTTCAGGAATGTTACTGATAAGAGCAAAATCAATTAATGCTAGTTAAGTGGTTGAAGGTAAACTATCATGTCAAAAGTTAATGCATAAAAAACAATAAATTCCAATGTTTATTTATGATAACAATCTTGGCAAACAAAGAATAAAAACTTGCCCTAAATTTTATAAAGAACATTCACAAGAGAATTAGAGCAAATTTTATATTTAATGGCAACATATTAAATGTGCTCCTTCAAAAACATTATGTCAGTAAAATTATTACTTTCAGTAATTCTACTCATTATTGTATTTTCAAGATACTTTATTAGAAATAAAAATACTATTATTCACAGATAATGTGATTATCTACACAGAAAAGTCCAGATCATTTGAAGATAAATTTTTGCAATTACCGTATAAGAAGTAAACAGGCAGAAGTTTTATTTTTCCTACTAACAAGTAGAAGATAAGAGAAAAGAACAATATAATAATTTGAAAGTATTTCAGAATGATGTCCATGAAGCTATCTAAAAATAATTACAAATCTTAATTGAATGTCATTAGAAATAGTTAATAAAATTCTACAATATTCACTGACATGAACCTGTCTAATAATGAGATCTTGCTTCATAAAAAATTACCTAAAATTGGGTCAGAGAGATGGGTCAGTGAGTTAAGGCACTTGCTGCCAAGCCTGACGAACTGAGTTTCACCTCTGGGACTCACACAGTGAAAGGAGATAACTTATTCCCATACATTGTCCTCTGACAACCACATGCATGCCAAAGCATGTGTGCATCCACTCACACACCTAACAAACAAATATGATTTTTAAAAGGCAGTAAACAAAATTTACTGTTTAAAATAATGAACACTTGTTATCTCCTGGTTTGATCCCAGTCTTCCTTGAAAAAGATGGGGAATTTTCTTTTTCAAAAAAAAAAAAAAAAAGAACCTAATGAATGTTAATGATTAAGATTGAAATATTGCCTAGAGATTAAAAAGTTGACTTGTTCAACACAATGTCTCAGATACAGCCACATATATAAAAAGTTTATTTTATATAAAGGTCTATGAGGTCCAAGCTCTGACATGAGGAAAGAAGGAAGGTCACAGGAGGCTGAGAAGTTGAAGAGATTGCAAGGAGCCCAGGGCAGATAAGAGATAAAGTATTTACTCTGGTCAACTCCCTCTGCATAGAGCAATGGAGAAGCAGCCATTGGCAGGCACCAGAAACATGGCAACATATATGAGCCTCATATAGATGGACATAGGCACACACACACACACAGACCAGCACACAGGCTGCTCAGAAATAGGCACATAGGCCTACAGACACACACAGTAAACTTGCAAAGACAAAAGTAAAGACTTCTGATCATAAAGCCATATTTATATCAAATAATAAAAGTAACATTCCAGACCTCTCCAAAAGTCATGCAATAAATTACATCACTGTTTATTTTGGGGGACCCAAAATATCTAGTGTCAGACATTTTGTGCTAATTCATAGGCTCCTAGATATCCAACTTGGACATCCCAAGATGTCCCCTTGGCCCATGCCTGAAACCTACATCAGCACTATTTTGTTTTTACATACATTTCGCCCTTACAGCATTCTTTCTAATATTCTAACCATGTTAGACAACTGGTGCTTTATCAGGACAGGCCTATAGAGGTGCTTTTTAGGCCCATAATCCACAGGAACAGTATGCAGAACAAGACTCACTATGCTTTTAGTAGATTTTTAGACCATGTAGGTTTTCTAGGCTCTCAGGCTTTGTAGATTTGCCAAGCTCTAAAGTACACTCTTAGTTCTCTAAGCTATATATATATCTTCCCACAGGCAAAGGTCCCAACCCCCATACAGTATACACATGGAGTAGGGGAGGGCTTATTTGTGACTACTAGCTCTATAACATTTAATCCATCCCACTGGCTTCTTTGTCCAACTTCTGCTTAAATGTAAGTAACATTTAGTAGACAGCTGTATTGTTGCCATGTGGTTTTATGGTTTTGTGGCCTTAGAGTTTCTTTTGCTGTAAAGAGACACTATCACCATCACAACTCTTTTTTTAAAAGATTTAATTGGGTTAAATCTTAAAGTTTAAGATTTAAAATTATCTCAAAGTTCAGTGGTTTAGTCTATTATCATTATGGTGGAAATCATGGAGGCATGCAGGCAGACATTATGCCTGCATGGAGTGGTAGAGAAGAAGAAGAAGAAGAAGAAGAAGAAGAAGAAGAAGAAGAAGAAGAAGAAGAAGAAGAAGAAGAAGGAAGAAAGAGTGCCACTGGGTCTAAGTAGGGCTTTTGATACTCCAAAGCCTATCCCCAATGAAACAATTATTTAATAAGGCCTCATCTACTCCAACAACACTATACTTTCCAATAGCACTACTCCCTATGAGCCTATGGGAGCCATTTTCATTTACACTACCACATGATCCCTGATAAAACTATCTACCTTTTAGGGGGGGCATTGTGTGTGTGTGTATGTGTGTGTGTGTGTGTGTGTGTGTGTGTGTGTGTGAGAGAGAGAGAGAGAGAGAGAGAGAGAGAGAGAGAGAGAGAGAGAGAGAGAGACTGTGTGTGTGTGTGTGTGTGTGTTGCTAGTCCCAAGATTTCTTCTAATTCTGTTTTATGGAGATTATTTAGTATCTCCTTTTAGGTGAACCAGATCTTTGTACTCTGGTACTTTTCATCACCATGATTTTAGAGCAGCCCCCAAAACACCTCTCAGATTCACAGTCATAAATGCCCAATTTGTAAGAGAAAGAGAGATTAGCATATATGATCAACATAACCACACACAGTAGCCACGTTGGGATCTTGCTAGGACACTGAATCCTGAGCTACCAAACCATAGCAGATGATGAGGTTGTGTAAAATATCTCAGGAGTAAATATCTCCATTCACTACATACTGGTACTAATTCAAAATGTGAGTGTTGATTACTCCATCAGATCATGATAAATTGCACAGCAACATGTAGAGTCTTGATTCACAATCATTCTCTAGGCACTGTCTGGCTTCTTCATAGGCCCCACAGTGGTATTGTAGGGCTATGTGCTACTCAAGTAATATAAGTACGATTCTCAAACAACTGATATTGGTGTGCACGGACCATCCCTATTAGGTTGGCAACACTTGTAGGGGTTATGTGAGTGACCCCTTACCACCAGCTTGACAGCCCTAATTCAAAGTTTGAACTCTCTGATAGTTCGAGGGTTATTAGCCTCAAAGAATGTCCACTCTTTGCATACTCTCAACTATAGGAGAAATAAAAACTTTGGCTGGGAAGTCAACGAGCTACTACCCAAAGTCATAGTCATTAGTTTGGCCTTGATTGTATGGCTGCTTTAGTCATCTGTGTATACTGAAAGCCAGCAAAAGCAGTCCAGATTCTTATGAACTAAAGTATAGTCAGATCCAGTATCAACAAAAACTAAGACCTTTTGTAAATTAGTGGGAGGACTAATGAATAATTAATTCAACATGAAGCCTAAAGTCTTCTGGGGTTCTCTCTTATTAGGCATCTTGGCCACATACCTAGGACACATTTAGATACACAAAGACAAATCACCACCTTATGAGTGAGTATAGTGAGTATTCTCCTAGTTTTAGGGTCTCAGGACGTACAAGCCCAGCTTTAAAGAGAGGTGGGTAATGATGGAAACTAACTTTTCCATCTCCCTTGCTGTCATCAAGATGCCATTTGTCCTTTAGTTTCACAGGTATAGTGATTGGCTCTCCAGGCTCTGACTGTGTGGCTTTTCCTTTGATGAAAGAGTCTTAATGAGATTGTTCTCTAAATGATATATCTAAGTTTTCAGTTTCTCCTCCAGAGCTGATCAAGGCCATTGTTTTCCCTCTCTAAAATATCCTCATGACCATCTTTTGGTGTAGTCAAAACAGTCAGTCTTCTATGATACAATGGCAGGGAATAAAACCAAGAAGAGATATATATTATCCCAGATTCATAGAAAAAGACTCCAGAGTTTCCTTCAGATACTTTGCAAACAGGGAGATAGAAAGAGTAGATTGAACATGCCTCTTGTAGATTGATAGAGAATGGACACACTTTACAGAAATCATTTGCGCACAGTTTGTTTTTTCTATGGAAAAAAATACATAGAAATTGCTTGAAAATGGATTACAGATTAGACTTACTAGAGCAGGATTTGTCCTTTTTTTTTTTTTTCAAGACAAGGTTTCTGTGTAACCTTGGCTGTCCTGGACTTGTTTTGTAGACCAAGCTGGCCTCAAACTCCCAGAGATCACCTGCCTCAGACTCCTCAAATGCAGGGATTACAGGCATGCACCACTGTGCCTAGTTTAGAGAAGGATTTCTTTTTTTATTATTAAATTTTTATTTTTTACATTAAATACATTTTATTCACTTTTTACCCCAACTGTAGCCCCCTCCCTCATTCCTTCTCAATCCCATCTGCCCTCCCTTCTCTCCTCCTATGCCAGAGGGGGATTTGGACTAGGCCCACAACCATAAATATAAGAGAAGGATTTCTTTTTTATTTTAATTTTTATTAATTACAATAAATCAATAAATAAAATAAACACTTTGTATCCCCCCTGTAGCTCCCTCTCCCCTCCCATCCCAATCACACCCTCCCTCTCCCTTCTCCACCCATGCCCCTCCTCCAGTCTACTGATAGGTGACTTCTTCCTCCCCTTCCTTCTGATCCTAGTCTACCAGGTCTCATTGGGAGTGGCTGCATTGTCTTCCTCTGTAGCCTGGTAAGGCTGCTCCCCCCTCAGTGGGAGGTGATCAAAGGGCAGGCCAATCAGTCCCATTACTAGGGAACCCACTTGGACACTGAAATGCCATGGGCTACATCTATGCAAGGACCATCGATGAATGGTCCTTGGTTGGAGTATCAGTCTCAGAAAAGACCCGTGTGCTCAGATTTTTTTGGTTCTGTTAAGAGGAGGATTTCTTAAATAAAAAAGTACAACTGATGACAGAAATGAAAAAGTGTGGCTTCATTTCTTTTTCAAAAGACACTTCAGACTCCCATTTCAGGCCATGCCAACACAATTAGAGTCAACTTGAGCTCTTACCTTAAGCAACTTGAAACTGGGCAAAGGAGATAAGAGCAACCATTTTATACAAAGTTGGAAGCTATGGAATATATATAATGAATTCTGTGATTCCTCAGGCTTTCAACAGAGGGGCACTTCAGGAATGCCACAGGATTTGAGGGAAATCAAATAAAATGCTTCGGTTTCTATAAATTAAAGAGACAAGGATTAGAGTTCAAGACAAGACAGCTGCAATTCTCGGAGTGGAGCAGCAGAGAGGAGCTCCAGGATTCTTCCTTGAGGATTCAGATAAAAACTAAACTGGTTGCACAGAAGGTGAAATTCCACAAAACTGAAAGGAACACTTACTGCCAAGCTATAAGCTAAATAAACTCAGGGTTCACAGGAGACTGGGTTCATCAAACAAAGTGCAGAGACATTCTTAAATTTTTGCTTTCAGTTAGAGCAAAAAAGTGTCTCTTTCTAGTAATTAATATAAATTACACTTAGGAAAAAGTTACTTTAAATTCACTATAACAAAAGTTAAAAAACAGGCCTCTAAAATGTTGATCATATCTTCAAGTAATAGCTTCTGAATAAAAACCCAACTTGATTATGTTGAAAGAAGACAAAATCTAAGAACAAAAGCACAGATAAGGTCTAGCATCTCTAATTAAAAAAATAAAACAAATGTCTAGAGCAACTACTGTGATCCATATTCTGAAAAATACTCAGTGAAAATAAAGCTAATATAATAAACAGGATACAAGGACTCCCTATGGAAGGCATAAACTAAATGTAATTTTATAGATATATTTACTTTTCTGTTGCTGTGATAAAACACCTTGGACAAGGTAAATTATAGAAGAAGAGAAATAAGAGTCTATCATAGTAGTGGGTATGACAGCAAGCAGCAGATGTGGCAGGAATATAAAGCTGAGAGATAACATCTCAACCACCAGCACAGAACAGAAAGTAAATTAGAAATGGGGTGGGGAATTAAACTCCCAAAGCTCTTATTCAGTGACATATTTCCCCAGGTAAGGTATACCTCCCTACAATCTCTTTAAATAGCACTACTATCTGAGGATCAAATATTCAAATGCCTGTGCCTGTGAGGTAAATTTCTTCCCCACCCACCACCATTAGTAGACAAAACCTAAAATTTTAAAAATTCACATGAAGGGCTTAAATATTAAACATTAGAGAGATGGCCGAGCAGTTCAGTGTACTTGATATGCAATCATAAGAGCTGGAGTTCATATCTCAGCAGCCATGTAACAAGTTGAATGTCCCATTCATGCCTGTAACCTCATTTCTGGGGTAAGTGGAAATAGGAAGATTGCTGGGCCATTCAGGCTTCTACCCTGCTGAGAAAATGCAAGCTCAGGATTCAGGAAGAGAGCTTGCCTCATTATACTAGGAGACAAGTAAGAATGTTCTCTCACATCATTCTCTATCTCTCTCTGTCACACACACACACAAAAGATTAAGTACTGAAGATAAAAAGATCAGAGAACATGCAGACATAAGAATAAAATCTTCAAACAAAAGCAATGAAAAAATGATGACAACTCTTGTACAATATTAAATATCTAGCGTATAGAATATACATATATATATATATATATATATATATCAGAAGGATGCTGGAATGCATTCTCAAGTCATATTTAAAACTGATTATGTCCCACAGGGCAATTAAACCATAACCTTTGGGGTGTTCTTCCCTACCCAGCAGAAATAATTTTCATGTTTACTGAGCAAAAGTATGCAAGTTAACCTGTAATTTCCCCCAAGTCTTGGGCTTAGCCAATAGTACATAGTAAGTCAAATTGAATTATGTTCTCTTGAAGAATGTAATCCTCATTGGGTGGGCTGCTTGGATAATGTTACAGTATGACATTGAAAGGACATGAGGTCAATTTTAAGTATTTTTTTAAACAATTAGGTTTATATGACTTTCAAAAACGTGAAGTAAAACAATATTTATTCATATATACGTTATTAGGAAATATGGTAAGCCAAATTTAGGATAAGGTTTACTAGAGTAGTGGTTCTTCTCAAAGTTACTATTGTACGAAGTATTTTGTTTACTTATTAGAGATGATATTTATCTTTATAAATGAGTCTATCCACATTTACTGCAAAAACAAATAGATGAATGAACAATTTAAGATGACATAAGTTTGTTTAATTATATAAACTACAGTATGTAGATTATTTTTAGCATAATAAAAACATCATACATTTCTCTTGATACCTAAGGATGATACATGGTCAAATTAAACATAGTGATAAAAGAATCTAGAATAATAAATAGTAGTAATGGAGGTCTCCTTAGCAATCACCAACCCTAACCTTGCTTAATAGAAGGAGAAACTTAAGGAAAATGAAGATAGTGTCCTCCACTCTACAAATGTTGAGGCCACTGATTGTGTCAGGCATTTGTTTGATGCCAGGGATATTAAAGTAAACAGAACATGGTACCTGAATTTTAGCCAGGAGAGTGGAAGGTGTGTTTTTTAACGGGATTATCTGGGATACTACAGACATTTACTAATATCTGGCAATAAGTTTTGGTTCCCTGTCTGGGGAAATGCTTATGGGCATTTTGTGGGTAGAGGCCAAGGATGTTAAAGGATATTCTTCGATGTACAAGATGCCCATGGCAGAGAATTATGTGGTCCTGAAATACAAGTTGTTCTGAGACTGAGAAACCTTAGGCACTGTAGTAGACTTGGAGTCCATAGGCCTGTGAAGGAAAAAATAATGGTAGTAGATTTCAGTTCTCTAAAACTGACTCAGCAACGCAAACAGGAAAATATTTTAAAATAACATTAAGTCATATGTAGCACAAATACTCTTTTGCATATATGTGTATATATATATATGTATATACAGAACATATACATGTATATATATATGCAAAACGTAGATATGTGTGTATAATGTATGTATGCATATATATATATGTATATATGTATATATGTATACATGTATATATATGTATATATATATACATATATATGTATGTATATATATATATATATATATATATATATATATAACCCAAGACTAGACAGAGGAACCCTGTACAGAAAAACAAAACATATATATGTACATCCATATATGCACATATGTATATAATCATATGTGTGTGTGTGTGTGTGTGTTTTGTTTTTCTAGACAGGATTTGTCTGTGTACTTCTGGCTGTCCTGAAACTCACTCTGTGGACCAGGCTGGCCTCAGACTCAGATCCACCTACTTTTGCCTCCCAAGTGCTGGGATTAAAGGCTTGTGCAACCTGGAAAAAAGACCAGCACCCTGCTCATTGCGTACATTTATAGTTAATGAGTACATCAAAATTATTGAGTTAACAGAATTTTGTACTCTTTAGACATGGAAGGCAGGGAATCAACATTCTGTTTTGTACTATTAGATATAATTTAATAGCAACCTTTACTTGTTCCTAAGAAAAAAGCCTGCTGAGAATCTATCCCTAGGACCTAGAGAACAAGAAAAATATTTCACAATCCATAATACTCTGAGGGTGGCTTTAGATATAGATTATACTCATAAATTATAACAAAACCATTAGCTGAATTTTATGAGCTCACTCTTATTACTTCAAATCCTTGTGGTCATTGGATGTTTCATGTTTTCTCAGACAGGGTGCACAGAGTAAATTCAGCAGTGAGACCAGGACCTTTTCACAATGGTCACATCAAATGGACAAAGGCCTTCAAGATGTCATACACTTCAGACACCCCATTAGGTAGTTTCAGTGCTCTTCCATTATTGGCAGGCCATATAACTAAGTTAGCACTAGCTAGAGAATTCTAGGCAGGTGAAAATAATTGACTATAAACCCAGAGCCTAGAACAATCAGATTCTCAAGGGGATGGGCTAAGTATCTCTAGCTAATGTCTGAACTCACACATAAGTTCATGCTTCCTATGGACTTCCAATGAATAAAAATCAAATTTCCATGATTAAAAGCAAATGTTCTACCCGGTGCCATAGTTGCAGAGAGATGAAGGTCTGCAGTGTATATCTTACACCAGAATGAACTAGAGGAGACAGAATGAAAGATGAAATTTGGGGAAACGTGATCTTTTTTACTTTTAGATTATGCTCTGATTTTCCCCTTAGCCATGTAGTTGAATTTTCACACATGAAAACAATATCTTTCTGTAGAGCAGATACAGGCTTTCATGAAAGAGGTTTTGCACTTTATTTTGTCTTTTATAAGTCAAAAATTATACTTAAAAACCTCAAATGTGAGCAATTTGCTTAAACGTTGCCAACTCTTTGTGTTTTTAAGCAGCCAACAGGAGGCAGTGGGGCTATTCAGGTTTTAAAAGGGTGTAATGACTCCCATTACAGAACTTGAAATGCTGTCCAAACTCTGAGCACCCAAATTTTCTTAGAGGGAAAAAGTGCTGGATGCTAGCTTTAGGTAAGGCAGGATGACAAGCTGTGAGTCCAAAGGACAAGCTCAAAGCAGCTCAAAGGAAGAGGAACTTAGCCCTGTATTCCTCTCCTTTTAAGGGTCAGCCATGTTGAGTGCATTTCAAATACACTTTAAGATGGGATGCCTACCTGAATACATTCTCCTGGTAACGGCATCAGCTGTGGTTTTCATCTAACCAGCACTTGCTGAGATTTTAGTAGCAGAGTTCTGGAAATCTAAATATGTACACTATTTTTTAAAAAGAGGTTAGGATTTCTTTCAGATGTAGCAACCATATTTGCGAAAATTTCTGAGTCCTAGAATAGCAGGGATTGAAGTAGTTTCTTCCCAGAGTTTGAAGGATAAACTGTGTGGGATGAAAGACTGTACTACCATAGAGTATTCTGTAGAATCACTTAACTCCTTGTGTACCCTCTCTGTCTCATTTCTCCTTGGATAAGATGAGTTAAGTTTTAGGCTTATAATTTCTAAGGTCTCTTCTAAAAGGGACAATATGATTCTAAAAGCTAATAAAGTTCCATCTTCTAGAACATTCATTCTCCCACTTCCTTTAATGTTAATGTCTCAGTGAAACTACAAAATTTTATCTATAAAGCTTACTGGTTTGTGAGATCAATATGTTTGTAATTACTCAAATGAATCTGGGCACATTTGATGTGTGTCACTGGACCTTAGAGATGAGATGTGGGGATAAACATGAAAGACATTTAAGGAAGAAGTAGTCTCTCCCTTGAGTTTATTTAGAGGTCAATAAATATACAAAAGTGGTGGATGGATAGGACATATTTTTCCTAGGATTCTCAAAAAAAAAATAGACTGTATACTTGGAGCTGGACATAGGGATAACAAGACGCCTCGGTAGCTGTTTATGATGTTTTTGCCTTGAAGTCTCAGCTAAAATCCACTGTTGGCACTCTATCTCTTATCTATTGTTGTCTACTAACAACAACACAAAGGTAGAAGCTAAAACAAAGCACATTTCTGTCGCACAGCACAGCTTAACTTAGTCTTCTGCAATGCAGGGAGGTCATGTCATCTGGAGCACAGGGTCTCCTTTCCAGCCCCTGGGGTTTCTGGCAGCATTTGGCTCCTGACAGGTTGTCAGAGAAGATCTCCTGTTTCTCTCTGGCAGCTGGCCACCCAGGCAAGTGCTCTTCTCCACAGGCAGCTTACAACATGGCAGTTTGCTTCTGTAGGGAGCTCAGATTTTCAGGTTTTTTTGTTTTTATTTATTTTTTTGTTCTGAAAGTCTGAACTGTGCCTGCTCAAATGAGTAGATATTAGAATAACAGGGGAAAATGGATTGGTGTGCATAAGCATGGAAGCCATACAAAACATGAATGAAGCTCAAAGAAGAGCTAGCTGATTAAGGCTTACCCCCCCCCCTCCTCACACACACACACACACACACACACACACACACACACACACACACACACACACACACCATAAGAGGGAAGAGGGTAATGTGAATTGTAGGCAGTTTAGAAAAGTAAAGCATTTTTGGGGTGGCTAAAGAACTTGCAACACAGAAATCAGCTTATAATATATTCTCCTTGGAAGTGGAATGAGCCTAACAGACAAACACTGTACCATCACAACTTTAAATCTTAAAAACTGTCACAATTTTCCACATGTCTGAGTTCTAACCTTAAACTGTAAATAGGTAACTGTAGCTTAGCACTATTGATTTTCAGGCTGGAAAAATCCCCTTTCTGGGATGTCCTGTGTCAGCAACAGGCAAATATCACCCCTTATCTAATTTTTTAATGTAATTTATTTATTTTTTATATCAATCACAGGTTAGGTACTTTGCATCCCAGACATAGCCCCCTCCTTAATTCCCTCCCACTCTCCCCAACCCTCCCTCATCTCCTCCCTGCCCACTCCAAGTCCACCGACAAGGGAGGACCTCCTCCCCTTCCATCGGAACCCAGATCATCTTGTCTCCTTAGGGCTGGCTTCAATGTCCTCCCCTGGGATCTAGCCAGGCTGTTACTCACTGGCGTGTATGGGGGAGAGTCAAAGAGCCAGCCATGGAGTTCATGACTGAAACAGTCCCTGTTCCCCTTACTAGGGTCTTCAGTTGGACACCGAGCTACCATGGACCACATGTGAGCGGGGGTTCTAGGCCATATCCATACATGGTCCTTGGTTGGAGAAACTGTCTTGTATAAGACCCCTGTACCCTGCTCAGTTTGGTCTTTGTGGAGCTCTTGTTCTCCCCAAGTCTTACTAACTTCCCCTATTTTTATTACTACTTCCCACCCTCTGCCAAAGGCTTGGTTGTGAGTCGTTTTTTTGTTGTTTGTTTGTTTTTATTAATTAATTTATTTTTATATCAATCATAGGTTAGGTACTTTAGGTTAGCTCCCTCCCTCATTCCTGCCCTCTGCCAAGGGCATAATTGTGAGTATTAATATCTGCTTTGATACTTTGCTATACTGATTCTTTCATAAGTCCTCTTTGGTATGCTCCTGTCCTGTTGCTTGTTTTCCCCTCCATTCAATGTCCATCCTATTAGTTCATCTAAATGAGCATTGATCATACCAACCTGGGTCCCCCTTCTTGTATATCTTCCCTAAGTGTGCATATTTCAGCATGACCTTCCTATCCTATAGGTCTATAAAAGTGAGTATATACCATATGTTTCTTTCTGCTTTTGAGATACCTCAATTAGGATGATCATTTCCAGGTCCCACCATTTGCCTGCGATTTTCATGATTTCCTCCTTTTTTATTGCTGAGTAGTATTCCATTGTGTCAAAGTACCACAATTTCTGTATCCACTCCTCAACTGAGGGACATCTCGGTTGTTTCCAGGTTCTGGCTATTACAAATAAGGCAGCTACGAACATAGTTGAGCAAATGTCCTTGTTGTGTAATTGAGCATCTTTTGGATATATGCCTAAGAGTGGTATAGCTGGGTCTTGAGGAATCACTATTTCTAATTGTCTAAGATAGCGCCAAATTGGTTTCCAGAGTGGTTGTACAAATTTGCATTACCACCAACAATGGAGGAGGGTTCCTCTTTCTCCACAACCTTTCCAGCATGCGTTGTCACTAGAGTTTTTGATCTTAGCCATTCTGGTGGGTGTAAGGTGAAATCTCAGGGTTGTTTTGATTTGCATCTCCCTGATGGCTAAGGACGTTGAGCATTTCTTTAAGTGTTTTTCTGCCATTCTATAATCCTCTAAGGTCAGTTCTCTTTTTAGCTCCATACACCATTTTTAATTGGATTAC
>CM053742.1:16527031-16544417 GCA_028658305.1 Pachyuromys duprasi | reverse complement strand
GTGAAGTTGGTGGTCTTACTGTGATTCATTGCTTTTTTTGTTGTTGTTGTCATTGGGAAATTATCTGTATCCTATATTTTCTTTGGTGTAGTTGTTTCCGTTGGACTGAACTTTTCCTTCTAGTACCTTCTGAAGTGCCTGGTTGCTGTGTAGGTATTGCATGAATTTTGTTTTGTCATGGAAAATTTTGTTTTCTCCATCTATGTTGATTGAAAGCTTCACTGGGTATAGTAGTTTTGGTTGGCATCTGTGTTCCCTTAAAGACTGCATGACTTCTGCCCAAGCCCTTCTGGCTTTCATAGTTTCTGATGAGAAGTCTGGTGTGAGTCTGATCGGTTTACCTTCATATGTTACTTGACCCTTTTCCCTCGCTGCCTTTAATATTTTGTCTTTGTTTTGTAGGTTTAGTGTTTTGACTATGATGTGACGAAAGGTATTTCTTTTCTGGTCTAGTCTATTTGGAATTCTGTTTAGCTCTGTACCCCATTTTTAATTGGGTTTTTGATTTATTGCTTTTTAACTTCTTTAGTTCTTTATATATACTGGATATTAGCTCTTTGTCAGATATAGGGTTGGTGAAGATCATTTCCCAGTCTGTAGGCTGTCGTTTTGTTCTGACAACAGTATCTTTTGCTTTACAGAGGCTTTTCAGTTTCATGAGGTCCCATTTATTTATTGTTGATCTTAAAGCCTGTACTGTTGGTGTTCTGCTCAGGAAGTTGTCTCTTGTGCCAATGAGTTCTAGGGTCTTCCCCACTTTTTCCTCTAACTGATTTAGTGTGTCTGGTGTTATGTTGAGGTCTTTGACCCACTTGGACCTTAGTTTTGTACAGGGTGATGAATATGGATGTATTCTCATTTTTCTACATGTAGACATCCTGTTGGACCAGCACCATTTGTTGAAGATGCTGTCTTTTTTTCATTGAATCGTTTTGGCTTCTTTGTCAAAAATCAAGTATCCATTCGTGTGTGGGTTTATTTCTGGGTCTTCTATTCAATTCAATTGATCCACCTTTCTGCTTCTATGCCAATACCACGCAGTTTTTATTACTATTGCTCTGTAGTACAGCTTGAGGTCAGGGATGGAAATACCTCCTGTTCTTGTACAGAATCATTTTGGAAATTCTGGGTTTTTTGTTTCTCCATATGAAGTAGATAATATTTCTCTCAAAGTCTATAAAGAACTGTGTTGGTAGTTTGAAGAGGATTGCACTGAATCTGTAGATTGCTTTTGGAAAATAGCCATTTTCACTATGTTAATTCTACTGATCCCTGAGTACGGGAGATCTTTCCTTCTTCTGATATTTTCTTCAATTTCTTTCTTCAGAGACTTGAAGTTTTTCTCAAACAGGTCTTTAACTTGCTCGGTTAGAGTCACACCAAGGTACTTTATGTTATTAGTAGCTATTGTGAAGGGTGCTGTTTCCCTGATTTCTTTCTCAGCACTATTGTCTTTGGTATACAGGAGGGCTTCTGATATTTTTGAGTTAATTTTGTATCCAGCCACTTTGCTGAAGGTGTTTATCAGCGGAAGGAGTCTCAGGTTGAATTTTTGGGGCCGCTCATGTATACTATCTTATCATCTATGAATAGTGAAACTTTCACCTTTTCCATTCCAATTTGTATTCCCTTGATGTCCTGTAGTTGTCTTATTGCTCTAGCTAGGACCTCAAGCAGTAAATTGAAGAGATATGGAGACAGTGGGCAGCCTTGCCTTGTACCTGATTTCAGTGAGGTTGTTTTGAGTTTCTCTCCATTGAGTTTAATGTTAGCTATAGGCTTTCTGTATATTGCCTTTACTATGTTTAGGTATGTTCCTTGTATCCCTGATCTCTCCATTACTTTAAACATGAATGGGTGTTGGATTTTGTCAAATGCTTTTTCAGCATATAAGGAGATGATCATGTGGTTTTTTCCCTTCAGTTTGTTTATGTCATGGATTACACTGATGGATTTCCGTATAGTGAACCACCCTTGGTCATGATGGATGACATGTTTTCTGTATTCTTGGATTCCATTTGCAAGTATTTTATTGAGTATTTTTCAATCAATGTTCATAAGAGAAAAAGGTCTGAAGTTCTCTCTTTTCTTGGTTGGGTCTTTGTGTGGTTTAGGAATCAAGGTGACTGTGGTTTCATAGAATGAGTTTGGTAATATTACTTCTGTTTCTATTTTGTGGAATACTTTAAGCAGTATTGGCGTTAGCACTTCTTTGAAGGTTTGGTAGAATTCTGTGTTCAAACCATCTGGCCCAGGGCTTTTTGTGGTAGGGAGACTGTTTATGACTATTTCAATTTCCCTGGGGGATATAGGGCTATTCATTCTTTCTACCTGATTTTGACTTAATTTAGGTAGATGGAATCTATGAAGAAAATTGTTCATTTCATTTAGATTTTCAAATTTTGTGACATACAGGCTTTTGTAGTACCACCTAATGATTATTTGGATTTCCTCAGTGCCTGTAGTTATGCCCCCCTTTTCATTTCTGATTTTTCTGATTTGGATGGATGCTCTCTCCCTTTTAATTAATTTGGCTAAGGGTTTGTCTATCTTGTTGATTTTCTCAAAGAACCAGATTTTTGTTTCATTGATTCTTTGAATAGTTTTATTTGTTTCTAATTGATTGATTTCAGTCCTGAGTTTGATTATTTCTAGACATCTGCTCCTCTTGGGTGTATCTGCTTCTCTTTTTTTTCCCAGGGTTTTCGGTTGGTGCATTAAGTTGCTTGTATTTGTTGTTACAAATTTCTTCCTGAAAGCACTTAGTTCTATGAATATTCTTCTAGGCACTGCTTTCAGTGTGTCCCATGAATTTGGCTGTTATACCTTCATTTTTATTGAATTCTAGGAAGTCTTTAATTTCTTTCTTTATTTCTTCATTAACCCAGCTGTCCTTGAGTAGCAAGTTTGTTAGTTTCCATGTCCATGTAGGCTTTTTTGTTATTTCCATGGTTGTTGATGTCCACCTTTAGTACATGGTGGTCAGATAGAATACAAGTGATTATTTCAATCTTCTTGTATATGTTGAGGCTTGCTTTGTGACCAACTCTGTGGTCTACTTTGGAGAAGGTTTCATGAGGTGCTGAAAAAAAGGTATACTCTTTGAGTTTGGATGAAAAGATCTGTAGATGTCTATTAGGTCCATTTGATTTAGGGACTCTATAAGTGTCTTTATTTACCTATTTGGTTTCTGTCTAGTTGATCTGTCCCTTCGTGAGAGTGGGGTATTGAAGTCTCACACTATTAGGGTGTTGGGATCAATGTGTGATTTAAGCTTTAATAATGTCTCATTTACCAATGTATGAGCCCTTGTATTTGGGGCACAGATGTTCAGAATTGTGAGGTCCTCTTGTTGAATTTTTCCTTTGATGAGAATGTAGTGCCCCTCCTTATTTTTTTTGATTAATTTTGGTTGAAAGTCTCTTTTATTAGATATTAGGATAGCTACTCCAGCTTGTTTTCTGGCTCTATTTGCTTGAAAAACATTTTTCCAGCCCTTCTTCTCTGAGGTAGTGTTTATCTTTGTTGCATAGGTGTGTTTCTTGAATGCAACACAATGTTGGATACTGTTTCTGCAACCATTCCGTTAGTCTGTGTCTTTTTATTGGAGAATTGAGTCCATTGATGTTGGTAGATGCTGGTGACCAACAAATGTTACCTTCTTTTGATGTGGGGTTCGTGGTGTTACTGTGTTTCATTGCTTGTATTCTTTTGGTTTTTGTTGTTGTTGTGTAGTTATCTATGTCCTATGTTTCCTTGGATGTAGTTGTTTTCATTGGGTTGGAATTTCCCTTCTAGTAACTTATGTAGGGCTGGGTTACTGTGTAGATAGTTTAAATTTAGTTTTGTCATGGAATATTTTGAATTCTCTGTCTGTGTTGATTGAAAGTTTTGCTAGGTATAGTAGTCTGGGTTGACATCTGTGGTCCCTTAAGGTCTGCATGATTTCTGCCCAAGCCCTTCAGGTTTTCATAGTTTCTGTTGCAAAATCTGGTGTGGTTCTGTTAGGTCTACCTTCATATGTTACTTGGCCTTTTTCCCTTGCTGCTTTTAGTATTTTTTCTTTGTTCTGTAGGTTCAGTGTTTTGACTATGGTGTGATGTGAAGAATTTCTTTTCTGGTCTAGCCTATTTGGTGTTCTGTAGGCCTCTTGTGTGTTTATGGACATCTCTTTTTTTAAGTTGGGAAAATTTTCTTCTATGATTTTCTTGAAAATATTTTCTGGACCTTTGAGCCTGGTGTCTTCTTTTTCATCTACTCCTATTATTCTTAGATTTTGTCTTTTCATGGTGTCCTTGATTTCTTAGATGTTTTGTGTTTGGAACTTTTCTGATTTTATTTTATTTTTTGAGAGATGTATCAATTTCTGCAAGTGTATCTTCAGCTCCTGAGATTCTCTCTTCCATCTCTTGTATTCGTTTGTGATGCTTACCTTTGTAGTTCCTGATCTTTTCTCTATGTTCTCCAGCTCTAGGTTTTTCTGTTTGTGTGTGTGTTTTATTGATTCTAATTCTGTTTTTATGTCTTGCACCATTTCCTTCATCTGATTGTATTTGGAGTCCTGCTTTTCAATGATGGCTTCTATTTTTTTGTTCGTTTCCTCTCTATATGCCACTAATTATGCATATACTTGTTTGGCTGAATTTGCCTGTATTTCTTTGAGGGCTTTCTTCATTTCTTCTTTATTTGCCTCCATTTGTATGGTTATTTATTTGAGAGCTTTGTTCATTTCCTCTTTGTTTGCCTCAATTGTAGCCATTTTTCTGAGAGATTTGTGCATTTCTTCTTTGTTTCTCTATTTGTGTAGCCATTTCTCTGATAGATTTGCTCATTTCTACTTTATGAGCCTCTAATAGCTGGAAAAACATAGTTTTAAAGTCATTTTCTTGCGTATCTAGTGAATTGAACTGTCCATTGAATTGGGGGGTTGCTGGTGAATCCATGATGTCCTGAGCTTTGTTGGTTGTGTTCTTATGTCAGCCTCTGACTACCTGCTTATCTGTACCCCTCACTGTTTGTTCCTGGAGTCTGTAGTTCAGGCTGGGACAGTCTCTTTCTGGTTTCTGGACTATTTTTCAGGTAGATGAGAGAGCTTCACTGGTTTGGGAGTGTGTGTTGTGGTCTCAGCTTTACCTTAGTAAGTAATGTGATGCTGGTACTATTCACAGGCGCTTTTATTGGGGCAGTTTGCATTTGTGTATTCCCTGACTATCGAAGTGGCCTCCAGGCCACTGGTATGCAGCTCTGTCTGGGATCCAGAACTTGCTTGCCTGGAATTCACTGGTAGACCCACAGAGCAGAGACTTCAGTGTTGGGATCGCTATCCTAAGAATCCCTATGATGCCCACTCTAGGGGTGTGGGTGGTAGGGATCTGTTGTCTGGTGGTTTTCGTAGAGGGGCCCTGGGTCTTGGGCAAACAGTCCTTTGATGGCACACTCACTCCCTTGTAGGGCCAGTTGGAAAGCACAGGGATTCCCCTTGCTCTCTACTCTCCGATTTGATCTTGCTTGGGCAAATGCAGGTGTAGGCTAACAGCTCAGTGGCGCTATAGCAGCAGGTCTTGGTGTCCACCTGCACTGTGTGCTATGCTTGGTGAATCTGTTCTGGGGCCTGGGCCCTTTGATTTGTGGCAGACTCTGTAGGCCCCTTTTGTATCCTTCACTACCACCAGGGAATGATTTTGGTGGCTGGACCTAGGGAGGTGCTGGGGTGGGTATAGGTGTGGGGACTGGATTTCCTCTGTCCCAGATCCGAGGCAGGGGCCCAGGCACTGTGATCTGTGGTGGAATCCACAGGCCACCTCTCTGCCCTTCCCCTCAGCCAGGGAAGGCTTATGGTGGCTGGTCCCAGGGGAGTACTGATAAGACTTGAGTTGAGTGTTCTCAGCCCCAGATCCAGGGCTCGGATATATCTGCCAGAAGCCTCCTGGCGCTAGTAACTATGTCTGCCTGTTCCAGGGAAGTACCAGTTAGGGTTTAGTGTCCACAGTCTCAGATCCAGCATCTAGGTTTCTCTGCCAGGGGCCGCCTGATGCTCTGGAGCCCAGGCACTGTGGCCTGTGGTGGAATCTGCAGGCCGCCTCTCTGCCCTTCCCCTCAGTAGGGCAGGCTTATGGTGGCAGTTTCAGGGGAGTGCAAGGACAGGGTTAGGTAATCTCAGTCTCCAACCCTGAGCAAGGGGTTTCTCTGCCAGGGGCCGCCTGTGCTAGAGCTTGGTGCTAGCCCTTATTGTGCTGGACCTGGGAGAGTGTCAGGAAGTGTTGAGTGACCCCCGGCCCAAATCCCGAGCTGGGGCTTGTTTGCTAGAAGCAGCCGGCTGCTGTGCTGGAGCTTGGGCAGGCATTGTGGGCTCTGACAGAACCAGCAGTGCGCCTTTCTATCCTTCTGCTCTACCAGGATAGGTTCAAGGCCGCATTCTAGGGAGAGTGCCGAAAAGAACTGGATAATCTCAGACCCAAATCCTGAGCGTGGGTTTCTTTGGTAGAAGCCTGGGGCACAGGGAGTGTGGCCTCTCACAGATTCTGCTAGCTGTCTCCTGCCTCTCCCAAAGAGGGAAAAGGGAGTTGGATGCAGGGAAGTGCCTAGGGATCACCTCCCAGAGTGGGAGTGTCTCCACCTGGAGGAGTCTGCAGGTGTCCTGATTCTAGATGAACTCAGTTCATGGTTAGTCTCTTTTTTTTCCTGGAAACCTAGATAACTCTGCTCTGAGTTCAGTTCCCCCTTGACTCACCAATTTTTGCGATTTAGGCCCTTTGCCCCTCAGATAAGGTGCACATTAGCCGCCGCCATATTGGGTCTCTGGTAATTTTATTAAAATGCAAAATATTAATAACTATTCTTCCAATGGTTTCACAGTCTATTATAGTGCAAGCTAGTCTTCTCTACTCATTATACATAATTGCTGGAGATATTTCAGAAATTGGGTCATTTAAAGTCCCCTTAGTTTTTTCTTCATCTTCCTACATAAGATTTATTTTTCACCACCATCCCGTATGCCAGTATAACAGGTTGGTAATTATGCCATCAATTTTTTTTATTTTCACGACATAAAAAAGTTTGTTTTTTCCAAAAACTATAGTTGTTCAAGTCTTATCTCAATATTTTTACTTATTAACAAACCAACTGAGCCACTTGCCCAACTTAAATTTCTCTGTGGGAGATAATACTTGTGATGACTATTTTGTTTGTCAGCTTGACTACATACAAAATTAATTAAAACTCCAAAATGGAGGGGCATACCTATGAGGGAGTTTTGCTTAATGTGAAATGGGACAATCCACTTCTAATACAGGCCTTTAATCTGGATCTTGGAAGTGAAAAGACTCCAGCTCTTTTGAGGTGGGAAGACACACCTCTAATCTGGGCCACACCTTTTGCCAGAAGCCTATTTAAGGACATGGAAAAAGGAGGTTCATCCTTTTTTGCCCACTTGCTCTCAATTCACTATGAAGTCCACTCCCTCACTGCTATAGAGTCTACTTCTTTGAGATTCTGGAGTATCCTGAAGAAAATCAACTGAGACATCTAGTATCTTGGACTGAATAACTACTGGATTCCTGGACCTTCTGTTCATAGTCAACTATTTTTGTATTAGCTGGACCACAACCTATAAGTCATTCTAGTAAATCTCATCTATACACACACACACACACACACACATACACACACACACACATATATATGTGAGAGTAATATAGTACCATCATTGAGAAGACTCATTGTCTGAAGGGGAGAATTATACTTCTCAGATCTACTGTTAAGTTGTGCTATGTGGCTTTCTTTGGCCAATGCAATTGTGCTGTGATGGTAAGAGACAGTTAGCAGGCTACCAGACTATCTTTTTTGGCTACCAGACTCTCTTCACTGTCTACCGTGACAACTATCTGTGTTTCAACTACTCTTTCGCCTTGTTATCACAATGAACATAAGGTGAAGCAGAGTATGTTCAACCTTCAAAAAACTACATATGTGAGCCCAAACTAAGTTTTCTGATGTAAACTGAGAGATTCAAGGAATCATTTATTCCTACAAGATAATTGATCCTGTTCAGAGTCAGTCACCCTCCAAGTGATTCTAATTCAGAGAGCTAGAACTCGGAATCACAGATGTAATGAAATCAAAAAGCATATACCTGCACATGTGTGTATGGGCTGTATTCATAAGATTAACGTGTGTACATCAAGATGATGACTTATTACCAGGCGTGGAGGCTTCTATGTGACATATAAAATTATGATGAATGAAGTTCCCAAGAAATATTCTACCCAGCACTGCCAGAAGACTACCGCCCCTCAAAGAAAGGGGACTGTGGAGCACAGTGGCTTTCCCTGAAGCTTTGTTCAGTTTTCTTTGAATACGAATTCTTTGAATATGAATACCTCATGGTATTATAAGGAATTTCATAATGAATGGAACCAATTATCTATTCATTTATTTCATTACATCCTCACAGAAATTGGTCTTTCAGAGACTCTAAATTCTCCTGAAAGAAGGAAATGAGAAAATTTTGTCACATAGATATTGGTTGTGGAAACAGTTTAATGTTTTCATAAAAACTAACATCACAGCTATTTAATAATTACTTTAGAGATGTGTGTATGTGTGTGAGTGTGGTATATGTGTAGTTTGTATGCACAAATGTTTGCATACATGGGTGTGTATGCCTATGTATGTATGAGTGAGGGCCAGAGAGAGACATCAGAGGCCTCGCTCCCTGTTTTACTCCATTTTTATTGCTGTAAGCAAATATCTTGAACAGAATGCTGTATATGAAAAAGGTTTATTTTTTGCTCATGGTTCTAAATGGGGTAGCCACATTAGTTGCCTTGTGTTGAAGTCAATATCAGAAGATAGGAGCATGATTACATAGAAGAGAGATGAAGGAGAGCTAGCCTCTTTAGTACAGCCCATTCTCACGATAACTAATTCCTTCCAGTCATGCAACAAAGACCTCTTAAAAGGCCCACCTTCTGAGAGATACTGAGTACCAAATTTCAACATGTGTTTTGGTGAATGTTATGGTTGAAACATAAAGTGTCCTCCACAGACTCATGTATTTGAGGACATGATTCTTCACCTGATGACACTGCTTTCGAAAATTCTGGGATGGTTGTGATGTGGTGCCTCACTGGTAGAAGCAGGGAACTGTACATGGGCTCTGAAATTTATACCTGCTCCTGGTTATGCTTTAGCATTCCATGCTTCCTGTTTTGTACCATGTCAACAAGTCACTGCTACATACTCCTTCACTTCAGAGCCACTCTTGCCATCATGACTTCTGTGTCATATGGATTGGAATCCTTCTGAAACTGAACTAAAACAGACCTTCCTTGCTTCTGTTGTTTCTGTTCTGTCAAGCATTTTGTCCCAGACATGACAAAACCTGGCGACTGCAGTGAGAAAAACCATATTTTTCTAAGTATTTATTTTTATTTTACATACATTTATGTTCTGCCTACTTGTATATGTGTGTGACGGTGTCAAATTCTCTGGAACTGGAGTTATAGACAGTTGTAAGTTTCCATGTTGGTGCTGTGAATTGAACCCATGTCTTTGGGAAAAGTAGCCAATGCTCTTAAACACTGAGCCGTCTCTACAGCAGAAGGACAAACCATATTTTAACCCAATCAAATACTGGCTTTTAGCACATTCTTAAGAAGACACCAGAGAAAGGCCAGGTAATGCCTTCAGTGGATAAAGGGCTTGCGGTATGAGTAAGATAACTTCAGTTTGATCCCTGAAACCCATGTAAACATGGAAGGAGAGAACCCAGTTACTAAAGCTGTCTTCTCACCTGCACTTGTATATCACACAGACAAGCACAAATGTGACAGGGGTCTTGGCTTACAGTGGCCATCAAGGGTTACTGAATTTATCCAATGGGACGTTAAAGAATTATACATCGTGGAAAGAAGACCCACCCGAATAGGAAAGTAAAGTGACCTTTGGAGATTGACGGGTCACTAACAGGCTCTGCCAGCTAGAAATCTGAAGCAGGGATGCCAAAGGGGCAGCACCACTGGCCCAGGTGTGAAAGTTAACATCCTGAGGGTCTCAGATGAACACTTATGGTTACAGATCTGAGGCTAGAAGGGAAAGCAGCAACATCCAAGAGTTAAAATTCAGATCATGAGTGTCTCAACACAAAGTTATGGATTAACAGGGAACAAACACCAGACACACAGAAAGAAAACAAAACAAAGCAAAACAAACTTTATTACAACAAACACCTCCTACCAAGGGGATGGGAAATGTCCCAGAAGCAAGGGTCTGCAGGGAGATGGTGCCCTGGAGTTGGATTTTTTATAGGATGCTGGGACCCTCTCCAGACCCCATCTCATCCCTGATTCGTCAGGCAAGCAATCATCATTTTAAAACAGTTGCAGTGGGGTGGAGGTGATGGTTGATGGGGAAGGGGCAGCTGGCTGTGGGAGTTGATGGGGATAGGGTGGTAATTGAAGGGGATGGGGATGTAGGGGTGGCAGTTGATGGGGGTGGTGGATGGTAAGGACCCATAACCTTTGGAGCAAGGAACAGCCTTTCTAAAAGAAACCCAGTCTCTGTTTTCGAGATCAGCTCAATTTCCTATGACCTCCTTCCTTCCTTCCTTCCTTCCTTCCTTCCTTCCTTCCTCTCTTTCTCACTCACACACACAAAACCAATCAATCAATCATTCAATAAATGAATGAATGAATGACAGTCAATGACTTATCAGATTCATGCAAATGATGCAGTAGAAGATTTCCACTGAGAATTAAAGATGTTTTAAGTTTTCTACTAGGATTAAGATTCGAATCAAGTATATTGATTTAAACATCTAAGGAGACTAAGCCAGGGACACCTTTTCTAAGAACACAACCTGGGAAGTAGCCAGTTTTGACCTCCAAAAATATAATGGACATCCATTTTGTGAATTCCAGAGCCTCTTTCATTATGTAGTCCAAACTATACTTCATGTTACCACATGACACTAAATTCCTGAATCTTCTTTATTACATTAAAAATGTATATATTAATTGAGCTTGTGGACTATTCCAGTGAAAAATCAAAGGTGCTCCAATTTCAGCAATTCCCTTTCCCTCTTGGCCTCATCTGAGTTGGAGGAATCATTTTTAACTTGATTGAGACACAGTGAGGTATAAGTTGGCTTACTGTACCTCTTCCTTGTGCTATGTTTAACACAGCAAAACTACCTCCTCTTTTCAAAGGTCATTGATTCCCTGACCGCTTATGAAAGCAAAAAATCACCCCAAATCCATGATTCAATGCCTTTAATTTTTTTTAAAACATGCTTTAAGGCTCATTCCAAAAAGTGAGTAAGGGAAAAGAAAGACATATTTAAAGAACCATGTTTCACTATGCCAAAAAGAAAGTACATTTTAGAAGTTTCATGAGAATGGTTCCAAATAGATAGCAACTTAATTATTATGGATAATAATTTGGTATCATTTTTAAAACAGTATTTGAAGCTGTTTGTCTTTGCTGGTTTATCTCAGATTAGATTTTGGTGATTGTAAATATTTGTGGAGTTTAATTCTTTGGATTTCTTCCAGAGACTGCATCGACTGGTTAGACTTAAAATATCAATGATGAATGAGTGGGTTTTGTTTTGTTTTGTTTTGTCACTTTTCTTCTCCAGAGCAAGTTACGAGGCAGAAATAATCTATTACTTCTGGATATGTCTTCCTTTCACATGAATGTTGAAAAGAGATTAGCACTGTGTGGGTTGTTTCAAGGAGTCATCATGGATTCAAATTTAAACCAGCATAAAAGTGCACAGTGAGCAGTGCTAGCATTTGCCTGCTTTTCTTGGATTTAAACTACATGATAATTAAGTCAAGTTTATCAGAGCTGTGGAGCTCTCTCATCGCCAAATAGTAAGAAATGTGTTTCTAACCACAAACTGAATTTGTACATGAATATGTATATGTCACCAGATGCTTCACTTGAAGTAAATGGTCCTCACCCGGAGGACATGTTCACTGTAAACATTAAAGTTTTAAAATGTGCAACAAAGTCACAAACTCTCAGCTTTAACCAAGCAAGAAGTGGGAGATAATGTCTGAGGGCTTTTTCTGCCTCTGTGCAAGCGACTAGTTTTTGTTGTTGCAACCCAGCACCAGGGGTAGTGAGCAGACTTGTAATGGCAATGTAATGTTTCCATAAAGAAAGTTAATCATAATAGACATAGTATGCTAAACACATCATCCTTCAAGCTTTCTTAATACAGCACATCAGACAAAATACATCAATTAAAATAATGTAACAAAACACTGAGGAAAAGTAGGAAAGAGAAAATTGCTTGTGGTACTTCAAAGGTACCACATGTACTGGGCCCTCCCTGGAGGATTTCCTGTATGGTAAAAAATGCGACGTGAGTGAACATGTTTTCCAGCTGCAAAATCCAAATGTGGAGGCCAGTGTAGAGGGGCTCATTTCTAGCTCTTCAAATAAAATTCCAGGTGTTTACCTTAAAGATTACCTGGAAGGGACAAGTACAATTGTGCTCCCAGGAATGAGGCTAAAGCAGCTTAAGGTAAAGTAAAAGGTACCCATTTTAAACCATCTACCTCAGCACAGGGGAATGCAAGTTGGATGCACTGTCAAATCAATTCTTTAGGGCCAACTCTGCAGGAAAAAGACCCTTCTAGAATGCTAGTTCAGAGCCTCACCAAAGGGAATTCACACCCCACCCTACACCTCGCAGACCAAGTCTTTATACATTCAATTATGCATACTTCAGAGAAGAGGAAATTCTAGTCCCTCCTGATGAGGAGGAAATTTTCTTCTGTAGAAATAGACTTTCCTCAGTATGCTATTAATTTAAAGGGCATCTGGCCAAGCCTTTCATAAAGGTATAAACCTTTGAAAAAGTGGGGATAAAGGGGGACTCACATTGCTTGAACTTTAAGAAAATGGTTTCTATTTGCTTACAAAGTTAGAGATTCGAGTCTTTGCAATACACTGCTCTGTCTTCTTTTAGTATATTCAAAAGAGCATGTTAGAAACAATATGCAGCTGAATCTAATTATCGTTGTAGGGAAGACAACCTCTCAGAAATAAACTACAAAAACTGATTTTTTACACGCTGGCTGACCACAAATGCTGTAGTAATTTCATCAACTAATGCAATACTCTGTAGATACACCAAGATATCAATGAGAAGATTCAGGTATTTGGTTTCATGAGTTTTCTTTTGTTTTGTTCTGGTTTGTTTATCCTAGTGCTGAGACTCAAAACCAAGGTTTCACTGATGCTAGGCAGGTACTCTCCCATAAGCCACATCTGAATGGGCTAAATAATTTGACTGTGAAACTGATAGGTGATGTGGAAATGAATTTTTTATTTTCCGAAGGGCATCAAATGGCTGAGTCTTGGTGAATTTAGTGGATTCGCTGCAGGATTATGGTGTTCAATACCTTCACATTTGAGGCTACTAATTCATCATAAATGAAGATATGCCTATCACCAGCACTAGCACCAGCACCAGCACCACTATCATCATAATCAGCATCATTTTCTTTTTGAGACAGTTTCATTCAGTATCCCAGACTGTTCTGGAACTCACTAATTAGACTAGACTGGCCTTAAACATGCAGCACTCCTAATGCCTCACCTTTCATAGTTTTGGGATTACAGGCAGAATCCACTACTTCCAGTGTAGCTGGTTTTTTGATTAGTAACAATGATTTGAATCATAATTTAGATAATTCAGTCTTGAACTAGGGATGCCAACAGAATTGTCAGTGAGAGCTAGGCCAGCACTAGGCCCAAAACCCTGCCTCAGTGAAGTAAATATCTAAGACTTTTCAAAAATGCCTTTCTTTTTCTGTCTTTTTTATCACAATATTTTTTTCAAATCTCATTTTCTAAACTCTGTCTTATTATTTTTTTCTAACTCATTTATATTTGACAATTTTGGCTACTCTAGCAAGGTTGCAGAGATCATCAGGCATCACTTGAGTTCTATGTCCTAGGCCTTGCCGTTTATCTTCTTTTATTACCAGAGGACATTTTTATTTCTGGACTTCTAGAATAAGTGATAAAATATTACAGGGCAGTAGCTTTGAACCCACAGTGTCTTAGACCAGAAGCTTGACACATTTTGTTTTCCAGTAAATTTCAAGCAAAACTTTTCAAAGACATTCTGAAGGAATGAATAAGTGATGCATCACTATCTAATTCAATAAAACTCAATGTCAAGTGATACAATCTTGGAAGCTAATCATCTCAAAATTTAGTTTCTCTCAAGCAAAAATTTATAATGCGTTTTGTAAACATTATCAATAAAAAGACACATTTTATTTTCTGGTGGAAGAGGCTAGAGTAAAATTAGGTGTTTGTCATAGACAGCACAAAACTTGACAATGTAGAAATTCATCAAAATGTACTTTTCATTATGAGCAGATAATGCCCTTACTGACAGTGATCTCAGAAATACAAAAAGAAAGGCCCCTAACCAAACAACCTTTTCTGAAATGGTGACTGAAGACGTAGAGAACGAAGATAAGCAGGCAACAATGGGGAGAGGAAACCTGCAGCTACCCACTGCTCTGAAAAGAGCTGGAAGCTCTAAGTACCTGCAGCAGGTGGTCTCTAAAGCCAATGTGCTTGGCTGTAGCTTACATACTTTTTGATGTTAAGATTACACTAGCCTTCAGAATTATTTTGCCTCTTGCAGGTCTTCATTTTCTTTAATAATTAATCTGAAACCTAAGCAGGCATTTCAAAAGGTAGAACTAAGAATTAACTGTAATGAATCTCTGTTCTCCATTCACTTATGATTTGTCCCATGAAAACCTCTCATCACTGGAAGCACTGGAAAAGCTGAATGTTTGGGGTAGGAAGCCAAGTCATTTGTAACTATGTAGGGGCTTTAATAATTGTGGCTTCCTCCCCCACTATCTTGCCCTCTATCCAATGGGCAAAGCTTCACTTTGCCTCAGTTTGCAGTATCTTTCTCTGATCTTTGCATTCGATGTGCAAATATATAAACATATAGTTCCTTTAAAAATGATTCAAAGAAGAAAGAAAAAGGAGGAGAAAAGGGGAAGACAGAAAGTGAAGGATGGAGAAACAGAGACAAAGAACCAGTGAGGCAATAAAAAGGAAAAAAAAGAAGTAATTTTGTCTTCTACTTTTATTCACAGCAAGCACTGTTGTTGGAAGTAGAAATTACTACGGAAATACATTTAGGAAATTGTTGTGATTTATGAAGCCACAGAACGTATGAGTTGATTTAAAACATTTTACTGTAGTAAATACATAACATTTGGAAAACTATAGCACATATAAAAGTTCACATTCTACTGTACTTAACAAAAAATAAGTATGTGTCTCAGGTTTGGTGTTGCTAGTGTGGTCTCTTTTATACTATATAGCTGATGAGGTTGAAATGTCGAGAGGTTTCAACCTGTATTTTTCTATTTCTAGGGAGTTACACTATGCAATATATATATATATATATATATGTATATATATAACAAAAAAAATCATAGTGTTTGTAGATGGGAGTTGTGAAGATCCCCTCTGGTATATCTTTAAATCCATGTCATTTTAGGTTGGGAATATACAGTCCCCTGGTTACCTCTTTTCAAGATCTCTGTAATTCACTCTTTATGAAGAAAGGTAGTGAGCTGTCAACTTTTAGTAACCATCAGGGACTTGCACAGTTTAGAGCTTTGTCTCTCATTGTAGAGGCTGCTGTTCACTAACAAGCACCTGCCAGGCCTCTAGATATGCGTCATGACTGAATAGATGAGTACTACTGGATTTGTACTTATTTCAAAACAAGCAAGCATTGTCATTAATTGGCTATTGGAACACATAAAATATATTCTAAAAATTCTCCATGTCAGTGATGGAGATGGGACTCAAGTAGTATTACCTCTTAGATAACTTACAGCAACAGTGAAAGACACTTGGAATCTAAGTTTTGCTGGGTTTTGGTCCAAATCAGTGGTTCTTAACCAGGAGTAAGTCTTACCTCTGGTGAATAACAGTGTCTAGAACCGTTCTTTTTGTTAAAATTAGATAAGGGGGAGGGATCCAAGATGGCTGCCAGGAGAGGACACTGTGTCTAAGGAGTAGGACAGAAGAAACAATGCAGCGACCAGGAGACTGAACTCTGGGACCTAAAACACCAGCATTTGTGATTGCCAGGTGAGTGGAACTCCTATGGCGAGGAAATCAAGTGGGAAAATCCTAGGGACACCCAGTTATTCCCCAGAAAAATCTCTGGGTGACCAGCTGCGCACAGCATCGATCTGAACGAGCAGCCACACTGGGTGCCCACAGCTGCAATCCCAGACTGGGTCTCACAGCCTTTGGGCCAGACGGAGGAGGAACCGGATACCGTTTTGACTGACCTGCACACTGCTGGTCCACCAATGACCTCCTCAGTCCGTGTGGGAGTCCACGGGCCAGTCTAAGAAAGACCCCAGTTCTGTCTCAACCGGCAGGCATACAGCAGGTGCACACCAATCGTGTAGCCGGATACCACCTCAGTCCCTGTGTGTGTGTGTGGGGGGGGGGGAGAGGTACACGAACCAGACTGAGAGGTCCTAGGAGACCGTTTTGACTAGCCTGCACACTGCAGGGCGCTTCAACCGGCGGGCATTCAGCAGGTGCACACCAATCGTGTCCGCAGGAAACACCTCAGAGTGAGAGGGCCTAGGAGACAGTTTTAACCAGCCTGTGCGCGGGTCCACCAGCCACCACCTCAGTCTGTGTGTGTGTGTGTGTGTGTGTGTGTGTGTGTCCACAGGCAGGTCTGAGAAGGACTTGGGCACCATTTCAGACAGGCCTGCATACAGCGGATTCACATTGCTCTGCAACGCCTGCAACCAATCCAGACCCACTGTGTGTGCCCCAAATGTCATCTCAGACCGTGGTGCACAGCCCCTGGCCCTGAAGGGGGCACCAAGTCTCCAGTCCAGGGGAGAGCCCTTAGCAGCAAGCCCAGGGGAGAGCACAGAGCCCCCAGCTGACATCTCAAAATGGGACACTCATCATCTATCACAGAATGAGGAGCAAAGCCTCCAGACCAGAAGGGTGACCAGCCTGCAGTGCTCACAGCTTCTAGCACAGAGCACAAAGCTGGGCATACAGAGCCCACAAGAGAATTGAACTGAGACAACACACACACACACTAACAAACCACCGGAACTCCCTGATCTTCTTGAAGAATACTCCTGACACAAGAGATTGACAGTTCCAGTCTGAAGTTCAGCCTTAAAGCACAAACAGCTCCTTGATTATATATAAACAAATGTCCAGAAATCGGTGAAAGAACTCACCCAACAAAAATCAGGACACCATGGCCCCACCAGAAACACCCATAAGGAGTGGAGATTTTAATTCAGCGGAGACACAAGAAAATTATCTT
>CM053742.1:16509701-16526531 GCA_028658305.1 Pachyuromys duprasi | reverse complement strand
CCTGTTGGTGGACTTGGAGGGGGCAGGGAGTAGGGAGATGAGGGAGGGAGTGGGAGGGTGGGAGGGAATGAGGGAGAGGAGGCCAAGCCTGGGATGCAAAGTACCTAACCTGTGATTGATATAAAAATAAATAAATTAATAAAACAGAAAGAAAGAAAAAAAGAACCTGTCTGAAAAAACCAAAGAGCAACAACAACAAAGGACTCCATTATCCATTCCAAAAGTTATGTGATTTATAAATACGTAACTCTCCAAGGACATCATTTAGTTTTCCAACTACCCAATGATGGAACTACTATTATTTTTTTCAGATATTAATGTTGAACTAGAATAAAATTCATTTTCCCACCATACACTGTATTAAACATTGTCTCTGAGATGGGGCCATGGAGTCAGGTATATAATTCTGAACTCATGGCCCAAAGGGATTTCAAATTATGAATTTTTTAAACCTAATGAATATGGCATGTATGTTAATAACTGAAATGAAGGGATATTCATCATGAAAACAAGCTCTTAAATTAGAAGATTAAAAAGTCATTTAATCCAGCCCTACTATAAAACTCACAATCTGCCCCACTGCCCAAAGCTCTTTTCTTACAACGTAAAAAAGTGTTTTCCTTGTTTGCATTGCATCATAGGCTAGTTTTCTGATTTAGTTCTGTCAGCCTTCATCTGCTGACAGTCATAGCCTTGGCATTCTATCAACTGATAGGACACGAATTAAAATTGTAGCTTTCAAAACAACTAAACAAAAAATCATCTATGCATCATCTCTCAGGGGCCCATTTTAACAAATTTGCTGAAGATAAAATTTAAGATAATTCTCAGTCTTGATATTCTACAAAACAAAGGATTAAGGTTAAATATTAAATATTAATATATATATATATATGTTGCTTATCCAGGAAGTGGTAACACCAACCTGTAATTCTGGCACTTGAGAGGCAGAGGCAGGTGGATCTATGAGTTTGAGGCCAGCCTGGTTTACATAGGGAGTTATAGGAGAGCCAAGGCTACACAGAGAAACCCTGTCTTGGAAAACAAAATTTAAAAAAAAAAATGGTTGTTTAGCTAGTCAGCATTTTAGCATGGAGAGAGGGGCCACTATCCTTAACTGAGGACTTAATGACAGCTGCAGCATGTGAGGGAAGAATCAGTTCCTGATTGGTTAATGACACACTAGTGAATGGCCTCATACCTATGAATAAATGGGAAACACAGGTTGGATTCAGTGAGTTATTTTAATGAAAAAGAAGACATGCAGTTGTAAGAAGGTGGGGAAGTGAGATTAAGATGGAAGGAGTTGGTGGGGGGAGAAGTAGAAGATAATAAGATCAAACTACATTGTTTAAAATCTATAAAGAGCCAGCAAAATATTAAAAATTGTTGCTTAATGTCCATGTATACAGCACCATTGTTTAGGAAATTTCAGAAAATAATATAAAATAGAACAAGAAGAAAGTAGTACAGCTATGCCAAAACGTGGATTTAAATGATCTCACCTTTTTAAACTCAGACAAGTACGGTGCTTTTTATATTCAAGTCACTACTTGTGGTGGTTTGAATGAGAAATGTTCCCATATTATGTCTCAGATATTTGAATACTTGCTGTCTGTGAAGGTTTAGAATGTTTGGCCTTGCTGGAAGAAGTATGTCACTTGAGGTGGGCTTTTTCTCTGCCTTGTGTTCAATGTTCTAGATGTGAGCTCTTCTGCTGCCATCCATGCACTACTCTGCCATCATGGAATCTAATCCCTTGGGAACTGCAAGCCAAAATAGACTCTTCTTCAGTTGCGTTTTGTTCATGATGTTTTATCAAAACAACACAAAAGTACCTAATATACTATTCTTAGTCAGGTAAAGATTGTCAGAATGGAAATTAAAGGTATGGATTTTAGGACTTCCTGACCTAGCAAATATTATCACCTTACTCAGGATATTTTGCCTAATCTTCTCCCAGAACTAAGCAGTACGGTGTTTGTTGTATCTTGTCTGTGAATGGTGAGCAAACTGTTGCTTCTTCTTTTCTTTTTTCCTTTTTTTTTGTGGTGACATTATATGCCAATCCTACAACTGGGCCATCCAAGTGTCAACAACTTTCCCCATCCCAATGACCATCATCAGCATCTAAATACACACATGTGAGAGCCAGGTAGAATACAGCAGATTCCCTAGAAACAAATGAAGAGAATGGTTTGAATGACAGCTGTTTATCTAGGAAGAGGCCACAGAGAATTGCTGAATACAGTGTTTGCTATCAAGCAGAATGTCACTGTGACAAACTATGCTTAAATTGTACTGGGCACTTCAAATATGTCTAGACAACACAAGTACCCACTGGGCAGACCAAGAATGTGAGTCATTGATATGCCAATTCCCATAAGTTCTTTGTTAAAGGTACTTCTCAAAGGATTGTCCCAATTGCTATTGCTATCTCTGTTGTAAAATTGTGCTTGAGAACCAGAGAATGGTCTCAGACACAGGTATTGGCAATTGTCTCAGACACAGGGCAGCTAGTCGGTTGCCCGGGTTACACTGAAACAATAAGGGTGAAAAGCTCACAGCTTTTTCGACAGTCTTGTTTACCTTACTGGTATCTGGATTCAAATAGAACTCCAGAGGCTGTTTGAAGCTGTAAAGTATATCTACAAAACTTCTAGAGTATGTGAAAGAGGATAAAGTGGTAGGGATACATCTGAAAATTGTTTAATTAACGCATGAAAGAGAAGAGACATATAGCCTAAATGTTGTTTTGAATGATGAAGGTCTCCTGTACTCTCTGGTATTTGAATGCATGGTTATCAGTTAGAGGCCCTATTTTGGGAGGCTTAGAAAGGGTTGACTTGTTGGAGAAAGTATGTCACTGGGGTCAGGTTTTGAGAGTTTAAAGGCTTGTGTCATTTCGTGTTTGCTGTCCCAGCTTCCTATTTGTCATTTCAAATGTGAGTCCATAGCTTTCAGCTCCAGATCCAGCCACCATGTCCATTGCCTGCTATCCTGACCATTAGAGACCCTCAACAAATGTAAGTCAAAAATAAATTCTTTCCTCTATAATAGAAATGTAAGCAACTAAGACATCTTATGACCTATAACAACTCTCACATATGTAGTCAAAGAAAAAATTATTGCGGTATTTTTGGTAATTGGGCAAAACAAAAGAAAGAAAAAAAAAGAAAGAAAAGAAAGAAAGAAAGAGCCACAACAACCACATGTCATTTAAAGAAAAATGTAAAAAAGAAAGAGTTGAATGATGGCTCCAGAACATCACATATATAATGTTTAAGCATGCAAACCAACATTGTATATCATTTATGGTTTCTTACACCTTCTGTGAAATAAGGCAGGCATAGGAATGATAAACCCAATATTATTAAGGCAGTTAACACTCAAGAACACGTGAAGCAGATGAGATGATCTGAGAGGACACAGGAAACTTGACCTGTATTAAGACTTTTGTTTTTAAATTATGTAGAATAGCCCTCACTAGCCGCTGATGGCCTGCTTTGCAATGTGTGCTCCCACCCCACCCCTACCTCCTTCTCCTGCAGAAATGCTTCAACTGTCCACAGTCCTTCTTCAGATGAGATCAGTGTACCAGGCAATGGCTCCTCATCTAACTCAGACCTATGCAAAATATGCAAAATTTGATGCAGATGTTCAAGCCTTAATGCTTCAAGGTGTAGACATTTTAGCTGACACTGTGGCTCTTAACAATGGGGCCAAAGGGAAGAACAGTGATTACTGAATAGAGTTGGGGAAGTTGTCCCAAAGTATCAAAAGATGGGGTCACTGTTGCACAGTCGATTGATTTAAAGGATATATGCAAAGATATCAGAGCTAAACTTGTCAGGATGTTGTCAATAACACAAATGAAGAGGCCAGGATGGCACCACCACTGCTACTGTTCTGGCACATTCTACTGCCAAGGAGGGCTTTGAGAAGATAACCAAAGGGACTATTCTAGTGGAAATCTGGAGAGGTGTGATGTTGGCTGTTGATGCTGTAATTGCTGAGCTAAAAAAAAAAAAATCTAAACCTGTGACAACCCCTGAACAAATTGTTCAGGTTGCTACCTTTTCTGCAACTGGAGACAAATACATTGGAAACATTATTTCTGATACAATGAGAAAGGTTTGAAGAAAGGGTGTCATCACAACAAAGGATGGACAAACCCTGAATGACGAATTAAAAATTATTGAAGGTATGAAGTTTGAGAGAGGATACATTTCCCCGTATTTTATTAATACATCAAAAGGTCAAAAATGTGAATTCCAAGATGCCTATGTTCTGTTGTGTGAAAAGAAGTTTTCTAGTGTCCAGTCCATTGTACCTGCTCTTGAAATTGTCAGTGCTCTTCAGAACACCTTGGTCATAATTGCTGAAGATGTTGATGGAGAATCTCTAAACACACTGGTTTTGAACAGGCTAAAAGTTGGTCTTCAGGTTGTATCAGTCAGAGCTCCATTGTTTGAAGACAAGGGGAAGAACCAGATTAAAGATATGGCTGTTGCTACTGGTGGTGCAGTATTTGGAAAAGAAGGATTGAATCTAAATCTGGAAGATGTTCAAGCTCATAACTTAGGAAAAGTTGGAAAGGTCATTGTCACCAAAGGTGATGCCATGATTTTGAAAGAAAAAGAGACAAAGCTCAAATTGAAAAAATGTATTCAACTGAACAGCTAGACATTACAACTAGTGGATGAAAAGATAGATGAACAAATTGCTAAAATTTAAGGTGGAGTATCTATGCTGAACCTTGGAGGGACAAGTGATGCTGAAGTGTATGAGAAGGAAGACAGAGTCATGAGCTTCTCAATGCTAAAAGACAGCTGTTAAAGAAGGCATTGTTCTACGAAGGGGCTGTGCTCTGCTTCAGTGCATCAGAGCCTTGGATTCATTAAAGCCTACTAATGAAGACCAGAGAATAGATACAGACATTATCAAGAGATGCTGGAAATTCCTGAAATAACTATTGCTAGGAATGCTGGTATTGAAGGATCTTTGATAGTTGAGAAGATATTGCAAAGCTCCTCAGAGGTTGGTTATGATGCAATGCCTGGAGATTTTGTGAACATGATGGAAAAAGGAATCATTGATCCAACAAAGGATTCTTTACTGGATGCTGCTGGCTGGGGTGATCTCCTTGCTAACTACACCAGAAGCTGTAGTGACAAATTCCTAAAGAAAAGAAGGACCCTGCAGTGGGAATGGGAGGGGGTATGGGAGGTGGCATGTTCTAATTCCTAGAATAGTGTTTTTTCCTTATCAATGAACTATGACAGGAAGCTCAAGGCAGTTTTCTCACCAATAACTTTAGAGAAGTCACCCAAAGAAAATGACTGAAGAGAAGGCTGGCTGATCACTGTAACCATCAATTACTGGTTTACTGCTGCCATTGTCCATGTCTAAGATTATTTATTTTATATTTTTGAATAAAGACATGTGTACATTCCTGATTCTGGATGCAAGAGCTACATACCAGTGTCCTGCTTTCAACTTAAATCACTGAGGCAGTCAGGATTGTATCGCTGTGTCACCACATGAGAAGCTCAGAAGCAGCCTTTCTGTGGAGAGTGAGAATAATTGTGTACAAAGGAGAGAAGTATTCAATTATGCAACAACCTTTGAGCAATAAAATTTTGTTTAAAGTTTAAAAATACCTGGAATATAATTATAGCAAAGTTTCCAATTTGTAAAGGGTTTTTTGTGGGTTTATGAAAGTTCTTTTAAAAAGTTTTTCTGTATATTTTTGTCTCACTGAAACATTTTCTCCTCTTCTTTCATCTTCTTCTTGAGGCTGTAGCCCTGGATGACCTGGAACTCAAAGAGACTCAGGCTGGCCTCTCACAGATGTCTGCCTCTTGTCTGAACCATTTCATATTAAAAATAAAATGAAAAAAAGGCAAAGGGTTAAATTTTTATTGTATCCTCTATAGTGTTTCCATGTTTTAAAAACAAAATTATTCAATTGAGTGGTAGGAGTTGTTTTTAACCTTTGAAATAGAATTTCTGTTTGAATTTTGAGCTTTTTAATTTCCAGTGTGAATTCTTCTGTTTTAATATTTGTGTTCTTAAATTGTGTGTGCTATGTGACTGTACAACACTTAAAATCTAATTAGTTCTTTTTCATTCTTTCTCAGATTTTGGGGACAGGGTATTCATTCAAAAGATGTCAGAGATTATTATCGGGGGGGTGTTTTCAATGAAAACTGTTGGTCAGTAGCACCAAATATAAAACATGAGCCCAGCCAAAAGAAAGACAAAGACCTGATACTTTTAAAGACTGATTCTGGGCTTTTGTGTTTATGTGTGTGTGTGTGTGTGTGTGTGTGCACTGAATGCATCTGTGACATTCCAAATTTCTGGGTGAAAAACAATAAAACAAAGATCAGATCAGGATTCATTTTTAGTTACCTGATAAGGTCAAGGGGCAGATCGTATGGCTGATAAATCATCATTGACTTTTCCAGTTTCTTAAAACAACCTGGCTTCCAGATTTCTTTCTAGCCTTTAAAGGGAGAATAGCCTCAGGCAAAACAGAAAAGAAAGCAAAGTTTGTAATTGGCCCGCCCTCTTCAGTACTTCACTGTAAGGAAGCTGACAAACTGTTTTAAAAATAGATATTCACTTGGTTTGGATTACAATTCAAAACTTACAGAAGAGACTGCTGTCATTAGTGTCCCTCACATTTCTTCTCCAAGCACTCATATCTTTAACTTAGTGGCAGCCAACATTGACAGATATTTTATGTACCATTCCAAAACTGTGTTAAAACTAGGCACACAAATATATGAAAAAAATATACCTTTATGAAAAGCAGAGAATAATATGCACACATTTTTGTACCTTATGTTTTTCATTGAATATATGTCTTGGATATTTCATCATACCAATATACTAAAACTTTCTCATTTGCAAAAGTTATGCATAATATTCTATTGTATGGATGTACTGTAAGTTATTTAAATAGTTTCCTCTTAAAAGGCATAGAAGTTATTTCAAATATTTGCCTATTACAAGTAATGCTGTAATAGTATTCACATGTGCTAGTGTTTATAAAATAAATTCCCAAAAGTAGAAGTGCTAGGTCAAAAGGTACATGTATTTGTAGTTATGACAAATATGGCTCGATTGTCCTCCATAAAAATGATACTAGTGTATATTCTCACTGGAAACATATGGAAGTACTTATTTTCCTCAGTTCTCATCAGTAGTCCCTTATCAAACTTATGTTTTTATTTGCAGAGTTCATACATGAGAAATGCTTTCTTAATGTACATTTCTTACATTACTTTAATTCAGTAAAGTTGTTTTTGACATGGGAAATCTGTGGGTACCAGAAGACCTGTTGGTATAGCACCCTGATTCTGGCTAAAATATGACTACTTTTTAATTCAATACTGAGTCCCCAATGAGGGGAAGGGAAATGATAAATACACGATGATGATGATGATGATGATGATGATAGAAATAACAAGAATGCTCACACTAAGGATACAGACAGGAAACTACCAGAAGTGGTCTTGGCATGAGTTCTACTACTTTGTCAGGAAAGGATGGTTAGGGATGGAAAGATGATAGCAAACTTGTGGCATGTGGAGAGTAAGGATGCTGACCCTCAAGCTCCTATGTTGATCCAGGCCTTCAGGAAGAGATTCTGAGTTAAAGAAATACAAGTAGTAATAATAAGATATATACATATATGTGTGTGTGCATACATATATATGTATCCCATGTTACTCTGACATTACAGATCTCTTAGCACTTAGAATCTGATGTTCATGTTTATTTTGGTCCTGAATGTAGAGAAATTAAGTCGAAGTAGCCCAGATTAGTATGTCCTACATTTGGCGAAAAGCTGAATTGGGAATGGTGGTATACGTTTGTACTGAGGCAAAAGGCTCCCAAGTTTGAGGCCAGCCTTGGCCACATAGTGAGGCACTATCTTGAACAAACAAACAAACAAAGGATTGACCTAAGCCTTTAAAAAACAAGAACTCACCTTGAACATTCCTAAACGCTTATGGAAACAAGACAATGTGCATCAGCAAGACAGTAAAATTAACAAAGACTGTTCAATGGCAATAGGCCTATCAAAAGTTAAAAATGGAATGCCAAAGAGCAAGGAGTAGTAGGTAACTGAAAAATATCTTGGCAGATTTGACAAACAGCAAAACTGTTACAAGGGAAAAAAAAACCTGAAATTGAAAACTCTCTCAACATATATATGTAAAGAAAAAAAAAGTGGAAAGAAGTTTGATCTATGGTTTTTTTTTTAATTTACTGAATGTTATATGCATATTTTCATTTATATGTACTGTATTTTACAAAAAAATTAAATTATATGTTTTAAACATAAGGTTGAGAGGACCAGGCCTGACCCCCTACTCCCAAAAGTCGTCAGTCTCAGGAATTAGGCCATAGGTCACCAATTCCGGGAACAAGACCATAAAATCTCTTACCAAAGGAATAGCCTGGGAATAACCACAAAAATGGGAAGGTATCTTACCTCAAGGTGGGGCATCTGTGCTGGGCAGCCTTATCTTATCTTATGGCAGAACATTCTTGGTACAGAATGCAGCCCACCAACCACCTGTACACAAGCCAGTCAGGAGTTGACCCATGTAATGTCTCTGGTACTCACCAGTTTGGGCCTTTTGAACCAGTCAGAGAGCTCCTAAGCTTTAGTCAAGCCCTACCTCGCCCTAGCCAATCCTAGATGCACCCTTGCTTTTGACCTGGACCAATCAAAATAAAGTTGACCTAAAGGTCTCTGAAATTCCCCTAGTTTCCTATAAAAAGGCCTGTGTGCTTTTGCCTATGGTCCCCATTCTGCCTGGATGGTGGCCCCGTGCATGAGGGTCTTCTGCAGAATAAATGCCTTTTGTTGCTTGCATGCTACTTGAGTATGGGGTAATCCTTTCAGAGTCCTATGGACCCTAACCAGGTTAGATATAAAGATTAAGTGAAATTAAACAAATATTTGAAGAAAATATATAGAATAAAGTAAGGAATAACAAATGGATGCAAAATATTAAATAGTCAAGGAACGTGGACAATAGAGCCTGGTGCACATCTAATTGGAGTTCTACAGGTTATAAACAAAGAGAATTCAGGAGAGAAAATGCTTTAAAATCTAATAGTTTGAACAGAACCCATGAAAATCACAAACTCTTGAATGAAAGTAATGCAATGTACTAAGAGTGATGAATACAAAGAAATCACACTTGACATAGTATTAAAACAGACTTTCCGGGACATTATTATATTCAAATGACCACAATCTAGATGATAAACAGTATCTCTTAAATGCTGGTAACTTCAGCCAATTTATAATTCTAGAACAATGGTGAATGACAGAACCTTCAAACGATTTATCTTTTGGATGAAGGAAAACAAATTTGGAAAAGAAAAGTGAGATGTGCAAACAAATGGTGATCATATTAATTTATAATATGCAGAAATATAAATGAAGTTCATCTTTAATAATTAATGGCTAAAACATTTTAGAAAATAGAATGAGAAGAATATTTAGAGTTAATGAATTCTAAGGTTTCTTTACTTTTATTATTAGTTACATTTTATTAACTCTGTATCCCAGCTGTATCCCGCTCCATCATTCCCTCCCCATCCCACCCTCCCTCTCTCCTCTACTCCCTGCCCCTTTCCAAGTCCACTGATAGGGGAGGACCTCCTCCCCTTTCATCTGACCCTGATTTATCAGGTATCTTCAGGACTGGCTGCAAAGTCCTCCTCTGTAACCTAGCAGGGCTGCTCCTCCCTTGCAGGATAGGGAGATCAAAGAGCCCCCCATTGAACAAGCTGGCATGTTAGTCATACACCTTGTTAAATATTCACAGTAAGTTGTTAGAGTATTAACCTCTGAGCCAAGAGGAAATAGAGTATTATCAATCAACAATATAAAAGATATCAAATTTATTCTTTGCTATCATACAGCAGAATTTTTCAGTGTCCTTTTAAAGATGTTAAACATTTACCATGAAATTCATCTCTCTCTCTCTAATCCATCTATCATTTATATATCTTGTTATAGTTTTAATAACGTGCTGCTTTGAGTGAGAAAAGTTCTCATATGCTTATATATTTGACTATTTGGTCTCGGGTTGGAAAAACTGTTTGAGAAGAATTTGGAAGCACGGCATTGTTGGAGGGGATATGTCACAGGGGCAGGCTTTGAGGTTTAAAAACCTCCAGACATCCCCCAATAATCTCTCTCTCCTGATTGATCTGTTCCTGCCACCATGCCTTTTGCTACACTATCATGGACTGTAACCTTTAAGAAATGTAAGAACAATTAAATATCTTCTTTTATAAGTTGCCTTGGCTGTGGTGTTTTATCACAACAACAGAAAAGTAATTAATAAAACACACACACATTATAAAAGAAATTATTTTCTTTTTTATAGTTTCTTGTAGGTATGGAGGAAGTTATTGACTTAGAAAGCATTGTACAGGAAAAATATTTTCCCATTGAAAAGAATTGGTGTAACATTATACTTCTATGTAGTAACATAATTTGAGAAATATACTTGCCAAGGCCAAAAAATTAAATAAATAATAATATATGGGCTAATTTAATTAAAATTATCTTTTTTGTATTCTATATTTTAAAGTACACTTAACAAACATAAATGAATGTGCCTATTATCAATTAATATGGTATTTATCTTCAAGATGGATTACTTCCTACAATTTTGTATTTTTATTTATCTGATTTTCACATTATGCTTTGCCAAGTGTATTGACTACTTCATCCTTTTTCATTGATTTGAGCCAGCCCTTCTATCATATATTAAATTTATTGATCTTTTATATTTACATATTCTGCCTCATTTCAAATATTGTGGTATTATACTGTGTTTTAATGTAACTTCGGGCTTGTTTTTTTTTTAACTCTATTTTTAAAGGAGCTTTTCATTTGTTCTTGTTTAGTTTTCCACATCAGCTTTAGATCTTCTATTAAAATTTATTGGTGTTTTTATTAGGATAGTTTTTCTTTTTTCTTAACCCAGGAAAACATCAATTACTTTAGGTCTCTGTTTAACAGTTGTTCATTGTGCATTTACTATGTGTCCTAGTTTTTGAACACAAGGATAAAATGATGAACAAAATACAAAAATACTGCTCCTGAGGACATACAATTTTAGGTAGGAAAGAAACAATAAACTGGAAAAATGAAGCAAAAAACTGCAGTATTTTAGGTGATAAAAGAACTAAAAGGAAAACTGAAGTCAACATAGGTTAACAGGAGTATGAAGAAGACAAGGAATATGGGTAGAATTTTTAGAAAATTGTCCAGAGATAGTTTCAGTATGAAAATGCTTTAAAGGAAAACATGACAAAGGCAAAAAGCCATGAATAGTATTTGGAAAGAGACCTTAGATAGAATAGTCAATTCATAGGTCTGTAGCCCTTGTAATCCCAGAGTGTTCAATGTACAAGGAAACAGTGTGGCTAGATCAACACAAGTCAGAGTAACAGAGATGACACTTTCTGTAGCTCATGAGTGTTTAATAATTAGCTCTCAAAAACAATCCTTTTCTTGTTTCTACCATGTAAAGACTTCCTCCTTGGCAGATGTTAAGCCACCAGTATTGTCCTCAATAAAAGAATGGCAAAGGATCACATAATTGACTTTTGTAAGTTTGTATGAGTCAACTCAAACACCATGGATCTTTTTTTAATATGTTCCCCAAAGGTTAATGTGTTGAAATGTAATCCTTTTTCTGAATTATTGACAGGGTGGAAATTTCACCTACTCATGGTGTTTAGAGTTAAAACCTTTCTGTACTGATGGAAGTTAGATAAGGTCATTAGAGAGGAAAACCCTCTGATTAAATCTTGCTGTTTCTTTAAGAAAAATAAGAGCAGAGTTGAAGAAATGGCTTAGTGATTAAGAGCACTGGTTGGTTTTCCAGGGGACCTAGGCTCAGTTCCCAGCAACCACATACTGCCTCACAATTCTGTAATTCCAGTCTTAGGGGATCCATTCTTTTTTGACTTCTGTCCTCTTGTGTCCTCTATGGTCATCAGACATGCATATGTTGTACAAACATACATGCAGGCAAGATACCCATACTCGTAAAATTAAACAACAGTTTAAAAGAAACAAATTCAAACAGTTGTGCTCCTTGTCTTACCATGTGATGCCTCTGCTCTCTTGGGGCTACCCAGGTACTGCTATTTAGAATAAAGTAGCTACCCTGAACCTCCATTCAGAGTGGAGAAAGGAAGCAGATTCCTCAGTGAGCTTCACCCACCTTGGCTAGATAGCAAGCAGTCTGCCTAGCTGCCTTTCATAGTAGCACAGAGGTGACAAGTTTCAGTTCCTCATGTACAGGGCAATAGAGCCAAAGTCTTGGTCCTGGCCTTCAGTGATGTCAGCAGCACAGCCACAGTGGCATTTCCCTTCAAATCAGATGGATATGCAGCATGACTTTGGCCTTTATCCTGAAAGTTGTGTTCCCCAGCTCCCGGAGTGATTCTACAGCTGCAGTGTAGCTTTCAGTAAATCCCCTTCTTGCTTAAACTTGTCAGAGAAAGGACTCCATTGTTTGCCAGGAAGAACTTTGAATGATATAAAGATTCAAAAGGTTCATATATAGGTTGATGGATATTTTTTAAGTGTACCTTTTTCTACTATCTTCCCTACTAATATTTTGGTAGCTATTTGGAAAGAAAGATGATTCAGTCTGCTTGACAGAGATTCTGTTTTAATTTCATATTCTCAACATAATTATTAGGTTTCTCACACTACAGTTATTACTTGTCTCTCTCCTATTTTCTTTCTGTTCCCCTCCCCTCCTTTTCTCTTCCCTTCCCTTCACTCCTCTTCATTTTCCTTCCTTCCTGTCCTCTCCTATTCCTACTCTTTCCCTCCCCTCCCCTCCCCTGTTCTTTCCTTCCCTTCCCTTCTCTTCCCTACACATGGTGTATATTGTGGTTTGAATATAAAATGTCTCCCATAGGCTCATCCATCATAATATTTGCTCTCCAGCTAGGCAGAGCTGTATTACAATACTGTGGAACCTATGGGAAGTGGTGCCTCACTGGAAGGTGTGGATCACTGGATGTGGCCTTGAGGTTTTATCGTTGAGTTCAGCTTCTTATTTGCTGTCTGACTACTAACTAGGGACACAATGTGCTTAGCCATCACAGAGTCAAGACACCACGGTGCACTACGTTTCCCCTAAAAGTAAACCCTTCTTCCCTCAGGTTGTTTCTTTTAAATTTTAATTTTTTTATATATCTTCAAATTTTCTGTTGCTTGTTTTCAGATATTTCGACATAGCAATGAGCAAAGCAACTAACATAGTGTTATCAATACTCAGAACATATCTCATTAACAATGACATTCACCTTTGAACAACAATGGCTTTCTTTGGTCTTTGCACCTGATCTTCCTGTATATTGATATGGAAGCCTCTGTTGTTTGATTGACTGCACGTGGACCTCATTCTGGCTTACTATTTCTTTGTAGTGCCAATACCCTTAAATAATGTGTGAAGATCAGAGCTGGTATGTGAGAAGCTATCCAGTGGTTTAGTTTATATGATATAATGCTACTCATAGTCAGCATAATCCAAACATAAAAAAATCTGGTGCTTATTGACTGACAAAGAGAAGGCATCTTACCCACTAAAGCTAGATGTTCAACCCACTTGTTCTAACAGTACACCATAAAATACAGTAGGTACTTGATTGCCCTGTGTTAGTGTGAATGTGAGAGATTGTGCAGATATAGATGATGCAGATGCAACAGGTCTTGTATGGAGACTGAGGTTGCATTGTTTTAGTGAGCTCCAAGTGCTGATTATTGCTGCTGTTCCACAGACTGCACTTTAAGTCACATGACTACAAAAATGGTGCTTTATTAATTATGATGCCTTTTACACCCTCTTTTTTTAGAACAAATAAAGGAACCATCTTTACCATAGTTGACCTTAAGGCACATTGGAATCAAGTGAAAATTCCAAATGATGCTTTTCATGTAGACTTAAATACTTAGCTTGTGTATTTATTTTTGTAGGTGGACATATTCTCCAAACAGTTAAATATTACAAATGATGTGTCAGACTTAAATGACCAACTATGATTATTTAAGTTCAGATTCTGTGATCCTGGAGATAGAGTAACCCAAAATTCATGGAACATTTCACCAAGACAAAGTGTTAGAAATGAGTCTGTTGAACTGAAGCTGAAATCATCCTTCACACTCACATTAAGGGAAGTACATTGAATGTAATTAATTATGTGGAATTGTGACCTAACTTACTTCATGGAACATTTACAAATTTTGCTGATATTTTAAGGTTAATTTTTGAGACTGTGCCTCTTGAAACCTAGGCTGGCCTTGAACTTGCTATATATTTGAGAATAACTTTGGATTTCTCATCCTCTGGCCTACAACTCCTGGATGCTGAAGTTACAGACAGTTACTACTAAATCAGGTTTAGGCAGTGCTGTGGATTTAACTCAGGGACTTATGCATTCTACCACTGAGCTACGTCTTTAGTCCCATCAGAGGTCAATTAGTTAAGGAGTCCACAATCATGTGCTATTAAAGAAGATTAAACACAGGGTATTTTAGAATATTTAAAAGCTGAATCAGTCCTCGGCATAGTCAAAAGAACTATAGAATTATCTTCACAACTCCTTTAGAATTTTTAAATAAGAGTGAACTTTTGACTAGGAACAGCTCATGTGTCTTGAAATAGAAACTGCTATTCATACAAAAACACAATTTAAGTTTAGGAATAAAACAACTGTTTTCAATTCAGGCATCATGGCCCACTCTTGCAATCTTAGCACTTGAGAAGCTGAAGCAGAAGGTTGGAGAGGTTGAAGCCAACTTGGCCTACATAGTAAGATCCTGTCTACAAAGAGTAAAACCAAAGCACCAACCATTTTCCATCAGATTTACAATATTTTTTGTGTGTTTGTATGTGATTTATTCTAAAGGTTCAAAATTTTCAAGCCATGTGCATCGTTTCTATTTCGTATAACTTATTTATCTCAACTAGGAACAGCAGAATCTCTGGAAAAGCACAAACATCACAAAATGTTCTAGCTGCCACTCTTCAGAATTCATCCCTATAGTCACTTTGTTTCCTGGGAAAAGGAGAATGTTTTTTAAGACCATCAAATAGTGGAGTACTATGAGGGTTAGTACTGAAAGGGACATTTATTACTGAAATAAATTGAGCTGGATAATCATGTCAGATACAAATCATATGGATTTATAGGATAATCATATTAGATACAAATCACCTATATGTATTTGTTGGACAGAATGTGTGGACCACTGACCATGAATTAATAGTAATGGGGTGAAGTCACCATAAGAGGTTTCTCATTAGTCAAAGAGACTTCTGAGCCTTGCACTTGACATTTAAAAAATAAATTAAAATAAGACAGTTTGGAGAGAAAAGTCGAGGCCACAGCAGGCTTCTCTCTCTGAATAAGATAGAGTCAGATTTTAAACCATTACAAAATTAAGTTGATGGTTAGTTTTTATGATAATTCAATACAATGTTGTAATCAATTTTTACTGCTGTGTAGCAATAAGAAACAAATTTGATAGCTTAAAACAACTGAATTCTTATCTTACAGTTTTTCTAGGGCAGGAGTTGGCACAGATATATCAGATCTTCTGTCAGGTCACATGAGATGGCAATCAAGTGTTCTGTTGTAAATGAGCAGCTTTTTGGGGGGAGAATCCTGCTTTCAAGTACCTTCTGCTTATTATTGGACATTCTTTCTTTATGATGGTAGGACTGATATCCCCAGCATCTGCCTGCATGTTACCTTGACATTGCCCTGAGTTTCCAGAAGGTACTGGCAGTTCCCAAACAGTTCCTCGACTCCATAAGTGGGTCATAACATGGATTACCTTTCCTCACAGCCAATAGGAAAAGGTATATTGTCCTCCCCCCTATGGATGAGAAAATTGAGACCAAGAAGATTTGCCTAACTTGCTCAAAGTCAAGGGGCAGTATAACCCCCCCCCCCAAAGTCTCACTTTTACTCTTTATAGAGCTACATTTTTGTTTGGTTGTTTTGTTTTCCTATATTGCTCAATGTTTTTTTTCTTTCTCCAAATAAATCAGGGTCATCTGACCAGTCTGTAGTGGTGGTTACCTCTAGAGCAATCGTTCTCAACTTTGCTAATGTTGTGACCCTTCAATACAGTTCCTCATATTGGAGTGAACCCCGACAATAAAATTAATACTTTTGCTATTTTATCACTGTAATTTTGCTCATATTATGAATCATAATGCAAATGTCTGATGTGTAAAATATCTTATATGCAACCCTCAAAGGAGATATAACCCATAGGCTGAGAACTGCAGTTCTACAGATATTATAGCAACTTGCTAGAAATTATTCAGTCAGACTTAGTTTACAAAATGGTGCTTGGAAAACTAGGTTTCCCATCAGATTCATTTTCTCATTTGTATTAAATGGCAACTCATTTAATGTGTGCCAGGCATATGGGCAATGATCATTATGAAATAACTTTCCCTTTTGATTCCCCTTTTAAAAGACACCGATCTTACCAGTTGACAGTTGGTGGGCATCTCGAACATAATGTACATGTTTTGGTCAATAAACAACTTACTTATTGGGCATAACGTTCTAGTCACTGAGGTAAGGAATCTCATACAAGCAAGTTAATGGCCCAACTGAAAGCTCTAGAGAAAAAAGAAGCAGATACACCTAAGAGGAGCAGACGGCTGGAAATAATCAAACTCAGGGCTGAAATCAATCAATTAGAAACGAATAAAACAATTCAAAGAATCAATG
>CM053742.1:16498261-16509201 GCA_028658305.1 Pachyuromys duprasi | reverse complement strand
GCCCTTGTTTCTCTGTTTTGCTTCTGACCAGATGATCTGTCCCTTGGTGAGAGTGGAGTATTGAAGTCTCTCACTATTAGGATGTTGGGATTAATGTGTGATTTCAGTTTTAATAATGCTTGATTTACATATATAGGTGGTCTTGTATTTGGGGCATAAATGTTCAAAATTGTGATGTCCTGTTGGAATTTTCCTTTGATGAGAAGGAAGTGCCCCTCCTCATCTTTCTTGATTAACTTTGGTTGAAAGTCTATTTTGTTAGATACTAGGATTGCTACTCCAGCTTGTTTTCTGGGTCCATTTGCTTGGAAAATATTTTTCCAGCCCTTTACTCTGAGGTAGTGTTTATCTTTGTTGAATAGTTGTGTTTCTTGGATGCAACAGAATGTTGGATCCTGTTTCCGCAGCCATTCTATTAGTCTGTGTCTTTTTATTGGAGAGTTGAATCCATTGATATTGATAGATAATATTGACCAATGAGTGTTATTTCCTTTTATTTTGGAGTTGGTGGTCTTACTGTGATTCATTCCTTTTTTGTTGTTGTTGGGAAATTATCTGTATTCTATATTTTCTTTGGTGTAGTTGTTTTCCTTGGACTGAAGTTTTCCTTCTAATACCCTCTGTAGGGCTGGGTTGCTGTGTAGATATTGCATGAATCTTGTTTTGTCATGGAAAATTTTCTTTTCTCCATCTATGTTGATTGAAAGCTTTGCTGGAAAGTAGTCTTGGTTGGCATCTGTGTTCCCTTAAAGACTGCATGACTTCTGCCTAGGCCCTTTAGGCTTTCATAGTTTCTGATGAGAAGTCTGGTGTAATTCTGATTGGTCTACCTTCATATATTACTTGACCCTTTTCCCTTGCTGCCTTTAATATTTTTTCTTTGTTTTGTAGGTTTAGTATTTTGACTATGATGTGACGAGAGGCATTTCTTTTCTGGTCTAGTGTATTTGGTGTTCTGTAGGCTTCGTGTATGTTTATGCACAATTCTTTTTTTAAGTTGGGAAAATTTTCTTCTATGATTTTCTTAAAAATGTTTTCTGGTCCTTGGAACCTGGAGTCTTCTTTTTCATCTATTCCAATTATTCTTAGGTTTCATCTTTTCATGGCATCCTTGATTTCTTGGATATTTTATGTTTGGGACTTTTCTGATTTTATTTTTTTCCTTGAATGAGGAATCCATTTCAGCCAGCGTATCTTCAGCTCCCGAGATTCTCTCTTCCATCTCTTGTATTCTATTGGTGATGCTTACCTTTGTTGTTCCTGATCTTTTCCCTAAATTCTCCAGTTCCAGGTTCTTCTCTGTTTGTGTCTTCTTTATAAATTCTAATTCTGTTTTCATGCTCTGTATCATTTCCTTCATCTGATTGACTGTGGCTCCTTTTTTTTTCTTTTTTTTTTTTGTTTCCTCTGTGTATATCTTTAATTGTTCCTGTATGTGGGCAGTTAAATTCTTCTGAATTTCTCTGAGGGCCTTGTTCATTTCCTCTTTTTGTCCCTCTTTTTGTTCCTCTAATATCTGCATAATCATAGCTTTAACATAATTTTCCTGTGTCTCCACTGAATTAAAATCTCCATTGCTTTTGGGTGTTTCTGGTGGGGCCATGGTGTCCTGATTTTTGTTGGGTCAGTTCTTATGTCGACTTCTGGGCATTTGTTTATATATAATCAAGGAGCTGGTTCTGCTTTAAGACTGAACTTCAGACCGGAACTTTCAATGTCTTGTGTCAGGACTATTCCACAAGAAGATCAGGGAGTTCCAGTGGTTTGGGAGTGTGTGGTGTTGTCTCCGTTTAGCTCTGTTGTGAGATCTGTGTTCCTGGCTCCGTACTCCCTGCTAGAAGTTGTGTGCACTGTAGGCTGGTTGCTACTCTAGTCTGGAGGCTTGGCTCTTCACTCTGTGCCAGAGGCTGAGTGTCCAGGTTTGAGATGTCAGTTGGGGGCGCCGCTCTGGTCTGGAGGCTCCACTCTCCGACCTGGGCTTGCTGCTAAGGGCTCTCCTCTTTACTGGAGACTTGGTGCCTCCTTCTGGGCCAGGGTCTGTGCACAACGGTCTGAGATGGTATTTGGGGGCACCCCATTCTGGACCTGATACTGTGTGTCTGGGTTGCAGCTTGTGCAGCCCCTTGGGTTGTGCCTGCCCGAAACAGCTCCGTTTGAGGAATGGAATCTGTAGCCTTCTCAGCCTGGCCCATGGACACACACATGGTCTGGAGTGGCTGCCTTCGTTGCCAAGCTGAGTGCTCTGGCCAGATGCAGGCTGGTCTGAAATGGTACCGGGGGCCTTCTCATTCTGGCCTGTGGACACACATGGACTGAGGTGGTTGTCAGCGGAGCCGAGCTGTGTGTGCCCGCTGGATGCAGGCCAGTCTGAAACTGTACAGGGCACCTTCTCAGTCTGGCCAGGAGACTGTGTGACCCAGACTGGTATGGCCACTGTTGGCGCCCAGGGCGTCTGCTGGTTCAGATCAGGGTTGTGCGCCACAGATCACCTGGAATTTTTCTGGTGAATAACTGGATGTCCCTAGGATTTTCCCACTTGATTTCCTCACCGTAGGAATTCCACTCACCTGGCATTCACAAATGCTGGTGTTTTAGGTCTCAGAGTTCAGTCTCCTGTTCGCTGCATTATTACTGCTATCCTACTCCTCAGACACAGTGTCCTCTCGTGGCAGCCATCTTGGATCCTCCTCCCTTGATTTTTTTAATAAAGAAGTTTATAATGTATATGTTCTTAGAATACAACCAGAAACGAAGTTTGGATGGAAATTATTTTTCTAGGGATTATCACATGAAAATGGAAGAATGATAAAAATTGTAGTCTGAATGGTTCTTACTTGATATTGTGCAGTTTTATTTTGATTGCCATTGTTGGTCCAATAGAATTTATTTGCATTTAATAGGTATGAGGGTCTGTATTGGGTATATTTATCCAATGTCCAAGTGAAGTATGTTGATTCTTGTTCAGCAAATAGTCTCCCTTCTGTACCCATGAACCTATCACCCCTGTGGGAGTATATTTCTCTACTTTATTGTAGTTAGCTATATGACCATGGTGAGTTAATAGAATAGATGCAGAAAAAGGAATCAGTCCCCATTTTGAGACTAAATGTTTAAAAATGGTCAGTCTTCTGGCAATCCCTGACTCCAGTCAAGAGAAGTGTATGCTCAATAATTGTTTCTCTTCCAACCTGAGTCTAGAAGAAGATGTATGCAGTTTATTAGGACCCCACGGTCACCTGATACGAGCTTTCTGGGGTGCCAGAAGGCATGCTGAGCAAAGTCGTTACTGTGCCATGCTGAAATTTGATGTCATCATATTCCCTAGCTAGTGTGAAATTTCTGATGACATTAGCTGGATCATGGATGTTACCAGATCACCACAGTTAATCTGTAGCCCTTCTTAGTCATGCATTCCCATCAGAATCAGCAGAAAGAGCATAAGTTCTCATCCCATTAAAAGAGAGCCTGAATCTTGTTCTGTGTTGGGGTCCAAGAATCTCTATTTGTCATAAGTTTTTTGGTAATGTTGGTACTTCTGTTCCAAGGACAAAACTCCAAGTATCAACTTCTAGATTAATAATGTTTGGGAAGGTCATGCTGCACATTTAGAAATGGATGTTCTCTTAAATTGCAATCACTTAAAAATGATATAACCTGTGAACAGGACCAATTTATTGACAAAATAGGCTTTAAGGAAGAGGACACAAATAGTGTTGTTGATAGGGTAGACAAATGATGGAGAGAGTCATGTGATAATGACTTAACCTCCAAAAGAATGGCATACAAGGCTCTGGAGGCAACAGTTTAGAGGAATAGCTACCACAGATTCAGCCACACTAGTAAGGGGGTGGGAATATAGACAAGAATTTTACTTTCACTAAGAAACATTCATGTGCATTCTAATCTGAAGTTAGGGAAGCTGAGGTTGGAATGTGTAGGTTTATCAGAACACATTTGAAGTTTAAAAAGAGCATGAATGTAGTCATCTTTAGTTTAAAGAATGGACAAGTTAAAGATTCATCTGGAAGTTTTCAAACATCTGCAGACTTGGCCTCATGTTGAGTCATATGAATATAATAAGCGTGTAATGTGGAAATAGAAAGAGACAAGTTAAAAACATGAAGTGTTGTATCAACAAGCACATTCTGCCTTCAGTGAGGATGAGGTCCAAGTGGCTTGGTTCTGTTAAGCAGGAAGCAGGAAGCAGGTCACAGCTTGGCCAGGCACAGTTTCCAGGGAAAGGGGGAATGACATGCACACAGCTTTGACTTACATGGATTCCTGTGATGGCTTAAATTAGTTGTATAATACTGAATATTTGATAGAAGTCGCTTGATGGGTAGAGAGCCAATTTGAGTTTTGAACTAATATTACCCTTCTTTATATTTATCAATGACCTGTTTTGAAAACAACCATTACAGATATAACTCCAGAGCTTCCTTCCTGAACTCTAGCACAGTGCGCCTCAAACTTCACAAAATGTTAGAATCATTCTCCAAACTACAAACACCTGGATGCCTGCCTTCATCCATTACTAAGTTCATCAAGGGTATGACTCAGTACCTTTAGGAGTAGGACTCAAGCATCAAGATTTTTTTTCTTTCTTCTTCCCTACCTCCCTAGAGCAAGCTTGTTGCTTTTACTTGAGAATCAGTTAGAATATTCCTAGCCATGCTCTGGACTCACTTAATCTGCATATACTTTTGGAGTAGGTTCCATAGTAAGTTCTAAGTGATTTACTTGGACGCTCACATGTAGATGGAAGTCACAGTTGGAAGGGGAAGGTTTCCATCTGTCCTGGGATCTAGGTGGGCAGAAACTTTCCTGACTCTAAGCAAATTGAATCTTGCTGAAACCCCAACTCCAAACTCATCAACAAGCAGAGCCCTGACTCCTTCACCTTCCTCAATTTCTTTCTTTGTTTCCTGAAAGAGAAGATTTGAAAGCTTCAAATGGAAGAAAAGAAAGGGGAGGAGGGAGGAAAAGAGGAAAAGAATAGGAGGGATTTTCAGTAGCATTCTTTTTTTCATTCTAACGTAGAACTTGACACTATGTTAGTCATCATAATGGAAGGAAAACTTCACTTTCTTACCACCTCATAAAGGAGGAAAAAGGAAGTACCTTAAATGATATTAAAGTCAGAAAGATGGTGTAGAGTCTCTTGTATCCCAAGAGTCAGCAGCATTTTCTTATAATAAGCCTGACTAATAGGAATTATTTTTGTCTGTGTGGCTATATAGTCCCTTTCATAAGACCGACCTCTGCTATAATTGTTGATAAAAAAACATAACCAAGGTATAAATGTATCGGTGTGGTTATGGTCCAGTAAAATCCATATGTGAAAGGAGAAAGCTTTTTCACTTCTGTGAGTATATTGAAAAACAACTAAAAGTAGGTGTTCAGCTTTATCTCTTTATGCATACATTAGTAAGAGCTGTAGTCACAGTAGCCATAAAGTCAAAACAATATTGTTCATGAACTGATGAGTAAATGAATTATGTTCTATCCATACAGTGGAATAAGAATCAGCCATAAAAGAAATGAAGTATGGATTGATGCCACAAAGTGAATGAAGTACATAATGGTTATATTGAAATGCAGGAGCCAGATATGTAAATTAGCATGTTGAATGATTCAATTAATATGAAATGTTTCTGGTAGGTAAACAGTAGATCCAGAAAGAATGGTGATTGTGAGGGGATGAGAAAGGGCAGAGGGAGCATGATGGCTTGATAGGTACAAGATATCCTTTAATCTGAAGCTGTGATAAAGGTAGTGGTTGCCTGAGCTTATGAAGGTATTGATGCCACTGAATTGTTCATTTTAAAATTGTTGACTTAGGTTATGTGAATTTTATATCAATTAAAAATTAAGAATAAAGTGAAACCACAAAGATTCTGGTTTGGGCCACAAGCTCTACTTTATTGACTTCTCCTCTACTTCATCTAGCCCTTATTCTGAGAGCTGATAGACAAATGTGCAGAGAATCAGCTTCCTAGTCTTTTCTATCAAAAGTCATCATAGCCATATGGTGAAATTCTAGCAATTCCTTTTCATTTGAATGCTGCATCCCTACATACTCTATTGTCATAGCTCCTGAAGCTGGGGAGAAGTTTTCACGACTTTAAGGGCTCTGTAGGCTTTTAAAATGGTTTTGAAGAAGGCTTCTTTTTCTCATGGGCTCTATTACCAAATAATGTGATTTGGTACTTCTATTAGTGAAGTGCAACATCTTCACCTTAGGCAGTTTTTAACCTTGGAAACTGCTGTCCCTGAAAGCAGAAAGATAACACTCAATAATCCACATACTCTTTGGGTCTGTGTTATTACAGGAGATTTCCTATTTTATGTATTCCAAAGAGAGTTATGTATTCTAAAAACAGATTCTGCATGTTTCTTTTCCAACAAATGCTAGTGCACAGGATAATGCTAATATCTAATGATGACTGGCCAACTTCAAGCACATTGAGTGATCAATGCAGAGGAGAGTCTTATAAAGTGAAGGACCCCACCTATTCTTCTTTGATGGTCTCTGTGCACCATTTAATACTTAGCTTGATTTTTTTTAGTCTCTACATAACATCTATTTCTTCATCAGATATTAAACAATTTAGTGTATGTGGAGCAATCATGGAATTCTATATTATTATAAACGTTATCAAATAGAAGGCTCTTAAGATTCTAAGGAACCCCAACCAAGGATCATGGAAGGGAAGGACCTAAATCCCCTGCTTAGATATAGTCCATAGACTCATTCTCCAAGTGGGTACCCTAGTAAGGGGAGCAGGGGATGTCTCTGGCATGAACTCAGTGGAAGGCTCTCTGATCATCTCCCGGTTGGGGGATGCAGCCTTGCCAGGCCACAGAGAAAGACAATGCAGCAAGGCCTGATGAGACCTGATAGGCTAAGGTAAGAAAGAAGGGGAGGAGGTCCTCCCCTAATAGTGGACTAGGGGAGGGGCATAGGTGAAGAAGAGGGAGAGAGGGGAAAATGGGAAAAGATGAGGGAGGGGATCACAGCCAGGATACAAAGTCAATAAATTGTAATAAATAATAACAATTAATAAAATGCAAAAAAGAGTAAGGGAAATGACTAAAGGATTTACATTAGGATTTTAGTGTAAATGCAGTAATAGTAAGCATTTTCTCATACTTTTGAATAATGCTATTCTCCCCATATTAGTTGTTGTAACATTATAGGCTGCACTGTGTTAATGAATAAACCTTGAAATAATAGTGACCAAATTTCTCAATTACAACAATAATAGATGATAAAGATCATTATATTTTCAGAGACTTCAATTAGTTCTGTCTTGTTTATCACCAGGAACTCAAGGACATAGTGTCCATCTTAGATCAGTGTAGTAATAATTTCCCAATGAATAGCATTTTTGTATCACTCCTCCCAACACAAATCTTATCCAGACTCTTTAACACTGACTCCTCCTGCTGAAATCTTCTTTCCCATATAGAAAAGTCCCGAGCAGATGAGATCACATAGAGCAGAGATGAACTGCTACAACTGAGACTCACCTTTCAGTCAATCCCTTTGAGCACAGCCTTGAGTAATTTTTTTATGTTTTTACTAAGAAAAAAAGAGGTTAAATGTTTCTCTGAAATTTTGTTTGTTTATTATTTTGTATGCATTGGCATTTTGCCTACATGTATGTCTTTGTGAGGATGTTGGATCCTTTGGATTAGGAGTTACAGACAGTTGTGAGGTGCCATGTGTGTCCTGAAACTTGAACCCCGGTCCTCTGGAGGAGCAGCAAGTGCTCTTAAACTCTGAGCCATCTCTCCAGCCCTGTGAAAAAAATTATAAAAAGTGTCCTGAAACTGTTTTTTGTTTTTGACTTCTTATTAAATGACATTGACACAGACTTAGTCATATGTCCCAATTAAAACTATTGAGGACGATGACACCCTTTGTCTTCCCTTTAATAGCTGAGGCCTCTGATATTCTCAAGGAGGCCTAGCAGTGATAGAACAGAGTGACTCAGAAGTTAGGTTTGTTGATCTAATGTCCTTTGGCATTCCTCAGTTCAACTCTGAAGACCAAGCATGATAGGAATATTATAAATTCATCTCTGTCTGCTAGATAATCTGTGCTTTTACTCCTCTTCAATTCTATCTTTGTAATAACCCACATTACATCACAGAATCGGGAATTTTTCCCAAAATATTTAAAAGACATGTCTGAAAGTGGTAATTGCATGCCTGATTCAACTGCTTTGCTTCACAAGATTTTTTTTTGGAAGATGATAAATTTCATCTTTTTGTGTATTGGCTACATCCTAGAAACTTTTCTTCATATATTTAAATAAGATCATTCTCAGGCAAGTAGGCTTCATCCCAGGCATGCAAGGGTGGTTCAATATATGGAAATCCATCAATGTAATCTACCATATAAACAAACTGAAAGAGAAAAACTACATGATCATCTCCTTAGATGCCAAAAATATTTTTGACAAAATCCAACACCCATTCATGTTTAAAGTCTTGGAAAGATTAGGGATACAAGGCACATACCTAAATATAGTAAAGGCAATATACAACAAACCTATAGCCAACATCAAACTCAATGGAGAGAAACTTAAATCAATCCCACTGAAATCAGGGACAAGGCAAGGCTTCCCAATCTCTCCATATCTCTTCAACATAGTATTTGATGTCCTAGCTAGAGCAATAAGACAATTAAAGGAGATCAAGTGGATACAAATTGGAAAGGAAGAGGTCAAAGTTTCACTGTTCACAGATTATATGATAGCACATCTGAACGACCCCAAAGATTCAACCAGAGAAACCTTCACCTGATAAACACCTTCAGCAAGGTGGCTGGATACAAAATTAACTCAAAAAACCCCGAAAACAAACAAACAAACAAAAAACATAAACAAAAAGCTCTCCTGTATAGCAAAGACAAAAGGGCTGAAAAAGAAATTAGGGAAACAACACCATTTACAATATCCACTAACAACGTAAAGTACCTTGGGGTAACTAACCAAGCAAGTGAAAGACTTGTTTGAAAAAACTTCAAGTCTCTGAAGAAAGAAATTGAAGAATATATCAGAAGATAGAAAGATCGCCTGTGTTCATGGATTGATAGGATTAACATAGTGAAAATGGCCATTCTGCCAAAAGCATTCTATAGATTCAATGCAAGTCCCATCAAAATACCATCACAATTCTTTACAGACCTTGAAAGGAAAACTCTCAACTTCATATGAAGAAACAAAAAACCCAAAATTTCCAAAACGTTCCTGTACAAAAACAGATCATCTGGAGTTATCTTCATCTCTGACCTCAAGCTGCACTACAGAGCAATAGTAATAAAAACTGCACGGTATTGGCATAGAAGCAGAAAGGTGAATCAATGGAACTGAATAGAAGACCCAGAAATAAACCCACACACCTATGAGTACTTGATTTTTGACAAAGAAACCAAAACCATTCAATGGAAAAAAGACAGTAACAAATGGTGCTGGTCAAACTAGATGTCTACATGCAGAAAAATGAAAACATATTCATATTTATCACCCTGCACAAAACTAAAGTCCAAGTGGATCAAAGACCTCAACATAAAACCAGACAGAGGGAGATCCAAGATGACTGCCATGAGAGGACACTGTGTCTGAGGAGTAGGACAGCAGAAACAATGCAGCGACCAGGAGACTGAACTCTGGGACCTAAAACACCAGCATTTGTGATTGCCAGGTGAGCAGAACTCCTACGGTGAGAAAATCAAGTGGGAAAACCCTAGGGACACCCAGTTATTACCCGGAAAAATCTCCGGGTGACCAGCGGCACACAGCTCTGATCTGAACGAGCAGCCGCTATGGGCGCCCGCATCCACCATAATAGACTGGATCACACAGTGTCTGAGGAGGAACCGGGTACCGTTTTCACTGACCTGCACACTGCGAGCGCACACTGCACCCAGGTTCTGCTTCAACCCACAACCCACGGGGGTGTGGCAGGCTCACACCTATCGCCGGAACCACCACAGGCTGAGAGGGTCGGGGGACCTCTTTGACCGGACTGCGCATGCTTCCGCCAGCAAGGACCTCTGTCCACGTGTGAGTCCGCAGGCAAGTCGGGGAGGAACCCGAGTTCTACTTTGACCCGCAGGTGTGCGGCGGGCGCACACTGATCGCTGGAGCCACCCCAGACTGAGAGAGTCCCGGGACCATCTTGACCAGACCGCACGCTGAGGGAGAACACTGCACGCATCCGCCGCAAAAACCTCAGTCCGTTTTTGTGTCCATGGACCAGACAGAGAAGGCCTCGGGCACCATTTCAGACAGGCCTGCATTCAGTGGAGGCACACCAACCCAAACCCACTGTGTACCCCAAATATCATCTCAGACCGTGGTGCACAGCCCCTGGCACTGAAGGGGGCGCCAAATCTCCATTCCAGGGGAGAGCCCTTAGCAACAAGCCCAGGGCAGAGTGCAAAACCCCCAGCTGACAGCTCAAAAGACTGAGGAGCTAAACCTACAGACCAGAGGGGTGACCAGCCTGCAGTGCTCACAGCTTCTAGCACAGAGCACGAAGCCGGGCACACAGAACCCACAATAGAGTTCAACTGAGACAACACACACACTAACAAACCACCCAAAATCCCTGATCTTCTTGAAGAATACTCCTGACACAAGAGATTGACAGTTTCAGACTGAAGTACAGCCTTAAAGCACAAACAGCTCCCTGATTATATATAAACAAATGCCCAGAAATCGGCAAAAGAACTCACCCAACAAAAATCAGGACACCATGGCCCCAGAAACACCCAAAAGCAGTGGAGATTTTAATTCAGTGGAGACACAGGAAAATTATGTTAAAGCTTTGATTATGCAGATATTGGAGGAACAAGAGGAGACACAAAAAGAGGAAATGAACAAGGCCCTCAAAGAAATGGAGAAGAAATTAACTACCCACATAGA
>CM053742.1:16469003-16489060 GCA_028658305.1 Pachyuromys duprasi | reverse complement strand
TGTCAGTGGACTTGGAGGGGGCGGGGTGGAGATGAGGGAGGGATGGGGAGAGTGGGAGGGAATGAGGGAAAGGGCTATGCCTGGAATGCAAAGTACCTAACCTGTGATTGCTATAAAAATAAATAAATTACATTAAAATAAAACAAATGAAGCCACTATTAACATAGTTGAGCAAATATCCTTATTTAATGGTGGGACACTTTTTTGGGTATATGCCTAAGAGTGGTATAGCTGGATCTTGATGTAGCACTATTCCCAATTTTCCGAGAACGTGTCAGATTGATTTCCAAAGTGGTGGTACAAGGTTACATTCCCACCAACAAAGGAGGAGTTTTACCTTTTTCCACATCCTCTCGAGCATGCATCATCCCTTTGTTTCTAATCTTAGCATTTCTGATCGATGTGAGGTGAAATCTCAGGGATGTTTTGATTTGCATTTCCCAAATGACTAAGGATGCTGAGCATTTCTTTAAGTGTTTCTCTACCATTTGATATTCCTCTGTTGAGAATTCTCTGTTTAGCTCTGTACCCCAATTTTTAATTGGATTACTTGATTTGTTGCTTTTTAACTTCTTGAGTTCTTTATATATTCTGGATATTAACCCTCTTTCAGATATAGTGTTGTTGAAGATCCTTTCCCAGTCTTTTTGTTCTGATGACAGTGTCCTTTGATTTACAGAAGTTTTTCTATTTCATGAGGTCTCATTTATTAATTGTTACTATTAGAGCCTGTGCTGTTGGTGTTCTGTTCAGGAAGTTGTCTCCTGTACCGATGAGGTCAAGGCTCTTCCCTATTTTTTTCTCGTAACAGATTTAGTGTGTCTGGTTTTATACTTTATCCACTTGGACTTCTACTTTGTACATGGTGGTAAAATGGATCTATTTCCATTTTTCTACATGTAGACACCCAGTTAGACCAATACCATTTGTTGAAGATGTGGTCTTTTTTCCATTGTATGATTTTGGCTTGTCAAAAATTAAGTTTCCATAGGTGTATGGGTTTATATGAAAAGAAACTTCAACTCTTATAAGAAATTGAAGAAGGTATCAGAAGATGGAAAGCTATCCCATGCTCATGGATTGGTTGGATTAACATAGTAAAATGGCTATCCTAAGTACAATGACAGACTGATGGCCAGGCTTGTATGGAAGGCACGGATTAGTAAATATGTATGTAAAAAATAACATAAGTCAATGATAGAAGTATGCTGAATAGATATTGAGATCATATGCAAAAATGACAAAAAATGAGGCACAAATGCTGTCCAGAAGTACGCAAGGAAACCAAATAGTTGAGGTGAGAGTTTAGAATTTGATAGGTTCTGCGGGAGAGGAGGGATTTTGTGAACGAAGATATTTGTAACTTTCTGCCAAGAGCCTGTCTTGCCCTGAAGTGATGAGAACGCGGAGCAAACTTTATGATAAATGGGCCTTTAACAATTTCTTTACAAATAAAGTTTGTTTTGGTATTCCAAAAAAAATTGCTTTGATTTGGTCAACAGAAGCAGTTTTATATCCACAGATATTTTGTGGAGGCTGGAAATTTCAGGCCCTGCTTTCCACAGACTTGGGCAAAGATGATTTTCTCATTTTCCTCACTTTTATCTCTTTCACTAGGCCGGGCCTATTAAATCTAGGACCAGGGTTTCAATAAGCTAACACTGGATGTGAGCAAAATGTACTGATCAGTCCTCTCCTCCTTATGTGTTCCTACAGCGGATTGACTGAGCATCTCCTGTATGAGGAGCATACAGCATGCTGGCCTTCTCAGTATTTGTATTTTGCATTTCATTGTAGAGCCTCATCCATAAGACCAAACAAATGGGTGGGGTTGTATATTTCAGGCCCTGCAGCAAGCTGTCAGGGAGGATGCTTCTTCAAATAGAGGATTGAAATGTTCCTCTAATCACAACAGAGTGAAAAATTTATATGAACAAGCCTCATTGAATGGGTGGCTTGGTTTGAACCATATGTCACTCTGGGATCATGTGCTCCAGTTGCTTATTTTGACTGCCATGACATATTCGTGTGTTAACTGGAAATTTGACTATAATGAGTTTACTCTCACCAAATGATGATATCAACCAGTTCACTAAGACAGATTCTGGAAATCACAGTCACTGTGCAGGCGTGTGAAGGTCTGAAGACAGATTTTCCCTTGCACTCTACTACTACAGCTTTGTTTGGACAGGTCAGCTGTGTTTGTTCCCATACTTATGAATCTGTTTACAACAGTTGTCATATCAAGATACTGTATTTTATATGAATAAATATTGACTAAACCAGTAAAATGTATAAAAACAAAAAAGGGTATCCTACCGAGAAAGCAATCTACATATTCAATGCAATTCCCATCAAAATACCACCATAAATTTACAGACATCGAAAACACAATCCTCGGGTGGGGTATAAGGCCAGGATACAAAGTATATAAACTGTGATTAATATAAAAATAAATAAATAACTTTAAAAAAAGAAAGAGCAATCCTCAATTTCATATGAAAAAACCCAAAAATCTCAGAATAGCTAAAACAACCCTGTACAATAAAAGATCTTCTGTACATAATATAAGGTAGATATACTAAAATCTATACAATTAAAGAAGTTAATCAAGGAAGAGGACTCTGGGTAAGAGGCTCAATAGTCATTCAGAAAGGCAAAGGGGATAGACATCAGAAGAGAGGGAAAACAGGGAACAGGACAGGAACCAGGCGTCTGAAAGATTCTGCCCAGCAGGGTATCAAAGCAAATGCTAGACTCATAGCCAAACTTTGGGCAGAATGCAGGGAATCTTATAAAAGAAGGGGGAGAGAGAAAGAACTGGAGGGGACAGGAGCTCCACAAGGAGAGCAACAGAACCAAAAAATATGGACACAGGGGTGTTTTCTGAAAATGATACTCCAACCAAGGATCATTCATGGAGATAACCTGGAACCCCTGCACAGATGTAGCCCAGGGCAACTCAGTGTTCAAGTAGGTTCCCTAGTAATGGGAACAGGGACTGTCTCTGACATAACTTATTGGCCTGATCTTTGATCACCTCCCCTTCATGGGGAGAAGCCTTGCTAGGCCACAGAGGAAGACAATGCAGGTACTCCTGATGAGAGGTGATAGACTAGGAAGGAGAGGACTTCCCTTATCAGTGGACTTGGGGAGGGGCATGGGAGGAGAATAGGAAAGGAAGGTGGGATTGGGAGAGGAAGAGGAAGGGAGCTGCAGGTGGGATAAACTGTAATTAATTAAAAAATCAAAAAAAATATCATGTGAAGGTATCTCCATCCCAGATTTCAAGCTGTACTATAGAGCAACAGTAATACAAACAGCATGGTGCTGGCATAGAAACAGACTGCTGGTTCAATGGAATCGAATCAAAGACACAAAATAAGAAAATATTACATATTTTATTAAAGAAAATATTACATATTTTATTAAAGTATCTCTAAGTCTCTATATGATATGCACATTATATAATATATTGTATATTATTATAATATTGATAAAGGTTTATTGGTTCACAACCACACCTGTTTATTCATATATTATCTGTATCAACTTTCTCTCTATAATAACTACACTGAATTGTTGTAAGGGAAACAGTACTTCTTGCAAGGCCTAAAATAGTTATTTCTGGTCCTTCCCAGAGTATGTTCAACTCTTATTTTTCAAAGGCAAAGACAACTTCATGATATTTAGGCAAAGATCAGCCTCATTTTAATGGAATACCTAGGCTGTCTTGCTTCCTCTCTTATTTTTTCATTCATTTGGGAGATTTTGTTAAGGATTTCTTTTTACTGTTTTGGTTATTATATATGTATGTCTGTTTCTGTATGTGGGTTTTTGCACATGAGTGCAAGTGTACTGAGAGGACAAAGATGGAGCTGTAATTACAGGCAGTTATGAACCACTCTGAACAAAACTTAAGACCCCTGAAAGAACAGTAGACACTCCGAACAGCTGAGATTTAACTCCTGGCCCAGTGGGAGACTTCTGACTGTGTGAAAACTACACTAGTGGAACTTGTCAATTCTACATCTATATATTAAATGAATAGCACATCTTAAATTCTCAGCTTCTGGTTTTCTAGTTCATGTCCTGAAATATGAATTTTTAAAATCGACATTGGACAAATAGTTTAATAAATGACAAGAATAGATCTACTACAAGAGTAGGTATTTTCCTTTAAAGAAAGATCATCATTTTCTCCACAGAATGGCTAAAAACTAAAGGTATTATTTTATTAAGTCAGACCATAAGGAGTCATAAATTGTTATTACTAATAGTTGTGGATTTTTCCCATTAGTTTTTAGCAATGTGATTCCCTAAAAGAAATTTACAAAATGGTGCAGAAAGCTTCTGGGACATGAATAAAAAATACATACATTTTATAATTTTAATGTAAACAAATTCTAAACATATGGATTACATTTCCTTTTTAAAATGAAGGGTTTTAGCATTTAATGGGAAAAGCGATTTTCAAAATATGCTTTGGGTTTTGCCAAAACCGAAATCCGTCAAAATGTGCAATTAAGTTTAAATGAAACAAAATTCAACTGTCCCTGCTTGCAATGACTAAAAAAGACATCTCCCATTCCTGGTCATGCCTTTCAATTTCTGAGTCATGAAAGGGAAGTCAGAATGTGCTGTGTACTGTATAGATGGCTGTCAAGCATTCTAGCAAAATGGAATTGAGCAGGACTGTGTTTCCCAAGGGAATATATGTGGTCTTCTTAAGTGTAAATATATTTTGACTGTTTGGAATATGTAAGAGAAGTTACAGAGAGGAATTCAAGTGTTTCCTGATATATGAGCAAGTCATTCATTTCAGCAGCTATGAAATGCTGAGAGTTAAATCATCTGACAAGAGTCTTCTATATTTTCATGACCTTTTTGCATTTAAAATTAGAACATTGCACTAGTAATAAATGTACCATTAAAAACATGCTTTTTTCAATGAATTATGGTGAATGTAGAGACTCATTCCTCCATGGAGTACAAAAAATAAGTGGAAGAGCAGTGCTCCTTCCTAAACAAGACAATTGTATCATCACTTCTAAGAATCAAGGAACAGGGCAAAAGAAAAGATAGAAAGGATGCAAGACCAGAACATAGAGAAGACTGGAAAATGTAGCCTCTCCTGCAAGACACAGCCATTTCAAGCACAAATTTACAGTAAGCCTTGGGGTTGCACAAGAATGGGCCTGTTATAACAGCCAAGCATGATTGGAGGAGGAGTTCAGGGGCTCCTGACCACCACTGCTGGACTATTTTGCTTCTAATAGATTCAGGAAGAGTGTCAGGGTGTGTGCTATTGCCTTTAGTTTTATACATGTTGATGACCACACCAGGGTCCAATGGTAGTTCCAATCAATGGCCACTTAGACTGCTCTGGTTAAACAAAATCAGTTGCAAAATGGGGAAAAAAAGGTAAATCCAATAATAGTAAAGAGTATTGATAAGGATGGGAGAGACACAAGACAGGGTGACATTGCATATTATATGAAATTGTCAAAGAACAAATTAATAACAATGTTTTCTTTTAGCCAGGCCCAGTGACACACACCTTTAATCCCAGCCCAGCACTAAGGGAAGCAGTGGCAGGCAGTAGCTGTGAGTTCTAGGACAACCTGATCTACAAAGAGAATCCAGGACAGTCAAGGCAACACAGAGAAACCATGTCTCAAAAAACTCAAAGGAAAAAATTTCTTTTTAAGGAATTTATGTTAGATCACCTATAATTGTACAAACATTTCTATTTTAGAATCAAATATGACCATGACCTGTTAATCAATTGTTATACCTAAAAGTTCCTTTCTATCCTAGCAATCTTCAGTTGCTCTCAGTGGTTGGAAATGAGTTGACTTGGGCAGGCCCAAACCGAAAAAACCAACCCAAACTCTTGAGGACAGTAGACTCTACTGGTCTCTTTTTTGCTCTTAAAACATTATGTAGCCCTCCTTTGAAGAAACAGAAAATTATGAAGTAGGAGTGTTTGGTATATACATGTGATTGCCATGAGAATTTAAATTTTAAATGTAAGTTATGGTAGAAGAACTATTAGCCATTTGTAAAGAATTGAGAATGGTAATAAAATTTTATAATGATGTAAATAAATTCTTACTTTGGACCTATATGGGAGAAACAATAAATAGTATTTAAATATTGAAATCTAGGAGAGCAGATACAAATCAACTGTATGCACAGAAACATATACAAAGGACAATAAACAATGTGAGTTAATACTTAACGTGTGTGAAAGAAAGTTAATGATAGGAAAATAAAAGGAGAGAAATAAATGCACACTGCTCACTTCTGTCCTAATTCTACACACAATAGTACAGCATTCAATTTATTGTTTCAAAAAGTCACCTTTTCACAGATTCATACAGAGAAAAGGAACATTTTCTACTTTCACATACCTTTCTCTAACTCCCTGAAGCTATGAAAGGAAATAAAAAGTGAAGACAGTATTTAAGAAGTCAATGTTTTTCATATATCGTTATTATATTGGTACATTTAGGGCTTAGTAATCAGCAATTCCACCCACTATTTGTTGCCTTTAAAGCAGCGTGTTTCTCACAGACATTACTTTTTTCACAATAATTTAAGGTTTCATATTTTATATTCCCACCAAAACTGATCCAAATGTAGCACCTACACTACTGAAAGAATTCCTGCTATGAAGGGCAGTAATCACCCCTGTTCCCTGCCAATCAAAAGCATCTGCAATTTAAGGGGTTGGTCCCAGCAGTCTCATCATCATTTCTGGAGTTGTCCATTATGAGATCAAAATTTACATATATATTAGGCACACTCAGTCTCCTCCCTATGTCTTTTCCAAAAAGACCACATTCTTGTATATTCATAAGACACTTTCAAGATTTCTTGTTCTAACTTGCAGAACAGAACAGCAAAAGAAATGCAAAAAGTGAACTGTAGAAAACAGTGACAGTTACTTTCTGTTGACTTAACAGGGCATGTAATGCCTCTCTCCTTTCCATTAGAGCCTCCCCCCCCCCCCACCTCACTAACTTGGACTCTGTTTTTAAATTCCCTCTTTATCCTCTTCTGCCTGTTTTCATTGTTTTGTTTTGTTTTTCAGGAACGGTTGCTTCCTTGCCTTGTCTGACTGACTTCCATTTTGGGTGTTATAAGGGCATTAGTGCAAAACTGAATGATCTGTTTCCATCTTTTCCTGGGCCATTTGATAATGCTGGCATTATTTGGAATGAGCAATAGGCTGGTATCTGTGTGATGGATTTGGAGTCATGATGTTCTTCACCCTTGCAGATCTGGCTTATTGAAATTCCAGAAGAATCCTTACATCCCTTTTTTATATTGGTCTATTTTTTAAAATAGACTTTATTGTAAGACACCTTACAAATAAGTAAAAACATCACACAGCAAAATTAAGCATGCCTAAATTCTATAAAACTCAATGAATTTCTATATAGTTACAATAAACATTAGGAATGGAAGCAGCAGAACCTCATGTTAAAATTTATGTCAATACATTTTTTCACTTATTCACCACCAAAGCTGAAACAATGAATGACAGAAATAGAATTAGAAAAACAATTAGCTTTATAATCCCTTTTATAACTCATGTCCATTATCTCATTCCTTTCTTGGTCTCTTTCTGTAAATTATATTTTATCTACATGAGCATTTGTTTACACATATACACATATTATTGGCCAGCTTCTACATATAAAAGAGAACATGTTTATTTTTTCCTTTCTGAGATTGTGTGACATTACTTAATATTGTACATTCTAAATCAAATCATTTTCCTGAAATTTTTAAACTTCACTTTTCTTTAGAACTTTAGTATGTGTGTGTGTATTCACTCACTTGCACACACACACATCTACACCAGCATTTTATTACTTATTCATCTGTTGGTGGACAACTAAATTAGAGACTGAATCACCAACCAAGGAACATGCATGGGCTGGACCATGCATAATCCCCCTACACAGATGTAGCCAATGGACAGCTTGGGCTTTATGTAGGGGTTGTCTCTAACATGGACTCTGTTGCCTGCTTTTTGATGACTTCCCTCTAGCAGGGCTGCCTTGCCAGGTCACAGTGGAAGAGGATTCACTCAGTCTTGATGAGATTTGATGTGCTGGGGTGGTTGGTTATGGGGGGGGGTACCCTTCTCTGAGGAGTAGGAGAGAGGAGTTAGGAGGAAGAGGGAGGGAAGTAGGACTAGGAAGAAAGAAGGGAGCTGGTTACAATTGATATGTAAAATGAATGAACGAATGAATCAATCAATCAGTTAAAAATTACAGTTCTTGAAAATTTGGAAGAATTTTCACATTCCCTTTCCACATTGGCCTCTTTTGAGAAGTTTCAGCAGTATAGTTTATGGTTCATAGGGATCCTGAAGCTTTAAGATTTGTGCAATCAAAGAACACACTGGACCAAAATGTTAGGAATGTTGTTATAGTGTTGAGTTCTACAGTTAATTCTGCTCCCTCTGTCTGTATTATCTAGCACCTTCAGCCTGGATGAGGGATCCCATTCCTCTATCCTCACTGCAGATTCATCCAGGAAATCAAACCTTTATTTATTTCTATGAGGCTTCTTAGTTCTTTGCTTAAAATAAACTGTGCCTCAGAAGCAGAATGTAAAACAAGGTGAGTATAAGTTATTTATCTTGTTGCTGTAACAAAATACCCAATCAAAGCAGCTTCAGTAAGGAAGGACTTATTTTGGCTCACAGTTTGAGGGTACAATCCTTTATGTCAGTTATAGTAATAGGAGCTTGAAGTAGTTGGTGAAAATTCATCCACAATTAGGAAGGAGAGAGTGATGAATAGGGTTCAGCTCATTTTCTTCTTTTTATTCTAAAACCCCAGCCCATGGAATAGACACACCTAAATTTAGGGTGAGCTTTCATACCTCAGTCAATCTAATCTAAATAATCTCTCAAAGAAATGCCCAGTGCTCTACCCTACATGATTCTAAGTTCCATGTAATTGGTAATTGATATTTACCATTATAATATGTGAGTTAAACTTGACTTCAGCATCCTAGCATTAGGATACTGGACCTATGCATTCATCATTCTACATTGGAAGACCATCACAAGTACATTCAAAGTGGCAAAAACATTTCTTCATTTTTTTTTAAACATAGCTTTTTATTTTGTGTTTCCAGACAAAATACAGATTCTCGGGTATATATTGTACTTCCAGTTCAACAATGAATGATTTTGAAGTGTATGCTACATCTATTATAAGACAGTGTCATGAAGCCATATTTGAGACATACTATGCTAAAATATTTTTTATTTGAAGCAAAAATTTACCCGGATATCATGAATTTTGATGTAGTTTTGTTTCTTAGCTCTATCTGGCAACTCCATTTAAAAAATATATTTATTTATTTATTTATTTATTTTTACATTTAGATAAGCATCAGATATGAGTCTGAATTCTTTCTCTCAGTGGTAACTCCTTACCACTCTTCTCTTTTTTTGACTGAGATGCCTTATTCCTTCCTCCCTAAGTTTAAGGACAGCTTTCTTCTGCATTCCATCTTGGTGGTACTGAGATCGAATTTAGGGTTTGCGCATGCTAAGTAAGCAACCAAAAACTTGGCTATATTCTTAATTTTTTACTTTGTGAAACAGACTTGCTAGGTTGCCCAGACAGGCCTCAAACTTACTCTGTAGTTCAGAAATGCAGTGAAATTTTACTCCATCTTGTAAATGTTGTTTTTATTTCCTGAGATAAGGGGATGAGATGAGAGCCATACACAGATTTTATGTAAACATGGCTTGAGCTGAGCCCAGAGCATTTCTAACTATCTCTAGGCTAAAGCCTGGAACCTTCTAGCCTCCACACAATCTAATCTTCTGCAAGCCTGGACCTTGAAGGCTTCAGCTTCCAGCCTCTGTCTACTAACCTAGGCCTAGAATGTTCTCAGCCTCCAAGACTTACAGCTGAATAAGCTCACCTTTTCTAGTTTTTTCTCTGAACTCTGGCTGGTTGGTTCAGCTCAGCTGTTCTGGCTCAAAACTCTTCTTCCAGCAGACTGATTCAAACTGGTTACTCTCTGCTTCTCAATGAATTGCTCTCCTTGGAAAAACTACCTCTCAACTCCATGAACTGAAGTGCACAAACTCAACTGCATTGAACTGTATTGTATGCCTGAAATCTACTGTACTGTCTCAACCAACTCTCAGGATCTCTCTCTATGCTACTCTCACATAATATCTCTTTCCTGTCTGTTCTTGTGAGATTTGGGAGTATCCTATCTCTGACTCATTCAGTCAAATCTTTCTCTAATTCATCACTTTGTCTGCCCCTCAATTAGATTTCATTGTTTTGTATTAAAGATATATAGTAAATTAGTCAGAGTGATTAAATGTCTGTTGTGTCTGTATTCTAACCAGAGGGATTTATCGTGTGCATTAAGGGCATGTCTGTATTCCAGTCAGATCACACAGACCTAGGTCTTTGAATGTGATCCCTTGCCAGAGTAGTGATGTTGCTGGAATAAAATTCCTCTACAACTTCTACCTCAGCCTTCCAAGTAGTTTGAATTACAGGCATGATCCATCAGTATAGGCCTAAATTCTCTTCTTATGGAACTGTAGTCCACTCACCATGTGTCATAGTTTCTCTTCTAGTGCTGACACAAAACCATGACCACCGCAACTTATTTAAAAAAAAACTACTTAGGCTTACAGTTTCAGAGGCTTAGAGTCCATGATTATAGAACAAAGGCATGGTAACAGGAACAGCTTGATAGTTCACATTCTGCTCTGTATGTAGGAGGCAGAAAGAGAGCACAGGAGGAATAGCTGGGGGATTTTGAAGCCTCAAATCCAACCTCCAGTGCCATACCTCTCCCAATAATGCAACACCTTCTCATTCTTCCCAAACAGTTCCACCAATGGGAGCCAAGTATTCAAGCATGTTAGTCTATGGGAGCCTATGGGAGCCATGCACATTCAAACCACTACACCAACTAACTGTGACTCATTTTCAAAATCTATCCTCTAAAAACAGATTGATGGTGAGGAGTGGATCAGAAATAGACATCAGAAACCTTTCTTAAAAGCCCTACATTGGGAAAATTAAATATAATTGACCTGCTTTTCAAAACATTCTGTTTTACAAGTCTGAGTAAAGAAATGATTTAATTCCTTGTACAATGTCTTTATATAGCGAACTTTCTTGGACAGAATCTGATTTAATTTGCTAATCCAATTATAACATCTTTCAAAACTATAGACTTTAAGAATGTAGCAGAATGTGTATATGGAAGAAAAACTGCAAAGAAGAAGTTTAGGGAAAAAAAGAAGGCATGAGCAGCAAATGCCTCTCAGAAAGCATAGTATTTGAAGGGGATTATTTGTAAAACACATGAACTAAATTTAGAGAAATATGTAAAACTCTTCTTTCAAAAGAATTATGTAAATAGAATATTTCATTCAATAAATTTTTGCTGAAGTGAATTAAAGGCTTAGTCCCCATTTTCAAAGACCTTCAAAACATTTAGAAGAAAACAGAATCAAGGAAGGGAAGTTATGATATGTGACCCCTGTAATCAGATAATAATGTCCTTAAGTAAAGTAATTGAACAGTAGGGGATAAGATGCCAGCTATGTGGCAGGGTATGGATGTATCTTTTAATAGTATAAGCACCAACTTTATAGAAGGTTGGGGTAGGCATCTTGGATGAGAAAGCCACATATGCAAAAGGTCTAGACAAGAGAGCAGGCAACTGAAGTTCAGAGAGAAGGGATTGATTGTGAAAAGAATGAATTTCAAGTCTAAAACCCAGGATCATGCCAAGATCCATTATAAATGTGTCCATTTAGAAGAACTGTTATGCTCCTTTCACTCAAAAACAGACTTAGATGACCAGGTTGGAATGTTTGACACTCCCTGAAAAAACAATTTCTTAAAAGCAAATGACTTTCTCAAATCAGTCCCAGATAAGATTGGAGAGAAGGTGATACGGGTTTTGGGAAATCACACAAGAAGCAGAATTGGCCTGTTAATGGCAGCTGTTCCAACAATTAAGTTCAACACAATTATTCAATTTAGGCTTTACAAAGTCAGGTTTTACATTTCAGGTTCTTAATGGCTTCCACTCCTTCAGCACATCAGGAGAACTTGTTTTTGGTACTTGACACCACTACTTTTGTTTAGTCAACACTAAGACAACAAACCAGAAGAAGAATGTCCACCTTTGCACTCTTGCTAAAATAATCAAACCACTAATGGCTTAATCTCAAGCAACTGGAAGAAGGTGGATCCAAATGACACATCCATTGACATTAGTAATTGTTATTGTGGGGCTAATTCTTATTTTTCAACTAAGCCAATTGGCTTTTGAACTGTATTGAAACAGACAAACAAGCATACACACAAAATCCTTCTTTCTGCAAATGCCACTTTTATAAAAAGGATAGCTTATTGTACAGATGCAGTTTATTCAACACATGCCTGTTCCAGACAAGATGAATCCTCTCCTCGACATTATCTGTTAGAGACAAAAGACTGCTTCCAACATAGTGATCCATGGTGCAGTGATGGCTTAAAGCCTGTATTCTTTTAGGTACAGGTGTTTTCAGAGACAAAGATTTTGTATAAAAGACTCTTTGTTCTCATATTTACCTTCTGGATTCCTCTATAGAAAACTGGATTTATGAAGCAAAGAGAAAACAAAGGTGGAAGCAGATAAAGGTTTGATACTACCTTCAGAACCACAAAATGACTGAAGCAGAAAAACTGAACGTAATTCTGATTGTTACTAAAGGACTGAGCTTTGGTCAAGAAACCTTCATCTACCTTTGAGGGGTAAATCTCAAGAAACCAAAGTTCCCTGATTCTTTTATTTATATTGCTATTTGAAATGTTCACTTGCAGAGCATCATTCTCTCAGAATCTTCTGTGTAATCATGTGATATGTGTGGAAGAACCCTTACACATATGGTATTAGAAGTGTTGAATGACTATATCAGAACAGAGAGTAAGAAAAAAAACCCACTGGTTTTTACTATATAACTATATTTTAAAACTTAACTCATCTCTATTTTCAGAGTTGAGTTGTATTTTCCCAATAAAACAACAACAAAAAAAATCAAACCAGGTTCTTGGGAAACAGCATGTCATCCCAAGAAAGGTAGACTATAGTCAAAAGAGGAAAATTCTACTTAATGAGATGGAATGGATGCTGTAGAATTTCTAAGGCTAGAATGTATGAGGTCTTGCTAGCTTATGTTAGAACTCTTGCTTAAGCAGGTTTGCCCAACCATTTGACATTATAGCTCTGTCATTTGCTAAGTTCACACAAAAGAACTAGATTACAGAAGTATAAAAATAAATCACAAAATATCTCTTAATATTTCAGTTTGCAATTCTGTGTTGATTCATGTTCATAGATATCTTAGGTTATCTGTCACCTATGTACCACAAGTTGGAGGAGAAAAATATCCACCTTGATATAAAGAAGCACAAGCCAGCTACCAATGCCAACATTGCCCACCATAACAGGCACAACATCCAATGAAAGTGTGAAGGCTTCAGACAATTTCACTGCACATTATTTAATGAGGATTGCCTAGGGCCCCAAGCAAGCCCCAACAGAAGAGCCTAGCTTACCCATAGAGCCATTGAGGTATAAATAAATGATTTAAAGATAGTTCTTTTCAGTATAGTTTATTGTGCTGCACAGGTTAATTGGGACAGTAACTTCATCACACTTTTGGTGGTGACCAGAGAATGATGATATAGATATAGCTCAGGACCACAGCTTGGCTGTGAGGTTGTCTGTGTTTGACCCATGCTGGGTAAGTACTTGTCATTCCCAAACCTTAATGATTTCTTTATAAAGTGTGTATGGTAATAGTACTCATCTCTTGGAGTTTTGATTTTAGGATACAAATAAATTTATATAAAGTGCACTAACATACTATTTGTCAAACAGTAAAAAAATTAAATGAGCTGAATGTGTTTTCATTATTAACTGAACTACTCCACAGAAATGTAAAGGCTCTGAGGAGAAAATAACTTGTTTACTTATTTCGATTTGTGGTTTCTAAATTTGGACAGTTTACCCTGCTGATTATAGTGGGTTAACAGACTCTATGGAAAAGAGTCTCTATGAGATGAAGAGTGGAAAAAGAGCAGGCACACTCAAAGATTGATTAGAGGGAATGAGATGCTCTGTCTTCCATGAGTGAAAAGATTAATATATTTCTTTCTTTTAAAACCAACCAACAGAAAAGCAAACATAAAAATGAGTCTTAATGCATCTGTAGCAAAGCTAAGTCTACTAGGTGCTGGGTAATGTATACTGTACATTCCAGAAATGGTGCTGCCTTGGAAATTTATTATGTGTAACATTTAATAAAGGGAAGAACTTAACAAAACACCCTGGAGACCTACATTCTAATTGAGTATCTGCTTTGATGTCTGACTTAGGGCAAGCCACTGGAGTTCTGTCTTTTTTTTCCAACTACTATGAAACAGGATTACAAGCACATTTGTAGCACTTTTCGAAACTAAAAAAAAGGGTAAGGTAGAACATCCAAAAATATGAATTCATAAAAGAGAATGGCCAGGAGGTTTGCATGGTAATGCTGTCCAGAATACCTCTGGTTTTCAGCAGGAACACACAGAGAGGAAGATCACAGCGGTATCTAACCCAAAGATGTGGCCATCTTCCTAGCATTGACCTATTGACACCACAGTGTTTAGAGACTAGAAAGGATCACCTTGTTCATGAAATGATGTGCTATATGCCATATAATCCATATACCTCATATATGGTATATACTACATAATCCACATACTACATCCAGGTACATGCACCCTGGCATATCATTAAAAACAGAACAAACAAAAAAGAGGAAGTCATATTTATCCAACTTTGATCAAATCCAAACCTCTATGGTCAACGGAATCTGTATTTGACACCTTGTGTTGGTTTCAGAAATTCACCCAATAAAAGCCTAAGAGAATGCAGAATATTCCAATTGGTGGGAAAAGTATGTCTATTGTAAACAATAATGACACAGTTTTGAGTTCAGAGACTACTCATCATGTTCCACTAGAAAGGCTCACTTCTAACTTGCCATTCAAAAACAGTTGTTTATAAATATGTGGCTTTCCTCTATATTCGAATTTTGGATTCCAAGCTCACTCTTCCTGTTCCGTGCCACATAGCCCAGGATACTTACTATGTAGCTCAGGCTGGCCTCAAACTTGTAGCAATCCTCCTGCCTCAGCCTCTCAAATTATGAAATTATGTGTATGAGTCATCCCATTGTGTTCCTGGTCCCTAAATCTTGATTTGATTTCTAAATAAGTTTTGTTAGCACAACACTTTGTTCAAAGTTGGGTACATTCTTCAGAATCTTCTAAAACTTTTCCACACATAGTCACCTAGAGTCACAGGTGAACCTGGATTATATAGATGTTATGTCCATTTATTTAATGCTGTGGGGAAGGTATTTGGAACCCCCAAAGCATTAGATGCTTAACAGATTCCTGTGATTGTATAAATGAGTTCTCAATTCTCTAGCCTATGTTGGCCAAGAAGTTATGTGATGTGTCTCATAACAAATATTTTTAGTTCTGTGGGTTTCAGTCTGTCTTACATGTCCTCCATGAACCAGTTGTACCAACACCAACTGGTTGTTTTATGCAGATGTAGACTTCCTGAGTCTGAATCTGAATCTGCATTGTAGTAAGAGACCAGTAACTCTAAACTGCATATCTTAGGGTTTAAAAACAAAAACAGAAACAAAAAACAACTACCCTACTTTGCTCCCTTCGTGTATTAAGGCATAGAGTCAGTATCAAAGTACTTAAATTATTCACAAAGAGTCTAGCAGCATCTTCAATTTTTAATTTTAGGCCTAGGCCAGGCAGAGGTATAAGCAATGATATTTCCATAGAGAAGCCTTTTGAAATCATTAATTCTAGTCCCCATATGCACAGGAAAACACTGTTAGCTAATTAAGGAACAGGCAGAGGGTGACTTGACCAGTAATGGGAAAACCAAAGTGTTAAGGCCTTGACTACAAATCTAGGCCTTTTCAACACTTACCTTTTAAATTATTTCTTCCAATTCCTTTACTTTTGTAAACAAGAGATAAAATGAAGGTTACTTGATTTCTTGCTAAAAAAATCTTGTCATCATACCACCTTGCCATATTTTATAGTATAGTGGATCTAACAATGATGCTGTAACAGTCAGATAAAGACAGATTTTTAGAACTTTAATCACTTAAGTCGATTCTGCTTTTTGTATATTTTCTGTGTCAAAACTCCAGAAAGGGGGGGGGGATCTATGTATGTTGTGGGAGGAGGGATCCTTCACTCTCTGAAGAGAAAAACAGATCCCTATGCAGAATACATTAAATAAGTCTAGCTTTGTTTTTCAAAATAAATCCACATGCCTGTAGAAGCACATGGGATGCTATGTCACATGTTTTCAGTTGTATGTTTTTTCCCTATATTTCCCTTTTTACTGATTTCATGTTTTTCTGTGCTGATAGAGATTAGTTCCAATGCCTGTGTTTCTGCTACAATACAAAGCAAGCACATCCCCATTTTGACACAATAAATGCAGGAGGCACTTTGTTTTTGTTTTGTTTTGTTTTGTTTTGTTTTGTTTAGCTTTTGTTACCATTTTCTGCTGTCATTTCAATGGCAACCATTAAGAGAAAAATTACAAGCTTTAAAAATTTTGGCAAATATTCTTATGTAGAAGTTTACCATCTGTATCATATGAAAAATATCTGTAATTCTGGTGAATAAGATTTCACGCAATATAATTTACCAAAAAGAATCACTTAAGTAATGGAACTAAGCTTAGCGCTTGTGCCAGGCGTGTCATCAACAGCACGATTGTATTCACACCGTTCATGTGTACAACGACCTAGGCACAGTTTAAGCCGCCTTCAGTAATGACTTTCAGAGGTCAACGTTGAGGCTGGGAATATTTTAGATTCTTTTACAGCATTGGTTTCTTCTTTCCATTTTTTAAAAAAATTCTTTGAAAGTATAATATAATTACATCAGTCACCCTCCTTTTCTTTCCTTCCTCCATTCCTCTCCAATAACCAATGACCTTTTATTCTGTTATTACACACACACACACACACACACACACACACTCCTAAATACAAAAATACAACCTTCCCAGTCCTTAAAATGTTACCTGTATGTATATGATCTCAGGGCTGATCTCTTGGTATTGTATAACCAAATGGTTGACTCTTCCCTCCAAAAGACTATTTCTCCTGCTCTGAGCACCCTACAGTTGCCCATAGACTTTTGTCTAGGGTTGAATTCATGGGTGATCTTTTCTTTCTTGAGAAGAAACAGTGAGGGTTTTAGAGACTGAACCCATGGCCTTGTGCATATTTGACCATTCAACCACAGACCCAGCCATTTATTATTTTGGTTTGAAAAATCAGCAACTCACCTAATGTGGTGGTGCACAGTTTCAATTCTTGCACTTAGGAAGCAGAGGGAGGCGAATTTCTGTGTGTTCAAGGCCAGCCTGGTCTACATAGTGAGATCTAGGCCAGCAAGGGCTGCATTGCATAGCAAGACCCTGTCTTGAAAAAAAAAAGGAAAGGAAAGGGAAAGGAAGAGAAGAGAAGAGATCAGACTAGAAGAGAAGAAAAGAGAAAAGAACACACTGCAACTCCAAGCCCACAAAGTCCATCTGAATTGTATTATGAGATTTTAGGTGACCATTTAAGCTGTTGGTTATAATCATGAGATGAGCAACCATCTGCATGTTGAGGGAAAAGGGCATCTATTTAAGGATAAACTGAGTGTTCTGTGCTTATGTTTTCCTGTTGTCATCAAAACACCTTTCCCTTAACCTTCATCCCAACTTGGAATATCTGCTGTTTCAACTCTAATCACCAAGGAGAAAGATCTCTCCCTCTTTGGTATTCTTTACATGTTTGGCTGTTTATTCCTATGTCTTGCTTCCACTGCATGTATACTTAAGTTTAGAGACTATCCTCCTTGGCAATGTTTCATCCTGTATCTGGTCAGATAATGATTCGGGTTTTATGCCACAGAGATAGTAAAACTGTAGAAAGCTGTGTCCACTGATCTCCAGAGATCAAACAGCTCTTTCATTTATCTGGTAAATAAGTTTTCTATGCATGCATTTGATGCATTCTCCAACAACACTATCTTTGTTGAGTATCTTCTAGTTATATTCTAACACATCAGTAACTCTATTTCACAATTCTTGGGGAAATCTCCAGAGCTTCTGCCTTCTTTATCTTTTCTCCAATCTAATGTCTCTTTTCCTCAGACAGGGGGTCTATGTATGTTGAGGGGAGGGGTCCTTCACTCTATGAAGAGAAAAACAGATCCCTATGCAGAATACATTAAATAAGCAATGAGGCCCCTATCCTCAATGGGGATGAGTTTTCTTCTACTGCTCACTGGAGGTCTCCTGTTTCCTGAGCTGCCTCCTTGTGTCTGCTTTACTTCTTGCTTACTAGAGTATAGCACTTGGGGATTCCTGAGAATGAGTGTACCAGATAGGGACATTTCAAGACATCACATGGTCCCTGTTGATAATTTTTTTTTAAATGGAATTCCATGCTGGAGCTCATTTACTCCCCAAAGGTGAAGGTGTGGCTTCTTTTTGTTTCAACTCTGGTGTTGTTATTCAAAAGTCCAATAGCATTCTTGTTGCTGGTCCTTTGAATACTATTGTTTCCTTCCCTCCCCTCTCTGAATACTTTATAATGAGCTAGCTTGATTTTCATCTGTTGTCAAACACTCTATCCATTGCAAAGTAGGTAAGTGTTTGGGGGATTTTTACTTGTTTGGTTTTTGGATTTGGTGACAGAGTTTCTCTGTGTAGCCCTGGCTATGTTGGAACTTATTCTGTAGACCAAGCTGGTCTCAAACTCACAGAGATATGCTTGCTTCTGCCCTCTCCACTCTCACTCCCTAATACTGGAATTGAAGGCATGCACCACCACTGCCCAACTGCCTGGCTACTCAGCTGGGTAAGTGTTTTGTATTGAAAAAAAAGTCACACCTTTTACTTCTTGGAAATTTTGTTGGAATACTTATTTAGCAATTTCCAATTTTCTCCCCAATTCTTTTTTTGTTCTCTGTTTGGGTTTCCCTGATTTAAATTTTGTGCTTCTTTAACTTTCTTATTTTCCTAAATGTTCTATTCCAAAGCTATTTTTTTGTCAGATTTTTCTCAAGTTTCCATCTAATAATTTAAGTCATTTCTATTGCTTCATTTTTCACTTTTAAATTCTGAATGTCTTTCTTTTTCATTTTTTAAAGTCTTTGTTCTGTTATTTCTCTAAATACATTAACATGTGAACTTTTCTTCTCTGTATGCCATCTTCTTTTGTTACAATTATTTTTCCTGTTCTTTGTCTTTGATATTTCATGCTCCCTCCCTAAAACCTTTAACACCTTTGGCTGCTATGTAAGGGTGGGAGCCTGAGACTGGCAGGAAGCTCTGAGATTGTTATGCCCAGTTCATGAGGCCCCCCCAAAATCATCAAGAATTGACACCACTGGAAAATACACAAGGGTTTATTGGATACAAGCTCGAGCCCAGGTCACAAAACTTCCTGTGAAAGCAGGAGAGGAATGTGGCAGGGCCATCTAAAGGAACAAGAATTTTAAAGGGAAAAACCACAAGCAATGGGTTACATGCCTTGGTTACATGTTTCAGTAAGGGAAATTGACCTTTTAAATGATTGGTTTACTCTAGATGCCAAGTCCATCAACGATTCTGGCCTGGCCATCTGGGCTGGTTTCCTAGCAACTGTATCTCTAGTGAGCAGGAAAAGAATGCAGTAAGGCTAGTACCTATCCCCAGGTGACTGGACATGTCTCCACTTGGCTGACCTTTGTTCAGGCTTGTGCTTTAAACTAATTTTTAATCATTTGGTCTCCCAAGCTCATGGTGAAGTTGTTCATTCTGGGTGTCTTTCCAGAGAGATATGTTTTATTGGAAAGCTTCTGTGGCTGGGTTTTTTAGACATCCTTTTCTTTTTTCTTTTTTTTTTT
>CM053742.1:16458413-16468503 GCA_028658305.1 Pachyuromys duprasi | reverse complement strand
ATTTATTTATTTTTATCTCAATCACAGGTTAGGTACTTTGAATCCCAGGCGTAGCCCCCTCCCTCATTCCCTCCTACCCTCCCACTCCCTCCCTCATCCATTCTTCTTAATGAGGGTTCCATTTCCTCACCTGGAGTTTCCCAGTTTGGGCACTGATGACATTTTTAAAAGAATGACCCTTTAATATGGATGGCTATGGAAAGTACTGTAGTGTGGGTAACAGCATTTTTGGCTTTTACTTACTAGAGGTAACATCCATTCCTCCAGATCTAATAACCACAAATGTTTCCAGACATTGTTAAGTGTCTCTTGCAAGAAAAGATTGCTCTGTGTTGAGAAGCATTGTTCTATATCTACAAGTTTGGAGGCTCATTGCTTGTCCTTAAGAATAAGCACCTGTTTTTGTTCTGGCTTTGGTGAACATTAGATCCATACTTGCTCAGAGAATCTGGGATTTTAACTGTTTCTTAAATAAACATTCCACTAACCCTTCTGTCATTAGCCTCACATTTGCACATTTTTGCTGCAGTACCTGGGTCAATCAATTCTTGTGCTTTTGGGGTTTCCATAATACTGGTTTTCCCTTAGCTTTTTCCATTGCTGATTTAGGTTCCCACTTTTTTGAGCCTGCTAAATCAATTATCATATCCATCTGTTCACCAGCTGCTGAAATTCTGTTCCTATTATCTCCTCTTTTTCTTTGTTGTTTGGAGTTTCTGCCTTTGTTTAGCAAATGTCTTTACAGTCATCAGAGTTAAGGGGAATTTTAGAAAAGGGAAGAGTACACATATGTATTCTTTAATGTATGTCTTTAATGAAAGCTGCATCTATTATTTTCAAGTCGCAGAAATGCAGTCTATAACATAATGTGGGAGCAGGCAGAATAGGACAGAGAACAGTAGTTTCTCTATAGAAGGAGGATTGTAACTACCATTTTCAAGAGTTGGTGCCTACTTACTGGATATGTGCTGAATGAATGGATATTGGTTGCTTTGTATAATAGTTTTATGATTTCAAAACAGTGGGTATAAGTTATTCTAAGACCACATCATAGCCCTGCCAAATTAAGCTGTTGGCACAAAAATAACCCTTCAGGGGGAGGGAAGGAAGCAGATGGAAGAGCTAATCCTTAGCCTTCACTTTTGTCCTTTTGTAAGATTATTTTGTGGAGAAGTTTCTTTGTTCTCCAGAATATGATTTAGACCAGCAAGTCATTAATCCCTCTTTCATGTTCCAGGAGTGAGCTATTTAGTGTGTCTAAATCTTTCCTGTGTGAAAAAAGAGGAAAGAACTGAGTCTCAGGGAAGCATCTCAGTGTGGTGGTCGATGTAGTCTATTAATTCCACTGGCTATGGGTACAGACTGCTGTGTTTTAATACCCTACTTTCCTTTCTGTCTGCTATGCAGGCAGATTGCTCTTTTGTCTTACTTCTTTAACAATTACAGGTTCTGTCCTCTCATTAGTTTATATTTCTCTCAGTTCAGTCAGAGGAATGAAGAAGGAAAAATAAGCTTATTGACTGTGGCACAACTTTTATTTTTCAGATTTATTTATTTAGTGTATATGAGTACTTTGTCTTCATGTACATCTGCACACTGGAAGATAGCATCAGACAATTGTGAGCTGCCATGTGGGAATTGAACTCAGAACCATCAGAAGAGCAGTGAGTGCTCTTAACCACTGAAAAATCTCTCCAGCCTGACTGAGGCACAACTTTTTAACCAACCTAGTGAAACAAATTCAGGATAACAAGACTATACAGCAAATGGAAAATCATCGACTGGCAAGGTTTTCACTTTATGCCAATATGTAGTCATTTTTCTGACTCATAAATGTGATTGATTTAACTTCTTAATCCTCTTCTTCTAAAAAAGATAGAGAATAATGGGAAGGGAGAGAAAAAGAGAGAGGCAAGGAAAATCATATCAAAATACTGTTTTGTGGGAAACTTCCTGCATGAACTGTTCTCATTTTCTATAACTAGATAATACAAAACAGAACTTTAAATGTTCTCTTATTAAACTTTTTATACAATATATCTTAACATATTTATGGCTAAAGTATTAAAAACATAAAAGATAATTATGTGTGGAGGGTTGCTTGCTTGTCAGGCTGCTTTGTTATTGAGTATTCAGTGAAAAATATGTTTCCACCCTGGCCTTTACCTTGAGAATAACAGGATGTTTTTCCTAGCTCCTTTAACTTCTTTGTGTGATCTTGGAAAGCACACAGAGAGGTGGTCTAAGAAAACAAGTTTGACCACTCCATGAACCCCTTTCTTGGAATGATGTTCTTTGCTCTGACTAGAGAAAGGGGCTGAGGAATAAACCAGGTGGCAGTGTTTACTGACAGCCCTCTCTAGGTGATCCCTTGTGTCTTGCTTTATTTATTTATTTATTTTTTCAGTCCTGAGGGACTGGTTTTTTTGTTGTTGTTTATTGTTTTTTATTTTCTGTTTTTTTGTTTTTTTTTTTTTCCCCACTCCAGTACTATTCGACTTTGCTACCTGGCTCTGGCACTGATGTCCTTGAAAACATTTTAAGTCTTTGTTTTCTGTTAGGCCATAGAATGTCATTGCTGACTGAGCCAATGGTAGCTATAGACAGATAACTAAATTGGTTAAAATAAATGCATGGAGATCCTTTAAAAGTGACTAGCTTAGCATTTGTACTTACCTACGCAATCCAAATAGATTTTCTATCACCTTGGTTTGCTAAGTGATTTCAATGATAAGAGAGCATTAACTTATTTTGAATATACAAAATGAGTAAGAATAGTTTTGTTGGATGAAAGACTTAGTATTAGGATTTTGGAACAAAACCTGCTTCTGGGTAACCTAGCAACTTATGATATCATCTTGTGTCAGGTAGCCACACCTGGAAGGCATGGTTACCTTGCCCCTTAAAGGGACAATCTGACACTTGGTCTGTCTCTTGCCCTCTTGCCCTCTTGCCCTCTTGCCCTCTTGCCCTCTTGCCCTCTTGCCCTCTTGCCCTCTTGCCCTCTTGCCCTCTTGCTCTCTTGGTCCTTTCTCTATCGAGGCACCACCTCTCTTTCCCCTTCCCTCTCTCTCTCTTTCTCCCCATCATGTCCTGCTCTCCACCTAATAAACCTCTTTCACATAAGATCTGTTGTGAACCTCATTCATTCATAAATCTGTCCTAAAACTTAGAGTTAGGAATTGTTATTGCAGTATAATCTGGCATTGACTTACATAAAACTGATGCTTAGTGGAGATGATTTCCTTGCTATTATATATTTGCCATTATTAGATATTGAACTCGGGGCTTCACACAAGCTAGTAACACACTATGTCATTGAGCTATATCCTGCCCTTATCATTCACATATTTGAGATAGTTTCATATGGCTGAGATTGCTTTGACTTACTATATAGCTGAGGATGACATTGAGTTTCTATTCCTCCTGTTTCTACTTCTTGAGTACTGGGAGTAGTGATATATGCTGTCACACCTGGCCCACTTCTTTATTAATACTTGAGGAGTATTTCAAGATGCAAGATTCTTTAATTTTACCTTATTGTGGTAAAATTTACATAATATAAAACACATATTTTAGGCATTTTTAAATGTAAAGTTCAGTGGTATTGTATTCACTTTTTTTTATAATCAACACTAGCTTATCACGTCTTATCAAGACTGGCTGCATTGTCTTCCTCTGTGGCCTAGTAAGGCTGCTCACCCCTCGTGGGGGGGGGAGGTGATCAAAGAGCTGGCCACTGAGTTCATGTCAGAAACAGTCCCTGTTCTCACTACTAGGAAACCCACTTGGAGACTGAGCTGTCATGGGCTATATCTGTGCAGGGTTCCAATTTATCTCCCGGAATGGTCCTTAGTTGGAGTATCAGTTTCAGAAAAGACCCCTTTGTGAAGATTTTTGTTTCTGAGGTTGTCCTTGTGGAGCTCCTGCCCATTCCAGGTGTTTCTATCTCGCCCTTCTTTTATAAGATTCCCTGCACTCTGCCCAACCCTTGGCTATGAGTCTCAGCATCTGCTTCAATACCCTGCAGAGAGTCTTTCAGAGTCCCTCTGTTGTAGGCTCCAGTCCTGTTCCCTGTTTTCTCCCTCTTCTGATGTCCATCCCATTTGCCTTTCTGAGTGAGGATTGATCATCTTACCAAGGGTCCTGCTTCTTGCTTAGCTTCTTTAGGTGTATAGGTTTTAGTATGTCTAGCCTAGATTATATGTCTAATATCCACTTATAAGTGAGTATATACCATGTGTGTCTTTCTGCTTCTGGGAAAGCTTACTCAGGATTATCTTTTCTAGTTCCCACTATTTGCCTGCAAATTTTATGATTTCCTTGTTTTTAAAACACAGCCATCCTTAATAGGTTTGAAGTGATATTTTCATTTTCATTTCCTAGATTATTAATATCCATTTTAATGAGCTTATTCTCTTGATTTGTTTTTTAATTTTATTATTGTGGTAATATTTAATATTCCTTAAAATGCACCACTTCCTGTTCTCCTTCAAATTCATGGCCTCTTTTCTGAGTGCATATTAATTATTTGTTTGTCTTCTTAGGAAGATGTTTGTTCAAGTCTTTGGCCAATTTTTAGATTTAGTATTTTGTAGTTATAATTTAAACGTAAATTTCGTTTTTTGTTGTTCAGTTATCCAACTATTTTTCCCCCTCCTCCTTGTCCTTTTCCTCCTCTTCTTCCTTCTTCTTTTTCTCCTCCTCTTACATCTCTTCTTTTTTCTCCCTCCTGTTCTTCTTCTTTCTTCTCCTTTTTTCTTCTGCTGTATGTTTCTATGTGTGTAAATGTACATGTGTGTTGTGGGTGTCCACAGAGGTCAGAAGAGGGTGTTGTGTTCTCTGGAGCTAGAATTATAGGTGATTGTGATCTACCCTATATGGGTGCTGTGACTGAAGCCCATGTCCTCTAGAAGAAAAGCAAGCGTTCTTAACTACTGACTCATCTCTCCAGCTCCATAGGTGTTCTCTATCCACTCTAGATATTAACTACTTATTTGATACATATAGCATGCTCCATATCATTTAATTTGAATGCACTGTTTTGAATGTGACATAGAAGGCATAGGCAACAAGATAAAAATAATTTAGATCACAACAATCTTCTGCAAGCTTTTATTGCATCAAAGGACACTATTAACACAATGAAAAGGCAACCACACAATGACATAAAATTTTTGCATTTTATTGTTATCTGTGAAGCTACATAAGGTCTAAAATATTTCTAAAATATCTCCTAGATTTCATGAGCTTTTCTGTTTTTCTCCTTACTTTCCTGATATTAACTTCTTTCAGTATTTTTCTGGTGTGCAGAACTATTCATTTCTTGAACTATATGAAAATATATAGCCCTTGAATTACACAAGGTTAAGGTTTAGAGTATGTCTGGAATTAATTTATTTTTTTCCCATTTATTAGCACATAAAATTGCCCAAAGTCTACCTTCGTTTTGTTCTTTCTTTCTTCTTCCTTCCTTCCTTCCTTTCTCTATTTCTTTATTTATTTTAAAATATTGATTGCAGCTTATTCACTTTGTATCCCAGTTGTGGTCCTCTCCCTTGTCCCCTCCCAATCCCACCATCCCTCAGTCTTCTCCTCCCATGCCCCTCCCACAGTACACTGATAGGAAAGGTCCTCCTCCCTTTCCCTCTAACCCTGACCTATCAGGTCTCATCAGGACTGGCTGCATTATCTTCTTCTGTGGCCCAGTAAGGTTGCTTTCCCTCTCAGAGGGAGGTGATCAAAGAGCTAGCTCCTGAGTTCATGTCAAAGACAGCCTCTTTTCCCATTACTAGGGAACCCACTTGGACACTGAGCTGCCATGGGTTACATATGTACAGAGGTTCTAGGTTATTTCCATGCATGGTGCTTGGTTGGAGTATCAGTATCAGAAAATATCCCTTTGCCCAGATTTTTTGGTTCTGTTACTCTGTGTGTGGAGCTCCTGTCCCCTCCAGGCCTTTCTATCTCCCCTTACTTTCATAAGATTCCCTGCACTCTACCCAAAGTTTGGCTATGAGTATCAGCATTTGCTTTGATACCTTGCTGAGTAGAGTCTTTCAGAAGCCCTGTGTGATAGGCTCCTGTTTCCTTTTTTTTTTAACCTCTTGCAACAACACAGAGGTTGCTTTACTAAAAAATAAAAAGTACTATTAGCATATGTTTTAACCGTCCAGGTTTTATGTCCCATTTTATATTTAAGTCTTGAATCAGGCAGAGAAATAATGAAAACTATGATCACTTATAGAACTAGCAATGAGTAGAGTTTAAACAGTGCAATGTCCAGCAGAATGTTTTCTTTCTGTTTTTATACATTGAAAGCCAAATGAAGTTTTATGAGTCCTTGTGCTAAGAAAAGAAAGATTTTTTTTATTTATTTTTGTATCAATCAGAGGTTAGGTACTTTGCATCCCCAGCGTAGCCCCCTCCCTCTTTCCCTCCCACTCTCCCCATTCCTCCCTCATCTCCTCCCCGCCCACTCCAAGTCCACTTACAGGGGAGGATCTCCTCCCCTTCCATCCGACCCCAGTTCCTCCTGTCTCCTCAGGGCTGGCTACAATGTCCTCTCCTGGGATCTAGCCAGGTTGTTACTCCCTGGCGTGTATGGGGGAGGGTCAAAGAACCAGCCATCGAGCTCATGATTGAAACAGTCCCTGTTCCACTTACTAGGGTCTTCAGTTGGACGCTGAGCTACCATGGGCCACTTATGAACGGGAGTTCTAGGACATATCCATACATGGTCCTTGGTTGGAGAAACTGTCTCGTATAAGACCCCTGTGCCCTGCTTAGTTGGGTCTTTGTGGAGCTCTTGTTCTCCACACATCTTACTAACTTCCCCTATTATTATTATTATTATTTTCTACCCTCTGCTGAAGGCTTGGTTGTCAGTCTTAATATCTGCTTTGCTATATTGCTATATTGATTCTTTTAGAGGTCCTCTTTGGTATGCTCCTGTCCTGTTGCTTGTTTTCTCCTCCATTCAATGTCCATCCCATTTGTTCATCTAAATGAGCATTGATCCTACCAACCTGGGTCCTCCTTCTTGTATATCTTCCCTAGGTGTATAGATTTCAGCATGACCTTCCTATCCTATAGGACTATATAAGTAAGTATATACCATATTTCTTTCTGCTTTGGGGATACCTCACATAGGATGATCGTTTCCAGGTCCCACCATTTGCCTGCGAATTTCATTATTTCCTCCTTTTTAATTGCTGAGTAGTATTCCATTGTGTAAAAGTACCATGATTCCTGTATCCATTCCTCAACTGAGGGACATCTGGGTTGTTTCCAGGTTCTGGCTATTACAAATAAAGCAGCTATGAACATAGTTGAGCAAATGTCCTTGTTGTGTACTTGAGCATCTTTTGGACATATGCCTAAGAGTGGAATAGCTGGGTCTTGAAGAATCACTATTCCTAATTGTCTAAGAAAGCACCAAATTGATTTCCAGTTGTACAAGTTTGCATTCCTACCAGCAATGGAGGAGGGTTCCTCTTTCTCCCCAACCTCTCCAGCATGCATTGTCAGTAGAGTTTTTGATCTTAGCCAAAGAAAGAATTTTTTAAAGTAGGATTTAATTCTGTAATTTCACTGAACCCTTTATTCAATGAAACAGACATAGTTATCAGTAAATACAACGAATCATAAAAGGGTAGTATCATAGACAGAAAATTCCAGTGATAAGATATATGATTATACTTTGGAAAAAAGTTGAAAGAACTTCGAAGATGTTTAGGTTTCATTTTCTATAAAAGAAATATTAAAATTCAGTTGTAAACAAAGTTTGAGAGAAGATTTATTAGTTTTAGCATTAGAATAGAAAGAACCATATGAAGTCATATCTTTCCACAGATTTTTTTCCAGCTCTGTCACTAAACTTCAGTGACTTAAGTGACCTGACAGATTTCTGTTTATACACATGTATGTCTTTAATATAAGTTCCAAATACTTGGGTACTAACTCTATTGTCCATTAAAAGGACATTTAATGTATGACTTTTATTTCTTGATGGAGGAAAAGCCAAGTGAGTTTGAAACATTTGATTTTTACTAGAAAGTTGGGAGTGTGAAAGGCTCTATTATAAATCTATGGTGAATACTTAAAAGAAAACCAATAAGTATAAAACGTAGAAAATATGTCATAATGAAATATAAGAATGACAAGAATAGGAAATGTCCTATTCTATTTTATTACACGAGGAAGTTTTTATTTAGAAGAGAGTTATGTACTTTTATGAAGCATATCTTTACTTTAAAAAAATCATTTGTATTATATCTCTAGTAGAAGAGGTTGCACAATTACAATGGCTGAAGTTAGGATCTCCAGTACTTACAATAACAACAATAACAACAGCAGTAATAATAAAGCTGGGCATCAGTATTTCAGTATTGCCTTCAGTTATGTATACAATGGTGAGCCCATCAATGATTGTTCTAAACCCATGGACACACAAACAACTTTAGTTAGCTTGATAGTTTATAAAACAAATTAAAAATATGAATGTGTGTGTGCTTTTTATTTTTTATTAATTTTAACATTTTATTATATATTAATCACAGGTTATACACTTTGTATCCCAGCCGTAGCCTCTTCCTGCATTCCCTCCCTATACCACCCTCCCTCATCTCCTCCCTGCCCCTTTCCAAGTCCACTGATAGGGGAGGACTTCCTCCCCTTCCATCTAACTCTAGCTTATCCAGTCTAATCAGGAATGGATGCAATGTCCTCTTCTGTGGCCTAGCAAGGCTGCTCCTCCTTTCAGGGGAGGGGGGGCAGGGAGGTTGAAGAGCCAGCCGTTGAGTTCATGTCCAAAATAGTCCCTGTTCCACTTACTAGTGTACCTACTTGGGTATTGAGCTACCATTTGCTACATACAAGCAGGGGATCTAGGTTATGACCATACATGGTCCTTGGTTGGAGAGACAGTCTCATAAAAGACCCCTGTGCCCTGATATATTTAGTCCTTGCAGAGATCCTGTCCTCTCCAGGTCATACTCATTCCCCCTTCTTTCATATGATTCATTGCACTCTGCCAAAGGGTTGGTTATGTTTCTTAATATTTGCTTTGATACCTTGCTAGGTAGAGTCTTTCTGAGGCCCTCTGTGGCTGGCTCTTGTCCTGCCACTTGTTTTCTCCTACATCCAATGTCCATCCAATCTGACATTCTAAGTGAGGTTTAATCCTCTTACCTTAGGTCCTCTTTCTTGTTTATCTTCTTTAGGTGTATAGCTTTCGGTATGTTTATTCTATCTTATAGCTCTATGTAAGTGAGTATATACCATGTGCATTTTTCTGCTTTTGGGATACCTCATTCAGAGAGATCGTTTCCAGGTCCCATCATTTGCCTGCAAATTTCATGACTTCCTCCTTTTTAATTGCTGAGTAGTATTCCATTGTGTAAAACTACCGCAATTTCTGTATCCATTCCTCAACTGAGGGGCATCTGGGTTGTTTCCAGGTTCTGACTATTACAAATAAAGCAGCCACGAACATAGTTGAGCAAATGTCCTTGTTGTGTACTTGAACATCTTTTGGGTATATGCCTAGGAGTGGTAATAGCTGGATCTTGAGGAATCACTATTCTTAATTGTCTAAGAAAGCGCCAAATTGATTTCCAGAGTGGTTGTACCAGCTTTACATTCCCACCAGCAATGGAGGAGGGTTCCTCTTTCTCCACATCCTCTCCAGCATGTGTTGTCACTTGAATTTTGATCTTGGCCATTCTGGTGGGTGTAAGGTGAAATCTCAGGGTCGTTTTGATTTGCATTTCCCTGATGGCTAAGGATGTTGAGCATTTCTTTAAGTGTTTTTCTACCATTCTACAGTCCTCTACAGAGAGTTCTCTGTTTAGCTCCATACCATATTTTTTAATTGGATCACTTGCTTTCTTGCTTTTTAACTTCTTGAGTTCTTTATATATACTGGATATTAGCCCTTTGTCAGATATAGGGTTGGTGAAGATTCTTTCCCAGTCTGTAGGCAATCATTTTGTTTTGATGATAGTGTCTTTTGCTTTACAGAAGCATTTTTAGTTTCATGAGGTCCCATTTATTGATTGTTGATCTTAGAACCTGTGCTGTTGGTGTT
>CM053742.1:16409840-16458313 GCA_028658305.1 Pachyuromys duprasi | reverse complement strand
TTTTGACTTTGATGTGACAAGAGGTATTTCTTTTCTGGTCTAGTCTATTTGGTGTTCTGTAGGCTTCTTGTATGTTTATGGACATTTCTTTCTTTACCTTGGGAAAATTTTCTTCTATGATTTTCTTAAAAATATTTTCCGGTCCTCAGATCCTGGAGTCTTCTTTTTCATCCATTCCAATTATTCTTAGGTTTTGTCTTTTCATGGCTTCCTTGATTTCTTGGATGTTTTGTGTTTGGGACTTTTCTGATTTTATTTTTTCCTTAAGTGAGAAATACATTTCAGCAAGCGTATCTTCAGCTCCCGAGATTCTCTCTTCCATCTCTTGTATTCTATTGGTGATGCTTACCTTTGTGGTTCCTGGTCTTTTCTCTAAGTTCTCCAGTTCCAGGTTTTTCTCTGCTGGTGTTTTCTTTATAGATTCTAATTCTGTTTTCATGCTTTATATCATTTCCATCATCTGATTGAATGTGGCTCCTATATTTTTGTTTGTTTCCTCTCTATATGTCTTTAATTGTTCCTCTATGTGGGCAGTTAAATTCTTCTGAATTTCTTTGAGGGCCTTGTTAATTTCGTCTTTTGTTCCTCTTTTTGTTCCTCTAATATCTGCATAATCATAGCTTTAACATAATTTTCCTGTGGCCCTGCTGAATTAAAATCTCCATTGCTTTTGGATGTTTCTGGTGGGGCCATGATGTCCTGATTTTTGTTGGGTGAGTTCTTAAGTCGACCTTTGGCCATTTGTTTGTATATAGTCAAGGGGCTGTTTGTGCTTTGAGGTTGAACTTCAGACTGGAACTGTCAATCTCTTGTGTCAAGAGTATTCTTCAATAAGATCAGGGAGTTCCAGTGGTTTGAGAGTGTGTGTTGTTGTCTCAGTTTAGTTCTGTTGTGGGATCTGTGTGCCCGGCTCTGTACTCTGTGTTAGAAGCTGTGCGCACCGCAGGCCAGTAGCCACTCTAGTCTGGAGGGTTGGCTCTTCACACTGTGCCAGAGGCTGAGTGTCCTGGTTTGAGATGGCAGCTGGGGGTGCTGCTCTGGTCTGGAGGCTCCATGCCCCGACCTGGGCTTGTTGCTAAGAGCTCCCCTCTGGTCTGGAGACTTGGTGCCTCCTTCTTCTGGGCCAGGGTCTGTGCACAACGGTTTGACATGTTATCTGGCGGTTTCTCAGTCTGGCCCGGACACTGTGTGACCCAGTCCGGAATGGCAGCTGGAGGCTCCCAGTGTGGCAGCGCATTCTGATCAGGGCTGTGTGCAGCCAGTCACCCGGAGTTTTTCCGGGGTATAACTGGCTGTCCCTAGGACTTTTCCACTTGATTTCCTTATTGTAGGAATTCTGCTCATCTGGCAATTGCAAATGCTGGTGTTTTAGGTCCCAGAGTTCAGTCTCCTGGTCTCTGTGCAGACAGTGTTGTCCTACTCCTCAGTCACAGTGTCCTCCTGGGGCAGCCATCTTGGATCCATCCCATGTGTGTTTTTTTTTAAAGCCTATGTGGCAGAGCCAGACAAAGGCAAGAAAGGTATGAATAAACAGAAGGCAATATATACATACAGGAAATTGTCAAAGAATAAATTTAATCAATAAAAAGCTAGACCTAAAACAAGAGATAGATTTACTCAGTTATAACCATGCTCAATCACTAAAAAAAGAAATGAAAAAAATAACCCTTAATAAACACTCAATATTACATAACAGATATACATTTGTCAAAACCCATAAATTATCTAACACCAAAACTTTATAAGTACTGTGGACTCTCAGTGATAATGATTTGTCAATACATGCTTATCAACTGTAAAATATGTACCACTCTGGTACATATAAGAGAGGTTATGCAAGTACAATTGACATATTGATGTGCCTCCCAGTCAATTTATTATGATCTTAATATTGTTCTATAGCTAATATTTATTTTAAAATGCTCACAAATGTTTAGAATCTAACACTGATGTCATGCAAATGGAGTTATTATTGATCATGGTGTTTTAAATGATTTGAAATAAGAGGACATAAAGTAATTTATATCATTACTTTTGCTAGTTCTGAGACATGGTTAGTTTCATTTGTCCTACAAGAATGAGCTATTGGAATCCACTGTTACAATAGATGCAGAGATACTGTGGAATGAGTTTGGTTTGTAAAGTTTTCCGAAAAGGGAGATAAAATAAAATTTCTTTAAACAAAGACAATTAAAATGAGAAATAAAGAAAACAGCAAAGACAAAGTAGCTCTTGTTTGAGGCTCGTTAACATTCATTTGATAACAGCTACAGATTTTATTTATAGTAGCAGAACCAGAAGGATTGTGCCAAAATGGAGTAGACATGACCTATAAAAAATATTGATTATCTATTCAAATTGCAAAGGCTTTACATTTATGTCATCAACAGTCATGGAAGGAGATGAGAGTCTTACTCTCTGACATTTTTTTTTTTTCGGAAATGGGCAAGATCTGGGCACCATGTCAGGCATGTTAAATGTGAACATTTGGAGACCTAGTCTGAGCATCAAGATGGCTTATGGAAATCTTTTAGCCAGAGATTCTCAACTTCCTTGGGAGAATATCTGAACCTCCCTCATCCCATCCCCAAAGAATCATGGGGTAGCTAGGGAAAAGGGATCCTAGTGAAACTTCAGAATTTCCCAGGAACATGTACATTATCTGAGAGAACCAGGCCTGATCTCCCACTGCAAAGCTCACCAGTCCCAGGAACTAGGCTACAGGGCACGAGTTCTAGGAAGAAGACAAAGGAGTCCCCTACCCAAGGAGTATCCTGCAGAAAACCAAATGGTCTTTAACCATCACCCCCAGCAATGGCTAACCAGTGAATATCTGTAGCTTACCCAGGTGTTCTTTACAATAGGATAAGTAAAACAATGTTGGTTTTGTTTGGCCCTCCAGGCAAACAATTTTCTCCAAGCAACAGATATTTGCTAAATGTCAATCAGTCCTAAAACTGCCTAGATGGACTTTCCCAACCTTGCTGTAACCCAAAATAAAAGTTCTCTTCCCCCTGAGCTTGGGGCTCTATACTCTAGAACTGCTGCATTACTGATGGTGTAGGCCTGAGCTTGAGCTTGTAATCAAAATTCCCTACTGTGGTTGCATCGGAGTAGGCTCATTGGTGATCGTTGGGGTCCCCAAGACTTGATCATAAGATATCAAAGCCCTCCCCCAAGAGATTCTGACATCGGTCTCCTTAGGAAGGATAAACTTCCCCTCTGTTAACCACACTCCTGATGCTCCTTACATACTTCATGACAAGGGCTCTAATATTTACAAAAGTAAAAAGAAAGTTTTCTGTTTCTCCGTATAACAGCTCAAAACAAAGTATCTGGATGGCAAAGTATAAAAAAGTAAAAGCTCTCTTTCCTTCCTCTCTCTTTCTCTCTCTCTTTGATTTCGCAGGAGAGTTTCTCTGTGTAACATTGGCTGTCCTGGACTCACTTTGTTGACCAAGCTTGCCTTGACCTCACAGAGATCTGCCTGTCTCTGTCTCCCAGAACGCTGTGATTACAGGTGTGTGCCACGGTGCCCAGCCTCAAAGCTAAAATTTAAAAATGAAGACATTATTATTACAATGATTAGGATGAACTAACTATATTGTCTTACTTTCTTGATGTAGATAAAATAATTCATCCAAGTTCAGTGGATGTATAGAAGAACATTACTATTGTCAGTAAAAATATTAACAGTTCACTTGACAGAGATATTTCATCTTTTACTAATCTGAGTACTAGTGTAAATAAAATATATAAAATACTAGTGAATCAAAACAGCAACTTCTTACTTTTTCGATATTGTATCTAATCTAACTAGCAACAGTGTTCTATATCCTGTGTCAAATATAGTTAATTTCCACAACTATAGAGAGTTGATGCTGACCTACTCCCTTGGCCAATGAAACACTTTCATCTAACTAAACTAAGAAAAGCCAATATGTGTTTTTCCACACCACACTAGAGGATCTGTTTTAATTGTTTCCAATTTGATTTTGGGAACTGAGGCAAAAAAAGGTGGGGAAAAAGAACATTTCTTAGACAATATAGACACTTCCATAAAGCTTTCCTATGGCCTTCTTGTGTGAGTAATTCCTTCTTTTTTATTACTTGAATTAACATTTTATGAGCTCTGTTATATGAGGACTGATTTTATTATTGTTCTTAGAGTATTAGTGGGCCTCTGTTAATTTGAAATGCCCTTGAGGTGAGTGGCTGTGCCTCCATTGCTCTGTGTCCCTCAGAGGCATCACAGCCTTACTCTATGAATCTGAGGAAGGTTGCCAAAAATCAGCTAAGTAGAGTGCCAACACTTGGACCTCTCATTAACCTGGCTGTCCTTGCCTCCTACCAGCTCTAGGACTATGTATACAACTTTTTCATAGTTTTTCCAGCTGTGCTTTCAACTTTCAAATGAATTCCATTTATCATCCACTCCCCCCTAAAGTTGTGTTTTATTTGCTTGAAACAAAGCACATTGCCTGAGACATTCCTCTACAAATACTTTCATGCTTTTGCTTCCTCTCAGGTACGGTACAATAGGAGTCACAAAAAATAAAAGAACATTAAAAAATGCCAAAGCAGGAGATTTTTATTTAGTAGAACTTAGAACGACATTTCCAGCTCTACCACCCATTAACTATGTGATCTTGGATAAATAAATCCCCCTTTGGTCACCCACTTAACCATAATGAAGTTAATGCAATTTATAGTTAAGGAAGTATATATGAGTGTGAAATTGCTCTGATTTACACAATCTCAAGAAGTAAGAATAAATACTATATACAAAGAACTAAACAAGTTAAAAAGCAAAAAATCAAGAAATCCAATTAAAAAATGGGGAACAGAGCTAAACAAAATTCTCGATAGAAGAATATCAAACGGCAGAGAAACACTTAAAGAAGTACTCAACATCCTTACTCATCAGGGAAATGCAAATCAAAACAACCCTGAGATTTCACCTTACACCCATCAGAATGGCCAAGATCAAAAGCTCAAGTGACAGCATATGCTGGAGAGGTTGTGGAGAAAGGGACACCCTCCTCCACTGCTGGTGGGAATGTAAATTTGTACAACCACTCTGGAAATCAATCTGGTGCTTTCTCAGACAACTAAGAATATCACTTCCTCAAGATCCAGCTATTCCATTCCTAGGTATATAACCAAAAGAGGCTCAAGTACACAACAAAGACATTTGCTCAACTATATTTGTAGCAGCTTTATTTGTAATAGCCAGAAGATGGAAACAACCCAGATGCCCCTCAATTGTGAAATGGATACAGAAATTGTGGTACAACTGCACAATGGAATATTACTCAGCAATAAAAAAAACAAGGAAATCATGAAATTTACAGGTAAATTGTGGGAACTGGAAAAGATCCTCCTGAGTGAGCTATCACAGAAGCAGAAAGACACACACGGTATATACTCACTCATATATACATATAAGATAAACCTACTAAAATCTGTGCACCTAAAAAACTAATCAAGAGGGAGGACTCTGGCTAAAATGCTCAATCCTTATCCAGAAAGGCAAAGAGGATGGACATCAGAAGAAGGAGAAAACAGGGACCAAGTCAGGAGCCTGCCATAAAGGGCCTCTGGAAGGCTCTGCCCTGCAGACTATCAAAGCAGATGCTAAAACTTATGGCCAACCTTTGGGCAGAATGCAGAGATTCTTATGAAAGAAGGGAGACATAGTAAGATCTGGAGAGGACAGAAGCTCCACAAGGAGAACAACAGAACTAAAAAATCTGAGCACAAGGGTCTTCCCTGAGACTGATACTCCAACCAAGTAACATGCATGGATATAACCTAGGACCCCTGCACAGATGTAGCCCAAGGCAGTTCAGTGTCCAAGTGGGTTCCATAGTAATGGGAACAGGAATTGTCTCTAACATGACCTGATTGGCCTGCTCTTTAATCACCTCACCCGGAGGAGCAGCCTTACCAGGCCACAGAGGAAGACAATGCAGTCATTCCTGATGAGACCTCATAGACTAGGATCAGAAGAAAGGAAAAGAAGACCTCCCCTATCAGTAGTCTTTAGGAGGGGCATGAGTGGAGAAGAGGGAGGAGGGGAGGGGTTGGGAAGGGAGGAGGGAGGGAGCTACAGGGGGACACAAAGTGAATAAAGTGCAATTAATAAAAAAAATTAAACATATTTTTAAAAATATGACCTTTAAACTAAAAAAAAATAAGAATAAATACTACAGTTTGGTATCTCAATGCATCTTAACTAAAAACAGACAGACAAGAACAAGGCTGAAAATGTAATCTGTAAAGAAACAACTGTCAGTTTTCAATGCCACAAAAGGATGATTGTTTTTTTTTGTTGTTTTTGTTTTTTTTTTTTTTGTGGCTTGGATGATGCCTGTGGGATGATGTCTGTGTGGCTGTCTGAGTTCAAACATGATTATGGAGGAGTCATATATCATTTTCTACTATAACATATAATTTTCTTGTTTTTTTAAGTCTGCAGCTTATATTTTTATTCTTTTTAATGTAATTTATTTATTTTTATATTAATCACACCTTATGTACTTTATATCTCAGCTGTAGCCCCTTCCCTCATTCCCTCCCATTCTCCCCATCCCTCCCTCATCTACTCCCTGACCCCCTCCAAGTCCACTGATAGAGGAGGACCTCCTCCCCTTCCATCTAACTCTAGCTTATCATGTCTCTTCAGGGCTGGCTGCAATGTCCTCTTCTCTGGCCTAGCAAGGCTGTTCCTCCCCGGGGGAGGGTGTAAGGGCCAGCCACTGAGTTCATGACAGAAATAGTCCCTGTTCCCCTTACTATGGTACCCAGTTGGATACTGAGCTACCATGGGCCACATCCGAGCAGGGGTAATTTCCTTGTTTAATATTGATGCTTGATGATATTATTCATGTTCATCAGGAAAACACTCAGATATTTCTCTGAGTACCTACCAGCTCCAGGAGGCCAGTGGATACTTTTCCTTTATGTTTTTCTATTACTGTATATTTATTGTGCTGTATATTTATTTATATTTAAGTGATGAGTTTCTGTGGAGAGCCGCTTGTTTGTTAGGCTGCTTTGTTGTTGAGTTTTAAGCAAGAAACATGTTTGCACCCTGGCCTTCACCTGGAGACAGAGATAAAAGCAGGATGCTTTGCTAAGTTCCGTTCCTTTGTTTGTGTGAGGATCATAGAGACAGGTTGTCAAGTTAAACAAGTTTGACTTCTTGATGAATCCCTTCATTGTATTGAGGTGCTTTGCTCTGACTAAAGTAAAGGTATTGTGGAATAAACAAGATGGGACAATTTCTACTGGCAGCCCTCCGGAATTGATCCTTTTTGTAGTGTGTTGTTTTTTAAATTTTCTGTTCATTCCTCATTCCCCACTCAGTATTTTATACTTTGACCATAGTCAGTCCTCATTACCATTTTTTCTATGACCTCTCCTTGCCACTAATCTTCTTATTTCAGAATACTTCTCATTCCTCCCATGAATAAAAACATGCAACATAGTTTCCATATGAATCCTGGAATTGCATGCGACATGCCTGCCTTACTTTTTTTTTTTTAATGTTTGTGGTGGCTACAGGAAGTGTAACATTAGGTACGTGTCTCACACTGTCTCTCTCTTGGATAAGGCTACTTTAAACCAGGACTCTGCTCAGGCCAATTCAACTTATAGACTATTTGTGTGAATAGAGTTTTATTGAAACATAGCCACACTATTTGATTATGCATTGTTTGTGGTAGTTTTTGCTTTTCATCTCCATGGTGTTTAGAAAGCCTTCATTTCCCTACTGACCTTGTAATAGTAGTTGAATTAATTAATTGCATGGCCTCTGAAGTTCCAAGTATTCCCTATCAGGCCCTTTAGAAGCAACCTTTGTCCTAAACTATCAAAATTTGTTCTTTAAATTTATTTAATCTATTGATTTTTTTATGAAATATATGTGAAAATGTAAGTGGATAAATTTACATGATTCCTACATTAAACTTCCTCAGAGAAGTAATAGGGAATCTCTCCATTCATTGTGTTACACTAGTATCCTTATAAGAGTGGCTACTGATGCCTGTCAGGTGGCTGATGGATCTTTGTGAGTTTGAGGCCAGTCTGGTCTACAAAGTGAGTTTCAGGAGAGCCAGGGCTGGTACACAGAGAAACCTAGTCTTAAAAAAGAGAGAGAGAGAAAGAAAAAAAAAGAAGAGGTTCTGCTTCTGATGATCACCAACATCCAATGACATGACATATGGAAGTAGTAAATCATATAAGCACTTTCATGCATGTTCCTATCAGTTTCATACATCAAGATATGTACCTGTAGAGAGTAAGCAGTGGTCATACTAATTAAACAAAAATGTCCATCTTAGCCTCAATCCATGCTTTACAAGTTAGACTTGGAAACCACTGTACCTGCAGAAAGCAGTGCCTTTCTATATTGAAAGTTCCTTTCTACATTATCAGAGAATCCTATCTAACAACATGTGGTCTCCTTTCCTGAACTCTGGTGGTGGAGCCAGTTGGCACAAATGATTATTATATTCTTCATTTCTCTACTGACCTTTAATCTTTTCTGTTGTTGTCAATTATCCTTCTGAAGCATTACTCTTTTGGTGGGGGTGTGTATGTCACGAAAGCACATTCAGGATCACATTGAAAATTCTGGCCTCAAAGCCTTCTTAAATTACATTTGAATAGTATTTTCTTGGAAGTCATTATGATTTTTGGTTCCTCCTAACCTAAGCCACTGGGGATCAAATAGCACAGCTCAACGTTTCCGTTGCTGCATTTTATAATGGTGGTAATGTAAGAATTTACTGGGGACTTTATACAGAGAGACGAAAGCATGCCACTTTATGAAGCTATTAAACACCATGAATTTTCCCACATGAGAGATCAAGCTTATTGTATTTCTCCAGCCTCACAGACATCACCCCCAGCCTAGTGCCATCCATTGTGTGAGATGGTGCGGTTGGCCCAGCCAGTCTCTAAGCAGAAGTTGTTAGCATCTTGCCTGCAGCCCATCCATCATACCAAGGCATTGCTTCAGAGACAAGAGCCCCTCTATCCTCACGGCTTGTTACTGTGGGACACCTGGCTTATAAGTAGGTAAGGGTATTAGATTCCCTTTTGACAATAGAAGCTTTTCAGTGGCAAACAATGTATTTTTAACAGCAGAGATTAAAGTTAAAGACATGACAAGCAAAGAGCAGTCTGCTTTTGTGTGCAGACATCAGACATTTGCAGTCAAAGAAGGCAATAAGCTGCACGATAAAAACTTGAACTTGAAACTCCTAGGGCTTGCCAATTAGATGCTTATCTACTCTTTTATGGGTGAGGCTTTGTTTAAAACAAAATTTCTAAAGGGGAAAATATGGTCTCATTACCAAAATGCATTTGTTATGGAAATAGGAGGCTGGTAAAACAGAGGAAAAATGATTAACATGAAAAATGATTAAATAGTATACCTTTACATTCACAAGATCTTAAAAATTCAGAATGATACTCTTTCCATTGAGGGGGAGCTGTGGTACTCATTAAGGCTCTCTTTGGGTTAATTTAATTATTAAAATCAATCACGTTTTATAGAAATCATAAAACATTTCTTAGATTGGAAGGTTTGTGTTCTCAAAAAGTTAATAGTACTCTGACTCTGGAGGTATTTACTGTGTGGTTTTAGTCACTGATATAATGCTAAAAATATGTTAAGCTTCGTATAAGATACAAATCATCGAACTAACAAATGTTCTTGTTTCTTCCTCAATGGAAAAAGAGGCAAGATTCTTTCTGATGATGGGCAGGTGGACACAGGAGTCACCTAGGCTACTTTGGGACATCCATGTGGACACCACAGCCTGCAGCAACATCTAGATACATATTGAAAAGTGGTACAAGTTTGTGTGACAGCTCAGTGGGTTCCAGCACCCATATAAAAACTTGGGCTTCCTGTAATCGGGGACAGAGACACATAGATCTTTCTTGAAGGAGCTGTGACCTTCTTGGGGGAAGTGTATCACTGGGGGTGGGCTTTGAGGTTTCAAAAACCCTATGCCTCAGGATATCTCTGTCTACCCCCCCCCCCACATCTTCTCTCCAAGAACAGGATGTAGCTCTTGGGTACTTCTACAGGGCTGTGCCTTCCTGAATGCCACCATGATCTCTGCTATGATAATAATGAGCTAACTCTGAAACTGTAAGCAATACCTCAAATACATGCTTTCTTTTTTAAGAGTTGCCTTAGTCATGGTGTCTCTTCCTTCTTTTCACAGCAATAAAATGGTGACTGAGATAACACTTGATATTCTATTTTGGCCTTCACATGTATACCCATGGATATCAGAACACTCACTCATGCATGCACTACACATACCATGTATATATACACGCATATCACTAGCACTCATGCTCAAATTAAGTAAACAAATGAAGAAAGAAAAATTGGCACCACATTTGTGCAGAGCTAAATCTCATTTATGCAGGGACTCCAGAACTTTTGATAATCCAGATAGTTCACCTAGGTTTTGAAGATTCACAGAACATAAGGAAACACAGAGTGACCTCTGACACACATCATGCACTTTTCATTTCCTCTCACAGTTCCCCAGAGATTTGGGCCCATCCCCTATGAACAGGCAGGAAATGCAATCACACACTGGGCATGGTTAATACTTTTGATTTTGTTTCCTCAGGCCACATAAATTTTTCCACAGAATCCTGCATTCACAGTGAAGCCTAATGGGAATACCTCTACATATTAGTAAAATGGAGACAACCTTGCTGGTGTTCAGATCTGGATGAAATCATAAGACCTGTTGAGGAGAACTGGCTTTTAGTGACTTATATTTGCTGACAGAATACTGTCAAGAGAATCAATGTGTTACTGGAAAGACAGACCAGTGAATAGGAAATACAGGCATTTTAAGGTCTTTCTCCTGAAACAAAACAAAACAGTCACAAAAAGTGAAGTGATGGAGGACTTGACCCAATGTTCCAGCACTGTTGAGCCTGCACACACTTTCAGCATCTACCATAAAATTCACAGTACTGTAATGGACTCAAAGTTTAATAATGTGTGATTTTTTTAACTCTCTTGTTTCCTCTTAGCTGGTATATGAAAATGAGGAGAAGTGTTGATTTTTGTTTGCATTTAGATTTAGGAGCACAAAGAGGAAACTACAAAGCACCAAATGCCTTGATTTAAAAACACATATTTGTGTGTTCATCAAAACATTCAAATGCTAATTCTGCTTGACTTATGGAAATATCCAGACCCCAGATGCCTAGGACGCTGATATTAATTTTCTTTTGGATTACTAGATATCCCTTACCAGCACAGATCTAGAGTCATTTAGAATCAAGAATCACCAACTTGCTAATCCTTCAAACTCTCCAAGTATCTATTTGGTCAGTGTTTGGTCAACCCTGAATTCAGGCCTCTCTAGCTCACTCAATCAGTTAGCCATGCTTGGGATTGTGAGGGGTTGGATTCAAGAAGAATCAAATAGAAAATGAATTCTAATTTCAAAGAGAATCCTTGGTATCTCTACATTGTGAATATATGAATACTGTAGGATTTATGAGGTGCCAGGAAATACACTACATTACACAGTACAAGTTAATGCAATGCATGAAGTTTTGAATGCTTTTTGGAGTGTTTGAAGCCAACATTTACAAATACAGTTTTAAATAGAGAATCGCTAAATGGTGTTATTATTCTGTTCTCACCCTGCTAACAAATTCTGAAGAATGTAACACGAATTGGTTGTCAAGGTAATGTCTGGGAAGGTGGCAGAAACTGTCACGAAGCCAACTGAAAAAAAAGTTAAACCCCTCCATCATATTCCAGGAATCCTTAAGCAAAAAGAAATTCCTACATAACTCTCAGAACCCTTTTGTATGCTTCTCTTTTTCCGTTTCAATCCTCTTTTCCATCTCCTTAAAGATGACTAAACAAAACAATGTTCTTTAAAATAAATGAAAAAATAAATAAAACCCTCATTTAAAGAAGCTGAGCTCAAGGTCAGTGTTTTCCTTTCCTTTTTCTTTTCTTCTTCTTTTTTTCCTCTTTTCCATCTACAAGTCTTTCTTTTAGTTTATATCCTCTGGGCTGATTCAAATTAGAAAAGTATTTTGGACTCAACAGAGGACACATGGTGGAATATCCTAAATTGGAAATGCATGTTTCATGATAACCAACATTTCCACTCTTGCTGGGCATTTCCAAGTGCTGTAAAGCACCTCTATGACATGAACTAATCCACAGACTCTCTGGAGACTCAGCAGAGAAACTGAGGCTATGAAAGTGATTATAGGGCCATTAAGCACAAATAGTGGAAAAGAAATTACATTTGAATTTTTTTTCATGTTTTGCTTTCATATAAATTACATAAGACAATGGAAAGAAAAGACCATCTGGGTTTGGATTTCATAAAACGAGGCTCACATCTGCTTTGGTATGTCATATAAATACTCCCTCATTAGAGAGTTCAGGCTATGAAACACTTTTGGTCAAAAAAAGCATTAAGAGCAAAGAAGGACAGATTGCATTTCATGGATGCTGATTATGTTTAAATCCTCAGTTCTAAATACCAACCAGCAAACACTTCAGAGGACTGTATGTAACTTTATTTTTAGAAATCTGAGTATCTTAGGATGTGTCTACTTGGACTAAGTATTGTACATTGCTTTTTGATTGGGAAAGTAACATTATTTAATGCCTTCTTCTCATCCAGATTATGGGACCTCATGCTCAGCTCAGCTTTCTAAAAGGGCTGGAATGAAAGGTGAACATTTGTAAGTAAATTGCCTGATTCCATCAGCAGGAGTTGAATGTTGAACTACTTGGCTCTCAGACAATCCTTTCACCTCCCCTTTGTCTCACCTATGATTATTGGGCTTTATCTACCTCTAGTTGGTCCCCTCTCAAACTTCATGTGATCTAAAAACTTAGGTAACTGGTCCAGAATTTGCTTTCTTCGATTGAAGCTCAGGGGGAAGAGTTACAGGTACTATTTCATATCTTACTGCTGTTGGATGGCTTACATGCCAATCTGGAGCTAATTGTTAATCATAAACCAGCAGAAAGTGGTGATCTGATTGCTTGATACCTAATCACATGTCCTACTCCTGAATCAAGGAAGTCAGTACTTTCTAAATCTAAATGATTGCCATGTCTCCTTGATTCTTGGCCCTTGTGGTTGGCAGTTTCTAAGATGGTCCCCAGTGATCTTTGTCTTCTGGTATTTATGACTTTGTATAATTCCTTCCCCTTGAGAGTGCAGACTGGGTCAAGACACACACTTCTAAGCAGCAAAATATAGCAAAGGAAATACATAAGATAATAGCATTTATCTTGCTGGAATCTCTCCAGTTTTCTTGGGTGGCATAGATTGATGAAACAAACTTCCATGTTATGTTAGATGGGACCAGTTGACCAAGAACTGAGGCTGGCAACAAGTTAATGGCCTTTGCACTATGATTGTCCTTAGTCTGATCATTCTCAGTGAACTAAATCCTAGTAACAACCACTTATACGAAGCTAGAAGCAGATTGATCCCCAGATGAGTTGAGGTTTCAGATGAGACACCAGCTTCAAACCAGCCACTTCATTCTTTTCTACCATTTTTCTTTTAAGAGTAGAAAACTAAAGTGCAGAGACATTTAACGTCACCAAAGCACACAGGAAGTCAAACCATCTCTAGGAAAATGAAACTAGAAAGGGCAGAAAGTGACACTGGCTGAGCATTTTTTTAAACCTTATGTGATGTGCACTTTGATCATCTTGTAGTTCTACCTTGGTGGTGTTACAATTTGTGTCTAATATGTTGCTCACAGCATGGTTTGAACACTTGTTGCCCTGCTGTTGGTGCTTTTACAGGAGGCTGAGGCACCTTTAGGAAGTGGAGCCCAGCGATATTTCTTTGAAGGTCATAGCCTCTTCTGGTTCTGGCGTGCTCCTTTTGCTTCCGGGTCCCTCACAACGTGAGCAGCTGCCCCCGCATCCTCATGTCCTTCTCACTACGGTGGACTTCATTACTTTTAAAGCATGAGCCCCCAGAAATCTTTTCCTCCCAATTTAAGTTGTTTCTGCATGTATTTTGTTCACAGTGCAGGGCAAGCTAACTAAAACAGGTTACTTTTTACTTGGTATTTATTAATTATTTTAAAAATTTTATGAGCAGAACTAAATAGGAACTTTTTCCTAGGTGATTTGCTTAGTTTTCCAAGCAGCTATTCAGATGGACTCAAGCCACTTAAACTTACTGCTCCCAAAAAGGAGTAAGGAACGAGTCATTGCCACCAGTTATCAGCCCTACCTTCCTTACCTATCTAGCCTGCCCATCTGCATACCATTGCATATTTTCCTAAAAGGCTTATGGATCAGCCCTTTGAAGGCCAGAGTCTGTGTCTGAAATCTCCCAATCATCTGTGATGGTATGTGGATTTGATCGGACTTTCTTTGACTCAGGTCCTGCATGCCAGAGAAAGGCCATTAACACAATACACTATCTTCCATCTCATGCATTCTTGCCTTTCTTTTCCAACTATATTAGCACCAGCAGCCAAGAATTTCTTTTCCCTGTATAAGCAGGATCCCTGGACAATAGTAAATTGGCAAATACTTAAGAGTTCTTGCTATACAGACAGTGACATAATAAAATAGAAACAGAATAGTGGATCAATGGAACCGAATAGAAGACCAAGAAATGAACCCATACACCTATGCAAACTTGATTTTTAACAAAGAAGCCAAAACTATTCAATGGAAAAAAGACAGCATCTTCAACAAATGGTGCTGGTCCAACTGGATATCTGTATGCAGAAAAATGAAAATAGATACACGTTTATCACCCTGCACAAAACTAAAGTCCAAGTGGATCAAAGACCTCAACATAAAACCAGACACACTAAACTGGTTAGAAGAAAAAGTGGGGAAGACCCTAGAACTCATTGGTACAGGAGACTGCTTCCTGACTAGAACACCAACAGCACAGGTTCTAAGATCAACAATCAATAAATGGGACCTCATGAAACTGAAAAGCTTCTGTAAAGCAGAAGACACTGTCATAAAACAAAATGACAGCCTACAGACTGGGAAAGGATCATTACCAATCTTACTTCTGACAGAGGGCTAATATCCAGTATATATAAAGAACTCAAAAAGTTAAAAAGCAAGAAAGCAAGTAATCCAATTAAAAAATGGGGTATGGAGCTAAAAAGAGAGCTGACTGTAGAGGATTATAGAATGGCAGAAAAACACTTAAAGAAATGCTCAACATCCTTAGCCATCAAGGAGATGCAAATCAAAACGACCCTGAGATTTCACCTTACACCCATCAGAATGGCTAAGATCAAAAACTCAAGTGACAACACATGCTGGAGAGGATGTGGAGAAAGAGGAACCCTCCTCCGTTGCTGGTGGGAACGTAAGCTGGTACAACCACCCTGGAAATCAATTTGGCATTTTCTGAGATAATTAAGAATAGTGATCCCTCAAGATCCAGCTATACCACTCCTAGGCATATACCCAAAAGATGTTCAAGTGCACAACAAGGACATTTGCTCAACTATGTTCGTAGCTGCTTTATTTGTAATAGCCAGAACCTGGAAACAACCCAGATGCCCCTCAGTTGAGGAATGGATACAGAAATTGCGATAGTTTTACACAATGGAATACTACTCAGCAATTAAAAAGGAGGAAATCATGAAATTTGCAGGCAAATGGTGGGACCTGGAAACGATCTTTCTGAATGAGGTATCCCAAAAGCAGAAAGACACACATGGTATACACTCACTTATATAGACCTATAATATAGGATAAACATACTGTAATCTATACACCTAAAAATGATAAACAAGAAAGAGGACCTGGGGTAAGAGGATTAATCCTCACTTAGAAAATCAATTTGGATGGACATTGGATGTAGGAGAAAACAAGTAACAGGACAAGAGCCAGCCACAGAGGGCTTCAGAAAGACTATACCTAGCAGGGTATCAAAGCAAATATTAAGAAACATAACCAACCCTTTGGCAGAGTGCAGGAAATCATATGAAAGAAGGGGGAGTTAGTATGACCTGGAGAGGACAGGATCTCTGCAAGAACCAAATATATCAGGGCACAGGGGTCTTTTATGAGATTGTCTCTCCAACCAAGGACCAAGTATGGTTATAACCTAGATCCCCTGCTCGTATGTAGCAAATGGTAGCTCAATACCCAACTGGGTACACCAGTAAGGGGAACAGGGACTATTTTGGACATGAACTCAGTGGCTGGGTCTTCGACCTCCCTACCCCCCCTCCCCTGAAAGGAGGAGCAGCCTTGCTAGGCCACAGAAGGGGACATTGCAGTGGCAGGGAGGAGATAAGGGAAGGAAGGGTGGGATAGGGAGGGAGTGGGGGAGGGGGCTACAGCTGGGATACAAAGTATATAACCTGTGATTAATATAAAATAAAAATGTTAAAATTAAAAAAATAAAATAAAATGAAAAGGGTACAGGTTGGACTGACTGGGGAGTCTCTTTGTGTCATGAGAAGATGCAGCTCCATCTTTGATTTCCTTACTCTGTCTTATATTAGAATGGCCTTCATTCATATTTTATTTCAACTGTTTATTCTGTACATTTTGAATTTGTGACTTTGTATATTAGTTATTTTACTTCTAAAGAGTATGTAGTGTGATAGTGTGAATGTATGTGAGTATATAGGGGTGTGTGTATGTGTGTGTGCACGCATGTGTGTGTGTGTGTGTGTGTGTGTGTGTGTGTATAGGCCCAATGCTGAATCTCCTTTGGTTATTTTCACTTTGATCCTTTGAATCAATGTCTCTCAATTAAACCCAGTGCTCACTGGCATGGCTAGTTTCACTAGTAGGCTTGCACTGAACACCCCTGGTTTCTACATTGTAAGCTATAATACCTACCTGGCATTAATGAGAGTTTCAAACTCCTGTCCTCTTGTTTTTCTGGAAGTATATCTCATCAGTCTACATGAAAATCTAAGATTGCTTTTTTTGGCAATTTCATATATGTATGTAATACATTTTTACTCTTCTTACCTCTACTCTCTCTTGTCTCTTTCCTTTTCATTTTACCTATTCTTCATAATTAACAGTATCCCTTTCAAACTAATGACTTTTGGGTTTGATTTGTACAAATTATACAAGGCTTATAAGCTCCTTCTCTACACCTAGAGAGATCCTTCATAAATCTAAGCCTACAGAGAATAGTTGAAACCCAAAGGAGAACTCAGGTTCACAAATGCAGCAACAGGCCCCTTGTGATGATTTGTGTTTGCAGTTGTAACTACTACATTGTTACCAAAGTCAATATTAAAGGATTAATTTTCCATCCAATTGTTACTCTGCCAGTTAACCTGAAAATACTACCCCGAAATATCTACCAATGTTACAAACCATGGTTTAAGAGAAATAAATCCTTCAAGATACTGGGCAGGGGCTGCCAACATGGCTTGACAGGTAAAGGCACTAGCCATCAAGCCTGGAGATACAGGTTTTATCCTTAGTGTCCACACAGTGGAAGGAGAGAACTGACTCTTAAATTTTCCTCTTATCTCCACAGGTGTGGGGCTGCACATTGGTATCTTACCCATTCAGCACAAAAACATAAACACAAAACTAAACATAAAGCCCTTCTCTAATCAAGGTAGAAAATATCACAAATCTATGAATAGAAACATTATTAAAGAGTTTCATGATATGACCATTTAACCAAATAACATCAGTAAGATCCCTTCTAGGGCCCATGTCATCACACACCATGGGTTTTAATGATGTTTGCTGTACCAGGTAGTAATATGCGGTAGAGCAGTCCTCATTTCTAATCTGTTAAGTCGCTGGTTACTCCCATAAGCAGTCTTGCCACTATTACTTGATAAATCTTGCCTGGCAGGTCAGTATACTATCAAGTAGGATCCAGTGCTAGATAAGACCAATGAGCACTTACAGCACTTAGTGGGTGTGATACTTTGAATAGGTATGGCCCCCACAGACTCATGTGTTTGAATGCTTGGCCCATGGGGAGTGGTACTATTAGGAGGTATGCTTTGTTGGAATTGGTGTAGCTTTTTTTTTTTTTTTTGGAGGAAGTGTGTCATTGCAGAGGCAGGCTTTGAGAGCTCTTATGCTCAAGCTATGCCCAATGCCCAATGTAGCTCAAAATATCTTTCTGTTGCCTTCAGATCAAGATCTAGAACTCTCAGCTCCTTCTCTAGCACCATGTCTGCCTGCATGATGCCATGCTTCCTGCCATGATAATAACAGACTAAAGCTCAGAAACTGTAAGCCAGCCCCATTTATATTTTTTTCTTTTATAAGAGTTGCTGTGGTCATGGTGTCTCTTCACAGCAATAGAAAAACTAACTAAGACAGTAAGTTATAGTAAAAAGAGACATGAACTTGAGAAAGAGGTGGGAGATACACTGGGAGTATGTAGTGGTGGTGGTGGGGTTGTTGGAAGGAAGGAGACAGGAATGGACATAAGCAAGAGATATTGCATACATGTTTAAATTATTTTAAAGTTAAAAACAAGATGCTAAACAGGTTTTACTTAGTTTGTGGTGTTTTTCTTTTCTCCTCCTCTTCTTACTCCTCTACCTCTTCTCCTCCTCCTCCCTATCTTCCTTCTTCCTCCTCCTCTTTGTTGTTGCTTTTGTTGTTCTCCTTCTCCTCCTCTTCCTCCTCGTCCTTCTTCTTCTTCATTTCTATCATAGCCTTACTCTCCTGGAACTCACTATATGTACCACATTTTAAGTACTAATAGTACTTCTATTTTTTGTCTCATATGCATCTCTACTAGATCCAGATATTAGCTCTTGTAGACTTCCTTCTCTGCGAATACTGCTCTAAAACGTAAGTGGAAATGGAACCCATTTCTAGGCCATGCCATGGTCTAGTATATTTGAGAATTATGAATTTATCTGTCCCAAGCCTGCTTCTGAGCCTACATGGATTCTTCCCAGTGCCGCTCATATATTCAAGAGTAGAAAGGGCTGTGTTTCTTCGTACACTTCTAAGCCTGAGAGTTACCTATAGAGGCAGACTCAATTAATTAATTGGATGATTAATTAATTTTCTAGGCATTTAGATGGTACTTGGATATACCAACTGCAATGTCCGTCCATTCTCATGTGTCTGAGGTTCCTTGTAATTTGTGGTTGAGCTGATGACAAAAACAAAAAGAAATTTGCTCTAGAGAGGCTTCTAATGAAAATTTTGGCTATATCCTGAAAAGGCATAATGTGATTTTAAAAATCCGTTCTTGATGTAATGACTTTATAAGCAGTCTCTGAGGCCTAAACTGCAATTGCTTGCAGTGTAGACCCCACTTATATTTCCCTGAGTGTGTGTGATTATGTGAGTGTGTTCATGTGTGTAGGAGGAGACCAGAAGTCAATGTTACATGTTTTGCTCTGCTGTGCTCCACCTTGTTTTTTTTTTTAAATAGTGTCTCTTGTTGTGCCCAGATCTTAAGGTCCCCAAAGACCACTAGGATCTGGACCATGTATGCAAGAGCAAAGAACTTTATTCAGGCTTAAGCTGGGTCTCTACATCGTCACCAACACAGTGCATCAGAGAGGAGAGAGCCTGGAGCAGCTACTTGGCAGAGGTTTTTTATTTATTTTAATTTTTTATTATAATTTATTCATTTTGTATCCCAGCTGTAGCCCCTACCCTCATCCACTCCCATTCCTGCCCTCCCTACTTCTCTCATCTACTTGAATGCTCCTGCTCCAGTCCACTGACAGGGGAGGTCCTCCTCTCCCTCCATCTAAGAATTCTGAATTCCCAGTCTAACAGTTACACGATTGGATGCCATTCAGTAAGGGCAAGCTTGTTACAAAATGATTGGCTAACTAACATTGAGGGAGCTATCTATAGACCTGAGGAATGTTAGGTCAGTGTGCTGCCCAGCACAGATGCCCGACCCTGAATAAGATACCTTCCCATTCTTATGTTTACCTGCAGGCTATTCCTTGGGTAGGGAATTTTATGGTTTTCTTATTACTGCAATTGTTGACCCGTGGCCTAGTTCCTGGGGCTGATGACTTTTGAAGGGAGGGTTTCCGGCCTTGTCCTTTCACTTTCATTGTGGTTATTTGGATGAGGATGTCCTGCATAGACTCATATATTTGATTGTTTGATTCCCTGTTGGTGGTTTGTTTGAGAAGTACTGGAAGTGTGACCTTATTGGAGGAGGTATGTTACTAAAGGTGGGCTTTGAGGTTTTAAGCGCATATGCCATGCTCAGTCTTTCCTTCTCTGTCTCAGGCTTGTTAATAACATGTAAGTTTTCAGTTACTGGTCCAATGCACCATGCCTGTTTGCCTGCTGTCATGCCTCCTGCCATGATGATAATGGGCTAAACCCGTGGAAACTGTAAACAAGCCTCCAATTAAATGCTTTCTTTTATAAGTTTCTTTTATAAGTCTCTTTACAGCAATAGAATAGTAACTAAGACACTCACTGAACCTCGAGTTCATTAATTCAGCTAGACTGGCTCTATTTCTCCAGTCCCTGTTTATCTGTTTTTACCCTTGCTGGATGGAACATTGTAGGTTCTTTGCATCTATATAAAGACTGAGGGAACAACACATCTGTATACTGTATACACAATTCAAATGGGAAGGATTTTCCTGTTTCACCTAGGATGACTGAAACTGTAAAGGCTGTAAAGCAACCATTCCATTGTATTCACTGCTTACTCTGTGGGTCACAGAAGGATGGCTTGTGATACCTAGAAACCTCAAAAGCAGTGGGTGATTCACTGGCTGGGACTAAAATTATTTGAAAGGTCAACTTTGTCTGATGTGTCTGAGTACTGATTATTTTGGAGAATCAGAATATTATTCCTGGCCTTTCTCTGTGTCTCCTTGGTCTTTCCTCCAGAATTATCACCCTCAGATAAGTAGGCTTGGAAATCATTCCAGTCCTAGCCCAGCAAAAGGCAGTATTCAGGACCATAGAGGCCTACCCTTGACAGAAGAGCCTGAGACATATTTGAGGAAGAACGTATGAGACAAGAAACAGTCATGGTCCTGTGTTGAAAAAAACAGAACGTATCAGTTAGGTACACATTCTTTTAGAAAAATCATCAAATTTACTCACCAGACCTATGGAAAGGAAGAGCAAATGTTTTGCAATTAAATATAAACAGAGGAATACTACCCTGATATTTAGAGATACTGTAGTGCAAGTATTATGGATTCCATGAGGCAAGAGGTCTAAATGTGGTCCACTTTGAGTAATGAGTGAGGGCTTATAATGGTTCATTTCCACTAAGCGGTTGATTCTTTCATTGCATTTGCTATGTCCCAGTGGTATAGAGTTACTTTTACATGAAGCACTGAAATAGCTTTTCAAAAACAAGAAAAAATGTTCAGGATCTACTGGATTAATATAGTAAAATGTCAATATTATTAACTGAAAAAAAATCAGATGAATGCTTGAATCAAACTCAGCTTCAATTTTTTTTTGCTTTGCATAAGTACCTGAACTAACACTATCAAGAAATATATTCATCATTGACAAACAAGGAAAGATTGTAAGCAAAAATAATGTGAATTTGTTTTCTAAATTATTTAAGTTATGAGCACATATATAGATTATAATGATTATATGTAAAGTTGAGACATTTTACATACCTATGTTTTGATCAGAATTAGCAGAGGCTATTATGGCATACCATAGCAAAGATCCAAACAATGTAGTTTCCCATGATCTCTTGAAATTTTAATGCTATTTGTTCTTTTAGGTCCCAAAAGGTTCTCTTAAAATAGACACGAAGTAGGTTTGGTGGTACATGTCTATAATCTCTTGGGAAGTAATGGTAAAAGATTCACAATAGCCAGATTATGCTATACAATAAGAATCTGTAGAGAAGACAGAGTAGAGGTGGGAAAGATAATTTATGCTTGTAAGGTGGTATCAAGAATGATAATGAATATCATCTCTTACAGTCTGCCCTGAAGCTTTTTTATCTACACCCCATTCTCTTATCCTATTAGCTCAGCTCCATAAGATCTTACATAGCAGAAGAACAATTCTTGATCTTACCATTTTGGGGGGTAATAGTGTCCCGAACCTAGCTCCACAACAGCTAAGATTTTCCAAGACACATTTTGAATATTGAGCTTCTGAAAAACACTTGGTTTAGTAAACACTACCCTGACAATTAGTAGGCTACCTAGGCAGAACAAATTTACAGTGAGATGGAAGGCACACAAGAAAAGAAAAAGACAATTACATATACACACAGTACCTATAGAAGCTAGTTTCTTTATCATCAATCAGAACTAGATAATGTTAACAAGGTGACCCACCCTCCTTAATGTTGTCGTTCAGGGGCTCTGGCATTTTATGCAGAAATTTTGAAATATAAGTTTTGGCTTACTTACCGCTTTCTATACATAAGAAATTTTGGTGGACTGCTATAATTTTAACCACATTGCTTCAGGGAAATGGAACATTTTGCAATAGTAGTCAGATATATGTTCGAATGTGACATGAGAAGTTCAGTGCTTGGAGGGTCTTTTGCAATATAACCTTATTCAAGTTCCTTCATTCTTACTTATTCCACCAAACAACAACCAGGTGTTAGCTCTCAATAATGAATTTGTGTGGAAACTTCTGTCTTACCAGAAAAAGGAGGAATAGATTATTTTGCTTGGTGTACATTGTACACCACTCCTCAAAACTGTTTGTATTTAGGCAGCCTGCTTCTGGGTTGCCTAACAACTTATAATGTCATCATGTGTCGCCTGCCAAGGCATGGTTCAGTTGCTCCATAAAAGGATCAGCCTCCCAACTTCTCTCCCTTGCCATCTTGCCCTCTTACTCTTTAGCTCTCTTGCTCTCTCCCCCTTCTCTGTCAGTTCTCCCTCCCTTCCCCCTATCAGGTCTTGCTCTCTTCTTCTCTCTCTTCATTTCCATCCAGTAAACCTCTTTCATATTAAATCTATGCGCATCATTTCATTGGTCCAGCAAGAATTGCTTGCTATTGGGATTGTCAGACCTAGCACTCTGTCTTAAGCCAATGCTAATGTATGCCTTGTATGCCCCTAAACTTTTCCTCATTGTTGCATCCATTTCATACAATTATGTCTCATTAGATAGTAGAGATGAATTTCTCTTTAAAAAATCCATGATTTTTAATTCTTTGAGTCAGCATATCACCACATAGCCCAAGAATGTCCTTGAACAAGAGAATTTCCTGATTCAGTCTCTTGAGTGTTATAGGCATAAACCACCACAACTAGTTCTGCTTTCCAATTATCCATTTTTAAGCTTTATGTCTCTTTTGTGCTAGAAGTTGTTCACAAGGCATTTTTAGGTCTATGTTAATGGGCATCTCCCTGTGAATATTCATTTTTTAAATTTTGTTTGCAATATTTGTATTATAATCTGATATTGCTTTTTATTTAGTTAGTTGCCTTCTATGCTATATATTTACACTGTACGGACAAAGACATTTTCTACATTGTGAAGAACATAGAACTGTGCCTACAAAATAGGATGTGCCCTAGAATTATTTGTTGAATGAATACATGAAGAAGTCATAGTAGAAACCTCCTTTTGAAGTCATGGATACAGGTCAAGAGACATTAAGGTGAAAATAGAAGACATTGGCTAGATATGTTAGGATTCTTTTCCCACTAAAAGTGCTAATTCCAAAGAAACAATAATTAGCCAACAATATACTGGAATGCCATGTGACTAGAGCAGAATTGATGAAGCAAGCAACTATTGAATATAAATAAATATAGTATTGCATCTCCTGTTTTCCAGGTCAGGATAGACATTTTATTTTCTATGAATGTCCAGAAAGTTCATGGTTTAAGTCTTGCGTGCCATATAGTTTCTGTTGCAGCCACTGAACCCTTGTAGGAAGCATCCACAAGCAATATGTAAAGAAACAGCTGTGGCTTTATGACAATAAAAATGAAATTTTAATGTCAAGTAATTTGCACTTGTTTAAAAATACCATTTCTTTGATTGACTCTCCCCCTCCCCCAGTCATTAAAAAGTGTAAAAATCACTCTGAGTTTATAGCCCATAGACAATCAGGCAATTGGCTAGATTTAATTTGTGGGCTATAGATTTCTGACTTTTAGATTGTTAGACAACTTAGTGCTATATGTACTGGAGTTTTTATTTTCTTCTTTCATGGCCAATTTATGGCTGTTCTGTAAAATATTTTTAGATAATCCTTCTACTTAAATCTCCAGGGAGGTTCTGGGTTACAGTGAAGCAGCAGAAAGAGAGTTCCCCAGCCATAAATGGTTAATGTTTCTATTGCAACATAAATTATTTTTTTGTTCCAGATTACCTGCGGTATCCATGTAAATGAGTAAAGTCAAGATGATAAAATGATGCAGCATCTTGAATTTGATTCCAGCAGTTCCCATCTTTTTTAATGTAATTTATTTATTTTTATATTAATCACAAGTTACGTACTTTGTATCCCAGTCCCTCATTCCCTCCCTATCCCACCCTTCCCTCCCTCATCTCCTCCCTGCCCCACTCCAAGTCCACTGATGGGGGAGGACTTCCTCCCCTTCCATCCGACCCTAGCTTATCATGTCTCTTCAGAGCTGGCTGCAATGTCCTCTTCTGGGATCTAGCTAGGCTGTTCTTCCCGGTGTGTGTGTGGGGGGGGGGGGTCGAAGAGCCAGCCACAGTTCCCATCTTTGATATTACTTGTGAGTGACATTTGTATTTTTCACTGGTTATTAGTTAATTCTGGGAAGGACAGTCAGATGATAGCTGTCTGGAATTGTAAAAGCAAATATTTCTTGGCTTTAAAACTCCCCTATCAGTTGACTTGGGGAGGGGCATTCGTGGAGAAGAGGGAAGAAGAGAGGGATTGGGAGGGGAGGAGGGAGGAAACTACAGGGGGATACAAAGTGAATAAAGTGTAATTAATATTTAAAAAGTATGATAAGGATACTGAAGTGTAGCTTTCCAAAACTGATGGTTTCTGGTGGGATTTCAGTTAGAGAAGGACTCAGTTTTCTTTAAGAGACTAGCCACTGGGAGTTTCACCCTACACCAGTGAGTATATGGGCAACACAAATTGAACTTGTGATTTGGGAGGTTTTTTGAGGGAGAGGGTCACCAAGGGTGGGCCTGAGAAGACTGGAGAAGTGAATGTGATCAAGGTGCATTATGTGATATTCCCAAATAATCAATAAAAATGTTTCATTGGAAAAAAAACTGCTGTAGATTACTGTTACAAAATTCACCACAAATTCATTTAGCATTTGTTACCAGAAGGCATTTAACATCTGCAAAATAACATATAACTTAAAGGATTCCTTTGATACAGTGATTACAGAATTCTCATCATCAAAAGGAGCTCTATTCACATGATACATGATGCATTGCTCTTGTTTGGAACTCCAGGGAACTCTGAAGAAGTTACTCCATTATATTCATCTGAGAGCTTTTTGCTAGCAGAAATCTCCACTGTACCTCACAGTTTGGAAATCAAGCATCAGAACTTCCTGGCTTTCGGTAATGATGATAAAAGTGGTTATTTTCCCAGCTACTTAAAATATGCCATCTGCTAAACTACTTGACTGTCATTTTGTTTTCATGTCAGTGCTTTTAAATACTATAGGACATTATCAGAATACCCATCCTTTTACCAAATCATCCACAGGGAAGGGTTTTTGTGCTCTCTTGCCTGAATCCCAGTGGCCTCTTAATTGTTTTTCTCTGGTCATAAAGCTCAGTACTATTAGCATTTGGACTCAGAAAATTCTTTGTTGTGGGGCTGCCCTTGGCACCACAGAACGTTTAGTTCAACTCTGGTTGCTTCCTACACCCTTTCTCAATTAATTATGGCAACCACAAATGTCTCAAGACATTGCCAGTGTTTCCTAAGGGGACACCGTCACCTCAAGTAGAGACATACTGGCTCATACACACATAAAATTGTGTGTAGCACATACACACATAAAATTATTCTTAGGGCTCAACCTATATTTTCACTTCCTGTAATGATTTACTCTAGGAGCTGGAATGTGAGCAGCATCTGATATACCACAGATTCTTCTTTTAAAAAATATAGAGTTTATTACGATGTTGGCAGCAGTGACTGGATATTGTGGGTCTAAATTAGCACAAAACAGGCATCAACTTCTTTTTGAGAAATACAAAGAGCATATTCTCTCCCCATCTCCCCTTCACTGCTTCTTCCCTGTCTCTCTCCTTCTCCCCACCTCTGGCAGATTGATTTCTTCACAGACTCATAATAAAGAAACTGGTGCTTTCTTTGCATTTGTGATCATAGGCAAGTTGTTTGCTTTCCTTTATGTTACTTTATTTCAAATATTTCTGAAACAAACATATCCATTTAATCAGATAAAAATGACTTTTAAAAACAGTCATGAATCCACAGTGTTCTAGCTGTTGTTAATAATGCATTTCATCAGTACAAGAGTCAACTTCCTGGATGCCATTGGAGGGAGATGTCAGTAAGTTTTAAAAAGTGCTTAAAAAGACAAACACTATCCTGAAAAATGAAAATACCAGGGACCGGAAAAACAGGCATTTCATTCCCAGTTTGCATTATTCAATAACTTGTAGTAAAGAACCATTGAGTACAAAAGCCACATTTGCTTTCAATTACATGCATCATGGTATCAGAAATAGTGGACCAACAAGGTTTTCTATGTTTTCAATGTCTGTCAATTACTTGCTGTTTCTGTTCTTATGTATATATGCTTCCCAAGTTGGAGAAGGGGACACAAAGCCCTGGAACTAAAGGCCAGGTCTTTTATTGATTCTGCAAAAGAGTACACCACACTGGTGAGCTCAGTTGTGTTGGCAGAACATTTTGACCACTGATAACAGCTTGCAGAGAGTTTAACTCAGAGTCTGCAGGCCAAGGTAGAAACAGCCTGGGAACAGTGCCTGGGAAGGCTTTTTATGACTAAAACGCCCTAAGCAAAAATACAACTTTCCCTGTCAACACAGTTACTTGGCTGTGGCTTGTCATTAAATTTGTAGGTATTGACCCAGCCCTACCACCAGGAAAATGGCGTGCTCCTGGTCTTTCAGCAGACTTCTATGAAAAAGAAGCAAGTCCTAGTCATGGTTCCCCTGAGAACTAAATACATTACATCCTTAGTAGCTCCAACGTTCTCCTGCATGAAAATGGAGAGGAAGAGATAGATTTCTGGTTAGAGACTGCTGGAGAAAAATCCTATATCCCAGCCAAAGAAGACGGTTGTGCAGCAGGAAAAAAAATGATGTACACACAAACTGAACTCAATAATTTGTTTTCTGGGTCAGAATGGAAACGGTTGGGTGACAGTTTAAAACACTACACAGACCCACAGTTCCGTTGTCTTTGTAAGCCAGGGAAAAAAACCAGAGTGTTGAAGCCATTAATCACTCAGATAGGCAACACTTCAGTGGAGCTTCTTGCACCATTGTAACAGAGTCTATTTGGTTCTTATGTTTCGATAGCTTCTGGTTCTCTGATAGAAGCAATCAGATTTCTTAACATGAATTAAATTGGCAACTTCTCTTTGCACAATGGAGGAAAGATTCTTGAGTAATTTTTATTCAGATGAAATGGGGATAAAGAAGTCTTGAAATAGTTATAAGGAAAGAATTAAAATAGTAACTGTATTCCCAGGTATGTTTTTCTTCCGTAGGAAACAGTGATTTAAAGTTTATGGAGCAGGTTAATGAGTTGGAGAGCCTTGCCTTTTGGTCCACATCCTAAAACAAGGCTTTAAACACACTTCAAAAATATAAAGCACTTCTCACTAATGGCAAAGTCAGGTTTTGAAACAGGATGCTAAGATAGATAAAGCAATATAAAGCAGAAATGATGGTATTAAGAAATGAAAATTGTATTGATTAAATGATTCCTGGAACAATGTAGACATTTATTTTACTTTGATTTTTATTCATCCCTTTCTATAATTTTCAGACGTTTCTTTAATAAAATATATTCCTTGACTGAAGAAAATGAACTGCATTTGAGAACTGAAAAACTGACTCAATACAAAAAGGACATTTGCAGGCAGTGGAGAGAAAACTCAGTGGCATGCTGAGCATGCATGAAGCTGTGAGGTCAATACCCCTACACACTCACTCACTCACACACACACACACACACACACACACACACACATTCAGAAGTTGAGTGTTGTCTTCAAGTCTGTAGATGAGGGAAAAATAAATTTTGGACTTTGCTTAAAAGCAGTAGGAAAGTTAAGTCTGTTCTTTTAGAATAATTGTTTATCTTTTAGGATGCCATGCTGGAAATCTTGTTATCTTTTCTAATGCTAACTGAATGAGAATGTGTAGAAAGTAAAAAGCTGAGTATCTGTTGACATGTTATTATGATCATTTTCATTCCCCATCAATTTTTCTCTCTGATAACCTCAGCCAGCTTATTCATGTCATTTTGTTCTGTATGAAATGCTGTTTTTCAGAAGGTCTATTAATCCCTGAGCTATATGGTGACAAATAAGAATGGGTTCAACTGCATAAATTCTGTGGAATTTGGAACAAATCTGCATAGTGAAAAAATAAATGTCAACAATATTAAAAACTTATAATCATGAATAATTCTGATCCTCAGGGAGCTTCCATTCTAGCTAGAAAAAATAAACTTAGAGTAAGGCAACCATCCACAGATTCTTCTGACCTTCTAACCTGTGCAAAAGGAAAACAAAAAAAAGGATGTTACAAGAATGATATTTGGAGTTACTATAGTCTTTCAAATAATAGCTTTCTCTCAATATTATATTAAAGGTAGATACACATCTACAATCTTAGCACTTTAGAGGCAAATACAAGCAAGTCATGAGTTTGAGGCCAGCCTAGGCTACACAGTGAGACTGTCTGCAGTAAACTTGGAGCTATTTATCTAGCGCAACTGCATTGTTCTTAATGGTTCAGCAACAGTGAGGCATAGGTGACTGTCCAGATACCACAGACTGTCTTACTACAGAGTCTAATTTGAAAGTTAGACATGTGAGGAATAACTGTTCTTTAGTAAAATACAGAAATCATTCATTGTTTACCATTGAAAATTAATATTTTCAAAACTTGAGAAAGGCACATTTAAATGTTTTAATATACATAATCACCCTATTTGCACTAATAATAATTATAAAAAGATTACAAACCAAAGATCCCCTCATCAAATTGGACAGATAGAAGAAATAGATGTTCTAAGTGTTATTTTGATAGTGCTTAGTGTTCCCAGAGCCTAGTCTCCTTCATTCCAACCCTTCCTGGCATGAAGTAAATGGAGCTCAGAGGTAATGCTGAATCTTCTGCAATGCCCTGGGCTACTCCAGCCAGCCAGAATCATCCTGCTCCACATCTGACCAAAATGAAATCTTTTCTTGACAACAGATGGCTGGATAAAAAGAAAGGTGCAACAATTTTTCCCCACACCAATGATGCAAGGGGTAAAAAGGGTGTTTACACTGAGCATTCTCAACAGATCCTAGATTTCCTGTTCTACAAGTTCTACATGACTAATCTACATGAAAGTAGATGAGTATAGTGGTCAACGTCATTAGACTCAGAACACAAGAGCAAAGACAGTCCTCAATTTCCTTCCTAAATCAGAAATAAAAATTGACATTCCATCCATAATTAGCAAGAATGAACACATCCCTTAATCCCCCTAATTTGCCAGAGTGTTTTAACAGCCATTCATCTCATTTCCTCTAAGGGCTATAAAGGTGTCATGATTTCAGTATCCTCATGATGGACTTTTTCTCTAGCACTGAGCCTAGCCTTTCCACTCTGGGGATGATTTTGATGGCTGCATCCAACACTATTAGGGCAAATTGGTCACATTTGTGTCTCAGATGCTGTCATGAGTTGTGTTGATTTTGAGGCAGTCGGAGTTGTCTCTGCGGGCTTCCAGGGTTTGAGGGCATAACCCTCAAGAAGAAAGGCTGCCTTTGAAAGCCTGCTACCTGATAGCTCTCTGAAGTTCTTCAGAGGGAGTGTATGTCCCTGGTGGTATCTATTGCCTGCCTCCCAGTGGGGAGTAGGCAAGCAGCCGATGGCACTGCTCTCTGTGTTGTATTTCAAGCCTGGGGCATTTCCCATGCTACTGCTTGCCAGAACATTGGTATTCCTATCCCTCTGTCAGTGAATATCACCCTTGCACAAATAGACAAATCAAAATAATGATTGACTTGGAAAATTGAGGACTATATATATATTTCAGGGTCTAGAAGCAGCCCAGAAGGGTACAAGAGGGTGTCAGCCCCTAAGTTTAGTGGCACTGCTTGATGAGGTAGGTGTGTTTTCTGAAGTGATCAAGGCCTCAGCCTCTGCAGGCCGGTGAACTTCGGGGTCTAGGGGTCATGCCCTGGCACTTCTGCTTCCAGTCAGTCATTTGAAGGTTTCAAACACAAGCCCAGCAGCAACCCTCTCCATTTCACCATGTCTTATGTGCCAGGCTTGGAATGCAGAAAGAGAGAAAACAGCAACTGATAACAGATGCTGAGAAGTGGCCAGTCTTCCTCTCTCTGCCTGCACCAATTTCTCAGGGGACTCAGGTCAGGAACTACGATTGGGAATATTGTTCCAAGGTGACAGCTGCCCATTAATATGTGTTTGTGCCTTTTGTTGCTCCTCAACATGGCCTCTCCAAAATGGACTCACCCTCAAACCTGACATGGAGACTTAAACTGGCGTAATTCATCTCTGCCATCATCAACATCTGCTTATTTATTGGGTGATGAGTATAGAATCCAGAAGCAGCTGTGCCTCTGAAAGACTCCACAAATGACTAAATACACCTTGTTTGTCCCACCTAATACAATGCACTCTCATATATTCATCTTGGGGAGGTGGTAAAGAAGCATGTTATAGGAGTGAATTATAATTGATCCAGGAAGTAAGTAAAAGCTAATATGTATGTTGAGGAGAAAAAAAGTTGAAGCAAAAACATGCCAAATTGTATTTTCTCATTTAAATGCATTTATTTTCTACATTAAAAATGCTCATGGGAGTTTTCATTCTACTACTCCAGGACTTAGGACATAAAACCAGGTGTGGTGACTTTCATCTACAATCTAAGCAATTGGAAGGGAGGCTAAGGCAGGAGGATTACCCTGAATCTGAGGCCAGCGTGGGTTAAGAATAATTTCCAAGACATCTTAAGCTACAGAATGTTGTTTTTGTCTGAAAATAACAAAATTTCACCTGATTTTTAAAATTCTTTTTTTCATATTTTAAAATGTATTTTTATTACTTATTTATTCTGAAGTTTTGGAGACTGTCATTTTTTTTTTAAATTTTGGTTCTAGAAATGGAACCCAGGCTCCATCCACCAGTGAATCTAAACAGATGCTGGGACTTGTAGTCAAGCATGGGGCAGAACTCTGAGGGTCCTGTGGAAATGTGGGAAAAGAGATGGAAGGACCTGGAAGGGACAAGAACCTTACAGGAAGACCAGCAGATACAACTAACCCAGTTCCATAGGGACTTTCAGAGATTGAGACACCAGCTAAGGAGCATGTCTGATCTGGACCAAGGCCCCCCTGCATACATGTAGCTGACTGGCAGCTTGGTCTTTATAGGGGGTGCCTGCCTATTGGGGATGGGGCTATTTCTAACATGGACTCTGTTGCCTGCTTTTTGATCACTCCCCCATGGCAGTGCTACCTTGTCTAACCTCAGGAGATGAAGATATATGCAGTCCTGATGTGACTTGATGTGCTGGGGAAGGTTGATGGGGGTAAGGACTCCCCTCTTCTGAGGAAAAATGGAGAGAAGAAAAGGGAAGGAGGGGATGTGGGGAGAAGACTGAGAGAAGGGGAGACTTCCCCAGGATGTAAAGTAAATAAACTAATATGAAATTACAAAAAGAAATAGAACTCAGGTCCTTGTGTATGGTGAGAAAATGATCTACCTTTTCCCACAAAAGTATTTCCACTGATATATAGTAATTGTACAAATTTATGGGACATACTACAAAATTTCATAAAACTTCTACAATGTGTAATGACCAGATCAGATAATCAGCATATCTGTAGCCTCACATATTTATTATATTTCTGTGCTTGAAAAATTCAAAATCCTTTCTACTACGCATTTCCAAATATCTAATGTGAATTTCATCGAACATAACTATTCCATAGTGCTAGAGAACATAAGAAACTATTTTCCCTATCCATATGCATCCTCATAACTGTCGAACATTGTCTGTCCATCCCTTCACCCACATCATTCACAGGATCTGATATGTAGTACTCTATTCACTATTTCAGTGAGTTCAATTTTAGTGGGTTCTTTGTGGCCAGAAATATAGAGCTTTTGCCTAAGTTTTCCAATTTGTTGGCCTATAAATTTTTTGTAATAAATTTTAAAGAAAACCTTATTATTTATGTGGTATCCATTGTAGTGTCCTTTAACAGCTCTGATTTTATTTAGATATCTCTGTCCCTCTCTCATTCTTTTGCTATCATTTATTTATTTATTTGCAGGTAAATGATGGGAACTGGAAAAAATCATCCTGAGTGAGGTATCCCAGAAGCAGAAAGACACACAGGGTTACATCATTTTCAACTTTCCCTCTATACTATCTAATTCTTCTCCTATCCTTTCATTAGTTTCTAAATTTATGACATCTTTTTCTAAATTATTGACATATCACACACATAACTGATTTTACTTAGTGTTGCTCATATGTATATGCATTTTTGGAATAGGCATCTACTGCTATAAATTCCCCCCAACACTATTTTTTCTGTGTCTCATAGGTTTTTGGCACATTATATATTCATTTGTTTCAGAAAAAATTAATTTCTTTTTATTTGTTCATTAATGCATTAGTAATTTGTTAGACCATTGTTCAATTTCTACGTATTTTTACCTATCTAAAGGTTCAACTGTTGATTAGTCGTTTGCATTGTGGTCAAAGAAGATATTTGAGAAGATTTTGGATTTTCTAAAAGGCATGCTCTGTGGCTGAGCATGTTCCATGTGTGGATGAGTGTATAGAAACCATCTAAAAGATTAAATGTCCCTTAAATATCTCTTAAATTCTGCCATAGCGAGGATTTCTACGCCGTGACAAAGACCAGGACCAAAAGAAATTTGGGGACGAAAGGGTTTATTTTCCTTACACTTAAACATCAGAGTCTACCACTGAGGGAATTCAGTACAGGAACTCAGGGAGGAATGTGGAGGGAGGAGCTGATGCATAAGACATAGAGAAGTGTTGTTTACTGACTTGCTCCTCATGGTTTCCTCAGACTGTTTTCTTTTTTTAATTCTTTATTAATTACACTTTATTCACTTTGTATCCCCCCATGTAGTTCCCTCCCTCCTCCCCTCACAATCTTTCCCCTCCTTCCCCTTCTGCATGCATGCCCTTCCACAAGTCCACTGATAGGGGAGGTCTTCTTTTCCTTCCTTCTGATCCTAGTCTATTAGGTCTCATCAGGAGTGGCTGCATTGTCTTCCTCTGTGGCCTGGTAAGGCTGCTCCCCCATCAGGGTGAGGTGATTAAAGAGCAGGCCAATCAGGTCACGTCAGAGACAGGCCCTGTTCCCATTACTATGGAACCCACTTGGACACTGAACTGCCATGGGCTACATCTGTGCAGGGGTCCTAGGTTATCTCCATGCTTGGAACTTGGTTGGAGTATCAGTCTCAGGAAAAATCCCTGTGCTCAAATTTCTTGGTTCTGTTGCTCTCCTTGTGGAGTTCCTGTCCTCTCCAGATCTTACTATTTCCCACTTCTTTAGTAAGATTTCCTGCACTCTGCCCAAAAGTTGGCCATAAGTCTCACCATCTGCTTTGATACCCGGCAGGGTAGAGCCTTTCAGATGACCTCTGTGGCAGGCTCCTGTCCTGTTCCCTGTTTACTCCTACTTTTGATATCCATCCTCTTTGCCTTTCTGGATTGGGATTGAGCATTTTAGCCAGAGTCTTCCCTCTTGATTAGTTTCTTTAGGTGTACAAATTTTAGTAGGTATGAGTGAGTATATACCGTGTGTGTCTTTCTGCTTCTGGGATAGCTCACTCAGGATGATCTTTTCCAGTTCCCACCATTTACCTTCAAATTTCACAATATCCTTTTTTTATTGCTGAGTAATATTCCATTGTTTATATGTACCACAATTTCTGTATCCATTCCTTAGTTGAGGGGCATCTGGGTTGTTTCCAGCTTCCGGCTATTACAAATAAAGCTGCTACAAATATGGTTGAGCAAATGTCTTTGTTGTGTACTTGAGCCTCTTTTGGATATATGCCTAGGAGTAGTATAGCTGGATCTTGAGGAAGGGCTATTCCTAGTTGTCTGAGGAAGCATCAGATTGATTTCCAGAGTGGTTGTACAAGTTTATATTCCCACCAGCAGTGGAGGAGGATTCCCCTTTTCCCACAACCTCTCAGGCATGTGTTATCACTTGAGCTTTTGATCTTAGACATTCTGATGGGTGTAAGGTGAAATCTCAGGGTCGTTTTGATTTGCATTTCCCTGATGACTAATAATGAATGTTGAACATTTCTTTAAGTGTTTCTCTGCCATTCGATATTCCTCTATCAAGAATTCTCTGTTTATCTCTGTTCCCCATTTTTAATTGGATTACTTGATTTGTTTCTTGTTAACTTGTTTAATTCTTTATATATTCTGGATATTAGCCCTCTGTCAGATATAGGATTGGTGAAGATCCTTTCCCAGTCTGTAGGCAGTTGTTTTGTTGTGACGATGGTGCCCTTTGTTTTCTAGAAGCTTTTCAGTTTCATGAGGTCCCATTTATTGATTGTTGCTCTTAGAACCTGTGCTGTTGGTGTTCTCTTCAGGAAGTTGTCTCCTGTGCCAATGAGTTCCAGGATCTTCCCTACTTTTTCTTCTAACAGGTTTAGTGTGTCTGGTTTTATATTGAGGTCTTTGATTCACTTGGACTTTTGTTTTGTGCAAGGTGATAAGTATGGATCTATTTGCATTTTTCTACATGTAGACATCCAATTAGACCAGCACCATTTGTTGAAGGTGCTATATTTTTTCCATTGAATGGTTTTGGCATCTTTTCAAAAATCAGGTGTCCATAAGTGTGTGGGTCTTCCATTTGATTCCATTGGTCCACCGGTCAGTTTATATGCCAGTACCATGCAGTTTTTAGTATTTTTGCTTTATAGTACACCTTGAGATCAGGGATGGAGATACCTCCAGACGATGTTTTATTGTAGAGGATTGTTTTAGCAATTTTGGGTTTCTTGATATTCCATATAAGGCTGAGAATTTTTCTTTCAAGATCTGTAAAGAATTGTATTGGTAATTTTTTAGGAATTGCATTGAATCTGTAGATTGCTTTTGGTAAGATGGCCATTTTTACTGTGTTAATACTGCCAAGCCATGAGCATGGGAGATCTTTCCATCTTCTGGTATCTTCTTCTAATTATTTCTTCAGAGACTTGAAATTTTTTTTCATACAAGTCTTTGACTTGCTTGGTTAGGGTCACACCAAGGTATTTTATGTCTTTTGTGGCTATTGTGAAGGGGATTGTTTCCCTAATTTCTTTCTCAGCCCTTTTGTCTTTTGTATACAGGAGGGCTACTGATTTTTTTGAGTTAATATTTTATCCAGCCACTTTGCTGAAGATATTTATCAGTTGTAGGAGTTCCCTGGTAGAATTTTTGGGGTCTCTCAGGTATACTGTCATATCATCGGCAAATAGTGAGAATTTGAATTCTTCCTTTCCAATTTGTATCCCCTTGATCTTCTTCGGTTGTCTTATTGCTCTAGCAAGGACTTCCAAAACTATGTTGAAGAGATATGGAGACAATGGGCAGCCTTGTCTTGTCCCTGATTTCGGTGGGATTGCTTTAAGTTTCTCTCCCTTTAGTTTGATGTTGGCTATAGGTTTGCTGTATATTGCCTTTACTATGTTTAGGTTATGTGCCTTTTATCCCTGATTTCTCCAATACTTTAGACATGAATGGATGTTGGATATTGTCAAATGATTTTTCAGGGAGATGATCATGTGGTTTTTCTCCTTCAGTTTGTTTATGTGGTGGATCACATTGATGGATTTCTGTATATTGAACCACCCCTGCATGCCTGCGATGAAGCGTACTTGGTCATAGTGAATGATATCTTTGATGTGTATTGGGATTACAGGTATTTTGTTGACTAATTTTGCATCGATGTTCATAAGGGACATTGGCCTGAAATTCTCTCTCTTTGATGGGTCTTTGTTAGGTTAAGGTACAAAGGTGACTGTGGCTTCACAGAATGAGTTTGGTAATGTTCCTTCTGTTTCTATTTTGTGGAATAGTTTGACGAGTATTGATGTTAGCTCTTCTTTAAAGGTCTAGTAGAATTCCATGTTAAAACCATCTGGCCCTGGGCTTTTTTTGGATGGGAGATTTTGATGACAGCTTCTGTTTCCTTAGGTGATATAGGACTATTTAATTGATTTACCTGGTCTTCATTCAGCTTTGGGTGTGGAATCGGTCAAGAAAATTGTCCATTTCATTTAGATTTTCAAATTTTGTGTTGTATAGGCTTTTGAAGTTAGACCTAATTATTGTTTGGATTTCCTCAGTGTCTGTGGTTATGTCCCCCTTTTCATTTCTGATTTTGTTGATTTGGATATTGTCTCTCTGCCTTTTCGTTAGTGTGGCAAAGAGTTTGTCTATCTTGTTGAATTTCTCAAAGAACCAGGTCTTGGTTTCATTGATTCCTTGAATTGTTTTATTTGTTTCTAATTTATTGATTTCAGTCCTGAGTTTGATTATTTCCAGCCCTCTATTCTGCTTTGGTGTGTCTGATTCTTTTTTTTTTCCCTAGGGATTTTAGGTGAGCCATTAAGTTGATTGAATGAGATGTTTCCAATTTCTTCTTGAAGGCACTTTGTGATATGAACTTTCCTCTTAGCACTGCTTTCATTGTGTCCCACAAGTTTGTGTATCTTGTGCCTTCATTTTCATTGAAATCTAGGAAGACTTTAATTTCTTTATTTCTTCTCTGACCCAGCTGTCATTTAGTAGCAAGTTGTTCAGTTTCCATGTGTGTATAGGCCTTTTGGTATTTCTGTCATTGAGGTCCAGCTTTAGTCCATGGTGATCATATAGGATACAAGGCATTACTTCAATATTTTTGTACCTGTTGAGGCTTGCTTTGTGACCAACTATATGGTCTATTTTGGAGAAGGTTCCATGAGGTGCTAAGAAGAAGGTAAATTCTTTTCTGTTTCAGTGAAAGGTTCTTTAGATGTCTGTTAGGTCCATTTGATTTATGACCTCTGTCAGAGTTGTTTCTTTGTTTAATTTCTGTTTTTTTTTTTAGATGTCCTTTGTTGAGAGTGGGTTGTTGAAGTCTCCAACTATTAATGTGTAGGGATCTATGTGTGATTTAAGTTTTATTAATGTTTCTTTTACAAATGTGGGTGCCCTTGTATTTGGGGCATAGATGTTCAGGACTGTGATATCCTCCTGGTGGATTTTTCCCTTGATGAGTATGAAGTGTCCTTCTCTATCTCTTTTGATTAATTTTGCTTGAAAGTCTATTTTATTAGACATTAGAATGGCTACTCCTTCTTCTTGGGTCCATTTGCTTGGAAAACTGTCTCCCAGCCCTTTACTCTCAGATAATGTCTATCTTTGTGACTTGGGTGTGTTTCTTGTATGCGACAAATTGTTGGGTCTCATTTATGCATCCATTCTGTTAGTCTGTGTCTTTTTATTGGAGAATTTATTCCACTGATGTTGAGAGAGATTACTGACCAGTGGCTGTTAGATCCTTTGATATTGGTGTTGGCTGTGGTAGTATTTGTGTGTTTGGCTACTTTTTGTTTTGCTGTAGTGAAGTTATTTATTTCCTGTGTTTTCTTGAAAGTAGTTAGTTTTCTTGGGTTGTATTTTTCCTTCTAGTATCTTCTGTAAAGCTGGATTTGTGTGTAGGTATTGTTGAAATTTGTTTTTGTCGTTCACTATCTTGTTTTCTCCATCTGTGATGACTGATAGTTTTGCTGGGAATAGTAGCCTGGGCTGACATCTGCATTCTCTTTGGGTCTGCATGATATCTGTCCAGGCTCTTCTGGTTTTCATAGTTTCTGTTGAGAAGTCAGGTGTGATTCTGATGGGTTTGCCCTTATATGTTACTTATCCTTTTTCCCTTGCAGCTTTTAGTACTTTTTCTTTGTTCTGTATACTTACTGTTTTGATAATTATGGGGCAGGAGGATTTTCTCTTCTGGTCTAATTCATTAGGTGTTCTGTAGGCCTCTTGTGTTCTTATAGGCTTCTCCTTTAAGTTGGAGAAATTTTCTTCTATGATTTTGTTGACAATATTTTCTGGGCCTTGGAGGAAGGAATCTTCTTTTTCTTCTATTCCTATTATTCTTAGGTTTTGTCTTTTTATGTTGTCTTGGATTTCTTGGATGGTTTGTTTCAGGAATTTCTTAGATTTATTTTATTTGACAGATACATCGATTTCTTCCATTTTATGTTCTACACCTGAGATTCTTCTTCCATCTTTTGTAATCTGTTGGTTATGTTTACCTCTGTAGTTCCTGTTTTCTTTTCTAGGTTCTCCCTCTCCATGATTTCTTCCATTTGTGTTTTCTTTAATTTTTCCAATTCTATCTTCAGATCTTGAACCATTTTGTTGATTTCCTTCACTTGTCTGACTGTATTTTCCTTCAATTCCTTCACTTGTTTGTTTGAACATTCCTGTTTCTTTTATTTCTTTTAGTGATTTAATCATTTCTTCTCTGAAAGCCACAAACTGTTTGGCTGCATGTTCCTGTATTTCTTTATGGATTGCCATAATCTGTTTTACTATATCTTCCTTTAATTATTTATGCATTTTATTTGTTTCTTCCATTAACCTCTTCATAAGCATAGATGTAAGGTCATCTTCTTGAATTTCACTTATGATAGGGTCTCCAGGGTTACTTGCCCATGGACAACTGGGTTCTGGGGACGCCATATTGCTTTCGCTTTTGTTGGTTGTGCTTTTTCGCTGGCCTCTAACCATCTGGCTGTCTCAGGTGTTGTCTGTTAATTTCTGATGCCTGCTGGGTCCTAGGGTGGGGAAAACCCACTTCGAGGGGTTCTCAAGGAGATCTCAGCTTTTTGGGTATGGTCAACTGAATGGTGGTGTTTCTCAGGAATTGTCTGTCACAGTTTGCTTCAGGCATATGGACCTGTGTGGTAACTGTGTTGTTCAGAAAGGCTCTCCTCTGATGAGGAGAGGTCCTGGTGATGGCTGTCCTGCTGCTGGGTTTCTTGCTCTGAATTTAGTGAGCTGCAGCTGTGTAATTGTTGGGTGCATCTCTTGAAGAACCAGGGAGTCCCACAGTTTTGTCAGTTTAGCTAGAGATAAGTGGTCGAACCTTGGAGCAGTATCTGAGGGTGCTCTAACGACTGTCAGGCTTTTGTAGGTCTGAGGATGCAGCTGTGTGCCCCAGAGCCCTAGTGGTACTCAATAATGGCAGGTGAGCAGGGCTCTCATGCCTGCAGTAGAAGGCTAGAGCCTAGAGCCTGTGTGAATCCAGAAAGTCTTCCAGAGCTGGGTGTCCTGAGCGTTGGACCTGATGATCCCCCCACTGTGGGGTTTCCTCCTGACAGGGACACCCAAATTGTGCTTTGGGGACCGCTGTTCTGTCTGGGATGGGGAGTAGAACCCACAGGCACAGACGTGCATGGCTCAGACTTGCTAGCAATTGTGTGCCTGGGCGCCTGCCAAAACTGCATAATTTTTCTCGAGACCTTTTTGGGGTGGTGGTATCGGTTGAATGCTCTGAGATCAGACCTGCTATTCCCCTCCCTGTGGGTTTGCACCCAACAGAGAAACTCAGTCTCTGGTGCCCTGGGCCCCAAAGTTCTATCTGGGGCAGTAAGTCAGGTGCACAGGCAGGACTCTGCTGGCGCCTGTGTGCTTGGCTTGGCTCTGGGGTGGCTGCTGGGCACCCGCAGAATCCTGGGTATTTTAAAGGATTGTTTGGGTGACCTAAGGTCGGTCCTGATCATTCCCTGCACTGTGGGTTTATATCTTGACTGAAAATCCCAGTCTCTGATGTTGTGGGGCCCACAGTTCAGTCTGGGACAGTGATGAGAGCAGGCTGGCTTGTGGTTCTGGGCTGGCGACCAAGCGCCTGGTGAAACTGGGACGTTTTCCACAGTTTAGCTGGGTGAGTTGAAGCTGATTGAATCCCCCACCGTGGGCTACCCTCTCACCTGGGAAACACAATCGCTTTTGTTTTAGGCCCGAGAGTTCTGACTGCTGGTCACTGCCGATCCTACTGTGCTGCTGGTCAGAAAGAGTGTCCTCCCTGCGCTGCCATCTTGGCTCCCAATCCAGACTGATTTCTTATAACACCCAGGACCGCAAGCCCAGCGAAGTTACCAGGCACAGTGATTTGTGCTCTCCCACAGCAATCAGTAATCAAGAAAATGCACCATTTTATACTCCTCTACAGAAAAGTCTCTGTTTAGCTCTGTACCCCCCTTTTAAATTGGATTACTTGATTTGTTGCATTTTTAACTTCTTGAGTTCTTTATATATTCTGGATATTGGCCCTCGGTCAGATAGAGGGTTAGTGAAGGTCCTTTCCCAGTCTGTAGGCTGTCGTTTTGTTCTGATGACGGTGTCCTTTGCTTTACAGAAGCTTTTCAGTTTCATGAGGTCCCATTTAAGGATATGAAGGAGGGGGGTGGGATGGGGAGGGAATGAAGGAGGGGGCTACATTTGGGATAAAAAATGAATAAACTGTAATTAATATATAAAAATAAAAATTTAATTAAAAAAAAAGAAAATGCACCACAGGCTTGGCCACAGGCTAGTCTTGTGGGGGGCATTTTCTAATTGAGGATCCCTCTTTCAAAATGACTAGTTAAGAGTCAAGATGATACAAAACACATCATGATTAAAACAGAACCTTTCAGTTATTGTTCATCCTCAAGAGCTCATATATGAATATTACAATATAAAATATTTCAACATTTTAAAATCACAGTCTTTAAAAATTCAAATCATCCAAAAAGTCTTCTTTCAAAGTTCAAGCCTCTCTAAAATATCCAGTCTCTAAAATATCCATAATCTGTTGAAAACTCCAAAGTCTCTGTTAAAACTTCAAAATCACTTTAAAAGTTCAAAGTCTCTTAACTTTGGACTCCTGTAAAATAAAAAATAAGTTATTAAATACTTTCTTATTCCAAGAGGAAAGAACCAGGGCACTGTTACATTCAACCAAAGCAAACCCAAAATTCAACAATGTAAAAAAGTTCAGTGATTGAATCCACTAATGATCTCCCAGATTTCAATGGGCCTTGATAGTGGCTTTCCTTTGGTTCTGGCATCTGAAACACACAGCTTTTCTTGTAGGCTCAGGATGTTTCCACTAAACACCTATTGCTATCCTTGGTAGTGGTCCCATGGTACTCTCATCTCCAAAATGTGGAAGTCTCTTATGAAACTGGGCTGCACTTTCAGCAATGACCCCTCCTGACCTCTCCCATTGCCAAGCCTCAAGCTGCTCTCCATGACCCTTTCATACTTTCAAAACGGGTATCAGCTGGGTGACTCTTACAAATTGCCAAGTTCAGCTGTGAGGACAAGAAACAGGACATTCTTGGCAACCTCTGGAACACAGCTTCTATGTGCTGACCCTCAGGAAACACTTCCTAAAATTTGCCACAATGATGCTGGTTTCTTAATCACCACTGATTCTTCAGCCCCAACAGACCAGGTTTAATTGTTTCAGAAAAACAAAGTATCCACTTTAATGATTCTGGTTTCATGTGAATCACATCAAATCCTTCATCTTCAGCTTCACATATACTTAATATAACATGTCATACAAAGCATTGCATGTTATATATAGTCTTTGCTTCCCCCTGAACCATGACAAGTTATGCCTCCATTGTCTGCACTGCTGTTAGCATTCTCTCTTTTTTTCGAGACAAGGTTTCTCTGTGCGTAGTCCTGGCTGACCTGGAACTTGCATTGTAGACCAGGCTAGTCTTGAACTCACAGACATCCTGCTATCTCTGCCTCCCAAGTGTTGGGATTAAACCATGCCCAGCATTGTTACCATTCTTATTTTTCAAGTTTCTACATAATAGCATGCCCACTGAGTTCTGAGCACTCAATGTCCTTTCTAGTCCAAAGTTCAAATGGTACCACAACCTTTCCAAAAACATGAGGTCAGGTCTACAGAATACATCACTTCGGGTACCAACTCTGTCTCTGTGATACAGTTGCTGTGATAAAACAAATATGATGTCAATAAACAACTTGGGGGGACAGGGGTTTGTTTTGTTTCCACTTCCACATTCACATTCCTTGACTAAGGGAACTCAGTATAGGAATGAACACAAAGCAGGAACCTGGAAGCAGCAACTGAATTTGTGGCAGTGGAGGAATGTTGTTCAGTGGCTTGCCCCTCATGGCTTACTCAGCCTGTCTTATAGCACCTGGAACCACCAGCCCAGGGGTTTTGCCACCCACAGTGATTTAGGCTATCTCATACATCAGTCACCAAGGCTTGCCATAGGCCAGTATGGTGGAGCCATTTTTTTTTTAATTGAGGTTGTCTCTTCCAAAATGACTGTAGTGTGTGCCAGGCTGACACAAAACTACCTAAAATAGATACAATTGTATAATTTTATGAATGTATTTCTTCATTGCTTCTGTGAATTAAGAATTTGAAAATGGTTTAATAGAGTCTTATGCTCAAGTTCTCAGAAACCTGCTGTACCTGGCAGTTGTATGACATTCTCATCTGAGGTTTGAATTAGGGAGACTCTTTTTTAAAGGTCTCTTAGACTGCTGGCAAGAAGCATTTCCTAATGGTTGTGTACATGCCAGTTTTTTTCTTAATTGTAAGCTAAAAGCTGTCTTTTGGTTTAGAGGTCACCCAGCATTTGCTGCCACAGGGTTCTTATACAATATGTTCAGTTGCTACTTCTTAGCCAGCAATCATAGTTGTTCTAATATGTACTGGCAAGGCAGAGCTTCATATAAACACACTATAACCCAATTTGTTAGAAATAAGTCACAGGGCCTTCTTATATTCAAGAGCTGGGGATCCTACTGGTTTCTATGTTCTGAGCATAACAGCCTTTCAGATGATTCTGTGAATTTCAAGACATGCTGGATAGTTTTATGTCAACTAGACACAAGCTCAAGTCATCTGAGGAGAGGGAACCTAAATTGAGAAAAAGCCTCCATAAGATCAGGCTACAAGCAAACCTGTAAGGCATTTTCTTAGTTAGTATTGATGGGGAGAGGGTCCAGATAAATATGGGTGGTAACATTTCTGGGCTGGTGTTCCTGGGTACTATAAAAAAGAAGGCCAAGTAAGCTATGAGAAACAAGCCAGTATGCAGCATCCCTCCATGGCCTCTGCATCAGCTCCTGCCTCCAGGTTTCTACCCTGTTTGAGTTCCTGTTCTGACTCCCTTGAATGGTGAATAGTGATCAACAATGATGAACAGTGATATGGAAGTATAATCCAAATAAACCCTTTCCTCTCCAACTTGCTTTGGTCATGATGTTATGTTGTGCAGGCAATGTAATTGGCCTTTCCTTAGGGACCTTCAAGGTCCTGAAAACGTCATATGTCAGTACCTATATCCTATGACATCATCTGGGCCAGGTAAATAGTGACCTATTGGCCACTCCCCCCTCCTCTGACTTTCTTGCTCTTTTGTTCTTCCCTTGTCTTGTTTTCTCTCCCCTCTCTCTGTCAAGGTGATCCCCCCCCCCAACATGTGTCTCTCTCTCTCTCCCCTCTCCTTCTCCATCTGTCTGTCTTCATCTCCATTCAATAAACCTCACTGGATTTAAGATTGGTTGTGTGCATGGCATTTTTATGTAAATCCTAACGTTCGGTGCCGAAATCCAGGAGGGGCTCTTCTAGCCATGTTCAGACATGCTAGAACCCCTCTTCACATGCCTTCCTGCCCACAACAAATCTTTCTTTTGCACCCTCATCTCCTCCTCTTTTCATGATTGCTTAATCTGCCACTGCCTCAACCACATTCATTTGTCCTGCTTCTGGTGGCTGCTCAGAACCTTTTCTTGCAGACTCCCTCAACTACTTCGGTCTTTCAGCTTGCTCACCTGGACTTCGTTATTAGGTAAGCCTTTTTCTTGGGACCTGCCTGCACAGCACAGAGGGTTTTAAAACTGCCCTCAAACAGCTTTAAATTTTGCCACCTCCTCAGGCCCCAGAATTCGGGTTTTAAATTCTCACTGCTTTCTTTTTTTTTAAGATTTATTTATTTATTATGTATACAGTGTTCTGCCTGCATGTGCACCTGAACAAGAGGGCACCAGATCTCATTATAGATGGTTGTGAGCCACCATGTGGTTGCTGGAACTTGAACTCTGAACCTCTGGAAGTGCAGACACTTCTTTTAAATCTCTGAGCCATCTCTCTAGCCCATCTCACTGCTTTCTTAATTGAACAGCAGAGGATGGTCCTTGAGCTGCCATACAGAAGTTGGTAAAAATAACAAAGGTGTCTTTCCGATAGGCTATCTACAGCAAAAAAAACTATGTTCCAGACCTTGGCTGCTGCTCTGAGGCTGTTGGCATTACTGCACAGAAAACAAGAGATCTTCAATGCCCCATCCCACTGGGGTATAGCCAAAAGTCAATTCTGCCAGGTGACAGTTTCAAATGCAGCCAAAGGCAACACTGGTCTCACAGTTGCTTCAACAAGCTGTGGCTGCCTGTTGGCAGACTGGTCTCTGGAAGTGAAAATGTTCCCCTGCAGGCTTGTTCTCTGTGTCCAGCCATGGAGACTCAACCAGCATAAAGAGTCACAGACACTTCCAGCCTTCCAGCTCCTTGGCCTGGTGTAGGACAAATGGTTCCTTCATTCAGTGACCTTTATCAGCCTTGCCAAGCCCAGATAACGTTGTAGGTCTGTTTTGGCCTCACACTTGGGCACCATGTACATATTGCCAACTTCTGTGTTGGGAAACTTCAGCTGCCTTCTCAGTTCTCTTCATATGGAGGAGACCAGGGCTTAAGCCTCAGTCCTAGAGTTGCTGCTGTCAGGCCTAGATACAATATGCCTTTTGCCAGACTGAAAAAAACAGGCCTCAGACATAACCTTTTACCATCCCTTTAGCTAAAGGACAATAAATGTTCATAGTAGTCTCACCTATGTCTCATGGTAAATAACTAGATACAAAGGTATAAGGTTGGGAAACACAAGTTATAAATGTTTGAGGGTCTAAGGAAGTGTTTTAAGGTTGATAAATACAAACTTAAAAATTGGTTAATCCTCTTTTCCATAATGTATAATCATATGAAAATTTAAGGCCAAGTGAGCTTTTGCCCCTTCTGTTTCACAAAAGGCTTCTGCCTTTCCAGAGCTCACCTTAGAGAGTGTTGATGCTGTTAGCACAAAGGTGTTTACCTACTGCCTTTTTTACAATGCATATTATGATGGTGATGTTAACATGTCTAAAGTTTCATCTCCTTTGTAAAACTTAAAAGGGATTCTTGTAAGCTGCAGAAAATCCACTTGAATCTACCTCTCAGGTCAATTGGGCTCAAAATAAGTACTGCACCTATTGTCTATCTCAAAAGGTGGGATTCTTCCCCGACCTTACTTGGTGTTGGAACTCTTGTTTCCTGGCTACCTGATTGCTACAATCATACATCCAACACCAGCAGATTGAGGAGTTCCCTTCCATGGTCATCGTAAATGTTCTCATTTGTCTGAGAGACTGACTGGTATCTCTCTGTCTCACTGGGGAACGGAGGTACTGTTCCTTCTCACCAGCTCTCACACAGATGCCTTCCCTTGGGAGAATAATCTTGTTCTTTTTGCCGACATGGTTTCTCAGCTTTTCCTTTCCTCTTGCACATTGGACAAGCCCTTGAAAAATCCTAGTACTAGGTGAGCCGTGTCTTACGGGAGCCTTCCCTGTGGCCTCTGGCACTGCTCGTGACCACCTGCTCTGTCAGTTTGTGCCCCTATACCTCCGGTTCTCCTTTACTTTGTGGGGACGACCCCAAAGACTGGCAGGACTGACTTTTATCTCTGCACCCATTGAAATCATGTCTTTCACCATACCCCCAGGGTCTCCTCTGAGATGCCTTCTAAATAATTTTAGATTCATATACGTAGTGCCTGCTTTAAGGGCCTCTAGACTTACATGTTTCTGCAAAAAAAAAAAAAAAAACTTGGCTTCAATTTCTTTAGATAACACTTCCAAAGCAAAACATTTTAAATTGCTGACAGTGATCAGGTAAATGGAGGTTCCTATGTTCAAGTCTCTTCTTCCATCTCTGTTCACTCTCCCCCAAAATTTCAAATGTATACCTAAAAAATAAGCACCTAAAGAAATTTTCTCCATAACCTACTTAACTTTGCCTATATATGTTCCAGTATCCTGCCAGACTCAGGTGTTTCCTACATCCATGACAGCAACAAAGCAACTACCACAAGTGTTCCAGTTTAACCTCACAGACTTCCATCAAGCTGGACCTGCACTTTAACTCCCAACCATAGATGTTCTCACAGACCCTGCACAGCATCAAAATAGCCTACTCTTCCTGGGCTTGACCATCATTTCAGCCTTTTGACCTCCCTATCACTATCCTAGTGTCAGCTGGAAGTAGCTGAAGATGATTGGTATCTTTGCCCATGATCCACTTATTCTCAACAAAAGGCTGAAATGGTATACTTCAGGCCCAGGACCAACAGCTCCAGGTTTTCCCAGCATTCCTCAGTCCCTATCTACTGCTGGGCATGGCTGGCAACTCCACCCTCTAACCCAACCTTTTCAGGGCAGTGACTTCCTCTCCTCCTCAACATGTAATCTAGACATTTTGAGCTCTTTTTTCCCTCTCTCTCTCTTATCCCCTTGCATGGTGACCAAGAGCTGCTTCCAGTAAACCTACATTTATAACCTTTAAGTTGCCTTACATGAGAAGCAGCCCAAGCTCTTCATTATTTAAACAAAAAGGGATGAATGGTATGTTGTGCAGGCAATTCAACTGGCCTTTCCTTAAGGACCTTCAGGGTCCTGAGAACGCCATATGTCAGTTCCTATGTCCTATGACATCATCTGGGCCAGGTACATAGTGACCTGTAGGCTATTTCCCCCCTCTTCTCGTTCTCCCCTTCTCTTGTTTTCTCTCCCCTCTCTCTGTCGGGGCTCCCCCCTCCCATGTCTCTCTCTCTTCCTCTTGTCTCCATCTCCATCCAATAAACCTCATTATATTTAAGATTGGTTATGTGCATGGCATTTTTATCTAAATACTAACATGTATTTTGTGAGAAGGCTGATACTCAAGCAAAAGGGAATTTAAAAGTACTACATGTCCCCTTTTTGTATTTCTATTGTCCTCACAAGCAACTATCTGCTTAAATAAACTTTTTGTCTGCATAGCACAATACCAAGATCACTGTTTCTCTGCTGACAGTTACTGTTTCTCTTCTCTATCACCCCTGTGAGATTTGACCTTAAGCAATATTTGCTCTGGGCTTCCAATCCTTAAGGAGTTTGTTTTTATTGTGTTTTAAATTTTCCTATCAGGTATTTACAGTCCTGTAAAGTAACTATATTTTGAACGGAGAAGGGTGGATAATGGATATGACAGTTTTAGGTGTCAAAAAATAAATTACCTAGTATAAACCTATGGGGTCAACAAGTAGAAGTCAAATATGCGTTTGTGCAGGTCATGAATGTGAAAAAGTAAAATGGCAAAAGGCAACAAAGCCAGGCAAAAAGGTGCCACAAAAGGATTTTATTTTGAACAAGGAAGCAACAGAAATCAAGAAGAGATTCTGGATTGGGGGATTTGGAAGTTGACTCAGGTACCAGGATTGAATTTGTGCTGGTACAAGGAGACATACAGAAAACCTCATTTCTACACCAAGATCATAGGATCACAGCAGTTCTTTCAATAATTTGTATTCACACAGTCTTGGATTGCTTTAGAATTCAGATTTTCTGTAAATATTTTGTGAATAATTTTGAGAATGATGGTGCCACTCCTCTGAAAGTATACATGGATCTTTTTTGTTTGTTTATTCCAGAAAAAAAGCAATCATTCAAGATTAGCTAAATTAGGACATAGCTGACATCTTGAGTCAGACAAATTTTTGGTGAGGAGTTTCGCTGTGCACTGTAGGATGTTTAATGCCATCTCTGACTTGTACCCACCAGATACCAGAAGCAACATGTCTCCAAGTTGTGACTACCAAAATTGACTCCAGATATGGCCAAATGTCTTCCTGGGTAAGAAAATCAAGACCTGGACGAGAAGCACTATTTTCAAAACATTTCACTTGCTAGTGTCATTGTCTCTGCATGCCACTGATGTTTTACCAAGAGAGTCAGTTCTCCAACACCAGATGCACTGAACAGGCAGGCACATAACTCTTCAGATATTTGTATGTGCTTCTCGAGCTGAGATAGAAATCCATCTTGAGTGGAGAACACTGGCTCATCCCTCAGGAAGTTCAAGTTCCATATATCAGTACCATAACAA
>CM053742.1:16314378-16409340 GCA_028658305.1 Pachyuromys duprasi | reverse complement strand
GTCTGTCCATGTCCAGGTTCCTTTCCACCCCCCAACAGAAACCATTATCTGTGCAGTCACTTTCTGAAGTCACTTTCTTCAAAAGCTGAAGAGAAAATCTTGACCCAACATCCACCCTCATCTTATCCATCATTTAGATTCAAACTTGAATAATATGAATCTAAAGCAAGTTTCAACAAGCAATGTTCAACATTAGATCCGTGTTTCTCTTTATCCATTAAGAAGAGCAGTACCACGTTTGGAGTCCTATTCCAAGGACTGGCTACATAATATGCAAGTATGCATATTGTACAAATCCCAGGGCAAAGTGAAAATGATGGCACCATGTTCAAAAAGCACTAAGAATTTCGTGACCGTGAAAAGTGAGCATGATGCCAAGTGGAGGCCCTTTCTGCGCTCAGGGTACTTGGCAGCTGAGTCATTCACATACACATGGTGCCAAGCCTTTACAGCCTTTGTTGGCATCTCATCAGTTCTGTTGTACTAATTTAATTGGCACTGCCATCTCTTTTACCCCTCTATGGAAATGCTTCCTGTGAGTGCCCCCTGTCCATTTAAAGGAAATGCAGAGTTATACTGCAGCAAATGTCTACATCATGTATTTTTAGACTTAAAAAATCCACATGGAAATCTCTTCTACATCATTACAGCAATTAAACACTGTGGTCTTTCATCACATACATATTTTCTGTAAATATGAAAACCTGGAAATAGTAACTAGTACATCCACAATGTTTTTAAGTTAGCCAAGAGTAAGACTTGCAAACAAAATTATAACGTAATCTGTCTTGTCCTTACAAAAATAGCCAAAAAACACACCCTCAACAGCTTGCAGTGAAAATCTAAGTAGTAACATCTTTATACTGAAAAACATATTCGTGGAAATAGTGTCCTGCTCCTAAATGCTTTATGTTAGCATCATAAGGCAAACTGTAGCATTTATTGTTACCTGGAGACCATGAGTTTTTAAAAAACTCAGAATTTCAGTTTTAGACCCTTTTGCTTAGAACATGTAAGTGTACAAAGAACATTAAAATGTCTATTATCCATTTACCCAAAATGTACATAAAAATGACTGAGACAACCTTTTCGGTTTATTCAGGGAAGGCAAATACACATTTTTATATTGTCAAAAAGTCCTAATAAGTTGCTAGGGAAAGATGAAAGTTTTTCCACTGAGGTGTCCAATTTTAAGAAGTGAAATTGTCTTAGGTTGCTATCAAAATATTCATCTGGGTATAAATAATATAGTAAATATATAAAATCTATCCATTAAGAAAAAGGACAGTATCTGCCAGGGAAGGGACAGAAAGACACAGGAAACTGGCTTTGTCTTCTACAAAGTCCAGATTGGCTTGCACATCAATTGTGACCATGAGATGCTTAAATGGAGAGTGTATTGAATTATTTCTGGGAAATGGCTGATGTGATTAAAAACAAAATCACCAAAACTAATGCCTCAATTCACCAGTGTTTTCAGTCAATGGCTGGCTGACTGACATTGGGGCCCAGATAAATATTTTAGCAAATATTTATACAACTCATGTCCTTTGTCAAGGTGAACCCATGCCAATGCCCTGTGCCAAAGGTCACCTAAGAAAGTCTTAGTTCAGAGACCATTACAGTATATCAGGTCAGCATGAAACAAATTCCATGTGAAATTTGATTGCAGGTTCTATTAGCAGATTGCTCTGTAAGAACAGTAAATTTGAATTTTTTTCTTACAACTCTATGATAACCTATACTAGAATATACAAGGACGTCTACATCTTTCAAAATGTGCTTAATAAAAGACTGTAACATTAGGGACATGTGTGCTAGTGAGAAGTACTTGTGTAATGTGTCTTATCATTACTCATAAAGACTCTTTTTTTGTGACTTATATTTGGACATGGTAGTGTTCAAGGCCATATGCTGGTGTCCCAGAGAACAAAATCAGTTGAAAGTGGGATTGCTATTTGTTCACAAGCCATTTTAATTTCTGTAGACCCAGAAAGGAAAAAAAAAGATCTGTGGAAGGGTAAAATAGGGTACCTATTAAATGTAGTGAAAAATTTTCACTGGCCTAAAATAACTGGTAAGAGGTAAGGTGTAACGGTTTTATACCCTAAAACAGAATTCTACATTTGATACAACTCAAATCAACATGAATTCTTAAATCATCTGTAGAATTCAAACTGACAATATTCAGTTGTAATCTCATTCATGATATTAGCCCAAAAGTTTCAGCCTTTGGGAAGTTGGAGAATTTAGACTAAAGGTTTAAGAATCCTTTTATCTATCTCAAATCATCCCATGAGTCATGGATAAACTTGAGACCCAAAGTGAGTTCTTTCTATCTCCCTTGTTTCCCATTCTGTTTGATCCAATGCAAGTTTCTGACATCACAGTTAAAATATCTCAACTTAAACCAAAATAAGGAAGCCTGTTTACTTTGTTACTAGGTTCAAAGTGACTTTTACTTTAGCTGCATATTTGGTTATTCTAGGTGAAAAGACCTATATGGCCTCAGTGTAGAATAGAATATAAGAAAGTGAATAAACACACAAATATACAAAATGAGTTTTGCAAGGCCATAGATTGATGAAATGAAACTGGTGAAGAGCTGGTAAACTTATGGGCCTCTTAATGGGCAAAGTCAAGTGATCCCTAAGAGCTGTAATTCAGACTATGCTTCTTTTATAAATAATCTGTAGATTTTCCTCTAAATACAAAAAAATTAATTATTAAAGCCAGTACTTAATAAAAACACAGTAAAAGGAAGGAAATCTCCCATTTGGAGCCCTATGTGGGCTGGTTTCTAGACAAGTTGGAGGATAGTTCATCACATTCTTGAAGCCTTAGTTTTCTCAACCCCCTATACAATGGCCTCAACCTTTGTTATTCTTCAGGGCTACTCTGGGACTGGATGCTCAAGGTAGCTGTTCTGCACAGTCCAAATGGTCTGGGATGGGAAGACCAGTTATAATCGTCAAACACTTGTTCCACACAGTAAAGGTGGGGCATACAGGCTGTGTAAGCGCCACATCGAAGGTGTAGAGGTGGATGGAGTTCAAAGCATCATAAAAAGCGATGGAGCCATTATCATAGTCCAGCAGGATGCCTACACGCCGGAGGTGGGGGGCTGGTTCTATGGGAATTTCCTTGCTGTTATGCCTCACCACCCAGTTATTGTTGCAGCGGCAGAGTGCCCAGGAAGCAGAATTCTTCCCGATCCATTCATGTTTTGGTGCCGATTTGTATGCAAGGCCGATGGCATACCTGGAGAAACAAAAGAACAGTCATAAAAACAATAAGCCATAAGTCATCTTTTGTTGTCTGTGGTCACACCCTTTAAGTGAGTAATTAAATCTAAATATACATCTTTGTCCTTTCCAAACATATACATAGAGGCAGAAGGTGACCAGTTGTTGGCCTACCTCCCTTTTTTTCAGCTTAAATGTTACCAGACAATCTTGACTTTCCATTTTACTGCTCTGTTTTCTCTTTCTGAATGCCCACATATTAAATTCTCTGGACTAGTGCTGATCATCCATGATCCTTCTGTAATAATTGAAGTGTTTTGTTCTGTTCAGTATGGTAATCAGAAGCCCCATATGGCTATTGGGCATTGGATCTGTGGCTGGTGAGCCTGTGAAATCAGCTTTAAATTTACTGATAATTCATGATTTAGGATGCCTGGACTTAAGATTTTATAAAAACTTTGTAAAAGCAAGGTACTGTCAGCAAAATCATCCTCTGAGTTTTGTTCTTCTCCTGAGCTTATGATACACAATGCCGTCCTTTTCTATGACACTGGGCCTTATGAGGGGAAACAACTGATAACATATACTGCAGGGTACTAAAGACAATAAAGGATATAAGATAATTAAGACTTTATTAAAAGTAGGGTTTTGTGCTAAAGGAAGTAGCCTGACTGCAGGCTCATGTAAGTAATCTGAAAACATGTAAGGCAGGCCAGGCTGAGCAATGATGTTAAGAAGAGTAGGTATCAGAAATACATTTATTTTTCAATTATAATATTTTCATTTTATCTTGGGACTATCAGCATATAACCTCAGAATAAGTATGAAAGCACCTCTAAGTATGTATGTATGTAGCTGCCTATCTACGTATCATCTATCTGTTTATTTGAAATTCACTGTCACACTGTGTCCTAGAATAGCTTCAAGCTATCACACTCCTTCTGTTTTCAGCCTTCTAAGTGGTAGGATTTGAGCCACCAACCATGTTTGCAATGAATTTTAATTTTAATTAAGTTTATTTAAATGCTACATATGTGGAGCAAGGCTGCCATACTGGAAAGCATAAGTCTATATAGGCTTATTTATCCAATGGAACGGACTTTAAACTTTGCAATTGCTATCATAGCTTTGCTATCATAGCTGTTATTTGTCCACGCCTTTGAATGTACTTTGGCAAAGGCAAGCAGGGAGAATGATTTCCACTTATGAAGTTAGGTCCTTTGTCATTATTCAATCTCAATGTCTCATCTATAGCACAAGAACAGTTATAATCTCCGTGTCCTTGAGTTAAAGAGAAAAAAATGCATTTTAAATCACAATCACAATGGCTGGAATGTAATGCTCAGTAACTATTATTTTATCGTTACTTGCTGATGACACACTAACAGTAAGTATGAAAATCAGAAGTGAATGGGATGACTCAGAATAGGATGACTCAAAAGGCCATATGTTTAACTGACACTTTATACTATATTACCCTCACCAGAAATTTTGCAATTCATTACTGCCTTTCTGATTATATTTCCTACTACATTTTTTAAAATTCTTGTTTAATTTTCTTATATGTTCATTAGTGTGAAGGTGATAGAATTTACATTACAGACAGTAGTGAGCTGCCATGTAGGTGCTGGGAATTGAACCCTGGCCCTTTGGAAAAACAGACAGTGTTCTTAAGCACTGACACCCTCCAGACCCTCTACTACATTTTAAAAAAGTTTTTATTTATTAAAATTTATTCACTTTGTACTCCAGCTGTAATCCACCCCCAACCACTCCCAATCCCGCCCTCCCTCTTCTCTTCCCATGTCCCTTCCCTAGTCCACTGATAGGGGAGGTCCTCCTCCCCTTCCATCTGACCCTACTCTATCAGGACTCATCAGGACTGTCTGCAGTGTCTTCCTCTGTGGCCTGTTAAGGCTTCCAACCCCTCAGGGGGAGGTGATCAAAGAGCTAGCCACTAAGTTCATGCCAGAGAGAACCCTTATTCCCCTTACTAGGACATCCACTTGAAGACTGAGCTGCCATGGGCTACATCTGTGCAGTGGTTCTAGGTTATCTCCAAGAATGGTCCTTGGTTGGAGTCTCAGTCTCAGAACAGACCCCTGGCCCCAGATATTTTGGTTCTGTTGTTCTCCTTGTGGACTTCCAGTCCCCTTTATGCTTTTCTATCTCCCCCTCCTTTCCTAAGATTTCCTGCACTCTGCCCAAAGTTTGCTTATGAGTCTCAGCATCTACTTTCATACCCTGCTGGGTAGAGTCTTTCAGAGATCCTCTATAGTAAGCTCCTGTCCTGTTCCCTATTTTTCCATCTTCTGAGGTTTCCTACTACATTTTAAAGTTTTAAAAATATTTTCAAGACAGCAGAAGAAATGGCACATTAAGAGCATATAATGTTCTTCCAAGGACATGAGTCTGGTTCCCAGCACCTATATAGGTTGGCTCACGACGACTTGCAACTCCAGCTCTAGGAGATCCATCACCCTTTTCTGGCTTTGACACACATACAGACAGACAGACACATGGATGGACAGAGAGACAGGCATACAGAGAGATAGACAGCACATAGACACATTGACAGATGGAGAGACAGACACACACATACATACCACACAAAGCAAAAACATAACAAACAAGCAAACAGATACAAAAAATCCTATATATAAAACTTATGGATTCAATGTGGAAAGAAGAAAACAAAAAGAATTAATCTTAAAGTTGGGTGGGAATGAATGGAAGAGTTAATAAGGTGGTAAGGGAAGGAATTGAGGAAAGGGATCTAAGTGAAATACACTGTATGAAATTCTATAATAATTAATAAATAAAAACATTTTAAAACTCATTGTGTAGGCAATTACTGAATTATTCTAAATATTCTTTCTTACTACTCAAAACAAACAAACAAACCCTGAGTACAACTCTTAATACGTTATAGCAGAAACCAGGTACCAGTTTCTGGATGTAATTAATTTCTAATTGTAATCACATATTGACATATGTTGTTTTACCCTAAGAAGAGAGAAAAACTTCACTGGTCTTTTTAACAATAACTTAAAAAAATCACAATCACTTTAACAGAGCTATCTTAAAAAATATGCCACAACTAAATATGATGTAATGGGTAATCCATTAAATCAGTGTTCCAGCCTCTCTATTAAGCAATGCAGCATCTACTCTCCTTTCTTGTCAATCTCCTGCTCAGACTTCTCGGTTGCACTAACTAGAAACCCCTTTTTTCATTTGAGTCTGGATTAGGTCATACAATTGTACAATTAGGTTCTGTAATATCCTTGCACAGGATCCTGAAGATGGAAGAAGACTGGGGACATTGTTTCCCAATGGCAGGCAGTGGATATGAGGTTTGATGAGATTTAGAGGACACCAGGATGTACCTGCATCATAGTAGACACTAGGTCACTGTCATTATGACTTCGTATATTAGAGTGATAGACCCCTTCCCTGTATTCCCAGCCCTGTCTATAAGCTTCTAATTCCCTTTATCTCTGGTGGTCCTTGATTGACTTCTGTTTTTATTTTGCCAAGAACTAACCAACATAATTTTGTAATATTTGTCCTGCTCTTCCTCTGTGTGTGTTTCTCTGTGTGTGAGAGAGAGAGAGTGCGTGCACAATCGAGACAGAGACAGCGAGGCAGACAGAGAGGCAGATAGACAGACAGAGAGGGAGCAAGAGCTCTCATGCCCCTGTGTAGGCCAGAGTTTAACATTGGGTATTGCTTTCTATCTTATTTGAGAAAGGCTCTCTCACTAAATCCTCACCTAACTATTTAGCCAGTGAGCTCTGGGGAATCCTCCTGTCTCTTTTCTCCCACCTTCATACTAGGGTTACAGGCATGTGCAACCAATGCCTGGCTTTTACACAAACACTTGGGATCCTAACTCAGCTTCTTATGCTTGCATGACAGGAACTTTACCAACTAAACCATCTTCCTAGCCCCATGATTTACATTTTGCAATACATCCTGTAAAGGTGTATTATACAGGTTAGCAGACGCCATTTTCATTTTTCAGATAAGATGGAACCACAATTTGCATCTTCAAATAATAATGCCTATATTGTTTCCCTCTTGATACCATATACTAATTTTTAAATTAAAGAACTTAAATGTTTATTTCTCATTTGAACCTCTAATGAACCCTTTGAAATAACTGCAACAGGCAGGGCTGACTTCATTCAGAAAAGCAGAAAGTGAAGATTAGAAAAGTACACAAATCTCATTTTGCCCTCTTGACCCCTACTGGTAGTAATGTTGGTATGCCTTAGTTAACACCATTTCATTAACACCAAAAACATGTTAACAGCATTTGAGAGTAAGAAAATAACAAAGTGTACAGTCCATTAAGCAAAGGAAAATACCATTATCATTAATCTGTGAAAATATGCATATATATCCACCGAGCTTGAAAGGTGCAGGCGGAATTTAATGTTCCATTAAGTTACACAGTGAGACATGGAGAAATTAGAAAGTACAAAAACTGTGTTTCTCAGAGCAATCTTAACATGCCCATTACATGGATCATAATGTACATGTCAATTTAAAATCAAGCACCTATTTCATGAAAAAAAATGTGACACTAACTGTTGTAAGTCAAGATATTACAAGCATTTAATTACAGGAGGAGGCTTCCCTTTCTTGCTGTTACATTCCAGGAAATGTGAAACTACTTCTTACATGATTATTTTTTGACACAGTTGGGTTATGTATGTAAAGACTCGATGTGTCTTTTAATTAACTATAAATTAATTATAAATTTTCCATTTCCCACACATGAGTTAGTTTGGACATCTGGAGGGTATTTTAAAGGTAATGCTGATCTGTGTTTATGTAACTAAAGTGGTCTGATGAAATTTTCCACACTATTCATTAATGGCAACGAGATCATAATGATCAGGCATCATTTATCACAAATAATTATTAATGGGGTTATAATCATTTAGACACTAGATTCTTGAATGTCCGATTAATACAGCACATCAATTATCTAGGAAGATTTGCTTTTCTGTACACAAGCTCTATTTCCCTTTGTGCTGTCATCTTGTTTCAACACAGCTAAAAGTTTTAGGTGCCAGCCTGCAGAAATGGTTCAGTTGGTTCAGAGAACTCAAATTTGACCATCCAGATTCCATGTAAGAGCTATTTTATAAAAAGGATTTTTTTTATTCTTATTTTATGTGCATTGGTGTTCTGCCTACATGCATGTACATCTGGGTGAAAGTATCAAATCCTCTGGACCTGGAACAACAGACTGCTGTGAGCTACCATATGGTACTGGGAACCGAACCCTGACCCTCTGGAAAGGCAGTCAGTTCCTAACCACCAAGCCATCTCACCCGCCCCCTTGCATGAAATTTTAAAAAGAAAGAAGGAGGAATAAACTAGGTTTGGTGTTATGTGCCTATAATCCCAGCACTAGGGAAATGGAGACAAAAAGATTCCTTGTGGCCAGCCAATCCAGCTGAATCCTTAAACTCCAGGTTCAGTGAGAGACCTTGTCTCAAAACATAAGGTGGAGAGTGATTTAGAAATCAGCTGGCCTCTATATGTATACAAACACAAAGGCACATATGCAAATTTCACGTGGCAGTGAATTCCCTAGCCGTGCAAGAAGTAAGACTTGTCCACCCTTGTGTTTTGTTAAATGGTCTAGGCAAAGAGAATGCAGAGGATAATAAAAGATGAAAAACTATCTGCTAGGAGAATGCAGATAGCATTATTAAGAGAGTAGGGATAGCTACTAGTGCAAGCTCATGTCTTAGATTTGGGTTGACCTGTACCCAGCTATGTGTGCTTTGTACACACTTCATTATTTACATAGGTTCAAATTCAAATGATTTTTATAGTAGAATTTTAGCCATTTTTCACCTCTCTCATCTTCCTCCCTCTCCTGCTTGAATCCTTTTCCACAGTTTCTCTTCTGACTTTCAGGTCAACTATCCCTCGTTAAGTACACTACTTCATGCTCTAATAATTATAACATTTCAAAACTATATCACCCTTCAATGAGTAATGACATACTATGGTAGTTAAAAGCAGAGATTAACAAACTACAATACAAGGATCAACTCTGGTCCCTTGCCTGTTTTTACAATTGAAGTTCTATTGGCACTCAGCCATACCCATTTTTATATGCATTGTCTGTGGCTGTTTTCCTATTATGATAGCCTTGGGCTGAGAACCTGGAACAAAAATTTCCTGGATGGTAAAGTCAAGACATTAACTTTCTTGCCTTTTATTTGTGGGCTCCTACTTAAAAGTTAGACCCCCTGACCACAGAATTTGTAACTACTGACTGAATTTTATGACTTTGGGACCATACCTTAGTCACCTCATCTGTAAAATGAGAATGACATTACCTACATTTTTTTGGCCTTGAACTGGCTATTTACCTGAGGATGACCTTGAACTCCATCTCATCCTGCCTTTGCTTGGGATTACAGGCCTGCACTAACATGTTAGATTTCTGCAGTGTTAGGAACATACACACAGGACTGACCTAGACCCAAACTATAGCTTAAAATATAAACCCAGTTGAGATTTATCCTTCTCAGCTAACCAATAAATATGTGTTTCCTAGCATTAATAAATGGTTGCTGTTGAAGTTACACCAATTTTGGTGTTAAGTAGCATTATTGTAGGGGTAGGTTTGATCTTCAGAATAGATGCTGGTTATAAATTCATATCCTTGAGAAAGTACAGAATAGCATGTGCCTTTTTACAGTTGTAAGAAAATATACAGAAGCTACCTACCATGTGCTTCCGCTTATGACCACTTCCCAGTAATGCCGGCCACTATCAATGAATACATTTCCAGCCACTCCATAGCTTCCTTGGCTAGTGAAGCGTTCAGGTGTGTGACTCTTTTTGGATGATGACTCATCACGTTCTACAGTCAGGTTATCATGGGACACCTTCAGTTTTCGATGAGCAGATTTGGGATCCAGTTTAAATGGCTGACCTAGAAACAAGTTCACAAATAAAAAAGAAGTAAAAAGTACTGTTTATTAGAACATAATTAATGATCTATCTTCATAGCAGGATTTAAAAGTCTGAAACAAGGGCTGAAGAGATAGCTTCATAGTTAAAGGCATTGATTGCTGATCCAGAGAATTGGGTTTGAATCCCAGTACCCACATGGCAGTTTACAACTATCTATAACTTCAGATCCAGTGTACCTGCTTCCCTCTTCTGACTTGTTTGGTTATCAGGCATGTACTTAGTACATAGAGATACATGTGTGTAAAATACCTATACATATCAAATATAAATAGGAGGAAATATTCTAAAACAAGCCGTTATTACCTGAATTATACTTCCTACCACAAAACAGTATCTTATATTTTAATATCAATTTAAAAATTATAAACCATTTTTATAATTTTAATTTTTAAATTAATCACAGGTTATTTTACTTTGTATCCCAGCCATAGCCCCCTCCCTCATTCCTTCCCAATCCCACCCTCCCTCCATCATCTCCTCCCTGCCCCTTTCCAAGTCCACTGATAGGGGAGGTTCTCCTCCCCTTCCATCTGACCCTAGCTTATAAGGTCTCTTCAGGACTGGCTGCAATGTCCTCCTCTGTGGCCTAGCAAGGCTCCTCTTCTCTTGCGGGGGGAGGGGGAGGTCAAAGAGTTAGCCATTGAGTTTATAGCAGAGACAGTCCTTGTTCCCCTTACTAGGGTACCCACTTGGATATTGCGCTGCCACGGGCGAGGACAGGAGCTCCACAAGGACCAAATATATCAGGGCACAGGGGTCTTCTATGAGACTGTCTCTCCAACCAAGGACCATGTATAAATATAAACCACTTTTAAAAGCATTTACTTATTTATAGTTTTTATGATGTTCAATATATAATTAAACAGCTGCAATTCTGTGAATAGTGCTCAAATCAGCAGTGCTGAATAAAGGAATAGGTATTCTTCTTTGAGATTCTAGTTAGACAAGGGTCTGACTATTCGGCAGAAAAATGGGCAAGGATCAACCAAAACACATGGGAGATCCCAGTACAGGTACGTTCTAGCTGAAAACTATCCTGGAAAGGAAGAGAAAATAAAGGCCTTATTGTCAAGGACTGCTATATTTAATCAAGCCTAAAATCACCCCCCCCCCCAGCTAAATAGTGTTTGGTGCAGAGAACAAACAAATGAAGATTTTGCACCATAGTGTAGAATATTCTAAATGCTTAAACACATCATTCTGGTTTGAGAAAAGTATAAACACAACTCTTTACACATGTAGAGTAACTGTGCATTTAAAAATATGTTCAGGTAACAAAAGCAGGGAAAAATGACAGTAATGCCTAAGTTTTTTATATCTGGATTTATTACTACACATAATAATGTTTTCTTTCATTATTCACACTTGTGTTTTGAAAGGCTCACCATTGAAAATACTGTCAGAGTCATCTATGGATATTTTGATGTCGCTGTTACTTATTTGCCAACTCAGTACTGGGTCTGCATACTACCTGTCACTTGACACCACATAGGGTACAAGACATTTAAAGGCAGGAAACATATTACCATTTGTAGTAATAGCACACTGTTCAACTTCATAGACACTTGGGAGATGCCTTCTGCCCAGTACGCAGCTCCCAGGGAATCATAAAGAAAAAGTCTGGTAAAAATGACTGTAAGCAATGTATGTTTGGACTGAAGACCTCATGGAATCGATGTGTAACACTCAAATATGGGTGGTATTGCTTGAATCTAAACATAGCACCGAAACCTCATGTTTTTTGCCTTTAGGTCAGTGACCAGCACATTTTTTTTCAGCAAATAATAAGAAAATAAATGTTTTGAGTTATGTAGGCCATATGGTTTCTTTTGTGACTCTGTCATTGTAGTGAAGAAATAGTCACAAATTAATAAAGTACTATTCATCATTTATACATAAGTATAACATTATTTATAAATGTAGGTAGTCAGATTTGGTGCTTAAACTACTGTTTGCTGATCCCTGTTTTATAAATCTGTTGATATCAAAGGAAAGCCAGTTGACATGCCAATGTGAATTGGACAGTTCTCACAAGGCTTCACCCCTCAGAAGAGGAGCCACAGGCAAAAAACTGATGGTTGCTGAGAAAGGTAAGATCAGTCTTCTGCAGGGGCAAGCCCTCTGATAGGTTAGCCAGTCCAAAGAGGTCAGCCTTAAACACATGTGAGTAACATTAAATGACTACAGCATGTGGTATATATAAATGTGTGTATGTGTGTGTGTGTGAGACTTATAATTAAAGAACTGAGGCTATGAACTTGAAAAGGATTGGGAGGGATACGGAAGACATTGGAAGGAGAGGAGGAAGAGGAAGACTGATGTAAATACAGTACTCATTTGAAATTCTAAAAAGAATGTTTGCTATGTTTCTGTCTTATTTAAACCTTCAGTGTTTAATGGATGTTTGAAATGGATGTCTTATAAAATTTTAAATCGATTTCTAAATGCATCATTTTGGTGTTATGATAAACTTAAACTTCCAATGTTTGGAGCTTATACATAGATATAAAAGTGATGTCTGCACACTAAAAACAAATTTAAAAATGTCCTTGTTGTGTACTTGAGCATGTTTTGGATGTATGTCTAGTATTGGTATAGCTAGATGTTGAGGTAGCACTATTCCTAATTGTCTAAGAAAGCACCAAATTGATTTCCAAAGTGTTGTACAAGTTTACATTACCACCAGCAGTGGAGGAGGGTTCCCCTTTCTCCACGTCCTCTCCAGCATGTGTTGTCACTTGAGTTTTTGATCTTAGCCATTTTGATGGGTGTAAGGTGAAATCTCAGGGTCATTTTGATTTGCATTTCCCTGATGATTAAGGACGTTGACATTTCTTTAAGTGTTTCTCTGTCATTCAATATTCTTCTATTGAGAATTCTCTGATTAACTCTGTACCCCACTTTTTAATTGGATTACTTGATTTGTTGCTGTGTAACTTCTTGAGTTCTTTATATATACTGGATATTAGCCCTCTGTTAGAAATAGGGTTGGTGAAGATCCCAATTAAAAAGACATTCATGCCAGCTACTCTTAGGGATAAGACACGTTTTTTCTTAAAATATTATAATTCTTTAAAGATGAAAGACAAACATAAGTAACAAGAATTTGACAGTAATGGAAGAGAGGAAAAAGTTACATCTTGGAGCTCACCATTTACTGGCCTGAGTACTGTTTAGCCTCTTGCCAGTGATAAATAGCAGAATGTACCGAAAGATGGGGCTTGTAATGGGGAGGAACTGCCTGCAATGTCCTGCTTGCCTTCTTTCCCACTCTCAGCCACTCTCACACACAGCAGGGGCCTGTCAGCTTCAGTGAGACCTAAGCTCTGTGTTCTCATTGAGACAATCCTGTATGGGCCACAGACTCCTTTCCCAAACAAACCACTGCCCATTCTTACCAACTTTCAGTCTTTGGCTTCAATGAAGACAAATTAGCTTGCGAAGGAAATTAACAATTTTGTTACTAAAGAACACAAGTCATCAGACCATTTGTAGAGTACATGACCTTATCCTGGCTACTGTTCTTTTGCTTGGACAACTCTGGTAATAATTTTTGACATGTTACCCTGCTGTCAATCTTCCTTATTTTAATCCACTCAGCATATCACAGTGCAATAAAGCTTTATGATTTGCAAATCCTCACCCAGTCGCTACCATATAAATCTGTTACCTGTCAACCTATCTCCTCTCAAACACTGTTCTGGAAAAACCAACTGCTTCATGACCTATAATGGATTATAAATTTTGTTTTTGTTTTGTAATGCTATGGATTGGAATGTAATGTGTGGGTTTACATATTATAGTCAATCACTCTACCACTGAATTTTAGACTGAGCTGTATCTGATAGGGTCTCACTAAATTGCTCAGGCTGGTCTTGAACTCACTCTATAAACTAAGCTGGCTTTGAACTTGGAATCTTCCTATAGGCAGGATTATATGCCTATGAGAACAGGCTTGGCTACTTTTTATTTCTTAAAACTGGTATGTGTGTGTATATGTGTGTTTTACTGGGATTTGTCTTACTACAAAGTCTAGGCTGGGCTAAAATTTGCAATCCTGTTTCATTATCCTCTGTGTTGGGATTGTAGGTGAGCACCAGTGTGCTTAGATTTACAATATTGTTTTTGTCTTTAAACTTCCTGATGCAGATATCCTCTCATTTTGTACGTTATTTTTAACATGCTCATTAGTTCTCTATTCCACAGACATAATCTGCTCTTCTTTGGGCCTTTGCACATGCTGTTCCTTTGTCATAGAACACTCCCTTTTATTCATATTCCTTAATCTTACCTTACCGTGAAAAGCCCCCATGGCTATGAAAGGTTATGCTCTTTTGAATATCCAGCACTTTCTTGGGTTATTGCCATTACAGACTTCAGAAGGGCAATGATAACTAAGGCTTAATGTTGTGCCATATCCAATACCTACAAATTCCTTGACAGAAGAACATCTGAAGTAGTTGAATGTTGTCACAGTATTCTTAGCCTATTGCACAGTGTCTAAGACTTACTAGGAACTCCAACAGTTTTTGAAAGACCAAATGCATGCTCCAGTGTAAATAAAAAGCTGTTGAGCAGAGTATTCATACATTTATTTCCATGTACTATATGGTTTTTAACAAAGTGTGGCATAATATTACAGTTATGTTCTCAGAACTGTTTCAAATTTATCTTTCTGACAGCTTATAAATGTGGCCAAATACTTCAGTTTTAAAAGTGAAGAATCAAAAACTTCTTTTATAAAATGAGAAAAAGGAGAACCATCACCAAATGTGATATGAGTTCTTAGACTAGATCCTGAGAGAGGAACTGAATATTAGAACTAACACTGTAAAATCTGAGCTTAGGCAAGGGGAATGCACTGTGTTAACTTCTTAGTTGTGACAAATGTGTCAAGTTTATGTAAGATGCTGACACTAGGGGAAGCTGAGTAAATGTTACACAGGACTCCCTATAATGGCTATAGGTATTTTGGGACTCTAAAATCATCACAAAATAAAATGGTTTTGTTTAAGGAATAAAAACCGAATCTTACAGCCTCATAATACCATGTGGTAGAACCTCAGCTTTTTCATGTTTAATCCAGTGTTCTTCTTCTACCCTTTATTGTCTTAAGATCAACACATATGCTACTATGCCCTGGGAAACAAGGATAAGGTGAAGTGGGAGCTCCTTTTGAAAATTCATTAATTGTTTCTGTTGACTGACAACCTCCACAGCATGGGGCCATAGTTACATAACATCATATTTCTAGATCAAAAAGATGTAAAGAAAGAATATAGGATAAAACAAAACACATGTAGACAGAGACAGCAATAGTGACAGCAAAAGGAAAATGACAGAAATATGAGAACAAGTCCAGGCTGCATCATTCTCTGTAGTGGGAGCTGTCCTGTACACCATAGATGTTTCCTATGCCTGTCTTCCACTCATTTGATGCTAGCAGCATCCTCCTGCCCCCAAGTTTTCATAACTGAGAAAAATGTCTGCAGGCAGTATTAAATGTCACACGGGCCAGGGTTGTGGGAGAAAAGAAGGAATTGTTCCTAATTGAGAATTACAGACCCAGACAGATATTTGGATATTTGGAAGAGAGGAAAGAATTTATGAAGAAAAAACTCTGAAAATGTTTTTGGCTATGGAAAAGAATCCTATCTACTCTTTCCAGAGCCTTGCTCCATGTCAGGCTTTATAAGCACCTGTTCTGTTTCCCACAAGAACTTCTCCAGGATTATTTTCTCAAGAAATGAGAGCAATGATGTGTGGAGAAGTCAATGGCCACATGGACTAGAAGACACAAAATCAACTTTGGAATTCAGAGCTAGATACTGGGAACCTTGGTACTTCACACTGGCTCTTTACTTGCTTTTCTGGGACTGTCAGTGAGACCCAAGATAGAAAAGGTAAAAGAAAGGCAGGAAATAGTGTTAGCTAAGAGACACAATAAATGTGAGATGATGGCTCAGCTGATGATGTCACAACACGTACTGTTTGTCTTCAACTTCCCAGGCTCACTGCTGCGGCTGCCTGCCTGGTTGATGGCCTTGACCATGAAGATATACTTGGTGCCACTTTGTAGGCCATGCACAGTGTAGTGGTTCTGCTTGATGTTGGGCACAATCATCCAGCTATCAGCCGAGTTACACAGACCTGCAAAGCCAACAAGACAGGTACAATCACAGGCAAAGTCTGTAGAAATTTAGGTTTTTGAACTGTAAACACTGAAAAATAGAGAGATTCCTCATTTTTTATATGGGATAACCAATGAAACAGAGTTTAGTCTGCTATCCACATGGAGAGCTTACTCTGTATTATATATTCCCTTTGAGTGTCACATCTGGACAAGCCACTGAAAATACTTATATTGCAAAATCTGGTCCATGTGAATAGTACAGCAAAGGTGTTTTTTGTTTGTTTGTTTGTTTGTTTGTTTGTTTGTGGGATCTTATGCAATAAACATTGCCATGATATGTTATTAAGGGTTGTGAGAAGGAAACAAAAGCAATCACTGATCAATTCCCCTCTTTCTTACCCCCTTCTGAATGACACTGGTCATTTAAGCTTGGTTATCATGAATTAGAAGACTTACAGATGGTGAGGTGGTATATGATGAGTGTACTAACTGAAAGCTGACTTCATTAACACAGTCAATTGATTGCATTTTGCCTTCTACATCTCCCTTGCTCCTATCCAAGCTAAAGTTGCTCTGCAGTTGCTCCCTCTAAAAAAGAAGGATATATTGCCTTGCCATTGGCTTTAGTTTTGGTCATATGACTTGCTAACTAAAGAGCTGAGCACAAATGGCATAGTGCTTCGTTCAAGAGTAGGCTTGGGATTTCTGTTGGCCCACTGCCTCTCCGTCATTACCATGGGAGTAACATTTTGTACACACTGTGCTTATTTCAACAAATGAGAGATGGAGGGATTCAGATTAATTTTATGCCAACTTGACACAAGCTAGAATCATTTTGGAAGAGGAAATTTTAATTGAGAAAATGCTTCACTAGGTTGGCCTATGGAAAAAAAATCTCTGGGGGCATGTTTTTTGACTGGTGATTGAGGTGGGAAAGGCCAGCTCACTGTAGACTGTGATACACTGTGGCTGGGTGATCCTGGGTGCTATATAAAAAGCAGGATGTTCAAGCCAGTAGCGTGGCACTCCTTCATGGCTTCTGTCTTCTCCAGGTTCTTGTCCTGCTCGAGTTCCTGCCTTGACTGTCCTCAGTGAACAATAATGTGGAAGTATAAAGGAAATTAAATTCTTTCCTTCCCAAGCTGCTCTTAGTCCTGGTGTTTCATCACAGCAGTAGTCACTTTAAGACAATAACCTTAACATTAGGTATGCACAGCAGTAAAACCAGCATAGTTTAGTCAACTTCATCAAACATCTAATGAAAGAGATATAAAAGTATCATCAAGGTTCTCTGTGATCCTGTATTAGTATGGATCCAGAAGGCATTTGTAAGAGAAACCAGGGAGAGCAGTACTTATGGGCATCTTGGGGTCCAGTGTAGATATTAAGAAAGTATCCATAGGATTTTTGACCAGCTGCATCCTTGGGATTGCTGGTCCAGAGTGGAGTAGGGCTGTTCTTCTGACTGCATTCTGCAAGATATGGGCTGAGAAAGAGGCTGAGGATTTATGAGGCTTGGAAGAACATATACAAAAAGGAAAATAATTTTATTTTGCAGCTGACTGATGCTAGAAACTTCTTTTGGTATCAGGCCCAACTTTCCTCTCTCAAGCCATCAATCTCCACTCCAACAGAACCTTTTCCCATTTTCCTGGTGACGAGGCTGTCATGAAGTTTTCTATTCTCAGTACTGGTTCCTGGGAGAGTGCCAGAGGACTTCACTTCCTGAGGTGCTACAAACTCACTCCCCCTCTTTTATTTTTTGTTCATTTGCAAATCAAAGAGTTAGATCCTTTGATCTTCAGGCAACTTATACCTCACCCAACTCTCAAGAAACAGTTCCTTATTTTTGTGGTCTCACATCCCTGAGAATCTAATGAAACTTCTCTGTGAGAAGAAATCCGCAATATACATCTACACCAAGCCACAAATATTTGCATAGCATTGCAGGATAGTCACTGGCTCCCTGAAGTCTGTTCTTGGCTTATACTAAATGTTTTTTTCCAACTTGTGACTCAAAAATTATACCTGGAATTATGACAGATAACAAGAGCCTTTCAAAATTGTTTTGAAAATGTATTCACTGTCTTTGCATCTTTTCTGGTTTGTGTTCCTGTGCATGTGAGTACATGTGCACATGCAGGCCAGAGGTAGATAACAGGTGCCTTCCTTGACCTCTATTTGTAGAGACAGGATCTCTCCTTGAACCTGGAACTCATCAATTCTGGCTAGTTTGGCTAGGCAGCTTGTTCTTGGGATTATCTCTCTGTGTCCTGAATGGTGGGTTTACAGGAGGCCACACTTTTCTTCTTGGCTTTATATGTGAGTTCTGAAGATCCAAACACTGATCCCCATATTTGAACAGTAAGCACTTCATCCACAGAAACATCTCCCCAGCCTCACAAGTTCTGTATCTTGAGAGAGTAGTATTTTCAGGTACTCCCCTGAGTCATGAGGCTCCATGAATTTTTTTCTCACTTCTTTTCATTTCTACCTATAAACGTTTTTTTAAATCATAGGACCTTGAAACTTGAAAAAGTAATCATGAAGCAAGGAAATAACTTGAGACTAGAGAAGAGTTTAATACTGAGTAGAATAACTAAAGACATCATCTATGTCTCCTCTGATATTTTGTAGCTCTGTACTTTGTGTTTTCTTCCCAAATATTCCTTGGGTGAAAAGAAAACATCTTAAGTCCCAGATGGCCATCCCTTGCCACCAAACAAACCTTTCATTGTCAAGACTGGATTAAATCCAATTGAATTGTTGGCCAAAGGGGCCCTATGGAAACAACCAAACTCAGGCCATTGCCAAGATAATAGGTTGCTCTCTGCACAGTGAAAACAAGGTCCTATTGATGAATATGATATCCACATAATTCAGTGATTAATATTGAGCTGCTGCCTAAGTAGAACAGGTACTCCCATGTTCTAGTGTCTTTGGTATAGGACGTTACTCTGCTGGCTACCAAAAGAGAAACATAAACACTATTACAGCCATAAAACCTTTGATCTACAATGCTGTCCTTGTGAAATATGCTAGTGCATAAAATTTGTGTGGGTAACCAATCAACATTTGATTTGACTTAAGGCCCACTCCATGAAATGGAACCAATATCCATGGGTGACCAAGAACCAGAGACCTAGGATTGGTGCCTTATTCATTTAGAGAAGCTTCCACCTATAGCAGATGGGAACAAATACAGAGACCCACAGATAGACTTTATTCAAAGAGAGACACCTTGGAACACACAGTTAAATGGGACATCTCCATCAAATCCCTCCTGTACGACCTCAGGTAACCCCCACGGAAGAAGAGGTAAAAACAGTGTAAGAGCTAGAGGATATGGAGGGCACCAGGAGAGCAAAACCCTGTACATCAACATGAGCAAAGCTCGTATGAACTCACAGAGATGGACACATCATGCATAGGGCCTACACAGGTTGACATCAGGTCCTTTCCACATATATTACTGCTTTCAGCTTAGTATTTTTTAGGGAACTCTTGAGTTTGTGAAAGAGTGGATCTCTGATTTTTGTGCTTTCTCTTGGGCTTTTTTCCTTCTGTTCATTTGTGTTGTCCAACTTCAATGTGATGGTCTTTGTTTTATTTTACTATGTTTTATTTTATAATATTTTATTTTTCCTCATAGAAGCTTTTTCTTTTCTAATGAGAAGCAGAAAGTGAGTGGATCTGGATAGGAGAGGTGGGTAGGAACTAGGAGGAGTAGAGGGAAGAGAAATTCTAATCAGAATATATTATATCAGAAAAGAGTCCAAAAAAGGCTTTTTTAATAAAGGTAGAGAAGAAAACACTCCTAAAGGCTATGGTGAGAAGAACATCTATGTATTCTATATTCCTTTTGATCCTTTCTTACCATACACTTTTCTAGAAAACAGCTATAAAAAACCCTGTTTTTCTGGAGTCTTCTGCAGCCAAATATTATGTTTTGATCCAACCAAAGTAGGGTCATTTTGAACTCCGCAATCCAGTCCCCAGAGGCCTATAGTTTATTTGAAGATATTGAATAATATTATTAAAACATAATAAAACAAAATTAACTTTTCTATCTTAATATAATCCACATATATCCTTAGGTCTTTGTCAAAAGCAGTCAGGCATGAATGCAAAGCGATAATAGCATTCAGCAGATTCAAATGAGAGTCCTATCAACTTCATTGCCTTTGCACTGTTCCTGTTTAATTGTACATGATACAATGAAATGACTACTGTAGTCAAAGAGGAAAAAGATAAAAATGCTTTAATAAACCCCCTTCTTCTGTACAAACCTGAAGCTGATTTTAATAAGGTAGGGAACGCTTTCAGCAATGTCATAGAGCAGATGTGCAAAATTGGTACAAACTGCATCTTGGCATCCAGTCACGTATCTTAACCCAACAACAATTTACTGTATCAAGCCCTCTGCCCCAAAACCCAGGGTGCGTGACTGATTAGTATTATTTTTAATATTTCAGAGTAGTAAATATTTACAGTGAGCAAGCTACCTTCATAAACACTAACCATTTTCCCTTCTCTTTATATTACTACTATTGACAGGATAATAATTGAAAATTTATTAAAAATGCCTCAAAATTCCAACACTTACAATTTTCTTTTGGAACATTTATGATAGGGGGTGCCTTGGAGTGTACATTAAATGTGTTGCTAGTGCTGTTCCTGTACCAGTCTGTACCACCTAATTTCTTGCATATGTTACTATGCTACCTTCACACTACCCTGTGCCAAGACTTCTGGGCATGTTTCCTTTATCTGTTTAAAAAATACCCACTTAATTATCGTGACTTAAAACTTCACTTTCTCCTAGACTTGTCTGGGTTCTCTGTTGTTCACAGATTGCAACCTGGGTAAAAATATTAAAACAACAAATGAAACTGGAAGATCATTTGTTTATAATGAAGTGTAATTGAGCCTTTGACTTTGCATAGCAGTTTTCATTGACAATGAGTCAGAAGCACTTCTCTCTTACTGTAGCATATTAAATGATCTTAATTACATTGGGGGATTGGAGAGCCCTGCATGGCAGCTGCCACTTTGCTGCAGAATATTGTACAGTGTAGATACTGTTTGCAGAGTCTCTCCATGGATTTCTAACAGCTTTTGTCTCTTCTAACTATTTGGACAGAAGTGAACCATGTTTTGCTTCTTCCTTATAAAAATAACTTTAATGAATGCTTAGTAACTTTTGTGAATGCTTTCAAAATGACTGAAATGTATGCATTTAACTATTCCATATGGTGGCTACAAGAGATGTGACTTCTGCTTATTTTGCAAATAACAAGGAGAGCTTGCTGGCAAAATTTCCTGATCTGAGATTTTAAAAGAACATATGAAAAGTAGTTTTGGTAAACACTGCAAATTAAGCATGTATCTCTGTATTACTAAGAACATTAGTAACATATGTAGTTATAACTCTATCAATAAAATGAACAATAAAAAGTAATATCATTAATTTTGCATTTGGATGTGTACATTTGTGAGAATTTTTTGAGGTTAAATAAAGTTTTAAGATATTATCTAATTCCCCCTATGTAAAGCCAGTTAAAAATAATTAACTATGGTTTATTAGAACAAGTGAGGGAACAATGAACAAGAAAGAAAACATTAGCTAGTAGCACAAGGAGCCTTAAGCAGATTCGGGAAATATTTTTGAATTTTCAGTAAAGCTTTACAATATATCTTGTCAATAAAAGACAGTGCATAAAATAATAGGAAGGATGGACAAATAGCATTCAAGAAGAGCTTTTCACAGGGTGACTGTGTAAGAAACTATAATAGAAATAATCCTTCTAAATACACAGTGACTGTTTTTTCCTAGTCAAACAAAAATTATTTAAAGAAATACAACATTCCTTACATGGACTAAGAACTGCTCCATTTTTTTAACGTATAATATTCACATATCAAATGGTCACTTATACAATATATAATATTCGCTTGTCCATGTTTTTGCCATCTTTTGCATTCCATCTTTAAGTCTAATAAAATCTTTATCTTGGTTTATTCAATATACTAGCAATATAATACATTAATAATTATATTATAATTACTTATAATTAATAATAAAATACAATCCAATAAGAACAATATAATACAAAATTCCTTAAATGAAGCCAAAAAGATATTTGCTATTTTTCTGTCTTGTGTTTTCCCTTCTATACTATATAGTATACTATCATATGGGCTAATGTGTTACAGGCTTTGCATTTGTTAAGTTAGACCTTGGATTTATCATGCAATCATGTAGATAATGTATGCTTACCTTGCTTTAAATTGGGTTTCTTAAATTTAGCTTATAGTACATATGTCTAAGATCAGTGAAATGTAATTTGGTTAAATGCATTTTAAACATCACCTGTCACCTCTCTGAAGGGCAATTTGGTAATATCAACAAAAATTAAACTTCAGATAATCTCTTTTATCAATTATATCTCAAGAGATTATACTAGAAATATAATTTTGCATGCATGAAAGGTAAAATATGCAAGGATATTCGTTTGGGCAATGTTTACAGAGAATGGAAAAGAGCTAATGTCCATCAATAGAAGATGGGACAGATAAATTAGGGCATAAGTTTGAAACAGGATACCATACTGCTTCAGGAAGAAATGCAGTAATTCTTTATTTGTACTAAAATAGAATGTTCTTTTATTACCTTTACTTAAAAAAGTAAATATCTGCATATGATATAAAAATACATTGTTATATAGAATTTTTTATATAAAATTGGTGTATGTTAATGCCATGTAGAATATCTGTAAAGTCAGGGAAGAAGGATGATTTCAGAAGAATTCAGTCTTAGAAGGAATGTGGCTTAGATTTTTCTCAAAAGGCATTTAGAGTACGTAAAAGACAGTGATGGTATTACCTGAAATCAGCCCAAGGCCAAGGAGTCTTTTCAGAAGAATTTCTATCTCCTGTCAGCTGAGTGCCATTTAGAGAACCTGGTTATTCCAACACCTTAGAGAGTTCATTAAAAAGGCTATGTTGTTCTCCTTGCTTCTAGCCCATTCTGTACCTTCCTACTCTCTTCAGTGCTGGCAAGTCTGTTTCAGGTTGTACACTTGAGCTCATTATTGCCTACCTCAATTCCCCAACATAAAATTAAAACATAGGGTGACCTGAACAGCTCTATGTGTTCTATCTCTTTTCTCTGGGCTTAAGTGACTGATGACTGAAGCTGGCTGCATGTTTTTTTTGCCCTTCTCCTTCCTAGCCAGGCATTATCAAATGAGATCTTCCAGTATGCTCCCCTACTTTACTCTCTGTATGTTTTGCTTAAGCTGACACAGCTATCTGCAAATACCCTTATTTCAGTCACTTCCATATGGCCACATGGAATAGTTTTCAGTAAATGCATAATAAAATGACTAAAGCATGTTAACTACTACCCAGAAATAGCTGTTTTTCCTATGAACCATCATATATTCTTTTATATATTTGTATTTGTGCAGGGGGCAAAATATGTGTTTGCTTGTAAATAAGGATGTATGTACACATAGTTGCATGTATATGTAGACTCTCTTGTTAACACTGGGTGTCTTCCTTTATCCAACTCCATTTTATTTTTTGACCCAGGGTTTCCATTGAACCTGCAACTTACTGATTAGGTGATACTGGCCGGTCATTGATCTCCTAAGATTCTCTTGTCTTCATCTTTCCCCAATATGCAAATGCCACCATGCTTAGATATTTCATATAAGTACTAAAGACTTAAACCCTGTTCCTCATGTTTGTAAGACAAACACTTTTACTGAAAACTATCTCTAGTTTCCCCATATATTTCTTCCCACTGACACTTTTCTCTATTCCATTCAAAATATAACCAACATCCTGGTTAACCTCTTTTAACCCCTAAGAATGCATTTTAAAATAAGAATAGTTTATTTTGATCATTAAGTTATGAATTGATAAATGGATTTTCAGTGTATATGTTGTTACCAGCTTCTTTCATCAAACAACATATTCATGAGCTTCATCCATGTGGTTTTTCAGACGTTGTTAATTTTATTAATACTTGACCAGATATTTTCACTACTGCAATCAAAGTAAGCATTATCCCTTCCTTGAGCAGGAAAATGAAACCAAAATATATTGTAATTTTTTTCCTTCCTTATTATTTCCTTTTGGTGTTTATATTCCTTTGCTCAGATTATTTTAAATCAGTCATCAAACAGAAAAGTAAATAGGCCATGAGATACTCACTAACAACATTGGCTTGTCCAGTGAATATGGTGTACTGGAGTTCATAGGAGACTACACTGAACTCATCATCTGAAGTCCAGTGAACGGTGATGGTGTCATAGGAAGCTGTGCAGAGCTCTTCTCTAATTGTGGGAGGGTTAGGAGCTGTGGACATCAAGAATGCATATCAGTGGAGCAATAGACACCATTAGGATCACATTCTGGAGATATTTAACTATAAAGGCAGGTCTTCCTAAATAGTTCTACCAGGTCTGCTATCCTAATGATGGGAATTTTGGTTCCAAAGTATTCAGTTGTCTACTTATAGAATTATTTGGTTTATTTGTTGTTGTTTTTATGTAAATGTGGTTAAAAACCAGCCACCTAATAAGACGTTATCTTAATTTACCATGAGAATATATTTAGAAGACTAAGCAAACAATAGCTTCTTGTGTGTAAAGGAAAACACATTATAGAAAAAGTAACCAAGACAAACTTTCATAATTTTATTCACTTTAGAGGGTGGGGTTAGAAAACTTTACTAGTAAAGGACTAGATGGTAAATGTTTTAGGTATTGTAGGCCAGCCTGATGCTCTTGCAACTACTTAACCTTGTCATTGTATCATGATACCAGATGCAAATAATTTGTACATAAATAAGTACGGCCATACTCTAGTAAAACTTTATTTATATAATAGCCACAGGGCCAGAATTTGCATGAAACCCACTTAGCCAACCTCATACCTACATAACACCATATATTTGAAAAATATCATTTGTTATCCCATAGCAAATCAACTAAATATTTGAAAATTTACTTTTATTAGGTATTTGATGCCTTGCTAAATTTATTAGTGTACACCTTTCTTTTAATCTTTCAGTTTGCAGGTAGTATGTTTAATTAAAATGATCACAATTAACAAGCACTCATCTCTTAGAAATACATTCTTATTTACTAAGAAAACCATGGATACTTGCATTTGGTTGCCTTTATCACTACAGAAGTCTTTTGTTTTGTTTGACATAGTCAACAGCTCAGAAGTTTAAATTCAATTAAAACATGATTTCTAAATCACTTACAGTAGATCAATTCCAATAAGTAATTTAATGAGGAGAATAATTACGGAAGGAAAAACAGGGCTGTAAGTGTTTTGTGCTGGCAAGAATATTTTAAAGTAGAAGTGGGCAAGCTAAAGCTCTTCTTTTTGTTATTTTTTATGTAAATAGTTATTTGCCTTCAAGTTTTTGTAGTGCTTGTGGAGGCCATAAGAGGCCATAAAATTCCATGGGACTGAAGTTACAGAAAATTTGAGCCATCATGTGGGTGCTGGGAATCAAAACTTGGTCCTCTGAAAGATGATCCAGTCCTCTTATCAACTAAGCCACCTCTTCAGCCCACAACAGCTACTTTTGTGAATAAAGTTTTATTGGAACACAGCCATGAGTCACTCAGATATTGCCCATCTATGGCCGTTTTCACATAATAGCAAAGCTAAGTAGTTACAAATATACGGCTTGCAAAACCTAAGATATCTGCCATCTGGCCATTTCCAGTCAAAGTTTACTAGCCTTTGGTTTAGAGAATTGATCTACAGCTTTTCTTTATACTCTTCTGTACACTGGAGCTACACTTCAAAGGGAGAAGTGTGTTTGCATTCTATGGATTTAGACAAACTCTTACACTATTGCATAGGTATTTTCTATTTTAGATTAATTTCTGATTAGAGCTGTTAAATTGTAAAAAAAAAGGTGGGGGAGGGGAGGTGGAGACTTTATAGAAATGCTAAATTTAAAATTCTCCTTTAATTGTCTTCACTTTGACACCTGAAAAAACATTTAGCACAAGTCATAAAAAAGCTTTGCCTGTTAGTTATTGAATTTTACAATGACTTCACTAATAAAAAGGGCTCAGCTGGGTCTGATGGTACACATTTATAATCTCAATTATAAATTATAAGGCAGGGGCAGGAAGAATGTGGGTATGAGGGTAGTCTAGGTTATACAGTAGATCCTATCTCAAAATGATATCCACAAATGAAAAATAAGTTGATGGGAAAGAAAGAAATAAGTATTCCTCATAACATTTCAAACATTTTTTCTATAAATGTGTTTGAACATTTCACACATGAAGAGACCACACATGAAATTTAGTTCTGTGCAGTGTAACTTGAATATTTATGAATAAGTGCTACCAATCAGAAGATGCTTTCCATGTAGATCCAGCTGTGTCATAAAAAATGTGTTTGTTTTTGTCTGTGTGGTCATTGTTGTTGTGGGATCATTCGTGTGTTCATCAGTGAACAGCAACATAGTCTCTCATGATTTAAATAGTTAATTGAATTCTTTCTCCATTAATCATTGTGGAAAGATAGATTTTTCTCTGTCTACATAGCAATATATGACTAAATAGACAGAAAAATTTAACTTTAAAATAGGCAAGTAGTTGTGAGCCACATGGCAGTTGCTACGATCAGGAAGGAAATGTCACCTCCATGGATTATTAACTTGACATACCACTTAGAGGCACGTCATAGGAAAAAAAAAATCTTGTTTACACAGCCAGACAGGCTAACCCTACTTTGATTATACACCCAAAATTAGTGAATTCATAATTTTCTGTAAATGAAAACTTCAGCAGATTGCCAATTTCAGTACCCACAAAATCAGTACTAGAATGTATTTTCTTACCTTCATCACAAACACTACACAAGGAATGGTGGGCTAATATACCACAAATACTTGGTTTTCTGCTTATAAATATTGGAAAAACTATTTGGACTTGGCCATATCAGCCAAGCATTGCATGTCATGGCAAGAATTGATATATTTAGAAATGGAGTGAATTTGGGGTTCAGGCTCAAAAAGCAAAATCATAGGTTCCTGATATGCCCTTTACTTTGGCATAAAAGTCCATATGGCATGCATGGTACTAATATAGGAATACTACTTTCACAGCTTCGTTTTTAGTAAATGAATTTAGCTCCCTACAGAAATTTAAATGGACATCCATTCCAAATATATTATTAATTGTTGGGAAGTGAAGATACATTTTTGATGATAACACAAATACAGCAAGATGATTTGATGCAACAAGACTATATTCTTGGGCAAATATTTAATTTTCTAGTTTCCTCAGGCCTTGGGAATGAGCCTTCAACATGGATATGATCCAAGAAACTTAAGTGAAATTTTTCTAGGTAGGTCTTTCAAGGAATAGTTTTGTTTTTTTGATAAACAAAGCCATACTTGGCTAGCCATGCCATTTTGCCATTATTCCCTCTATTCCCCTGTAATTTTGGACAAAACTTCAGCAGTAGGTAGAGTATTCATGTTGTGAAAAGTCAACAAATGAAGATGTCAGAGAAATAAAAGAGAAAAATGTGAATAGTGTATTGCACTGTAATTCAGAAACTATGTACACCATGCAGCTATTTAACTTCTAACTATTTTCAACAACCTAGATGTCCCTCAACTGAGGAATGGATACAGAAATTGTGGTACATTTACATAATGGAATACTACTCAGCAATAAAAAACAAGGAAATCATGAAATTTGTAGGCAAATGGTGAGAACTAGAAAATATCATGCTGAGTGAGGTAATCCAGAATCAAAAAGGCATATAAGAGATATACTCACTTACAAGTGGATATTAGCCATATAATACAGGATAACTATATTACAATCCACAGAATCAAAGACGCTAAATAACAAGGAGGACCCTAGGCAGTATACTTAATTCTTATTCATAAGGGCAAATAGAATTGACACCAAAAGCAGTTGAAGAGAGGGAACAGGATGGGAGCCTACCATAGATGCCTTCTTAAATATTCTACCCAGCAGGGGATTGAAGCAGATGCTAAAACTAGCAGCTAAACTTTGGGCAGAGTGCAGGGAGTCCTGGGAAAGAGTAGTGGATATGGAGAGTACAGGAGCTCCATAAGCAGAACAGAGCCAACAAATCTGGGCTCGGGGGGTCCTGCAGAGACTGATGCACCAACCAAGGACCTAGATGTCTACTCAGATGTAGCCCATAGGCAGCTCAGTCTCCATGTGGGTTCATTAGTAAGGGAAGCAGAGGATGACTGACATGGACTCTTTTGCCTACTCTTTGTTCACTTCCCCCCTAGTAGAGGTGGGATCTTACCAGGCCAAAGAGGAAGAGGATGGAGGCAATCCCAAAGAGATTTGATAGGCTGGGGTTTGATAATAGGGGAGGAGGGCTCCTCTTTCTGAGGAATAGGGGAGGCAGATAAAGGGGAAGAGGGAAGGAGTGTGGGACTGGGAGATGAGGGAGGAGACTACAATCAGAATGTAAAGTGAATAAATTATTAAAAAAATAAATCACAATTCACCATGTCCACATTTCAAGTTTTTAAAAAATTGACTATCACCAACACAGAATATTTCTATTACCATAAAAAGTTCTACTAGATTGGAGTGCTTTAGACAAGTCTCAAAATCAAAACCTAAGGAAATGAGGCATCGTATCCATAAATATCTGACACCAAATTTGGTTCCATAGTGTAAATGCTTTGCAAATGAAATTCTTTCTTCTTTAGTAGAAACCATATATTTGAAAGACAGAACTCTACAAAATAAGGAGATGTATTGTGGGATAACTCACTCTGCTCACAAATGCAGAATAAAGGCTAAAATGTGTAGCTCGGGTTCTCAAAGGGGGAAAAAAAGCATGGAATGTATAACTCCTTGCTTTCTATCCACACACTATAAAAACAAATGCCACACTATAATCCTTCTTTTTGGCTCCACCCTCCCCAACCACTCTCCCACAAACATGCACATACTGGCTAGGAGTTGAGAAACTGAAACCACGCGCAGTTAAGGATGTGGTTTCTAGAAGACTCTATGTCCTAAGTACAAGGCACATCTGGCTTCACTGTGTACATGGTGCTTTCCTGAAGTTACAGGTCCTGGTGGCTTTGGCTAACACAAGTGGCTTTGTTTAAATGGTCCTCATTCTTTCTACCAATCGTTGAGCCTAGTTCCTGCTAATAGCAAAGGAAAGATTTAGATTTACTCCTAGAAGTATGAGTAGCCCCAATTTTTCTTTTCTTCCTGTTTCTTTTCCTCATTTTTTAAGCCAAAAAGAAAGGAAGGAAGAAGAACAGAAGGAGAGAGGGAAAGAGTGATGATGGAAAGAAAAAGGGAGAGAAAAGCCATGTAGAAAGTTTAGAGCTGAAATATGGCATCTGGAATTGCAAAGGGATTTATGTGATGTTTGCCAGAGCAACATGAAATTCAGTTTTTTTAAAAATTTATTTATTTTTATCTCAGTCACAGGTTAGGTACTTTGAATCCCAGGCGTAGCCCCCTCCCCCATTCCCTCCTACCCTCCCACTCCCTCTCAGTTTTTTTTTTTAAACTAGAAAGTGCAGAGGTCTATATAGTACATTCAGAATTGAGCCAGATCCTAATTGTGCTCAATCCTTTTCTATCTGACCTTCAGCATGATGGCTAAAATTTACCAATTCTAAAATGAATATTTTAAAGTTTAACAAAATTTAATACTGTGACAACTTAGATAAAATCACAAATACAAATAACTAGAGAGGTATAGGTGGCCAGCTATCTGTGTGGCTTTTGTTTTCCCGCCATTAATGTACTACGAAAGTCAGATGACTCTAACATGGTGAAAAATACCCATGAATCCTTATGCATCTCTTTGATGGCCACATGTGCTATTTCTTTGACCATATTCATGTTGAGAGTAAGGAAAATGGTGGTAAGGACACATTTAGCAATCAGGATTCTCTTTATTTTCTTGTACCAATTTATACTTAGGTTCTGTGTTATTTAGGTTAAAAATACAGTGTATATTAATCATTTATAGGACTATTATATAGCATTTCAAAGACTGAAGCACATGTGTAGTTTTTAGAAAACAATTGACTCAATGGCAAAGTGAATATATGCTATAATAGAGAGAACATAAGAGATAATAAGACAATACCTGTAAGGTAATCCAGACATTCTAGCAGTTTTTTCTCCCGGGAAAAATCTAAGGCAAAGGTGTCAAATGTGTCATTGAGGTTGATTTCAGGAATTAGTACCTGGGAGGATGCAGTTGCCATGGAGACTCTGTAATTTAAACAAAACAACGTTTTAAGAAATGTCAAGGTGGCTTTTATCATCATTGTAAAGGAATGAGAAAAAAAAAGGAAAAAAAAAAGATCAGGTCTTTTAAAGGTAGCATCTCTGAATGGCATAATAACACAAAGCAAACTTAAAGAAAAAGCAAAGGAATTGGGAGAAACAACACATTGTCCCCCCCCCCTTTCCTTTATGCTATAGGAAAAAATTCCCATGGAGGCAAACAAATATTCATATTTCATGTTCTTGTGTATTTACAGCCTGGTACAGTTGCATCTAACCCCAGCAAGAAGCATATAGCTACAGGCATTTCTTCACACATCTGTCTGGGAAACTGTTTGTTCCTTTCAGACTCGCCCCTACTCCACTTCAAAGCAGAGTCTCCAAAATTTCAAACTGCATAAAAGGCAAAGTGAAGATTAAAAAAGAATGTTTCTAGATATTGGATTAGTTTAATCAATTACTAGCCTCTCTCTAAAATAAACCTTAAAAGGGGGGGGGGTTGTCTGGTTCTCTTTCATTCTCCTTTTATTCACTTTTCCCCCAGCAGATGCCATGGAATATACTCATATGCTTTCTCACAAATTTCCCCAGTAAGCACACAATTTCTTCTCCACACTAAGGTTTTTCTGGCGAGAACTCATCTATAAACTATAAAACAAGGTATATATGTACCTGCCTCTATGTGCTCTTGCACTGATCTGGAGTTCAGTTACTAACAGCAGAACATTCTAGTAAATTCTATGTTTGGTTTCTAGATCCACTTGAAGAATTCTACTTCTTAGCACAGAAAATGATCCTAGATTTATCTTGATGCATTTCATGTTTTTGTTAAGTTCCATAAACATTAGGATACTATTTTTTTGCAAAAAAAACATTGAAAGGGCTTAGATATCAATTTAGTTATTTCTTATAAAGAACATTGATAATCATTCGCATGAGATCTCAGAGCTAGCTGGCAACGGTCAGGAAGACTTCAGGTGTGAACTCTTCCGTTTTATGAGAAAAATTTGATACCAGTTACTCTAAGCATTACAGCCACTCTTGTGTCTTCTAATAACTTAAGGTATTGGATTTTCCCAAAGATCCTATATCTTGGCTAGGCATCTATCCATATAATAGAACTAGGATATAGCTACAGAAAGGAATGGAGTATTTGCACATGCTAATTTATGGATGAACCATGCAAACATCATATTATATAAAGGTCATGAATCATATGAAATATTCAGAATGGGCATAGCTATTGAATTATATTCTTTAACCAGTTAATTTTACTCTGTGGATTTCATAATAATAAAAAGAATAAACATGCAAAATGATGCAAATACAGTTTCTCCAGCTGTATCTCTGGCAAAAGTTCAATGTTATCTAGGAAACAAACGAGACTTTTAAACTGCAATGTCCTAATCATATTGATAATGGGAAGAAAGTCTAAGGCAATGTAAGCTCGATAAATGAAATATTCAAGTGTAAAAAAGATAGTAGACAATGTAATGTCATCTCCTGTCCAGCTCACAAGGACTCTTTGACAAATAACATTTTATGATTTGATTGAGTAAATATGACGGTAATTATTGATACTAAAAATAGCTAATGTAGCTAGGTGGATGCAGGGATGGATGCTAATTAAACTGTACCTTTAACAAATATTCATGAAGCCCATAAAGTGTGTCATATACCAAAGTGCCCACAATATTCACATCAATGCAGAAAACTTAGAAGATATGCTTTAGTGCCATTTACATGCTTCAAAAATATTTCAAAATAATAATTACCAAAAAACCCTTCCATGAGTTCTATTTCATAGTCTTCAATTGGAAGAACTGAATCAAGCTTGAAGGAAGCAAGTTCCAAACTTACAATAGACTCTCTTAGGCACTTTTAAAGCCCAAGTCTTGTGTCAATTGATGAAACTGCTCTGAATACAGAAAATCTGTCTTTATTATTTTTCTTCATGGAAGCAGAAGCCTCTTTGTTCAGATACATCCAAAACATATTGTATTTTCAAATTTGTCCTGTTTCTTGGGTCAACAAACAATAAATAAAATGTTTTTGTCAAATGACATACGAAATGCTCCCACTATTTTGACAGTGGGAACTTTGAGTAGGCCTCAGAAGGAAGATAATATCTAACCTGCGAGGCAAAGACTGACAAAAGAAATCTTTGGAGATTACTGCAGCTTTTAACACCTGCAGATTTTCTTTTCTTGGTGGAAGGAAAGATGCTTATCTTTGGCTACAATTTCAAATCGTCAACTGGAATGACAGATAAAGGGAAATCTGCCAAATTCAACATTTTAAGGCATGTTTTTATATCCCAAATCCTTGTTGCCCATCTTCTGTTTTTTTTATACTGCCAACATCCAACAGGGCTGTTAGTGCTAGGCTTCTTACTTCCTTGCTTTATTCTCACTGCCTCCACCCCCACCCCCACCCCCATGTGTGTGTGTGTGTGTGTGTGTGTGTGTGTGTAGAAGGTTTGTCCATTAATCCTATGTATGTGTTTCTGTTTTGGTGTCTTTCATCTGCAGAATACTCACTTGTTAGTCACATAAAGCCAGTATTACAGAAGGCAGACATGTCTAGAGAGATGCTGTTCACAGGTCTTATGCCAAACACCACACACTGCCATGGTCAAACATGCTGAGGTACCACAGAAACAAAATGTGCATGTGTTTAACTTTGGTCAGCTCAAGATTTCCCAAACACATTTGGCCATGGAAATGTAGTGTGGTTATAACATCTATTAAATTATCAACACCCTACAGACAGTACTTCAAAGCCCACACATGGGTTATGCTCTGACTCTTAGAACCAAGGAACATTTCTCCAAAGTTGCCAACTGGAAATATTTACTTTTTTTAAAAAGAAAATCCTGGCAGATACTTGAACTGTTTGTGCTGGCAAGGAATAAAGAGATCATCTCAAAGTGCAGAAACTTTTAGGTGATCTAAAAATTCATTTTCTTCCCAAGGAATTTAATTAGCATTCTCTTGATAAAGACAATTTGCTATTAGAAGTAATTTTAGAACAAACATTGTGGGTGGAGGGGTGTAGGTGCACTGGATGGGGATGGAAGAAAGGGATGGAAATAGGAAGGATGAGTTTGGGGAGGACAGAGGGAGAGAGTACTGGAATAGATAACAGGAATAGGGTAGGAAGGTCCATCTCTGGGATGAGCTAGAAATCTAGGGCAGTGGAAACTCCCAGGAGTCTATTAGGGTGACTCCTAGCAATGAGAGATATGCAGCCTGAAACAGCCATCATCTATGACCTGGCAAGACTCTCAATGGAGGGATTGGGACACCAACTCAGCCACAAAATTTGACTTAGAATTTGTCTTGCCCATAAGACGTACAGGAGTAAAGATGGAGCAGAAATAAAGGACTGGCCAACCAATGAGAAGGGTCCAGCTTGAGACACTTGTCATGAAAGCCCCCCCCCCCCAAACAACTGTTAAGAATATTTGGCTATACTTGCAGATAGGAACCTAGCATAACCATCATCAGAGAAGCTTCACTAAGAAACTAATGGAAACAGATTCAGAGACCTAAAGCCAAACATTAGGCAGAACTTGAGGAATCCTGTTGAAAAGGGGGAGTAAGAATTGTAGGAACCAGAGGGGTCAAAGATGCCACAAAAGACCTATAGAATCAACTATCCTGGCTCGAAAGGGGTCCACAGAGGCTGAACTGTCAACCAGGTAGCATGCATAGGACTGAAGTAGGTCCTCTGCACATATGTAACAGTTGATCAGTTTATTTCTTCACATGGAATTCCTAACATTGGGACCAGGGTCTGTTTTTGACTCTGTTGTCTGCTTTTTGGACCCATTTTCCTTACAGGGCTGCAATTGGACAAGATATGCCTAGTGCTACCACAACTTGATATGCCAGGACTGATTGCTACTCATGGAAGGCCTCCCCTTTTCTGAAGAGAAAGGGAGGAGGAGTGGATGCACGAGGGAGGTGAGACTGGGGAGAATGACTGGGAAGAAAGAAGGGAGGGGAAACTTTGGAAGGGCTGTAAAGCAAATTAATTTAACTAACTAATTAATTAAGGGAAAACGAACAAAAAGATAATATTAGATTACTGAGAAAGAGTGCATGAAGTTTCTTATGCCTGGATTTAGTAAGTACTTTTGTTCCTTTAATATATGGCTCAAAAGGTCACTATGTAATGACACCAGCGGCAGCTAAGAACAGTGTTAATACACCATACTTGGAGGAAAGGAGGGAACTTATTACTTATTCACCTTTGTGGCAAGAGCTGGACTGTTTTTATTTCTGTATTCATTATGTGCTTATAACAGTTCTATTTTCCCCCTGAGTGGGAACTGCCTTACCAGGCCACAGAGGAAGACAATGCAGCCAGTCCTAATGAGACCTGATAGGCTAGGGTCAGAGGGAAGGGGAGGAGGTGTTAGTATTTAGGCAGGCTGCTTCTGGGCTGCCTAGCAACCTATGATGTCATCATTTTTCACCCATCAGGTAGCCAGACCTGAGAGGAGTGGTTACATTGCTCCTTAAGAGGTTCAACCCACCACTTTGTCTCTCTTGCCCTATCATCTTTTGCCCTCTCCGCTTTCTCTATCAGGCACCTCCTCTCTTCCCCCTATCATGCCTCACTCTCTCCTTCTCTCTCTTTCTCTTCATCTCCATATAATAAACCACTTTCATATAAAATATACTGTGTCCATCATCATTTTATTTGGTCCTAACTGGAGGACCTCCTCTATCAGTGGACTTGGAGAGGGGCATGGGAGGAGATGAGGGAGGGAGGGTGGGATTGGGAGGAGATGAGGGAGGGGGCTACAGCTAGGATACAAAGTGAATAAACTGTACTAAATATAAATAAATAAAAATTTCTATTTTGTAGAAATAACTACACTTTGTATATAGTTTACAGTATGGTGAGGCTAGTATTCTGAAAACATGCCTAGGATTCCTGCATACTTGAAGTAAATAAGCAAAACTGAACAGATACACGTTAATGAGAACTCCTGATTCTACTCATGATTTCTAAACAATTAGGACAGAGCCAAACAGTTGATTGCAAAGGATATGCATCTCCCATAATGTAAAGATTAAGGCTCCCATTCTGCCGTAAATTTATTTAAATACCTCTTATTTGAAAAAGAAAGTTGTTGCAATTCTGATTCAGTCTATAGAAGAGAATGCCAGCTTATTTTGTGAATGATTTTATTGACACATTCTTACTTTAAGGATGTTTGCAGTACTGAAAGTATGTTCTGTGTTTCACACTTTGAGTAGAAGTGATATTAAATGTTTAGGTGTCAAAACCCAAGGTAGATAGATTATAAGATACAACTCAGAGGTCATACTGTAAGTATTTAAACTGAGAGGTTGCAGAATAGAAGCAAGTTAACAGTACAATGTAAAAGGCAAACAAGGGGTTGAAACTGAAAAACTGAAGACTTAAAGCATCCACTCAGGCAGCACTTACAGAATGTCTGTGATGGAGAAGATGTATTCTGAGGAGTTTTCAGCATTGTTTTTATTATATGGTTAGCTGCCACAAGCACATTTCCCAAACAGAAAATTGCTCCCGCATGATGGGACTGACATAGGTGAAGAATCCATCAGAATAACTAGCTTTTGGAAAAATATTCACTCATCCCCATGTTTGTAAACACCTGTAATAATCCCAGTGACTTCAAAGATAATCACAAGTCAAGGATAGATACAGTCAACCAATGCTACAGAAATGACATCTCTGAGCAAAGTGGCAGTGCTGGGATTTGAATCTTGATCTCCCAATTCCTTGCCCTACACCAGTCCCCTTTTACTCTATCATGAGTCACAAAAAGAGAGAGAATTATGAACCAAGGTGATTGGCAAGTAAGAGATGAGATAGCAAAAACAGAAACAAAGGTCTTCTAGTGAATTTTTACAGGTATTCTATATTCTTACTTGAAAAAAGCACATTTTTTAAAAAATGGAAACAGGAATGGCAGTCACCCTTCCATTTCTGATGATATGCTCACATTACAGGATGAGATAATAGGACAACATCTGCTCACCAGATCAAAGAGGGATCAGTGTGCATGTGTATACACATTTAGGTGCATGTGCTATCCTTCAAATACAAGTCTCTTTCTGCTGTAACTATTAACTGCCCCTTTCCCCTGTCAGTTAGATGCAAATCTATTCAAGTGACATTCAGCTAAATTTGTAAAGATTGCTGAGGAATGCAATTTGCAGCAGTTGTTTAATCTGGATATGCCCCAATTCATAGAGAAATGAACTGTCAGACCCCAGTGGGAAATCTCTGACATGTGTGTCAACCATCTTTAGAGTGTATTGGTGCAATGGAAAGCAGTGGTAGATAGGGTGTTGGTGTGTGTGTGTGTTTTAATGTGAGAACAAAAAATAAGAAAACGGACATGGTTCAGATGAAAATTACAAAGCAGACATTTGAAATCTAGTAGCCATGAGGAAAGAAATCTGCTTCTCTTGCTATAGAGAGGAGAACATTTAAAGGCCAGCAGTTATCCATGTCTTTCATGGGAGATAAGTAGCTAACTAGCTGTAAAGGGGCTTTTTCTCAAATATGAGAATAAAGCAGTGAAGAGGGCTTGACCAGTAAGAGACCAGGGTTATGAAACTATTATATACTCTTAAAGAACAGTGAAAATGGTGTCTGACTCAAGCAAGCACCTGTAAGTGCTAGCTTCCTTTCTCCTTCTTTGAAGAAATTCAAGTCTTAAGATGGTGAGAATGTTTCCCGTCTAAGGCCAGTGGATTGGTAAAGGAACACCTGCAGCTTCTACTGTGAATGGTTTCATTGGCACACAACCACACCCACTAGCTCCCTGTGGCTAAAGCAGAGCTACCCAGGCAGCAGTGAGTAACTGTGATAGATCCCTTAAAACCCGAAAAGCTGAAAATAATTTACTTTCTGAAAGAGTACTGTGGTCTCTATTCTCGAATAAAAGCCAGGATGAATGAGTTCTTTGGGTTCTTTTAATGATACAATTCTTTTATGGTTTTGCACAAAGGGCACTTGAAAATCAGAATAAATGGGAAGTCAAGATGTTTGGTGTTGCCTAGAAATGTCATTTATTTAGCACTGTTTTATACAGACCTGTCTTCTCTTTGGATCCGCTAGACTTATTAAATGGGTCCATGCCCAGGGCGTTGAGTAATTTCTATAGTAAACATATAAATGTACCATGAGAAGGGTCATCTTCACCCATTGTACTGCTGAATTGACTATATAAGTAACACCATTTCTGGTTTTCCACCCCAGGAATAGAAGGTATTTTCAAATAAGGCAGTGGGAGGTTGGCTTTCTCTCCCTAGTGAATCAGCCTTGGCCTTTTCAGATAATGTCAACCTTCTCAGCCTAGTGAAAAAACAAGACTAACAAAGAATAACACCTGTGCAGTTGTTTCCTTTAGACAAATGAACCATGAAAGATAAATTTTCTTTTTATGTATTTTGTCTGCACTTCCATTCTTTCTTAACAAGGATATGATAAGATCAAGTTTGAGAATAACAGCAAATGCTGTGTCTTTACTGCCCCCACGACCACTGCAACCCCTCCACACACAAATGGTTAGTTTTATTGTAACAGGTGAACTCTTAATACAAAGACCTTGAACTCTATGCTGTTATGGAAAGGTATTTGTTATGTCAAAAAGGAAGTATCCTTAGCTGAAGCAAAAGTTTCTATTCACTCTGGTTCTCAACCTTGAAATGAAAACAAAGTGAGTCTGGGAGCAAGGCCAATCAGTCACAACCAGACACAAGCAATCAGTATCCTGAAAATGTCCCAGCTATCCCTGCACTCACCTCTCAGTGATATTCTTTGCTGTCTGTAGAAAACGGGCATGGTCATTCTCCTTCAGAGAGTGTTCTGCTTGGGAGATAAGTGATGCAGACCTTTCAATGCACTGTTTACAGTTTGCAATCTGCTGAGCTAGCTTGCGGAGTCTCATCACCTAGATCAAAAGAAGCATGACATTCATGGTTACACACTAGGCATACTTGTGAAATGACACAGTACTGGACTCTTCGAAGGTTTACATTCTGTTATGTCTAAGCAGAGAAATGTTGAAATCTGGAAGGCTCAATTATGGGACTTAAATTTTATCTCCTTGCAGAAGCATTGGTAATTTGTTTTATGAGGAAATACTGCATTGCTAATTACTTCCTTGTTGATGGGGAAAAAAGGTGCTGTCCAGCAGCAAGTAACAAAGGGTCACTGAACCTCTTCCCTCTACTATTCCACATAATTACTCCAGGACTTTAGGGAACCCTGGAACTTTCTCCATCTCAGGTTTTCAGCTGTGCCATTAAGAAAATAAAGCATTTCTGTAGGTGTAAATTTGAGGCTTAAGTAAAAATACATTTTTCTTAAAAACTTCTTTGTAATCCATATAATAAAGTTGTGACAGAAAGCATTAGATATTCCTATTTTCCATACTGCCCAAAATTTTTTTATTAAGTTAACTGAAAGGGAACATTTTTCTCATTGATTAATATTTTTCTTATTGAGCTGATGAGAGAAAGCCAAAAAAAGCACAGCTGGGCCATTTCCTCTCACTGTGAACGTCATTTCCAGGCACTTTGTGTTCACTTGATAAGTAATAACTATTTTGATAAGCATTTCCCATTTGGTATAAAACACATACTTGTTTCACATCCTCCATTCCAGTTCCTGATTCTGTCTTGCTTGAAAACGACCCTCAAACATAATTGACCATAACCTCTTGGTCAGGCTAAGATAAGTCCAAGGTAACCCACTTGACCATGGCTCTAGTGTTTGAAATATGCTGTGAGCTGAGGCCCTCCGGCCAAAAGCCAAGTTAAAATTAGACCAGTAATTGGAATCACCTCATGCCTACTGCCCCCACAGGGGACAGGTTTTGGCTGGCTTTCTGATAATTCCGGAATGGAAAATAGCCTTGAGTAAAAGGGTAAGGAGGATGCCTGGTTAATCTGTCTTACAAGGCAGGCTCAGACTCCCTCCAGAATTCCTGCTAACTTCAAGAAACTCCTGCTTTCTCCAAGTCATCATCATTCCAGGACAACCTAATCTTGAAGCAAAGGAAGGAAAGAGATGTCAGTTCTGTAGGACTCTAGGGAATGTCCAATTCCAAGTACATACTAGAGCAAACAAAGGAAACTACAGCTGAATTGAAAGGTGGTGGGCCCAAGATTTTTAGGGAAGGCTGAAAAGAATCCATGAAAATAATGAGTCAGAATGAAATGTCCAATCTTGGCAGCTAAAAGTATGTGGCCTCAAGCATGGTAAAAATGCATTCTTTCTTATTGTCCCTATTAGGATAACTGTGTACCTTAGTTGAATAAATAACACTATTTTACACCAAATAGAATGGAGCTTCTGGCAACATTATAAATAGAGGCAAAGAGAAGGCAGCCATCCAGTCTAATTCAGGATGTTAGAACACATCGTTTAGAAATTGCCAGAGAAAGAGAAAATTCCAGAAAGAAAAATAAGTTAATAGTCCCTACCATAAACCAAATGACTGGGACATTTAATCATATAATATAAAGAATAAATTACATTACCAAGCTGACAATTCTAATAAAAGAAAATGAAGTCAAACTATTGTTTTGGATTCATTTCATGCCACCTTCTTATCCTTTTGCTTATGGGAAGTAGAGACCATGTGTCTTATGCAAGTGACAATGACTGCTTTTCAGTTTCATATTTTTTTGCTTTCTCTATCAGGATATTGGGAATTATAAATGGCATGTCAGGACAAGAAAGAAATAAAAGTAACCTAAACTGTACATATATTGAAGCAAAAGAAAAACAAGAGGATCCTGGGAAACTACCAGTATGTTCTAGAGAGAACCATTTAGGGATTTCTTTTAATTATAGGTCAGTATACAATGGCATCAGAGAGTCTCAAACATTGTATGCAAAAGAATCAGCTGGGATCTTTCAAAGGAAAACTCTAGATGTCTGGGCACATCCTCCAATATTCTAGTTAATGAGCTATAATTGGCAGAACAGCAGTAATTTGCATTTTAACAAGCAATGAATGTTTTTAAATCTCCAGGTGATGGTCAGGACTAGCATTTAAAATATTAATCTAGCTTAATCATTGAGTCCATGGACATCTGTTATGCTCAAATATCTCTCATACTCTTTCCTCCATTCCTACATTTAGGAATTCTCCAGGTGGAGGCCAAAACTCAGTCTCCCAATTTATTCTTTAGCTGTTTTCTGTCAAATAACTGTCTATAAGTTTAATAGCAAAACTGCTCATTTATTGCATTCCTATCTACATGTTTCTTCTTTCAATTCTTTTTTTGCCTGTGCTTTCACATGTTTCTTGCTCTTTTAAAATAAATGTGATTTCTAATCTCTGAACTGTCTCTTTTCAAGTCTGTGGTTTATTTTCTTGCAAAACTAATCTCACTTAGAGTAAGATAATGCTGTCGATTTTGTTGGCTGTAGTTTTAGAAACTGAAGATTTCTTTGTTTGCTTTGGAACTGAGCTTAGCATTTCAGTTGTAAGGAAAAGAAGCTGAAGATAACTACTTGCTCTCCCTTACTCAGTCTACTCTAATGGTTTTTATAACAGATGCCTTCACCTAACCTGGCCCTTGGGTTCAGCACTCTGGAATCCTGTCTTATCTCTGTGTCTCTGAGGCACCTTTCTTGTGTGATGGCAGAATGAGTGGGCACAGGGCCCACGTAATGACTGACTTGTTCCAGAACCCCAGAACAGAAGTTTGCCAAAAGATTTTTGCCAAGGAAGACATTGGCAAAAATCTTTTCCTGATCATTGTAAAATATGAGAAGCCTTCTAAAGTTCATGGAACTAAGGCATGAGCCTGTTACTGCCCTCCTTTAGATCCAAAGCAATTCTAGATCCTATCTACAAAACTTCAAGAGTGTTTTCAGCCACAGAAGTTGGAACTGCAACCGTACTTGCATTTTCTTGACCAAACCTGTACTTTGGGCCCTAACTGTGATACTGTATTTTTGTCCCATTTCTGCTCCATGGAAATACTTCTCTTATTTCATTCTTGACCATTTTGTTCTATTTTTATTAATGGTGTACATTTGTAGTGGAGTGAGTGATACAAAGAATGAACTCTACATATAACCATGGCTAAAAATGAAATATCTTTTACTACTGTCCTCTAGCTCATGAAGGGAACTCTCATGCCAAGAAATTCAAGCTGCAGCTATATAAGGGTGAGCATGCTTGCTGGGGAGCTATGATGAAGTGTTATTAAATTCTGAATACAGGCTCTCAGTGAGTTCTACATCTGTACCTTGGGGAAACTTCAAAAATGGTACCTTCCAAACAAAAGAAACGTTGTAGCTGTCTAGGTTAAGGATCTTGAGGAGTTAAGGTTGTTCAGGATTATGTGGATGATTCACAAGTAATCTCTAAGGTCTTTATAAAAAAGAGACAGGAAGGTTCATGTTAGACAAGTATATGGGGAGGGTAATAATAGAAGGTAGAGGGCTATAATGAAGTAGTTGTGATCTAAGGACCATGAATGACCTACACAAACTTGAAAAGGCAAGGAATAGCCTACCAGCATTGCATGAACCTGTATAGCCTTTAATCTAGTAAGACTGTTTTTCAGCCTTCTGAATTCCAGAATGCTAAAATAATCAATAAGAGGGTTCCAGGCTACCAAGTTTTTGGTAATTTATAACAGCTATGAGAGGAGTACACAGCCAATTAAACAGATTAAAAAAAAACTTTGATATACGTTGCACAGATTAATAAGCATGCCAGATGTAAACTGGTGTACAGTTCAAAATTAAGAGAGCATTAAATTTAAAAATTATCATCACAAAAATGAGTATTTGAGGTGATGAATATGTTACTTAGATTGATGTAGAATACATTGTATTCATAAACAATAGCATAATAATATTGCATCCAATAATATACACAACTGTAAGTTGTCAATTTAACATTTAAAAAAAGGAAAATTCCAAAAGAAAGTTATATGGCTATGAAGAATATTGATCCCTGAATGCAATCATGTGACAATAACAAATTATCTTCCTTATTCATACTAACAATTAACAATGGCTATATTTCAGGAAACTAGGCATCTGAGAAACTAGAATAGGGCAGGAATAAGAGATGAGTTCAAATGGAGAATGAAGGTACTCCAGGGGAAAATGTATCCTCAAAAGATTCTGGCTCAACACTTCACTGTGGTAATACAGCCAGGGGTACTTATCAAATATGGTGCTATGCTATTTGAAAATTTCAACCACCAAAACTATGGGCCAAATCTTCTTTTCTTTCTTCACTACTCTATGTCAGGTATTCCACTAAAGCAACACAAAATGTACTAACGCAGATACTTAAGAAGAAATTATGGCAAATACAGAGAGTGTGATTTTATATTTTCAAAGCTGGAAATATGTATGAGAGTGTATATATTCTCCAGGTAGAAAATATAAAAACATTTTTGCCCAGGATATCATACCTTGCCTTCTTTAATCTTTGTTCCAATAATCTGTCGTCTTTGCTGAATAATTTCAATGAGAAGATCACATTCTTCTGTCAATTTGGCTTCTTGGCGTGATGCATTGACCTACAGGATGAATAAAATGTCATTCAGTTAAATGATATTGTCAATGCAGACTGATATACTTCTAATAATCTCTGAACATAAAACTTAAACTTTAATTCTCTTCTTACTATTTGGAAGCAGGGTAAATATAGGTCTTACATGCCTGCCTAACCTGTATGCTTAGAAAATAGAATTCAGTTATAACACTCTTTTGGCTAAGCCAGTCTCAATCTGAGAATTTTTACTAACACGATATATATGTTGCCATTATCAACTAATTTGAAACTGACATGTGAGATGAAACCTGTTAGTAACTTGTGATTATTTCCTGTAAGATATAAAATCACAAAATGGAGGCTTGATGCTTTATCAATCTTATAACCAATTTTAAATCTTACTCCTGATATTTTTAGACACAGAGGTTGTACAAATAAAAGCACACCATCTTCATTAAAAGGCGAATCAATGCAGAGAAGCCTGTGTTTGAAAGTTTGAGATACATCATATGGGATATAGAGTTACAATTAGCTCACTCTTGGCAACTTTACTTGGGACACAGTGCATGCATGTTATTTTCACTACGTCGTGAGCATACTGAAATGCTAATTCATAGAAAGAAACTCAAAAATCCCAGCTGTAAGAGATGGAGATAACATCCACAAAAGAGGCTGTAAAGGTTCACAGGATGACAAAAGAATACAAGGCCCAGCTATAAGTCTTTTTGATTTGGGTAACAAGCTAGGATGATTTCATTCTTAATGAATGAGATAAACTCAAAGTATTACTGTTAGTACTGGATAAACATCAAGTCATCATGGCTTACAGAAACTATGTTCCATTTCAAGAGGCCCAGGATTCCTTGAATTTTATTCTTGATCATTAACAAATGCCATAAAAAGATGACACAGACATTTTATTGAGAAGGAAATGGTCACCAGCCACTTATAATAAACCATGAGACATTGTGTCCGATGTTAAATTATCACAGAAGTACTCGCTAAATGTCTAATACACAAAGACAAATGAAAGCAATGATTGAAAGCTACAGAATGTACAAGTCAGGCTGATAATTCAGGGAAGATAATCAGTGGATTCAATTTCTCTTACCACTATTTTATGTCATCATTTCTAGTTGCCCTAGAGACTTTATAAGAAAATTTAGTTTTCTATTGAAATATTTACTTAAAACTTATTCTCAATCAAAGTCTTACTTTTCTCTCTTCATTTCAACATAATTTAGTAACTGATTACAACTAAGCTATGAACAGAGAGGGTCCATGTTGATGACATGAACATATAATGAAAAAGGAAGTGAGATGTCTGGAATGCAGCAATGATTAAGATTCTTTTCTTGGCCAAACTTTAGTGAGGTTTCAAAACCTTCTAGGTCCTGTGCACATCTTTGCAGGAATACTGCCAAGTTGGTTAGTCATAATCTTCCATCTTAGTCACCCTCATTATCTGACCTTCAAATTCTACCATGACTGCGATGACACTTCATGCCTGTTTTCCTCAACATTACTGTTATCCAGAATTCTAAGCCAGAAGCTCCACTGCTATGTTTCCTCTGAATAGATACATTCCTCCTTCAAAATACATCTAAATTTGAGTTACTACAATTAGCATCCCACAGTTGTCATAATAGCATATAGTTCAAATGTTCAGATTTCATTTTTATAATAGATTGGTTGAGTTTACTAAATTAAAAAATGGACTAAGATCTACTTTGTTGACCTAAAACTATTCTGAAAACACTGATACGACAATCATCATTGACTCAAAACTATGTTTCTAGAAATTTGGAAACATGCTGTATCAATTTTAGGTCACATTTTTTGTTTTTTTAAATTTTATTTATTTATTATTAATTACAGTTTATTCACTTTCTATCCCAGCTGTAGCACCCTCCCTCATCCCCTCCCAATCCTGCCCTCTCTCCCTCATCTCCTCCCATGCCCCTCCCCCAGTCCACTGATCCTTCCCCTTCCCTCTAACCCACGCCTATCAGGTCTCATCAAGACTGGCTGCATTCTCTTCTTCTGTGGCCTAGTAAGGCTGTTTCCTCTCAGAGGGAGGTGCTCAGAGAGTCAGCCACTGGGATCATGTCAGAGACAGTCCCTGACAGTCCCTGTTCCCATTATTAGGGAACCCACATGGAGACTGAGCTTCCATGGGCTACATAAAAATGCAGGTAGACCTTTTCTTTGAAACCAGAAATTTTGAATCGTTTCTTTCTATTTTCATATAGTATCAAATTTTTCTTAACTGTAGCATTCATATATTCCTATAGGCAGAACAAAAGAAGTTGATAATATCTTATATTTATGAAATTATTGAATAATATCTTATATTTATGAAATTATTTCACTACAATGAAGTTTTTCACAGGTTTACTATATCATGTTACTGTAAAAAAAAAAAAACCTAATGCTCCGATAGTATTTTATTTCCTTTAAGTGTAAAGGTGACAAATGTCATCATGTGTTTCTAGTTCACATGTTTGGTTTGGAAAGGAACAGGTCCTGGGTGTGATTATAGTTTTCATTTCTGATCCATATACTCTGCTAAAGAAATCATTGTGGCTGATTTGGAAGTGTCCTATGTGGAGCCGTCTGAACATAAAAAAACATTTCCTAAATCTTCTCTCCTTGACATGTACTTCAACTATTCTGTCATCAATCTCTTTTGTTGTCCCCAATCTTAAGTGTGGGATCCAGATAAATGGGACATCTTGTATTTGGATCACTTTGAAATGGTGGATTAGATCTTGGAAGCCTTTGATTTATCTGAAAAAAATATTACTACAGATCAATTTTTGAGGGAAAATATGTAGTTTAAAATCAGGTCTGTCCCATGTCTGCCTCCACACTGGAACTGTTTTCAAGTATGTTGACAAGTAAACATCAAATTAGGCCCTGAAATCAAGAACCACAGCTGGTTTGGCCTTATCTGTCTTTGAACCTTCCCCATGTGCTTAGCATATACCTCTCTACATCTACAATCAGAACTTTGTTTTTTTTTTTTTCTCTTGACAGCCATTATCTCTTCCCCATGGTTCGCTTTTATTCTTTAGTACTTGTTCCAACACTCTTCAATTAATTCCTGTCAAGTTAGAGATAATCTCAAGTCCAAAAACCAAGTATGTATTTTTCCTCCAAAAAGACCGCAATTTGTTACCTGAAGTATTAAGTGACATTGCCAATGTCATGCTGGCCGGCTGAAGTACTGACTCTGCTTACAAGACAACTGCCATTTCTCCTTTGAAAAAACCACATTCAAACATTTATTTATTCAGCCATCGCTTTACTCATTCATTCAAAAGTGGCTCCTGGATATCTTCCTGAACAGAACACCAACAGCATAGGCTCTAAGATCAACAATGAATAAATGGGACCTCATGAAACTGAAAAGCTTCTGTAAAGCAAAGGACAATGTCATCAGAACCAAAAGACAACCTACAGATTGGGAAAGGATCTTCAACAACCCTACTTCTAACAGATGGCTAATATCCAGAATATATAAAGAACTTAAGAAGTTAAACAGCAAAAAATTAAGTAATCCAATTTAAAAATAGGGTTCAGAGCTAAAGAGAGAATTCTCAACAGAGAAATACCAAATGGCAGAAAAACACTTAAAGAAATGCTCAACATCCTTAGTCATCAGAGAAATGCAAAATAAGACGACTCTGAGATTTCACCTTACACCCATCAGAAAGGCTAAGGTCAAAAACTCAAGTGATAACAAATCCTGAAGAGGATGTGCTGAAAAGGGAACCCTTCTCCAGTGCTGGTGTGAATAGAAACTTATACAATCACTTTGGAAATCAATCTAGCACTTTATCAGACAATTAGGAATAGTACTACCTCAAGATCCATCAATAGCACTCCTAGGCATATACCCAAAATATGCTCAAGTATACAACAAGGACATTTGCTCAACCATGTTCATAACAGCTCTGTTCGTAATAGCCAGAATCTGGAAACAAGCCAGATATTCCTCAAAGGAAGAATGGATACAGAAATTGTGGTACATTTACACAGTGGAATACTACCCATCAATTAAAAACAAGGAAATCATGTAATTTGCAGGCAAAAGTTGGGAACTAGAAAAGATTATCCCGAGTGAGGTATCACAGAAGCAGAAAGATACACATGGTATATACTTACTTATAAGTGGATATTAGACATATATAGGATAATCATACTAAAATCTGTACACCTAAAGAAGCTAAGCAAGAAGGAGGACCCTGAGTTAGATGCTCAATCTTTATTCAGAAAGGCTAATGGGATAGATATCAGAAAAATCAGGAACAAGACAGGAGCCTACCAGAGAGGGCCTCTGAAATACTCTACCCAGTTGGGTGCCAAAACCTATACTGGGACTCATAGACAAACTTTGGGCAGAGTATAGGGAATCTTATTTAAGAAGGGGGACACAGAAACACTTGGAACGTTTTGGAGCACCACAAGGAGAACAACAGAACTAAAAAATCTGGGCAAAAAATCTTTTCTGAGACTGATACTCAAACCAAGGACCATGCATGGAGATAACCTAGAACCCTTGCACAGATGTAGCCCATAGCAGCTCAGTCTCCAAATGAGCTTCCAAGTAAGGGGAACAGAGACTATCTCTGACATGAACTCAGAAGCTGGCTCTTTGATCACTTCCCCCTGATAGGGGAGCAGCCTTATGAAGGCACAGAAGAAGATTATGAGAGACAGTCCTGAAGAGACCTGATAGGCTAGGGTCAGATGGAAGGGGAGGAGGACCTGCCCTATCAGTGTACTGGGAGAGAAGCATAGGAGAAGAGGCAGGGAGGGTGGGATTGGAAGGGGATGGTGAAGGGGGCTACAGCTGGGGTACAAAGAGAATAAACTGTAAGAATTAAGGAAGGAAGGAAGGAAGGAAGGAAGGAAGGAAGGAAGGAAGGAAGGAAGGAAGGAAGGAAGGAAAGAAGGAAGGAAGGGCAAAGTTACAGTAAATATTGAGAATAGGTTCCATCTGTTTTGTTACTTTGCAAATGTCCTAAGTATTTTGGTAGTAGGGAGGGTAGACTAGGAAGGGACATTACATAATCAAGGCATATCAGAAAGGACTTGCTGAACATATTTTCCCATTCAAAGTGTCATCTTACTGCTTCATAGACCATCATTTACAGTCACATTGATATTAGAAAGTTAAAAACTGAAGTGTAAAAGTCAGTCCTAATACCCAAGACCCCTAGACCAAACATCAAGTTCAGTACTGAGGGATTCCCTTCTGCGTTAATATTAACCTCACACTGATAATTGGTTAGACTTCCATATCAACTGTCAGCATGGAGACCTCTTTTTTAAATGGTAATATATGCAATTTCTTGCGTTAGTCAATGATAACATAAATGGGTTAACTTCTTTTTTCAGAGCAGCTTGTTACCAGTGCCCAGTAAAAAGTCTTCCTGTTAAGTTTTATGGTCTAATAGTGTTATAAAATTTCACAGAAAGGGTGGGGTAAAGTTGACATTTTTTCCTTGTCAAAAGTATAAACATTAAAGGGATTTAATTACAGAGACACACTGAAAACCGTGCTATATGTCTGTGGAATGTTCTTTAGCAGTCTGTAAATGGCCTCAATTTTTTCTGAGAACTCACTATTTTGACTTGTATTTAACTGCTAAATGAGATGTATGGCACAGAATATAAACATCATTAATTTTCACACAAGTGTGGCCTTAAACACTTTAGAAATATTTCGTAGAATTCTTAGAAATGAACATCAATGAGGAGGCAATGTCTGGCCACTTCTCATAGGTAAAACTGAACTAATGTGCATTTTATTTATTTATTTTTGGTTTAGGTAGTGATCTTTTGCTTTTTAAATCCACATGTTAATGTCTATCCATTGCATAATGTGATGAGTCTTCTGAGTCTGATTAATTTAACTCACTCTAATGATCTCCATGTCCATCCACTTTCCTGCAAATGTTTAGGCTTCATTATTTTTATGGCTGAATAAAATTCCACTATGTGTATGTACCATATTTCTTAATCCATTTATCTGTAAATGGAACTGTAGGCTGATTTTATATCTTGGCTATTGTAAATACTATAGTAATAAATATGGCTGAGCAAGTACGTATATGGTGGGATATAGAGTTGTTTGGGTACATGCCCAGGAGTGGTATAACTAGATCAATGTTGTACTACTGATTTTAGTTTAGTTTAGTTTTGTTGTATGGAACCTCTAAACTGAATTTCATCATGAATACACTACATTTTCATCAGCAGTGTATAAAGGTTTCCTTAATCCCTGCTTTTCACCCCAGCATCTGTTGTGTCTAATAGAACTTTAGAAACATTTTGTTTCTTCTCATTTGACAATGCTTGGTTGAAATGCGTTAGCCACCTACAGTCTTCTAAAGCAGAACCTTCCAAGTCCTCCTGCCAAAAGGATACACTCATTTGATAGATGGTTTCCTGTTTGTACACAGATGGAACACTGAAGTAAGCCTGGGACAGGATAAAGCCAATGTGTTAAGAGACAGGAAATTTTCCTTCTGAGTATTCAGGGGAAAAGGAGCATTGCTCAATGCACTAGGAATTCTACAAGAATGGTGGCCCCCTGAGATTAATTGTGGAGCCACTCTGGCCCACAATTAGTGTAATCTTGAAACTGCACCACTAAACAGTTACACTCTTCCTTTAAGACTGTTAACCTTTCCACCTGGGAGTTTTAAATGCAAATATTGCCTAAAATCAGTCCTTATGATGAAATCAAAAGCTAGGTGATTCCACACTGATTTAAATTAAAGTGAAACAGAAAGGTTGCAACATTTATGTATGATGTTCTGCAGCTGCTGGTATTGGTCACCAAAGCATTTGTTTCTGCATACTATTTAACTGTATGTTTGAATCTGTATCTAAATCAAAAGTAGAAAACAGTATTAAAAAGCATGGCCTAGCTACCCCATACCACAAAAAAAAAATAAATAAAAGAAAAAATAAAAGAAAAGAAATACACTAAAAACAAGTTAATTCCAATGTGGACAAACTGATATTTGGCCAGTAAGAGGAGGGCATGAGGGTAAAACTGCATGTGGTTCAACTCTTTGCCCCACTGTGGCTGAATAAAATTCTACTATGTATATGTACCATACACTGCTGACCAGGTGCAAAGAGAAATATGAGGATCTGAGAGTGCTCTGGGTTTTATTGCCAAAGGCAGCTGTGATGAACATTCCAGACCCTGGGGCATAAATTAGACAGAGCTGCCAGAAGGAACAATGAAAGGGATTCTAATAGTTCAGTTTGTATATAAAACTAAGCCAAGGAGAATGGAGTAAGCAGAGACTGTATTACTGCAATACATCTAATATGTTTATATATAATCTTTACCCTGAAACTCTCTTGACTACTTGTGGATCTATTTCAAGTGTCCGAGAGAGAGAGAGGATACCCCAGTGTCCAGGGTCCCTGTCTTTGGAGGATTAAAAAGAGAAGACACAACACAGAGCAACAGTCTTAATGTTCAATACAATACTTTAGTTGTTAAGTTTTGGTGATGCTGGGGGTGAATTCCAGAGTCTTGCATGTGCCAAGCAAGCCTTATATCACCAACGTGCCCTCCAGAGATAAATACTTTGTTTGACTACAACTTTTTTCATTTCCAACAGTGGCTTTTCTTTAAAACATGGATTCCCTTCCTAAAGTGATTTTTGTCAGAAGTAATAATAGTGATACTGTGGATATGAGCTATCGAAGCACAATTGTGGAAAATCTGCTAACTCACAGAAGATCAATTGTACTCATAAACTGAATATTCAGAAAGGGGTTGTTGTTTATTTGCTATAGAATTAAAAAGTGATTCTTTGGATCCTCATGGTAAATCTTTTCTTGGGATCTCTAAGATTATGAAGTTCAAATGTTGCATAAAGAAGGACATAAGATGCCATTAAATCAGTAACAGTACAGTGAGTAGAGCAATAAAATTCCTATAAACAAAATACAAATGTAACAAGGCAATAAAACCACCCAGCAAAATGCCACTGCTAAAACCTAAAACTTTGAAACTTCACACAAGGGAGTTGTATTCCCAAAGTAGCATAATGGAACATGGCCATTCAAAGCATTGATGTTGGTGCTAAATTGTCAGTAAAGCCAAACCTTCAAATAAGGTAAAATATTTTAGAGAGACCAAAGACTAAAGGAGACAGTTCAGACCTCAGGACCTGGAGATATTTTTTTCTTGGATAGAGAGGTCAGGTCTTTGTGTATAATTAGCCATATATTCCTGGGTATCTACATCAATTATCCATTTTTCAGGTTCCCTGTATCCATAAAGAAAACCTTCCAGAGCAAATGCAATACTGCTAAGATTACTACAGTGTGTAGGTCATCCTCACAACAGTCCCTCATGTGCATTGACAAAAACTAGTGAGTTAGTACATGAAAAAAATCAATGGAACTTACTTCATGCATAGCAATTCAATATTCAGATCCACTCTCAATGTTGTTCCTAAGCTTAATTTATCTTCAATGTGCATATAGAATGAATATGATGGATACCAGGATCAATCACCTTACCTAAAGACATTGTAGCATCAATCAATCCATCTGCATCTTTCATCAGTTCGATAATTCAGAAAGGCATGCTAGCATGGTGACTAACTCTAGAATTTTTGGAGCTACTTTTAAATCTCAAGTGGATCTCATAAAGGTTGTTTTATATGCAACTGAGTATGGAGAGAGGGTGTTCTGAGAAGATTCTTTCATGTTATAGAACAGGAGTTGAGAAACATTGCTTACAAAGCAGAAGGAAGTAAATATTTTAACTTTATGGGCCATATGGACTCTGTTGCATGTATTCAACTCTTGTTATTGTCTTGAAAGCAGCCATAGAAGTATGGCTATGTTCCACACCCCACCTTTTTTAACCAAAAAAGGAGATGGGAAGATCTATCCTAGGGGGTCATAGTTTAACATTCTTCATCATATAGAACAAATCATGAGATTTAGAGCAAAAGTGTGAAAAATGATTAGAATTTCTCTAAGAATATTTCCTTATTTGCATAGATTCAATGGAAACATCTATGGACAATCTGGAAGATAGGTACTCAATAAATCCTAGTTGTCTTTCTTCTAGACATGAAAAGTTTGCAATTACTGAATTAATAGGATTCCAATTTGACCTCAACAATATTCCATTGCTGTCTGACTTTGACTTGTCCCTACTAGGTCCTGCAGATTTCTGCCACATTTATAACAAATGTTGATCCTCCTATGCTCTACCTTCCTAGGGTACACTAAGGTGACCTCAGCCTTCAGTCTCACATTCTTGGCACTAATAGCACAGACATTTTTGTTTGTTGAATAGCAAGTTTGTAGAAAGGAGTTCCAAAATAAAGCAACAGACTGAAAGGTGTTGCTCATAATTCATTCAAAAACAATAATCTCCTTCCTTCCTTTAGCTTATTAATTAAAGTCTTAAAAAAAAAAACAAATGCTCTACACCCTTCCGCTTGGACAGGGCACACAGAATGGAAAAAAAAAAACTCTACTAAACGGACATGTGCAATTATGTCTATCAGATCCTTTTCATAAAATTTCTGAAAAGCAGTAACAGTCTGTTAAGTAGTCTTCAACAAATGTATTTAGTAAAAATCAGCTTTTTGACAGTGAAAATTGCTTACAGATGTTTGTTGAGTTAAAGGAAATATAGAGGCAACACAATTCAGAGAAAGGAAGCTATTTCTAATGGAAAGAGGAAACTTCTAGTCCAAAGATCATATTCATTACTTTCACTTGTACTTGGCACTTTGGTAAGTGGCATTCTTTCCAGTTTGTACCATAATTCCTGTATAGTGATGTGATGGAGAAATACAGAGTTGAGTTTCTATACAGGCTTGGTTTATTTAAGTGTAGTTGCTATCTGGTCCTCTGTGAAGCTTTTTACAATGAAATGCAGCCTGTGCTCTTCAGTATTTCTTCCAGTGAGTGAAACATACTTGATTACATTGATGATAAATTTTGAACTTGGAAGTACAAATGGACAAATGTTAACACAGTTCTTTCATTATGGAAGGTGCACAAAGGATAATTATGAAACCTCTTGTTTGGTTGTTGCTGCTTCAGAATCTGGGCAGAAGCTTGGAAACCGATTGCTGAATATCTGTATGACCCAAGGTTTACTATCCATACTTTAGGCAAATACCACAAATAGAGAATACGTTGTAGAAATTGGACATGTGAACTATGGTCACAATCAGGGAAAAGTTTCATGCTATCATTCCATCTTAGATTCTATGACTTTGTTGTTCCTGAAAAAATGTTAGGAGAATAAAATGGAAGAACAGATGATGCTTGATGAGAAATACTAGTGGGAAGTGTGGTAGTGAACAAGACAATATATGAAGACCACGAAGTGTGCCTACCCAAGTGCACTCTGAGCAACTAGAGATTAAAGACAACAGTCAAGTCCAAGAATCACTGCAACCAAAATGAAGAAAGCACAGGGTTTAGCTAACATGTTCCATTGGGAGTGAGACTAAGGCTTCTAAGCATGTATGAGAGATCCACCCTCTTCTGGAATTCTCCAGGACAGGCTGTAAAACTCCACACTAAGGGAGAGAGATACAGTAAGTCCCACATAAACAAGAAAGTTTTTCTTACAATGGTTTCACATGATCAGCTCTAGAGGAAGCTAAAAGGAGGTGCTGCCATAGTCATCATATTTGCTCTGTACCATCAGTGCCTTAGAACTAAACAAAGAATGTCTGACAGTGCTTTCTGTATTGACCATGGCCATTCTCAACTTCAGGGCCACAATCCACATATGAGTATTTGTGTCTGCCATATTGTAATGTCTCTATATTTTAGCAATAGCAGATAAATCTGCCTGAAAAAAAATGGAATCTATAAAACCAGACTAAAACGTGTGTGTGTGCGTGTGCACATCTGTCGATATGTTTGTGTGTTTCCTTGTCTAGAGACTCTTTGTTCTATTATTTGACCTCATTGTGAAGTTATTATTGACTTTCTAAAGAAATCATTCTGAAAGTTGAAGATCTGTACCATAGCAACTTTATTTTAAACTTGAGTTAAAGAAAATTTGAAAAAAATCTTAATCTCAATATCTATTTGTCTGTCTATCTGTCTATCTATCTATCTATCTATCTATCTATCTATCTATCTATCTATCTATCTATCTATCTATCTATCATCTATCTATCTCCTTTTTCCTCCATTCCCTTCTCCCTCCCTCTCTTTCCTTTTCTCATTCCCCAGCTGCTTAACCCCTCCATTACCTGAAAGGTCAGCTATATTTCTATATATAAGCCTGGCAGATCTTGCCTTCTCAACTTCCTACCTAGGAAACAGAAGGGTCTGTTCAGTGTGTAAGGATCAAGGCTGAGTAACAGCTGTGGAAGGCATCCTGCCAGGTAGTGGAAACACTACTTGCTTTAATTTTATAGCTAAGAACAAAGCCTTCTTATTGTTTAATAGGACCCTTAAAGGGAGGCCTCACTGGCATAGTTCTAATTTTTTTGAAACCACAAACAAGGGGAATTCTTTAAGGGTATTTCATGAAAAGCAGAAGGAAAAAGCCATATAATTCGGTAAACATTAAAGTGATCCTTCCTTCAGTAGCTAGAGGTTGATTCCAGGCTAGCATTTACATGTGTCCTTTATTCAGTAGCATTGGCTGCTACTATCTACCTGCACCTATTGTTGCATTCACAATAATAAGCTGTAATGGCGAATGCATGAAAAAAAGAAATGCACATACAGAACCCATCTTCCTTTAGGATGACATCACTTTGGCACCACTACTTTTGGATAATATGCTAAAAGAAGAATTAATTTGCACCAAAACCCAACAACTCCACACTTCCCCATGCAATCCCTATTTATAGGCTGCGAATACTGTTCAGTATTTGGATTTTACCAACCAATTAAGCCTGTTATGCAAGCTGCTTCCAGACTCCAAAAAAACAAAAGCTAGTGGTTTCCAGAATTCTTTGCAACAGTCTTAGCAGCAAAGGAATGATAGCAAGAAAAGAATGAGGCTACTCTTGTTTTTCTGTGAATGAAGGAAATACTACCAGCATACCCATGATGATACCTGAAGTAAGCATTATGGACTTTGGATGTCTTTTGGCTGTAGATTCAGAAAACGTGTTGTAGGTGTAGCGGTGTGTGTGTTGTGTGTGTGTGTGTGCATATATATATATATATATATATATATATATATATATATATATATATATATATATAAAGGAGCAAGAGAGTCTGTTATTAAAAAAAATACTGACTCATTTTAGACCTCTGTCACCTTAACAACTTTTTATATGCCAAATAATTTTCCGCAAATGTTTTCCCAACTCTAGTCAATCTGGCAATCAGATACAATTTGGATGCAAGAGAGCGCAAACTGAGCAGGGCACAGGGGTCTTATACGAGACAGTTTCTTCAACCAAGGACCATGTATGGATATGGCCTAGAACCCTGCTCAAATGTGGCCCATGGTAGCTCGGTGACCAACTGAAGACCCTAGTAAGGGAAACAGGGACTGTTTCAGTCATGAACTCAATGGCTGGCTCTTTGACCCTCCCCCAGACATGCCAGGAATTATCAGCCTGGCTAGATCCCGTGGGAGGACATTGCAGCCAGCACTGAGGAGACAAGATGATCTGGGATGGGATGGAAGGGGAGGAGGTCCTCCCCCGTTGGTGGACTTGGAGGGGGTAGGGAGGAGATGAGGGAGGGATGGGGAGAGTGGGAGGGAATGAGGGAGGGGGCTATGCCTGGGATACAAAGTACCTAACCTGTGATTGATATAAAAATAAATAAATTACATTAAAAAAGAGAGCACAAAGATCTAGAACAGTAGTTTTCAACCATCCTAATGCTGCAAACATTTAATACAGTCCCTCATGTTGTAGTGACCCCCCAAACATAAAACTATTTTCGTTGTCACTTAATAAATGTAATTCCGCTATATTTATGAAACATAATGTAAATATGTGTCTTCAGATGGTCTTAGGAGATCCTGTGAAAGGGTCATTAGAGCCCCAAAGGGTTGCAATCCACAGGTTGATAACCACTAATCGAGAGAATCAAAAGGAGATACAGGTTTACAATAAAGGTTTGGAAAGATCATCTGTGGCCTCTTATCATGGTTCCAGAATGCTCCAGATGGACGGCTGTCTCACAGTACTTTGCTTTTCTAATTCCATCCTCTGTTCCCATCCCATGCCAAATTCCTCAGTTTGGGCAAGGGCCTAGCAAACATGTTTACCATCCATAAGCTGTGTCTAGGGATCCGTGGCTACTGAAATCTGCCATTGCAGAACTACTTTTCTGATTATGAGGTTTTCTAGAAAGGGCACGTTCTGCTCTGTAGGGTGACAATTTCCCTGGGATGTAAATTTATACAAATTAGCTAGGGTGGGAGGACAGACAGAGAAATGCAGATGATGCCTTGGAAAATGTTCTTAGTGCACTAGGGGTCACTGGCAGTTATTACACCATTTCCTTGACATCTTAGGAAGCCTGGCATGGTTCCCAAGGAATCTTGCCAAATAGTAAAGGCCTAAAGATAGACTTACGGACCATGGGAATTTTTCTACAAGGAATGCATCTACACAAGTCATTAACTACATAGTTTCTCTTAAGCTTTTAAATAAATTTTATTATCTGCTTATAAATCAAATACATTTTATAAAATAAAAAACAATCACTCACAGGGAGTCCTTAAACTAGTGTTTGATTAATTCAAGCTGAACAGACTCAACTTTATTAAATAATCAATTCCATCTAGAAATCAGTTAACTACATTAATTATTAGAAGTGAGGTAATAAATATGGATCTATTTGCATTTTTCTACATGTAGACATCCACTTAGATCAGCATCACTTATTGAAGATGCTATCTTTTTTCCATTTTATAGATCCATATTTATTATCCTGCACAAAATTAAAGTCCAAGTGGATCAAAGACCTCAACATAAAGCTAGACACATTAAACCTCTTAAAAGCAAAAGTGAAGAAAAACCTTGAACTCATTGGCACAGGAGACAACTTCCTGTACAAAACACCAACAGCACAGGCTCTAAGATCAACAATCAATAAATGGGACCTCATGAAACTAAAAATGTTCTCTAAAGCAAAGGACACTGTCATCAGAACAAAATGACAGCCTACATACTAGGAAAGGATCTTCACTAACCCTATATCTAACAAATGCCTAATATGTAGAATTTATAAAGAACTCAAGAAGTTAAACAGCAAAAAATTGAGCAATCCAATTAAAAAATAGGGCACAGAGCTAAACAGAAAATTCTCAATAGAGGAATATTTAATGGCAGAGACACAGTTAAAGAAATGCTGAACATTCTTAACTATTAGAGAAATGCAAATCAAATGATCCTGTGATTTCACCTTACACCTACCAGAATGGCTATGATCAAAAAGTCAAGGGACAACACATGCTGGAGAGGATGTAGAAAAAGAGGAACCCTCCTCCATTGATGGTGGGAATCATTGATGGTGGGTAAACTTGTACAACCACTTTGGAAATCAGTTTGGTGTTTTCTCAGACAATTAGGAATAATGCTTCCCCAAGATCCAGCTATAGCACTCCTAGGCATATATCCAAACATTCTCAAGTATTAATTTTTTTTCTCAAGCATGTTTGTAGCAGCTTTATTTGCCATAGCCAGAATCTGGAAAAAACCCAGATGTCCCTCAACTAAGTATAAAGAAACTGGTACATTTACACAATGGAATTCTACTCAGCAATTAAAAACAAGGAAATTATGAAATTTGCAGGCAAATGATGGGATCTAGAAAAGATCATCCTAAGTGAGGTATCCCAGAAGCAGAAAGACACACATGGTATATACTCACTTATAAGTTGATATTAGACATATAATATAGGATAATCATACTAAAACCTGTACATCTAAAGAAGCTAAGCAAGTAGGAGGACCCTCAGTAAGATCATAATCCTCATTCAGAAAGGAAATGGGATGGACATCAGAAGAGGGAGAAAACAGGGAACAGGACAGGAGCCTGCCACAGAGGACCGTTGAAGGACTACCTAGCAAAGTATCAAAGGAGATGGTGAGACTCATAGCCAAACTTTAGGTAGAGTGCAGGGAATCTCATGAAAGAAGGGAGAGATAGGAAGACCTTGAATGAACAGGAGCTCCATAAGTACAACAACACATCCATAAAATCTGGGCAAAGGACTCTTCTGAGACTGATACTCCAGTCAAGGACCATGCATGGAGATATTCTAGAATCCCTAGAATCCCTGCACAGATGTAGCCCATAGCAGCTCAGTCTCCAAATGGGTTCCTTAGTAATGGGAACAGGGACTGTCTCTGACAGGAACTCAGTAGCTGGCTCTTTGATCACCTCCCCCTGATGGAGGAGCTGCCTTACCAGGCCACAGAGAAAGACAATGCAGCCAGTCCTGATAAACCTTGATAGGCTAGTGTAAGATGGAAGGGGAGGAGGACTTCCCCTATCAGTGGACTTGGAGAGGGGCATGGGAGGAGATGAGGGAAGGAGGGTGGGACTGGAAGGGGATGAGGGAGGAGTATGTAATTGGGATACAATGTGAATAAAGTGTAATTTATAAAAAAGAAATAAATTTAAGTAAAAGTGAGGTAAACATTCTTATACAAAAAAGAAATGCACATACCTTAAGGGATACCTCGATAGATTTTAATGAACAACACATTGAAGATATAAGACATTTCTATAATCTCCCCAAATACCCTCAAGCCCTTCTTCTAGGCAATGTTCACTCATATAATCATTGCTTATATTTTACCAACAAATTCCTGCAACATTTTAAACTGCACTTATAATTTTCACCATTAGTTTACGTTATGATCACTTCAAATTCTTAAAAGAATAAAATGAAAGCTTTAATAAGTTCTTTATCCACAAATCCTAAGTAGCTTGCTGTAAGTCTCAGAAATTAAATTAGAAACAGTGTAGAATGAAAGTGAAGTTCTCTGAAACATTTCAGTGTTGCTTTAAAATCATAGATGTAACTAAATTACATTTTAAATTGGATTATGAAAGCAAAATTTTGAAATTTTTTAATGTTTCATCTCTTAAACGCTATATATTATCAACATACAAATGTTTTAATATTAAATTATAACATGAAATATACATTCTATGGTATTATTTAGGTCTTTGTCTTATAGACATGTGCTAAACTTCCTTGGAAAAAGAAGAAATCAACTCCTTACAGGAAATTAATTTACAGTCTCAAAGAAGTTCAGTTAATCACGACTATGGTTAATGAACAAAGATTCAAGAATACTAAAAAAGACCTGATTACTTTCTGATTCTATTGATACCACAAATGTGTTGGTGTAATTATTGAGTGTTTGTGAAGGTCTGTTAGGCATAATGTGAGATTTCTACCAGGGATCTGTCATTCCAATCACTGCTTTTATTATATCACCTATTTTGGATAGTTTACTTACATAATGCTTTCTCATTCATATTTTTCCCCCAACTCATTTTGTTGTGTTGAACAGCCTGGACTGACAGTCACAATGTAGCCCAGGATGCCTTCAAAGTAATAGTCCTCTTGCTTTGTTCTTGTGAGTGTGGATTACAGGTATGCACCACCATGACTGGCTTAACTCATTTCTTTATTAGTTTATTTTTTGCTATGTCTGGCTTCAAGCCACATATCTATGGCCAATATCATAATGTTTATATTAAAAGGCTATTGATATAATTATATTAGAAAGTGACTATAAGATCTTGCAAAGTGTCCATAATTATTTTTAGGTTACATTTGTACAAATCCTATTACTTTTGCTTTCCCTATTCTAATATACACTTGGTTTTGGAGATGTATTTACTTTATAAAGTAACATTCTCCTCCTGACACCAGCATGTATGTAGGAGACACCATCTTCCCAATCTTTTGGGAAGACAGAAGGACCTATGATGACCTAATAGAACCTTGCCTAATCAGAGCATTATGTCTTCATGAGAGTTTATCACTGTTCATATAGGAACTTGATCTTATATATAGTAAAAATAGTTTTTTAAATCAGAGTAGAAGTTCTACCATACATTCCAGGCTTAGAACTTGTCTCACTTAGGTATAAGAACCAATGTATGTTATTCATCACCTAGAGCCTTTTGCACTCAGGGGAAACCACAAGCTCTTTAAATAGCTGAATTTAAAAATTCATATTTCTATTGCAAACAAACAGTGCTTCTCTTGTTAATAGGAATTTTATATGAATGACTCAATTATTTTGATGTGGGATTTTAAAATTGGAATAAGGTTCTTCAGTTTTTCCCACACGTGGCAATTAAAAATGAAAGTCAGTGAATGAAGTACAAGATATGTCCTGTGTTTCTAATAATGTATTATTATTTTACATACAAAATAATTTGGCTTGATCATTATAAGAAGACATTTTGATACTAATTAATTGAAAGAAATCATTGAAAGTATTAAATATAGAAGCAAAAAATAAGTTGGATAAGTTACTTAAAGAATGTAGCATTATTTGATCTTAGGCAAAAGGCTGAGAAGCCATGTCATGAGAGTGAGCCTGCCTTCAACCCTGCCTGCAGGGCCAGGAACCAGAGGCCTGGCAGCCCAGACACCTAGGATAAAACTTATCTGGCAAAAATGAAACAATTCCTAATGATATTCTGCTATACTCATACACAGGACTAAGAGAGGCTCCATCGAGGAACTAAAGGGAACAGATGGAGAGGCCCGCAGTTAAACATTAGGCAGAGCTCCTTGGTGAATTCTACAGAAATGGAGAAAGAAGGATTGTAGGAGCCATAGGGGTTAAGAACACCCCAAGAAAACCTACAGAGTCAATAAACCTGGACTCATAGTGAGTCTAACCTAGGCTTTATGCATACATGTTATGTTTGTGTAGCTTGGTCTTGTAGGACTCCTAACAGTGGAAGCTGGGGTTATTGTTATTTTGCCTGTTTGTGTTTGTTTGTTTGTTTTTGTTTTTTGAAGGAACACTTTTCCTCCTACTGGGTTGCCTCTTCCAGCCTTAGTATAAGAGAGGAGCCTAGTCTTGTTGCAACTTGATATACCATGTTTAGTTGATGTCTCTGGAGGGCCTGCCACTTTCTGAAGGGAAATTAAGGTGGAGTGGATTAGAGAGGGTGGCAAGTAGTGGGAAGAACTCGGAGGAGAGGGTGGAGGAAAAACTGTGCTCAGGATACAATGTATGAGATAATTTTAAAAAATAAAGGATTGTTGCGCATTGTTCTCATATCTCTGAATGAAATGAACAGGAGCCATGTGGAAGACAAACATCTACCTGCTCAATATGGGCACCTTCTTTTATATTGGACTTGCTCACCTGAATCCATCCAGCTAAGTTCATCTTATGTGAAAGCTGAGTTATAGCTAATTGCAATAGTCATTTAAAAGTGTATCACAAACTGCTCCTATTATTCTTGTGTGTTTTCATGTGTATATTTGCGTGCCCAAGGGTGTAAGCATACCTGTGAAGGCCACAAGTCAATGTCAGGCATCTTTTTCTATTTTCTCTACCTTATTGTTTGTTTCTCTCTCTCCTCTCTCTCTCTCTCTCTCTCTCTCTCTCTCTCTCTCTCTCTCTCTCTCTCTCTCTCTCTCAAATATATATATGATCTCTCACTGATTCAGCTAGATTAACCAGGCAGCACGCTCCAAGGATCTGCTTGTTTCCACTTGCACTAGTCACAGCTGACACTAGGATTACAGATGTGCACTGGCATGCCTTGCTTCTGCATATGTACTGGAGATCCAAGCTCAGCTATTCATGTTTACATGTCATGCACTTTATCAGCTGAGTCATCTATCAAGCCTCCCTATTCCCAGTATTTTTTATATCATGCCAGAAAAATCTGCACTCTTTTAGCTACCCAATAGCTTACTCTTTCAAGAGAATGAGGTTGCATGTAGAGTAGTTTAAGGGAGATACTACAAAGAATCCTAGAATTAAGGGCTGGAGAGATGGCTCAGAGGTTAAGAGCACTGCCTCCTTTCCCAGAGGTCCTGAGTTCAATTCCCAGCACCTACATGGTAGCTCCCAACCATCACATAATGAAATCACATGCAGGCAGAACACTGTATACATAATAAATAAATAAATCTTAAAAAATAAGAATCCCAGTGTTGTGTAGCAAAACATTAGGACACAATAGAAAAATGATACTTTTCCCTTCCTTCCTATTCTTTCTCAATCACTGAGCCCTATTTTAGGTTCAATTTAGCAAGTTCAATTTTGCGAGTGGTCAAACTCAACTCTGTGCCACCTGGTAGGATGCAGAATATATAATACAAACCTTCATCATACTCACATTATAAAGATTAACAGGTGATGACAATTTTGAATGTTGTTTTTAACATTTCAAAGCTTAAACTTAGGAATGTTATGAAAGCATTATAAATTTAGTCATAAAATTATTTCCTAATTCTAGAATATCTGATCAATTTTGTTGGTATTTTCTCTCTATCATCATGAATCTCAAGAAAATAAAAGGATATAATTGTTATGGATAATTTTTAACCTCAAGAACATTGAATACCTTAGCTTATAATGTCTCTTCAGGGCTCGCTGCAATGTCCTCTTTGGGATCTAACCTAGGATCATATGGAAGTGGGGAGATCCTCCCCTATCAGTTGACTTGGAGCGGGGCAGGGAGGAGATGAGGGAGGGATGGGGAGAGTGGTAGGGAACGAGGGCTACAGCTTGGATACAAAGTATATAACCTGTGATTAATATAAAAATAAATAAATTACTTTTAAAAAAGAACATTGAATACAAGTATGCTAGATATTTGTTTTGGAAACAATCACTTAAGTTTCCATTGTGAAAAAATGATTTTATTTCTAACAGAAATTTTAGTAAGCTTGGTGGCAGAAACTACATATAGTAATATACATAATGTACCCACAAAATGAACTTTTTCTGAAATGATGAAGTTTAATATAGACCAGCAGTACTTTTGCACTTGTGTCACAGGAATTCTAAGTCCAGAACCCGAGAACTCTATTTCAATAAAGTAGTGGCCATAATAGGATTTACAAATGCTGACAATTATCCAATCACATCATCACCTTTTCAGAGCTCTATGAAGAAATGGAAATTGGCTGATATGGTTTAATAAGACCCCAAAGACTAACCCAATAATTCCTAACAGCATCCTGGCAGGGTATCAAATGGACTAACAATTTTAAATACAACTTTAGATACTCAGGTTGCTCACCACAGGATCTAGTTCATCCATGTAACACATGTCTGCAAGACTTAAACAGCATGTGTTTGTATGTGGGTGTGGGCGCACGCGCGTGCCTGTGCATGCATGAATGTGTGAGCATATGTGTATTTCGATGCTGGCCTTTATCCAATACTCTGGATAAAGCAATATCCATTGTCATCACAAAGAGAGAGTGCTTTCACATTAGATAATGGCACAATTGATTTTAGCAGAAATTATTATCTTTTCTTTACAAATTGGCACCATTTCAAGGTTTACAAATAATGCTTTTAAGACTTGATCAATGGTTTAAAGCTTTCCACACATCAGTCCATCCATCTTAACAAAGTATTCTTTGCAATTTCTAACATATTTGAAGATAATGTATCTCTATCAATCCTTGTAATTTATATATCCCAATACTGTAACAATGCTCTAATGAAAAAAAAATCTTCATTCACTCACAAAATGTCTGGTGCTCCATATGTCGATACTGGGAAGCCACAGAAGGCCAGGAAAGGAACAAACTTTCCATTAAAAAAAAAACTAAGGGAGAAAAAAGAAGCCACATAGAATTTGAAATGTGAGTGAAAGCTGATTATACACCAGAGAGATGGCTTGTTGTGTAAGTGAGCTTGCTGCCATGCCTGAGGACCTGAGTTCCATCCTTGGAGTCCACATGATAAAGGGAGAGAACCAACTGCCAAAACTGTTCTCTGATCTCCACATAAGTGAATAAGTGATACAGTAGCATGTACATACCCTGACAGATGCACACACACGCGCACACACGCACACACACACACACACACACACACTTATCTTTTTTAAAGTTTATTACGTACAAGGCAATATTTTTTCATCTGTTTCTTTTGTTTTGTTTGGTTTGGTTTTTTGAGACATGGTTTCTCTGTGTAAGAGCTCTGGCTGTTCTGGAATTCATTCTGTAGATGGGGCTGGCCTCAAACTCACAAAGATCCGCCTGCTTCTGCCTCCTAAGTGCTGAGATTAAAGGTATGAGACACCACCACCTGGCTAAAAAAGGCAAGATTAGTCAAAAAGGCCAAAGCCAGCACGCTGAAAAGTTGTTGGATTAGCCCTTGAACAACAACAACAACAACAACAACAACAGAAAAGGTTAGTCAGCTGGGCCTCTATCTTCCTGAAACAGCAATGAGAATTGGCCACAATTTTCTACTTGTTCTTCATTAGTATGTCAGTATGGATAGTCACTGCCACCAACATTTCCCCCAGGTGGGCTTTTATAATGTTATATTTGCTACAAAAAGAAGAGTAATGACTCTCAGGTATTTTCTTAAGTAATAAAACAGGTTTTCTGATTTTTCAAAGAAAATTAGAAGAATGTAATAATGAAAGCTTTAATCCATATTTGACCTACAAAAGGTTCTACAGCTAGTTCTTTTTAAAAATTTAAATAGATACTTTTTCCATTTTTGTGTGTGTCAGCATTTCAGTATTTTGCCCAGGCAACAAACCATCCTCCTTCCTGAGAGAGAGACAGAGACAGAGACAGAGAGAGAGAGAGAGAGAGAGAGAGAGAGAGAGAGAGAGAGAGAGAGAGAGAGAGAGAGAGAGAGAGAGAGAGAGAGAGAGCACGTATGTGTGTGTATGTATGATGTTCATGTGTGTGTGTGCAATCATATCCAGTTCCTGACCCAAATTTTGATCACTTCTCATAAGCTTGTTTTATGCTCTAGATAACAGTAACTCCAAACTTGACCTAAGGGAGCTTTTACTGTAATCCTCTCCTGGAGGAAACAAAGCAGAACAGTTAAAATCTATAGTTAATAGAGCCTCAGACATCAAATTAACACAAACATTTGTTGGGAGTCTCTCTGAAGTTGCTCTTTCAGTGCCTCTACTTCCCAAGTCCCAAACTGCTTTGGGCTTTACACTCTTTTTCCTCTAGTTTTTGAAAAATTCAGCACGTACACAATCATAAGACCATTTTATTTGCTTGCCCTCATTTGTTAAATAAGTTATTAAAACAATGGTGGAGGGAGATGCAGATCTTCAAGGGCTTCAATTTTTTTTTAAGAAAAGCAGAAGTGAACCCCCAGGAGGATGGGTGGGCGTATGAGGATGTAGCATTTCCTTCTAAGGCCTGAGAAGGAATTCATTGATTGAATTTACAACAATAAGGAGGCACCTCTATGCTGTGAGTTTTCTTAGGCCTAGCTAGCATGGGAGTGTTATTTTCCCTTGTATTTAGACTCAGAATACAAGGACAACTTCAGGAAGAGGAAAAGGAAGAAGTACAGTCTAGGAACCTAGGATGTGAAGCAGGAAATCCTTTTCCACTGCACTGATTTAAAAGAATAGCTTGCTGGTGACCAATATATTCCACCATCATTCTGTAGTTCACTTAATACCATGGTGTTTTCACATGGATGGGTGATTATTTTGCAGGAAATTAAAATGAATAGAACAAAAAGAAATAAAATGGAAAGGACGGGAATGAATATGACTAGTCCTTGGTTTAGGCACCAAATGAAGAAACAAATGAAATAAAAAGAAAGGGCCTCTGGGACAGTTCACAATGGGGGAGGGAAAGAGACAGGAGAAAAAGAGGAACCAGGTACAGCTGCTAGGAGGCTCAAAGGTACAAAGAAAAAGAGTAACTAAAATGGTTGGATTATATAGGGAAGAGAAGCCCAGCACTGTGGGGTAGAGAGTTCAGGTTAGGGGGTGGAGTATGCCAGCCATGAAGGCCCTGTAACAGTAAGGGATGCAGGGTGAACTTGGGGTCCAGGTCTGCTTTCATATGTTAAATAAGCACCTCAGTCATTTGTCCCAGGTTTGAGATCTAACACATATTATTGTCCAAATAGCTAAAAATATCAAATCCTGAAATGAGTAAAGGTTTTCATTTGTAAGTATGAAGCCAACACAATGTACATGCTTATTGAATTGCCATTGAGCCTTCAAGAATCAATTTCAAACCCATAAGCAAAATAAAATGCTTCCCAACTCCCATCTCTCTAAAGCTATTCTCTACCTATCTTTCCTTCATGCATGCCTTCAATTTTTTCTACAAACCACATGCACGCATGCACACACACACAAACACATGCAACTTATGCATGCACACACTCCTTTATGTCTTTATTTGCTGTGTGAGCAGTGCTGCTTCTTTCTCCATTAGCAGTACCGTTCCTAAAGACATGCTCAGATCTTCTCTTGTCTTTCCCAATGGCCAACAGAAACTAATTTCTCCCTTCTCTGAAAATCTGAAGTATGTAATCCATACTCCTTGTGGCAGTAACAGTTTTCTATTGTGTTCTTGGTGCTCTTCTGTCTTAGTTAAGATGAGTCCTTGATGAGAAAGGACTTTAGCACCTAATAAAGTGCGCCACACATGTGCACACATGTAGATCCTCCATTTCCACTAAAAATATGAACAAAATAGGTCCTTCAGCAAATTAAATTAACAGATTCCTGGCCAAACCTTATACTTTCATCAGCAGTATTTGTTGAGTTAATACAGCTCATCAGTCAACAGTCTCCAGAACAGAAAAATTACAGTAAATAAAACTGTGCAAAACTTGGAAATAATGCCAAGGAGAAGAATCAGAGCTTTCTCATGTCATATCAGTGCATCTTCTGTGAAGTCAGCCTGGCCAGGGTCACACAATTTTCCAGACTGTGGAATTTCTGTTTGTTATTAATTAGGGCTTACACTCTGCAAAGACCAATGTTAGAAAAAAAAAAAACAGAATACATACAAGTTACCTTACTCAAATATCAAGGAAAAAGCTGTAATTTCTTGTGGGTTATTAGCTAGTTTTGCATCTAATTTGGGTCCGTCATTCTCATAATCTTTTTCTTTACTACTCTCTGCCCCCATTTACACATACCAGGCTATGATATCCTCTTTTGTTCAAAAGAGGTTTTATGACCCTGATGGTACCTTCATTAATGAGTCCTATGTGGACTCATTCAGTTATTACAGGAAAAGGTAGAGATCATGATTTTAAAAAAGTATTCTTTAAGAATATTAATAATTAGGACAAGCTAGAGCCAGTAGCCAATGCCATTAATCCTGACACTCAGGGAGACAGGGGCAAGCAGATCTCTGTGAGTTTAAGGCCAGACTGGTCTACAAAGCAAGTCCAGGACAGCCAAGGACACACAGAGAAACCCTGTCTCAAAAAATGAAAGAAAGAAAGAAAGAAAGAAAGAGGATAAATGTAATAATAGGTACTGCTACTACCATTTTTCTATTTGTAAATAATTATTTAATTTCTATTTAGAATACATTTCTTGAGTCCCATATTTAGTCACCAATAAACATTATTTCCACTCCAAAGAATTTACAAAAAAGCAGAGAAAGACAGAAATACTCTTAAACTTTGTTAAGAATCACTTCTAATGTCATCTATGCCTGTTTGTAAGTTGGTCATAATCAATTCCGTGATAGTTTTCTTTTTAAAAATTAGTATCTCAACTAAAATAATATATGATTCCTTGAAATAAGAAATAATATGGTAGTGAATTTCTTGAATTTGCCTCTCATCTGAAATTACTGAACAAGTTAGAGTGTAATTTTATATCACACTACAATGAATAACATTTTGTAAATTCAAGTCATACTAAAATTGCATTAAGAACAATACATTAGTTTTGAAATTATTACCAGCCACAATGGAAACAAGACACTAATGCTTTAAGAAGCAACTAGCTGAAATTGAATGAAATAATCACCCAGTCCACAAAGATTTACCATAAAGCACAGGTGATTGCTTTTTTGTTGTTTGTTTGTTTTTTACTAAAGAGAAATGATTCTTATTATCCAAAACATCAAATGTCATCAATCACTAAAATAAAAGATGGCACATGGATCATTGTATTTTTTCATCCTTTTATTCATATAATACATATTTATTTTGCTCTGAACTAATGAAACTATTATGCTTCTTTATGATTCTTTCCCATGTTGTTTTATTAACAAGGCACAGACAAATTCAGTTTTAGTAGATCAGAAAGGTCAAAGTTGTGGAACCTGCTGTTTCTGTCACACTGTAAGCTTCATCTTAACAGCCTGAAGGGTAGGCAGGATGATCACTCAGTGCCTAAGAGAAGGGATCTATGACCTAAATCCAGTGGCCAATCCTTTCAACTTCCTAGACGCTTTTTCATTTTCCTTCCTCTATATATTATACCATGCTCATTTTTCATTTTCCTTCTATATATTATACCATGCTCATCAGGACTAAAATGATGAACAGTTAGAACGAATGATTCAGGAAGGGGAAAACACCCCGTTTGCTATTCCTAAACACTACTGTAGAAACACATAACAAATTCGGAGCTTAAAAAATTCACCAACATACTTGTTTCTCAGTAACCAATTCTAAATTTCCAATCAGTTTTAGATTTCTAATCACGAACAGGGGGCTTATAAGTAAAAGCAAAACCTTCATGAACACAAAATATTTTAAGCTTTACTCTAATTCTCCAGTGTTTGTTTAATAGAGATGCTTTTAAGATAATAGTATCTGAAAGCTTATCTTGATTGTGCTGAGAAATCTACTGTAATAAAAACCATTGAGTGACATGAAATAAGTTGACATTCCCAAATCCTGGAGTATTTTTTAGTACAGTTCTGAAATCTATAGGACAAGCTCAAGTCTTGACTCTTCTATAAACTCTATAAGCTCTCAGCCAAATTATGTTCCTGTCTCATTTGTGTGTGTGTGTTCATCTATGTGCACTGATCCACATGTGTACATGTGGAAGCCAAAAGACAGCCTGTTTTCATTCCTCAGACACCATTCTGGCATCCACTTTTTCTCTTTTTAGAACAAGGTCTCTCTTTGGCCTAGAACTTGTCAAGTATGCTAGTGTGACTGATCAGTGGGGATCTACCTGCCTCTACTTTCTTGGCTCAGCAACTACATGCATGCACCACCCTGAATGGTGATTTGTTTTTATTAATTTAGGTTTAATTAATCTAAGGTTTGAACTCGGGTCCTCTCACTTATAGGTCAAACACTGTAATTCCAGGGCCATTTCTTCAGTCCCTACTTCTTTCTTCCCTATTTAAGTTCCAAGGGAGAAAAAAAATGGAGAAAGACAGCTAAAATTAAGGGACATTTGAAGGGCAGTATGAAAACCTGGTTTCATACAGTAGATGATTCCTAGATTATACAGATAAATGTAGATAAATCTACATGCAGTTGCCAAATAGTTGGGGAGTCTCAACTAGCCATGTCTTTTCACCAAACTAAGCATCCAGTAACACAATTGGGTTACATCTAATTAAGTTTTTGGCCAAAGGGGTCCAATGAGAAATGCCCAAACATCCCAGGCTGTTGCCAAGACTATAGGTTGTTCTCTACAAATTGACAGCAAAGCGCCGTGGCTGAAGACAACTCATTGAACATGGATGGAGAAGGCGATCTGGTGCCTACATGGAGCCTTCACTCCTACATTCTAGCATCTTTGATACAATAATGCATTCTACATGCTACAAAAAGAAAAGTGTAAATACCAGGCCAGCCACAAACCTTTTAATCTACAATGTTGTTCTGCTCGCAGGAAATGCTAGGGCAATGGTGGCACAAAATTTGTGGGAATAATCAACCAATATCTTGTTTGATTTAAGGACCACTCTACAAAATGGAACCTACATATAATACTAAATATTGCAGGGACCTAGGATAAAACAAAATACTACTGTTCAAAAAGTTTAGCAATACAATGATTCCCAATGGTATTCTGCTATACTCATAAATCAGTGCCTTGCTTGGTCATCATTAGAGAAGTTTCTTGCAACAAATGGGAACAACTACACAGAACAACTAGACATTACACAGAACATTCAGCCCTAAATGAAATGTCTGCATCAAATCCATACCATTAGGGCTCAAGGAACCCCCACAGAAAAGGAATCAAAAAGAGTGTAAGAGCCAGAGGGCATGGAAAACACCAAGAAAACAAGAGCTTGTAAAGCAGTGGTACTCAACATGCTGTGACCCTTTATTATATTTCCTCATATTGTGGTGATCTCTCCAATCATAAAATTATTTTGTTGTTACTTCATAATTGTAGTTTTGCTACTGTTATGACTCATAATGTAAATATCTGATATGCAGGATATATGATATGAGATCCCCAAAGTGGTCCTGACCCACAGGCAAGAACCACTACTCTAAATCAGTATGATCAAAGCTCATATGAATTCACAGAGACTGAAGCAGAATGCACAGGGCCTACACAAGGACCTCTGTGTGTGCATATATATAATGAAGTCCAGTTTAGTGTTTTTATGAGATTCTTGAGTGTGTAATGACTGGGCATCTGATTCTTGTGGCCTCTCTTGGGCTTTTTTTCTTCTGTTTGTTGTCCAACTCAAATGTTTTAGTTTCGGTTTTATATCATCTCATCATATCATATCATATTATATCATATCACATTTAAAAGATTTTAAAACGTTCTCCTTGCCACATTCACCAATCTATGATATGATAAATGTCTAATTTGCATTTTACGTGATAGTAGGAATGAAAACAAAATGTAATTTTTACCTGTATCCTGTCACTGATTTAAAGTTATTGTTGGATTTTCATTGGTCGGTTGAGGAACATCGCTTTGAAGCTGGAATGGGGCAGGAATGAAGTAGAAATGTAGGACAATGGAAACCCCCAGGAATCTGAGGGTGACTCTAGCTAAGACTCCTAGCACTGGGAGGTATGCCCTTTCCTCCCTCTTTCTTTTCTCTAGTCTCTCCCAGGTATCTTCCCTCCAGTCACTTCATGGCCTCACACTCTCAAGCTAATAGCCTCTTTTTCTTTGATTACTATTGCTATATACATATATATGTATGAACATGTATATGTACAAATACATAAATGCACTTTGATGAGTCTGAAAAAATACATTGTCTCTCTAAACATGGATATTAGGTGGAGATGAACTTGTAAGCATTCAAAGCTCAAATTGGCTGAGTATAGAGGCATCCTACATATCTGAGCAGAACAATTTTCTCAAGATCCTTTTCTTACTTTATATTGATCTTTTAACCAATTGATACATAATAGATAACAGGCAGATAGTAGCCTCCAGCATCTGTTTCAAAATGTACCAGACTCTGAAATTCTGAGATGAATTATATTTGATCCATATTTTCAAAGACTCTACATTGTAATTGGAAAAGATGGAATCAATATAAAAAATACTGATTTAAAAAAAACTCCTTCAAATTTTATTGATAAAATATTTTGACTTGGAGAAAAGAGACATGACTCTAGTACAGAAAGCAAGACAAATACAATTCAATTGGCTCTCAAGTTGTGACTGACTGAACTTGCTTTAGCAGCCTTAGTAAACTTACAATACACTTTCTAAATTGTGTTGGGGGGGGCTGTTCTTTGTGAAGCTGATTAAAATCTACAGTATTAAGAATGGCAGCCTTACCAGGCCACAGAGGAAGACAATGCAGCCAGTCCTGATGAGACCTGATAGGCCAGGGTAGAGGGAAGGGGAGGAGGACCTTCCCTATCAGTGGACTTGGGGAGGGGCATGGGAGAAGAGGGAGGGAGGCTGGGATTGAGAGGTGACAAGTGAGGGGGCTACAGCTGGGATACAAAGTGAATAAACTGTAATTAGTAAAAATAAATAAATTTTTAAAGGAAAAAAAAGAATGGCATGAAATAAGTCCAGGGGGACTTACAAACTTCCAGTTATTTCTAATTTCATTTGCTATATATTAACTTCTGTAAAATATTTACTATAAAGATTTTTCTTTATTCCAAATAATTTTATTATTATTATTATTATTATTATTTATTACAATTTATTCACTTTGTATCCTGGTTGTAGCACCCTCCCTCCCTCTTCTCCTCCTATACCCCTTCCCTAGTCCACTGATAGCGGAGGTCCTCCTCCCTCATTATCTGACCCTAGCCTATCAAATCACATCAGAGCTCTCTGGATCCTCTTTCTCTGTGCCCTAGTAAGGCCACCATACCAGGGGGAGGTGATCAAAGAGTAGGCAATCGAGTTCATGCCAGAGATTGCCTCTGCTCCTCTTACTATAGGGCCCCTATGAAAACCGAGCTGCCCATGGGCTACATGTCAACATCAATAGACTCAACGCTCCAATAAAAAGACAAAGACTAACAGAATGGTTGCAGAAACAGGATCCAACATTCTGCTGTATTCAAGAAACATACCTCTGCAACAAAGAAAGACACTAACTCAGGATAAAGGGCTAGAAAAAGATTTTCTAAGCAATCAGATCTAGAAAACAAAATGGAGTAGGAATAGCAATATCTAATAAAATAATTTTATTTCAATTTTATTTTATGTGTATTGGTGTGAGGGTGTCAGATCCTCTGGAATTGGATTTATAGACAGTTGTGAGCTGCCATGTGGTTGCTGGAAATTGAACCAAGGGCTTCTGGAAGAGAAGCCAGTGTTTATAACCCCTAAAGCCATCTCTCTAGCCTGAGATTTTTCCTTTAAAAATATTTATTTTAGTATTATTATTTGTGTTTGTGTATACATGAATGTGTGTGTGTGTGTGTGTGTGAATGAGGGTGCCTATGGAGACAAGAAGAGGGAGCTGGAGTTTTAAGAGATTATAAGCTATTGCCTTGGCAAGTGTTCTTATGAGTTAAACTATCTCTAGAACCCCAAGAAAGATTTCTCCTTTAAATTGAGTTAAGAATTGAGTGGACAGAAAAAAATCCAAGCTAGCACTTTTCATCTGAAATACACCATGGGGGGAGAGGGTGGATACTCACTTCAACATGTTGACAGGTTTGGATGAGTTTAGCCAAAAGGGTCTCCAGTTCTGTGTTCCTCTTAATAAGGTTGGTGAGATTACTCTCCAAGTTTTGCTGTTTAAAAAAGAAAGAGAGATATGTTATCTGCATACTTGTCTACTTTAGTATGTATAAAATTAATCTTCAAAAAAGGGATAGAATTTCAGAAATCTTAATGCTACTAATATGCTACTAATTTTTTTCAAGTACTTACAAATTTAAACTAGATTTTTGAAAGTTGTATTTCAAAGATTCTTCTAGATATATTAAAATTTTGTGTTTCTCCCCAAAGCAGAAAGAAACATATAATATATACTCACTTATATAGACCTATAGGATAGGAAGGTCATGCTGAAATCTATACACCTAGAGAAGATATACAATAAGGAGGACCCAGGTTGGTATGATCAATGCTCATGTAGATAAACAAATGGGATGGACATTGAATGGAGGATAAAACAAGCAACAGGACAGGAGCATACCAAAAAGGGCTTCTAAAAGAATCAATATAGCACTGTATCAAAGCAGATATTAAGACTCACAACCAAGCCTTCGGCAGAGGGCAGGAAATAATAATAAAAATAGGGGAAGTTAGTAAGACTTGGGGAGAACAAGAGCTCCACAAAGACCAAACTGAGCAGGGCACAGGGTTCTTTTACGAGACAGTTTCTCCAACCAAGGACCATGTATGGATAGGGCCTAGAACCCCCGCTCAGATGTAGCCCATGGTAGCTCGGTGTCCAACTGAAGACCCTAGTAAGGGGAACAGGGACTGTTTCAGTCATGAACTCCATGGCTGGCTCTTTGACCCTCCCCCATACACGCCAGGGAGTAACAGCCTGGCTAGATCCCAGGGGAGGATACTATAGCCAGCCCTGAGGAGACAAGATGATTGGAGTCGGATGGAAGGGGAGGAGGTCCTCCCCTGTATGTGGACTTTGAGGGGGCGGGGAGGAGATGAGGGAGGAATGGGGGGAGTGGAAGGGAATGAGGGAGGGGGCTATGCCTGGGATGCAAATTACCTAACCTGTGATTGATATAAAAATAAATAAACTACATTAAAAATTTTGTGTTTCTATAATTTTACTGTGTTAACTCATTTACATTTAATTAGAAATTTAGCAGTAATTTACTGATAGATCCAGGCCTAGGGAGAAAGTACATAGTTTGACATTTATCCCTTTGCCTTAGAAAGAAGTGGTAATAATATCAAGAATGTACTCCTACATTATATCGTTTAGTTTTAGCATTTTTAGATTTACCAATTTATGGGTAGGATGTGGTTAACCTTTTAGAAGCAGATTTGAATTGACCAGCTACAGTTAAAGAATATGGCAATTTATAGCATTTTTAAGGAGTTCTTGTCACACATATGTCACACACATATCTCATACTTCCCAATCATAATATATCGTATCCTCTCTGTTTCTTTTTTTTTTACTCTCTATCTGTGCAAATGTCCTTGAACCCTATATTCACACCATTTAGCATCTTAATATATAGCCATTCCTTAAGCGTATCAAATTGACAGTTTCCTAGAATAAATATTTAATCATATTTTTGACCACAATAACCATCTGCTGTGAGTAGGAGTCATTAAAATTTCTCCATTCCTCTTTTTTTCCATGTGTTCTCCATTTATACTATCCTTTCACTTATTATCTATTTACAAATAAATACATATTAAGACTTTAGTAAATGTCAGCGCCTGAGAGAGACACTAGGGACAAAAAATAAAATGTCCTCTTTCCTATTTATACGGAGGTCCCTATGTAACTGGGAAAGAGAGGGCTGGCTAGAAGTGAAGGATAGGAGAGAGCTTATAGCTGCCTGAAGGTATTCAAGATGATGAAATCTTACAGCTGAGGATAGACACACAGTGGTGGAGTTTTTGTTGGACAAAAGTATTAACTTCTTAGAAGATGAGACTCAGGTAGACCTGATAATGTAGAAGAATCCTGCATAAAAAGGGATGATATGACAAGATCAAGGAGGAATGAAAGGAATGAAACACAGCAAAAACAAGAGATAGTGGGAAATTTTATGAACAAGATATAATATACATTTGATTTGTAATGCCATCTAGCAAAGAAGACAGAGACTGTGGGTATGGGTCAGTGGTATAGCACTCAAAACAAAAGAAAAACAAGCAACAACAAAAACATTTCACTCTAGAATTTATGAAAAAATTTAGTCTATTTTCCTTACCTAAACTTTTCACTCAGAAAGGTACATTAAGGAAGATAATTGTTTTCAATTTATATTTAATATGAGTGTGCGAGAAATAGAAATCTCTGATTAATTTTTTAAAATAAATTTAATTATTTACTCTGGCATTTATCTTATTTTTATAGGTTTGGGAATTTGTATTTGCTTGTTTGTTTGATATGTAGACTTGTTTTGTAGCCCAGGCTGTCCTCAAACTCTCCTTCCCTATGTCTTAGCAACTCAAATGCTTGCATTACAGGTGGGAACCACCATACTATGCTTTCATAGTAATTTTTATAATGAGCACATTTTTGTTTCCTGTAGGTTCTTTATCATATATCTCTTTTCTTGTTGAAATGTGTTCTATTGACTGATACTCCAACCAAGGACCACGCATGGAGATAACGTAGAACCACTGCACAGATGTAGCCCATGGTAGCTCAGTCTTCAAGAAGGTACCCTAATAAGGGGAACACGGACTGTTTCTGACATGAACTCAGTGGCTGGCTCTTTGATCACCTCTCCCTGGTGGGGGAGAAGCCATATAAGGCCACAGAGGAAAACAATGTAGCCAGTTCTGATGAGACCTGATAGGCTAGGATCAGATGGACAGGGAGAAGGACCTCCCCTGCTAGTGGGGTTGGGGAGGGGCATGGGAGGAGAAGAGGTAGGAAAGGTGGGGTTGAGCGGAGATGAGGGAGGGGGCTACAGCTGGGATACAAAGTGAATAATAAATAAATACATTTTAAAAGTGCTTTCTCTTCCTTTTCTAAGAATGCAGCTCCCCTCAGAATTCCAAGAAGGTTAAGCATACGTATTCTTAAGCTCTTTTGAGCAAGAGAAGGTCCATATTTCCTGGTGTATGCTTAGTGTTCCCAAGGATCCGATTTTAGCTTGTGTCTTGTAATTTTTGTCTGACAGTTCATCTACTATGAACTTTGTTCCCCGTGTTGTGATTTGGGTATTGATGTAATTTAGCCGGGGGGGGGGGTGCATACTCTGTGTTTAGGGCTTGTTCTTTTCCCTAAGAGGGTAATCCCACAGGACAACTATGTTCAAGTGTGGCCCAAATCCGGTTTTTGAATCAGTGCCTGGTTTCCTTCCATGTGACTTCCACGTCTGGCTTCAATTCCAGAGAAGGTGTGAGGTATCCTGTGAGCCAAGTGTGCACATGAGCAATCTTTTCTTTCAGCTGTATGACACTTGGGTGTTTAAATTAAATTTTTTAATTGTATTTTTTCTTCACAATTTATTCATTATATATCCTGATTGGCGCTCCCTCCCTCAACTCCCAAAAGGCTTGGCTTTTGCCACAAGAAGTGTACACTACCTTAATTGTTTCTTTTATCTCCACTATTCTACTTCATCCTCACTTCTTGGGAGCAGTCAAGCATCAGTCTCTCCTCACCATTCCCCTTATTCGATTTCGGCACTTTGATATTTTCCCACTCATATTTAATCTTGGGTACATACACTTGATGGCACTTTAGAGCATGAGTTTAACAGCAGTTTAGAGGTAACCTGATTGTTTTCAAACCAGTTGTATATATACACATACACCACACATACACATACACAAAGAGAGGAGGGAGGGGGAGTGTTTTTCCTCTTTGGAATAAATGAATGGCAGCTGTAATGACTTTAAAGTCAGGGACTGAGTTTTGAGACTGAAGCATTCCATTACTCAGTATCCTTGGTTTAGATATGACTATTGTAAAGTGATTTTTACTTTACTTCTTCAATGAGCATACATGGTAGAACATTTCTAGGGAAATACATCATGTAATTGTTCACAGTCCAATTGTCATGGGTATGACTTTTCTAAATCTAGCCAGTAAGAGAGCCAAATAAATGCAATCCAAAATATTCAGATTTTACAAACATCTGCTTGCTTGCCCCTCCCATTATTAAGTATACTTCATGCATAAAATATGTTTTTAATCAACTGATACAAAGACTAAAGCCTGCCATTTAGGCACTATGACCTACCCAGGTCTTTTTGGGTTAATCATACTTAAATAGTATAAGTGTTATTGAGGTCCACAAAAATTACTGAGGTAGTTAAAAATACAATTGAAGGGAAATTAAGCTGAGAGATTTATTTCCAAGTAGTGCAAAAGAGCTGACAACATTTTTGAAGAGAACATGGGCAGTGGGACAGTACTAAAATGCAGTCTTCATTAAGGTTTGCATTCATAAGCTGCCACTATAGGGAATTCACTGGAGGTTTTGGGAATTTAACTCTGTCACTAACAGCCTGAGTAGTGGTCTGCAGCTTTTTAACTTCCTAATTTTGACTGTGCTATGTGCAGAAAAACAATACAAAACAAAACAAAAACACTTTTCAATGCAAGAGTCTTGGAACTACAGTACTTGAGAGGTGAAAGCAGGAGAATCAGTAGTGCAAAGTCGACTTTAGCTACATGAAAACCTTACTCAAAATAAAACAAATCACAACTTCCCTATGTGATGCCTATTTCCTTATGTATGCCTAAAAGTCTACAGAATTTAAAAAATAGTAATTTTGGGGTTTTGTTGTCACCTTAAAACCACCAATATTTTTTCATGTTCTATTCAAGCCAAGCTTTAGAGAAACCTCAAGTATAGGTGACCATTTATGATTCTGAAGGGATATGGGCAAATCACTGGATATATCTTTGACTTAGTTTCTTAACATGAGGATAATGGTCAACCCACCTACCTATACTATCACTAAGGTCATATGAGAAAAGGAAGCTACACAGTTGTTGATTGAAGGACAAAAATATTCAGCCTGTTCTCACAGCAAGAAACTAGAGAGCTCAATTGTATGCCCTCAGCAGCCATCATTCTTAAGTATGCTGATGTCTTTTTTTTTTTCTTTCCTGAAAACACGTTTTATCTTCTGTCTCAGGGTTGTATCCGGACCCAGGAAAGGTAAACTATGGTTCTGGGGAAACTCAAGAAAAGCTTATTCCTCTAGAATTAGTTCTCCACTAGAAAAAAATGTGCAATTACTAGAAAAATGGCACAGATTCCCCATCTTCTGGATGGGACCACTATGAGCATTGGTCTCTAGAAATTTCCCTAGGGCCTCATTGGGTAGGAATGTGGGGAATCCATAGCAATAGCATACTCACTCACATGTCCTCCTTCCTTTCTTCCTTGTGTTTCTTTGTATCATCTCTCAGTTCAAACTCTCAGTAATGGTCTGCTTCTGGGAGAACTCGACTACAACTGTTTCTTTGGGCATCCTAACACATTTTGAGTATTATTTATTTTGATGAGAGTGATAAAGATTGTTGAGTTGACAATTCATTGCCTAATATCTAGCTTTCTCTTTCTAAAAGTCATATAGCCTTCAAATTCCAGGTTCTAGACTGGCACTGTTGAGAAAAATCTAATATGAGAGATACATCTGTGCCAAACTTTGAATTTTGTAGTAGTTACAGCTTTAAAAGTAGAAATAAGTAAAACTAACTTAATGATATCATTGTTTCAAAATATCACCAATGTGCAAGCATTGGTGAGATATTTTATACTTTTTTTCCTTCTCTTTGCTAAGTCTTTGGAATCTTAAATCACACATATCAGTCATACTTCAAGCGTACCATAGCAAAACACAGCTAGTGACTAATAATAATGGACAGTGCATTACTACACTATCAAAAAAGACCTTTTCAGTAAAGAACCATAGAGAACTTGTGTTGGCCTTACATGGTCTGTGACAATGACTCAATTCTGTTGCTGTTTGTCATAAAAATCAGTCACAGACAAAGAGTATAAAAATGAGTGACTACACTATTGTTTATAAAACAGGTAGATGAGATTTGACCTGTAACTGCTGTTTACCAAGGATTGGAACAAACTCTACAATATAAAAAACTAAAATGTCACCATTTTCTGGGTGGCTAGTACACACACACACACACACACACACACACCCCTTATGTGAAAAACTTATCTGTTCCATCAACCTTTTTGTGTGAGAGTACAGACAAAGACACACAGGCTCAGAAAGAATTCTCTGTATGCAAGATAGAAAAAAGTACTTTTTGCTCATGGCTGGCTAGTTTAACTTGACAGAACTCACAACAATCTGAGAAAAATTCAATATCAGTATGACCTATAGACATTTTGCTCCTAGAAACATGATTAAGCTCATAATGCCTAGTAGGTGTAAATTTAGATACTAGCTCTTACTCCTCCAAGTCCTTTACTTTTTCTCATGAACCTGTGGAGGTACAAACAGGAAGAAATATATGAGATGCCATAAGAGAAAGCCTGGTACAAACAGTGGTCTAGAACTCCTGGTTACACAGAATGAAAATCTTGTGTTCAACTTTAGAATTTTATGAATATTATAAAAGCTTAATTTGTAATCCACCATCATCAGACTAAACAGTATTTTTCTATTTTTCAGAGACTGTTTCTTCCGATTATTTTTTTGGCTTTCTAGCACGTAGCTATAAGACTATATCCTATTCTAGATTGTATTTCCCAGAAATACTGAGTCCAATCTGTTCAGAAATCTCATGATCCTGTATTAATTCCATTATTCTCATTTTAACTACACACACACACCCAGAGGTGAGGGGATAAGGAGAAAGAGAGAGAGAGCTAATTGTCACTGAATGCTATTGTCAGTAGTTCGTACCATATTATTATATGAAACACTCTATATTTTCTAATATAAATGGCTGTTTTTGCTGAGTCTTAACCATGTGAATTTTCCCTATGCCCCCAACTCTTTCACTATGCTTCTGCCATCCTGTGAGAGTATTCGGTGGATCCCAGCTTCATTCTCAGCCTGGGCACAGGCACATGTTCTTCCATGTGTCTAGAGTACTTGTGCATATCAGGAAATAATCACTTTTGAAAAGAGAGCAAAACAAAATCATACCATGCATCAAGTACCTAGTGTATACTCACGTTTGCTTATTATTTCCCTGACATACACTTTCTAATAACCACATGGGAACATGAAAAGCTGAATATTCCCTGGACATCCTTTCTGAAATCTAATGTTGTGACATTTATTTCAAATTCTATCTTGAATCAAAGCAAGTTGCTCATAACGTCTTTCTTAGGTGAGCTTTTCATGGTACTGCTAATTCTGTGTGAGGAAAGAACCTGCTAACAGTCATTGTTTCTGGTTAAGTGCTATGGTATGGGTACATGTTGACTGTTTCACAAGGGTTCACATTTAATTAAAGATGTGACCTCTAGGGTGGTGATACTGGAAAGTTGTAGAAAGAATCTTTATGGTTAGGGCCTTGTGAGAGATCACTGGACAACATATACTGGAAGGCAGTTTTTGTGAGACTCATTGGTGATTCTCTCAAGAGGCCTGCTACAGAAGGTCTCCTCCAATTCACTCTGTCTCCTGACTCAAGTTGTGATTTCTTACCCCAACATGTATTTCCACCATTGACATTTACAATTTCTATGAGGCCTTCAGCAGAACTCAGTCAACACATGTACAATGATATTGAATCCTGAGAACTATGAACTAAACAAATGTTTCCTTCACTAGTATGCAAGAAGCAAAGACAGGCAGGAAGATTGTAAGTTCATTCCAGACCAGGATAGATAGAGAGCTATTGTCTCATACATACACACACACATAAAGTAAAAAGGAAAGAAAACCAATAAAGCTTTCTCTTCATAAAATGTTAGCTGCCCAATATATTTCAATATAGTGCAAACAAGCTGACCAGTACTATACAGTTTTAGTGAGTGTAGGACTGCTCTGTGCATTTCAGTGCTAGCCTCCTACCACTACCACCACAGAAGAATACTAACAGTTCAGGGGGGGTACCTTTCTTTAAAGGTGATGATGCAAGTGGATAGACTAAATCTTTTAATATCAACCAAAACATTTAATGCAGACCAAATTCTGGAAGACAGCATTGTAAAACATGTGCATCATATATTCTTTATTCATAAAGGTGCTTTATTGTTCCTATTATTTTAGTTTTTAATGTGTGCATTTGTAATGTACTTTCATGAAGCCATAGTTAACCTATTACATGGCACATTATTTAGTGAGGTTTGAGTTGATAATTTAACAGTATATGTTGAGACTGCTGATTTTTACAGCAATTTGGATATAAGCCTTGAGGCATCAATGTGGACATCAACAGAGAATAGTAAATCCAACTTAACAGATGAGCTTTGTACTTCTACCCAATCAAATAACAAGGTAAGCAGACAAGCACTCCTAATTTCAGCCTTTGGAGAGCTATACCTAAGAGTCAAATTGCTAGAAATTAATGACTTGTCATTGAACACTACTATTAAAATGTATGCCTGAAATAAGAGATTTCAGTAATTCCTTTTGGGTTTTCCCAGGCCTTAAAAAATGTTTGCTCTTATTCTGAAGTCAATACTTCAGAATGTCTTTAAAGTATATTAGCTCTGGATACCTTTCAAGGCAAACACAGATCTGGCTTGTTTCATTCTACAGCATTCAGAGTGACGTTCAGGAACTGTGTTTGTAGCCCTGACACCTAATACCACTAGTCTAACGCCATCAGGATATAGGCATATCTAGTGCCACAACCCGTATATTTTCTTCTAAGGAACGTTAATCACAATCCTTAATATGAAAACACACTTGTATTAACATATGCCACCTGTATAAAAGCATAAATTCTTTATATGTAACTCAACTCTTAAGATGTTTTAATTACATTGCAAGAGTTTGAGGCTATCTTCAGGCACAACTCCCAAAAGACTGCAAATACATGTGATTTGTGTTGGTTTAATTTTTAATGCTTTTTTTATTGGTTATGATAGTTACTATTTCCAAACGCCCTGGCAAGGTAGGCCGCCCAGAGAATTTCAAAACCTAATAAAACACAATCTGCATGCAAATTCAAGTCCAGTGTTCCATGGACTACAATTTAAGTCATTTTGATATGTGATCCTATATCTACCTTGTCAGTTCTATTTGAAATTTCTATATTAACACCAAAATCAGTTCTATTACTGATTTTGTACTTAAAAATTTCATCATCAGGAATTCAATATTTATTTTGCGTATTCAATAATACACAAAGAACAATTTTTAAATAATGTTTATAATCTTAGATGTGCTTTCAAATTTTAATTGAGGTAAACAAATACTGTATAGCTATATTCATTTAGTTACAATTTTAGTAGATTCAATGATGAGTTATTTCCATATATTAGAGATGTGAGTGGCCTGTTTTGTTCACTCCTTATTCCCTGCTCCATTTCTGCCTCTATAAGAGGTGAGACACTGAGGAATAAATACACTTAGGCCTTTTCCTCCAGTTCCTAGAAATGGAACCCAGTCATTTGCACATGCCAGGCAAGTGTTCTGTGACCATCCCCAGCCATGTACTTTTCAGACTTGAGAATCACTTCTGATCGAAGCTATACTAACAAAGAATCTTTGAATATCTCCAACTTAAATACAGGAGGCTGCAGTTGTAAGCTTTGGGCCTAGCAAAATATATTAACATGAATATAACTATGTTGTAGGCAGATCACATTAAGCACTTTATAAGATTATACAATATAAGTCTCATTGGTACGAATAGTATAATTTTGCAGATTTCCTGCTGCTCTTTTTGCCACTGTACCACCTTTCCAGTACTGTACTGGAGACTATTAAAACCTATCATGACAGAAAATTTACTTTTCAAGTAAGAATCATATGGCTCAGGAAATACTACCTGCCTGCCTGTCTCTTTCACACACACACACACACACACACACACGCACATACACACACACACACAGAGAGAGAGAAAGAGAGAGAGAGAGAGAAAGAGAGAGAGATTGATTTGCATTTATTCCAGTAAAAAGCTTTTACAGCAAAATTTTATAGTTATAATATCATAAAGCAGAGGTTGGTAATCTATGGCTACACGGCAGAGTCTACGTCCTGCCTGATTTTATGGCTTTCCAGATGAAAGAGGATTTCACACTTCAGAATTTTTACTCTTTATTTTTGAGACAGCCTGAGGTTAAATTTCTGCCTTTTCTACTTTCATATTGAGATTACAGACATGTACCATCACACACAACATCTCTTGAAATACTTTGTTTTAAGTAGGCTCCTATCCCCTTCCCTCTCTCCTATCCCCACCACTTCTTGTTACTATCCTATTTGCCATTCTGAATGGCATTTAAGCATCCTCCCTAGGGTCCTCCTCAGTATTTAGCTTCTTTAAGACAATGGAGTTTCTTATGTTTATCCTATAGTATATGACTAATAACTACTTATGAGTGAGTATATAACATCTGTGTCTTTCTGCTTCTGGATTACCTCACTCACGATGATCTTTTCTAGCTCCCTCCATTTGCCTGCAAATTTCATGATTTCCTTGTTTTTTATACCTGAGTAGTATTCCATTGAATAAATGTGCCACAATTTCTGTATCCTTTCCTCCATTGAGGGACATTTAGATTGTTTCCAGATTCTGGCTATTACAAGTAAAGCTGCTAAAAATGGTTTTATTTTGGGTATATGCGTGTTTTGTGGGCATGTACATCTCTGCACCATTTATGAAGTGACCATAGACACCAGAAGAAGACACCATGAACCATAGATCTGGAGCCACAATGGCTGTGAGCCGCCATGTGGGAGCTGGGAACCAAAGACAGGGCTTCTTTAAGAAAACAAAGTGCTTTTAACCTCTGGGTATCTCTCCAGTCCCTAGATTTTTTTTTTAAATTAAAAGAAGAGTGTGATTTTGGATACCTGAAAAGTACCAGAAATTCATATTTCTATACCTATGGAATTTTACTAGAACATACATGCCTCAAATCATTCATGTTGTATCTATTGTTAACTTTGTGCTACGGTGCCAGAGTTATAGCTTTATCTAGGAAGAAAAATATATTTACTATTTGAGTATTTGCTGAAAAATGTTCTCCTTTTTTGTATAAACAGTTAAAGTATTTTTTGTTATTTTATACAGAGCATTCACTTTGCTGTTCCAAACTATTTAATATTCAACATAAAATTCACACATTTTCAGCCCTAAATATAGGAATATAGGAATATTTTTTAAAGTCTAGTCCTTGAACACACAAATTTCTAGAAGAAAAGAATCTTTTGCTCTATTTTCCCTAGGTTTATTCTTTTGTTTCTTCTTTGTGAAAATAAGTCTTTTCTTTATATTTAATATCTCTCTATAAAATACCATTTCTTTTTAAATTTATTACACGTTATTCAATTTGTATCCCAGCTGTAGTACCACCTTCGCTCCTCCCAATCCCGCCCATCTTCTCAAAATACCATTTCTTGTCTTTCATGTACACTGGACTATAGTTTAGATAATATTTTTTAGCTAACTTATTTTTTTAATTACAATTTATTCAGTTCATACCCTCTCTGTAACTCCCTCTTTACTCCCCTGCCAATCATAAACTCTCCCTTCTCCACCCTTGTCCCTCTCCCAGTCCACTGATAAAAGAGGTCCTCTACCCCTTCCTTCTGATACTAGCCTATCAGGTCTCATCAGGACTGGCTGTACTGCCTTCCTCTGTGCCTTGTGTGGCTGCTTCCCCCTCAGGGGGAGGTGATCAAAGAGCAAGCTAATCAGTTTATGTCAGAGACAGTCCCTGTTCCTATTACTATGGAACCCACTTGGACACTGAACTGCTATGGGCTACATCTTTGCAGGGATTCTAAATTGTCTACATGAATGGTCCTTGGTATCAGCCTCAGAAAAGACACCTGTACCAGGTATTTTTGGTTCTGTTGCTCTCCTTGTGGAGCTCCTGTCCTCTCCAAGTCTTACTCTTTCCCACTTCTTTCATAAGATTCCCTGCACTCTGCCCAAAGATTGGCCATAAGTCTTAGCATCTGCTTTGATACCCTGCAGGTTAGAGCCTTTCAGAGGCCCTCTGTGATAGGTTTCTGTCATGTTCTCTGTTTTCCCTCTCTTCTGATGTCCATCCTCTTTGCCTTTCTGAATGGAGATTGAGCATTTTACCCAGAGTCGACCTTCTTGATTTGTTTCTTTAGGGGTATAGATTTTAGTAGGTTTATCCTATATTATATATCAAATATCCACTTATGAGTGAGTATATACCCTGTGTGTCTTTCTGCTTCTGGGATACCTCACTCAGGATGATCTTTTGGAGTTCCCAAAATTTACTTGCAAATTGCATAATCTCCGTGTTTCTTTATTGTGGAGTAATATTCCATTGTGTACATGTACCACAGTTTCTGTATCCATTCCTCCGTTGAAGGACATCTAGGTGGTTTCCAGCTTCTGGCTATTACAAATAAAGCTGCTACAAACATGGCTGAGAAAATGTCTTTGTTGTATACTTGAGCATCTTTTGGATATATGCCTAGGAGTGGTACAGCTGGATCTTGAGGAAGCGCTATTCCTAAGTGTCTGAGAAAGCGCCAGATGGATTTCCAGAGTGGTGGTAGACCTTTACATTACCACCTGCAATGGAGGAGGCTTCCTCTTTCTCTACATCCTCTCAAGCATGTATTGTCACTTGAGTTTTTGATCTTAGCCATTCTGATGGGTATAAGGTGAAATCTCATGGTCGGTTTGATTTGCATTTCCCGATTACTAAGGATATTGAACATTTTTTTAAGTGTTTTTCGGCCACTCGATATTCCTCTATTGAGAATTATCTGTTTAGCTCTGTACCCCATTTTTTAATTGGATTATATGATTTGTTGCTTTTTAACTTCTTGAGTTCCTTATATATTCTGGATATTAACTCTCCATCAGATACAGGGTTGGTGAACATCCTTTCCCAATCTGTAGGCAGTAGTTTTGTTTTCATGACAGTGTTCTTTGCTTTACAGAAGCTTTTCAGTTTCATGAGGTCCCATTTATTGATTGTTGCTCTTAGAGCCTGTGCTGTTGTTGTTCTGTTCAGGAAGTTGTCTCCTGTAACAATGAGTTAAAGGCTTTTCCTCACTTTTTCATGTAACAGGTTTAGTGTGTCTGGTTTTATGTTGAGGTCTTTGATCCACTTAGACTTTAGTTTGGGGAAGGGTGATAAATATGGACATATTTGCAGTTTTCTACATGTAGACATCCAGTTAGACCAGCACCATTTGTTGAAAATGCTATCATTTTTGGATTGTATCGTTTTCAACTTAGTGTAAGATCAGGTGTCCATACGTGTGAGGATTTACTTCAGGGTCTTCTATTCAATTCCATTGATCCACCAGTCAGTTTCTATGCCAGTACCATGCAGTTTTTAGTATTTTTGCCCTATAGTACAGCTTGAGATCAGGGATGGAGATACCTCCAAAAGATCTTTTATTGTAGATGATTTTTTTTTTAGCAATACTGGGTTTCTTGTCATTCCATATGAAGTTGAGAATTTTTATCTCAAGGTCTATAAAGAATTGTGTTTGTCATTTGGTGGGAATTGCATTGAATCTGCAGATTGCTTTAGGTAAGATGGCCATTTTTACTATGTTAATCCTGCCTAGCCATGAGCATGGGAGATCTTTCCATCTTCTGATACCTTATTCTAATTCTTTATTCGGAGACTTGAATTTTTTTTCATAATAGTCTTTGACTTTCTTGGTTAGGGTCAAACCAAGGTACTTTATGTCTTTTGTGTGTATTGTGAAGGGTGTTGTTTCCCTAATTTCTTTCTCAGCCATTTTGTCTTTTGTTTACAGTAGGGCTACTGATTTTTTTTTAGTTAATTTTGTATCCGCCAGCCGATATGTCTATCAGCTGTAGGAGTTCCGATAATATTTTTTAATTTTTTTTATATATTACAGTTTATTGACTTTGTATCCCAGATGTAGCCCCCTCCCACATTTCCTCCCAGTCCACCCTTCCTCTCTCTTTTCCCTCTGTGTCCCTCCCCCAGTCCACTGATAGGGGATGTCCTCCTCCCCTTCCATCTGACCCTTGTCTATCAGGTCTCATTAGGACCGTCTGCAGTGTCTTCCTCTGTGGCCTGGTAATTCTGCTCCCCCATCAGGGGGAGGTGATCAAAGAGCCTGCCACTGAGTTCATGTGAGAGACAGTCCCTCTTCCCATTACTAGGGAACCCACTTGGACACTGAGCTGCCATGGCCTGCATCAGGGGTTCTAGATTATCTCCATGAATGGTCCTTGGTTGGAGTATCAGTCTCAGAAGAGACCCCTGTTCCCATAATTTTTGGTTCTGTTGCTCTCCTTGTGGAGTTCCTGTCCCCTCCAGATCTTTCCATCTCTTCCTTTTTTCATAAGATTCCCTTTACTCTGCCCAAAGTTTGGCTATAAGTCTAAGCATCTGCTTCAATACCCTGCTGGGTAGAATCTTTCAGAGGCCCTCTGGGATAGGCTCCTGCCCTTGATCTATTTTTATTAACTAACAAAATGATTTTTATTTCATTTCATACAAAAGCAATTAAATCACTGGTAAAATGTAATTAATGGCTGGAGAAATTGTTTTATTTGTGGGTTTTGTTTAAGGCAGTGGAAGATTTAGACAAATAAAGAGAATCTTTGCTCTCAAATTCACTCATGTTACTAAACCAAAAACATAATCACAGCTTAGTCAGGGTTTTTTTTTTTTTTTTTTTTTGGTGAATAAGTATGTTGAGCTGAGATTTTAAAATCACTTGCTAATTGCTGTCTCTGTGGATGTTGTGTCCCTCAGCACTCTTTCCCCTTAAGCATGAAATAGACCTTTAAGGGGGCTTAGAGCACTATATAATTAATGTCAGTAAAATTTCTTAATATTGATGGATATTATACATGTTGTTTGCATATGTCATTTCAAGTTTTACTTCCTCCAGCATTTAGAGATTGAATTATGTTGATCTTATCTCCTTTCTTCCATCTTAAGTAGAAGATGACATTGCCAGATCTTAAGTAGAAGATGACATTGCCAGATACTCATTAATAAACATGTTCTAGCCTTCCTTACTTAAACAGCATTTTAATTGATACCATCAACCAGTTTTCATCAGTCTTGAATCTCAAAGAAGTCTCATAGCTTTATATGGATGCAAATACATTTTTTATTATTCAGACATTGTAGAAAGACAAAATCTTTCCTTTAAGACAGAACCACACATCCAGTAAGTATGTCACGTTAGTTCAAATGGATAGTGTGAATAAACTTCAAGATGAATAGTTAAAAAAAAAAACATTTGATCTATTACTGTTGTATAGGTAACTATGACTTATTTTGTTTATATAGCAATATTTACCTTCCCAATGTTTGGGTTTTTATGGGAATTACCTTTTCTAGCCCAGGTGTTGAAAATTATTATTAAAAGTCAATATATGATCAGCTTTGCTCTTGAATTTCAAGCATTCCCAGGAAAGGTTCATACTATTCACAATTTTCACACATCATTATTGGTGAAGCAAAAAAATAGTTAAAGCCAAAGGAAGTAACAGTCTTTGGCTTAAAAGATAAATTAAAATCCCATTGTGTTCAATGTACATTTGGTCTCTTGGGAATTTACAAACTCAATGTTATGTAAGAAAATTCTCCTTTCAGGGTATATTACAAAATGAAAGAATATGAAAGCATGCTATTGTTTTCCAGCTCTCAATAACCTTTAAAGACAGACATGCCTGGGGTTCAGCGTATGAATCTGAAGTAATTTCAATGAATTGCTTACTTTGTTCTTTAGTTCCCACCTTTATTTAGTCCCATCCTTCAGTCTCTAGCAGAGTTACACTATCTTTATCCACACAACATAATTTTCACTAGGTTTAAATGAAACCATTGTGCATGTATAAGAAGCAAAATGGTGGCCATGTAAAAAGTAAAGGACTACTTCTTGAACTTATACACAATTTCTGTGGACTTAGAAAGCATGACAGTTGGCTTACACCTCCTTTTCAAACAGAAAATCCAAATAACTTATTTTGGGGAGAGGTTCAAGGAGCAAAATTTTCAGAAGATCCTCATGACATTATACATACAGGCACTGTGGAAAACTACTGCTTACAAGGAAGTCATAAGCTTAGTGATATAATGAACAAAAATTAATTAGTGTAATTTATTAGTTTTTGCTTTAATAATTATTCAAGCTAAAGTAATGCTCTTCCCTGTTGGTAGCAAGTACAAAAATAAAGTCACAGGTAGTTTTTTACAGAAATATGAATGTGTGTGAATTTATCATAGAAAATCTCAGGAAATTTTCTAAAACAGTGGCTAGCAGAGACACAAACATTGTTTCTGTTAAGAAATTTAGGGAATGTTTTGTTGAATCACTTCAGTATCCCTAATACCTAAATTCAACTTCTGTTCATACTTCATAGAAACATTTTTATCATAAATTTGGCATGTTGACTTCAACAGTGAGAGATGTAGTATAGATGTATATAATTCAACAATATTCTTAATGTGTTAAGCTGAAGATTTAGGTGAGAAATTTCATTCTCTACTAGCAAAAAAAGTGGCCCACTAACTTATTCATTATTTTTTTCAAAGACTAACTCTGGCAATATGACTACCCTGAACATAAAAAGCCTGGTAGCCTAAAATGTAAAATACAAATACTTTCAATGATGGAAACTGAAGTGATAACATAGTACTATTTCCTTGATTAATGACTACTTTCCTGAGGGGGGAAATTCTTGAAAGTTAATTATTTAACTTGCAGTACTGTACAAAAAAGTTTTACTCAACTATTTTCCCATTAGAGTTCACTTCTGTATATATAACCAAAGACAATGTAAGGGTCATTGTACTTCAAAAAGGAACGTTCTCTCATTTCCCTGGAATACATTTGCATTAACCTACATAATGTTTTGCTAATGAGTCAAAGTCAAAGAATAAATGTTACTTTTTAAAAAGTACCATTGGCTGTTAAGCCAGTTAGAAGAAACTGTCCAATACGCAGAGAACTGGAAGAGATATGCCAATTATAACAGTTAAAAATCACTACAAAAAAGGAAGCCTGGAGTTCTTTGGGGTTCGATGGGGCCAACAGCTGCAGTCCTGGATCACTGGTGAAAAAGATATTGCTGGACCCTACTCTGGACATACTGTCTACAACTTTAGAATTCTGAGGGGTATCCAACTAGGAGATGCACTTCTCTATGATAGCCCAAAATCCTTCGGCTTGAATGGGATCAAGATTTTTCTCAGCTTTTCTAAAGAAAATAAGAGTGTTGATGCTAAGGGGTAGCTAAGGTATCTCTCTACTGCATTTGTCCACCCTGCCTCTCATTACAGACTACAGAAAGATAATGATTTATGGAAGAGCACAGGTCTTCTATATAATTTACTATCACTGTTACCATAATCTTAGGCCAGAGGCTCCTGAGACAACCAACATATCAGGTCCATAGTCATAATATAGAGGACCTGTGGCCTTCCATAAATCATCTTTCTTTAATGTGTAATTTTTATTTTAATAAGTGTCCACTTATAGAGAATGAACAAATTTTCAAGGACACAATTACTGAAATTAAAGGTATAGTTAGGTAGTGTACAATTTTCATAAGTATGCTTTCTGCAAGAACATGTTCCCTTAATTCTAATTATGATAAAATGGTGATATCACATATTCACTTATGCTTCCTAACACATTCGTTTTCACGGTGTCAATCCTCTTCGCTTTCAAAATACTCATATGTTGATCTCAGATCTCAACACAGACCTAAATGCTGATCTTTCACTCCTAGCTTTATACTGTTAGCCCTGAAGCTGCCTTGTTATTTTAAAGTAGGCTTCCATTACTGCATTCGCTTTTCCTTTGGAATGTCTTCCCATCTTCTAGCTTCATGAAAGATATTATCATTCTACAATTGTAAACTGCAGCACGATTTCACAGTGTTACCTTTCCCATATGCTTGTGTTCAACCACTGCCCAAAGCCTTTTGGGTGGCTTTGGTAAAAACAGTATCTCTTTATGTAGTTCACACTGGCTTCATGCTCATAATCTTCTCTCTGTTTCTTATGTGCTGGGATTATAGCCAAGTTCTATCACTCCTGGCTCAGTCTTCCCTTTCTTCCCAAGGTTAGGACTCTAACCATCTTCTATGAAATTCTGAGGTTCAGTGCTTTAATTTTTGCCCAGCCAAACTATATGGCATAAAGCCACCAAAGCAACCTTCTGAACAAGCATACATTGCTTCAAAACTTAATGTTTTCCTTTCTTAATAGATCCAATCATGGTTTTGAACTGGCATGTAAAATCCTCAGTACTATAAGAGGTTGGAATTTTTCCAATCCAGCCAGATACAATTAGAAACACAGCACAAAATGAACATTCAACTTCAGTAAAACTGCTTTTTTGTTCTTGTTGTTGTTTTTTAAGTATATGTGCTGCCAAAGTGAGCACGAAACTGGATTTTTTTTAATTGCTCAGTAGCTGTGTCATTGGTCATTTGTGGCCTTAAGTTGTGTTTTTCCACCAATCTAAAATGTTTGTTGTTGTTGTTCATGCACAGCACTTCAGTGACTAGCAGAGGTATCCCTTCTATTTAATAGAGGTTTTCTTGATAATAGTATACAAATAACAATACAGCTTTAAGATTTCCTGTATTTAATGGAATTCACACTACGCCAAATGCTAATTCCACTTCAAAATTAGATAGAATTAAGTCACATGGTTCTGAAGACATCAGTACATATTTGAGACATCAAGCCTCAGTTCACTGTACTATAAAAACACTGATTAAATTAGTTTCAGAAAATTGTTCTGCAGCCAAAGAGCTATCTGCTACACAATGGACCATGCAATAAATCTTAGACTATATATGCTGACATGTGTGAGATGATTTATTGAATCATGAGAAAAGGGATTGTGCACAATTACTAAGAAACACACACTCTTTTTCAATCCAATTTTATTTTACTTAACATAGGCAATTGAGAAGGAAACTGCTATTATAATAATAGCCACCTCTTTTCAGACATCTCTAATTCTACATATTAAAGATGATCCAGGAATGAAATCATTAGATGGTGTTGTTGGCGCTAGATCAGACAGATGACTTAATAATGATCCATCTCCCTGCAGCAACATTCATTTCTGTTAATAATCAAAGAATGTATACTACCCTGACCTCCAAATATTGCTTTAATCATGGTAGCACTAGGATCTGCAATATTTGATCTGATTTTTCTTTGCAATGTGATTCTATTTTATGTAATTATTAGTAAGGAAACCAAAGCTTCACTATTAATGATTTTATTCTAATTTTTATCATAAACAAACTTTCAATTAATGGACATGCTTCCAATGAACTTTGAATTTTTATTGACATACAGTTTTAGAAGTTTAATTATTAAATCAAAAATTTGAAGCTAAATAGATAATGTTGATGATATATAATATTAATATTTAGCAAGCATTATTGACGTTTGAGACTATCTTTTATATGATTAAAGTGTAAAGGGTGAGAGTTTAGCTTCAAGATAACAAGTTATAACACAGTTATGTGGATAAATGGATTTTCAAATTTAGCTGCTTCTGGATTCAAAACAAACACCAGCAGCAAAAACAACCAACTAATCAAACAACAACAACAACAAAAATCCAAGTCATTCACTTAAATTCTTTCATAATTAAACTTAATTACTACAATCTCTTATATGCCTGAAAATGAAAACTATTGTTTTAAACTACTGAAAACTAACCACTGTTACAGCTTTCTAAAGTTTCCCTAATAGGCAAGCAATGCCCTTTTAAGGTTGGTTTAATGAAACATGGTATCTGGGGTTCAAGATAAAAAGGTAACCCAATATTCCTTGGTAGTGTATGCTATAATTGTGTTGTGCTATGTATATAGAATGCCCATCTCCATCAAAAAGACAGGTTTTAGTATGTTAATGGAGACCAGCCTCTGATACCCAGCCATTTACAGGCCAGTGAAGGACATATAACTCTCATTATAAACAAATGAAGAAATATTATTAGGGAATCTGATACTCCTGCTCTTGATCACTAAACTACAAGGAATATCCCAGTCTGAAAGAAACTCTTTGCTGTGGACAAAAGCCACTTGAGAGCCTGCTCTAGACTTAGTAGATCAGACATATTTGATCTGGTTAGAGTTAGCATTGTTGTGGAGAGTCAAAAGAATAGTGGGGTAGGTTAGTTCCCAGTACCTCTAGCATGGGAGGCAAAAGTTCTGCTACTGAGTTACACCCCTATCATCTTAATATCTGTTTTAGTTCTAAAGGATAGAGATCAAGTTAGGATTGATTATTTTCCTGAGCAGTGTCAGTAAATAGCAGATTACTACCCTGTTTTATAGATAACAGGGTCTTAGTTCATTACTATATACAATTGGGCTGTTAAATGAGACAGTGGGTTTTTTGGAAGGTTTCAAGATCTGGGAAATCCTCAACTTCCTAGCAGTTCTTAAAACCAGTCCAAAGACTTTGTTTGCTGGTTTTTGGCTGTAGAGACAGATTCTTGGTATACAGCCCAGGCTGATCTCACACCTCCCATGTAGACAGGACTGCCCTCAAACTGTGATAAAAGAAGTGTGCCACCACACTTTGGATATGGCTTACATGAATGGTTTTGTCCTATGCCCAGAGTGTTCATGTCTTGACATTTTATTACTATTGTGATGCATAAAGGAGGTAGAAACATAATCTGGCAATGGTATTCAGAGGTGAGCCCTGGGAGATGATAAAGACTAGGTTAGGTCACCAGTAGGGAACCCTCAAGTTTGAATACTCATGGCATTATAAAATGATAGGGAGAGACCAGAACACACATGAGCATTCATGATCACTATGCGCATAATACACTAACAGCCTGCTTCCAGACTGTGTGAACAAGAAGGCCATCTTCAGAAACACTTTTTGGAAACCATGTGGCACTTTAGTCCTAAATCCTGAGATTGAATTAATGGAGTACAGGAAGTTCTCGGGTTATGGGGAGAAACTGCAATGTCCTAAGAGTGGGTAGTGCATCCAGTAGCACTTATACTTTTTTTTTATCTTTCCAAAAAGTTTCATTTATCTGCACCATAACATTCTATAGAAAGAAAAATAATGAACTAGTTCATCTGCCTCTGTCTCAAACACTAACACTTTTTTAGACATGAGCTGAGAACTTTCTCTTCTACTGTTACCAGGAATGTGAAGTGGCACATTAGCACATGAAGCTAGAAGATGCTTGAATTACAGACAATGCCAAGTCAGGTATAGATAATAGGTTTTCCCAAGTGTTTCCTAACTTTAATTCTGTATCTGAATAAAATCTTCTTCGATGTACTCTGAGGCTGATTACCTATGGCAGAATCTTTTCTGATAAGTAATTATGAATATCAAGGCTGAAACCAACAACACTTTAAGTTATCGACTGACAAGCATTGTCTTTCCTCTTATTCTATAGAATAATAGGATTTTAAAAATGGGGATTCTACTCAAATCAATCCCACTGAAATCAGGGACTAGGCAAGGCTGCCCATTGTCGCCATATCTCTTCAACATAGTACTTGAAGTCCTAGCTAGAGCAATAAGGCAACTAAAGGAGATCAAGGGGATACAAATTGGAATGGAAGAAGTC
>CM053742.1:16220858-16313878 GCA_028658305.1 Pachyuromys duprasi | reverse complement strand
GGGGGAGGGGGCTACGCCTGGGATTCAAAGTACCCAACCTGTGATTGAGATAAAAATAAATAAATTAAAAAAAAATGGGGATTCTATAGTGGTCTTAAATTGGCTGCACAGTGTAGTTTAACAAAGTATTTCCTAAACACCTAAGCCTGGACCTGAATATCTAGTATTTATTTCAAGCTGCTTTCTGAAAATGTAAAAGGAAATTACAAAGATTAGTTCAAATCATAAAATACAAAATCCCAAGTATAAATTTTGTGAGCATATGTAGAAATGAGAGTCATTAAGGAGTACAAGAACAGATAGGCCTTCAACAGAGAAATGTTTTATTCCGAGGATTTTAGGAAACCTCCTTTGCTATGTATTTCCACTAGATTCCCCGAGACCCTGGCACATTCATTTCTAGAAAGCCGTTTTACAATCATTTAGTCAAATGATCAAGGCAGCAGGGTTGGGGGGGGGTATTTTCATCAGTGGAACTGAGGTCAATAACATCCTTTAGCAAAAAATGGATTCTGCAAAATAACGGACATTTAAAATGGTTACCACATTTGAAATACTTCTATTACATTCCCTAGTAATGGGAACAGGGACTGTTTCTGACATGAACTCAGTGGCTGGCTCTTTGACCACCTGCTCCTGGAGAGAGGAGTAGCCTTGTCAGGCCACAGAAGAGGATATTGCAGCCAGTCCAGATAAGCTAGGGTCAGATGAAAGGGGGAGTGGACCTCCCCTATCAGTGGACTTGGAGAAGTACATGGGAGGAGATGAGAAAGTGAGGGAGGGATTGGGAAGGAATGAAGGAGGGGGCTACAGCTGGACTACAAAGTGAATAATATGTAATTAATGTAAAAAATAAAAATGTAATTTAAAAAATAATAAAAAAAGAATTTTAGCCTAAATCAAAAATTGTTACTATATAGCTAGAAAGCATGTTAAAAAACTATAGAATCCATAATATCTATATATTATAAATATTAATGTGTTTTGCAGTTTTTTTAAGAGGCTGAGATGAGTTCAAGTTGACCATATACTGTCTTTGGCAATTGTATGGTTTTCCAAAAATGTATAAAAATAAAAGAAATATTTTTGCTCATTGCTACTAGTGTAAACAACATTTCTATGGGGTAGTTTGTGTTGTTGGAATTAATGCCCAGAACCTTTAAAAGATATTACCTCCCACTGCCTACCAGTTGTAAGAAATTGTCACAATGAAGGTTAAAGAGGGGAGCTTATACACCAAACTAGTGTGGGAATTATTTTCACACATAGAATGTAAACAGAAACATGTTCTTTGTCACCAACCTGTAGAATATGCCTTATATGCCTTATATAATATACTGTATATAATAAGCTTATATACTTTTGCCAAATTCTAAATAAAATAGTTCACTTATATTAAAAAAAACATATTGGAAAGGGGGGATAGGGAGAAGATGAAGGAAGGAGGATGGGATTGGGAGTGAATTAGGGAGTGGGATACTGCTGCAATACAAAGTTAATAAACTATAATTAATATTAAAATATAAAAATTAAAAAAACCAAAAGAAAGGTAAAAATAAATAAACATGGTGAAACTTAACTTTTTCTATTCTAAATACTATATTTGCTTCAGTTATTAAAGCTTATAATGAAAAATAATTTTAAAATAAGTATAAATTAAGCATATTAGCAATATTTAATGGATAATAATTTCATCAATGACAAAGTGCATTTGTACTAACATGAGTGTTTTCCTGTCCAAATATTGCATAAGATCAGTATTTTTTAATTGCATTGGAGTGACTGTAGATATTAGTGTAGCAAGAGGGCTTGTTCTAATATATTCCACATTACTGCAAACTCAAAGCATTTCAGAGACATTCCCATCAGTTCAAATCAAAAGGTACAATCATAATTGTATTTTAGTTGATTTTCCCTTTGGAATATAAATAATTATGTGGCTGTGAATATAACTCAGCAGCATGAAACTGTTTAGCATATATAAAGAATTAGCTTTGATCCCTAGTACCAGAAACTACTGAAAAAATTCTAAACCAATTTAATACTGGTTCTGTAAAATGAAAGTTTTAATTCAATTACCAGAAATAAATGCAATAATTTTTCCTATGACTCATTCCCTGGCACTATTCACAATAAAAGATTTCCAAATGTGTTTAGTGTTTGTCAGCTTTGAAAGATCAATTACTGACTTTAAGATAAATCTTAACATCTTTGACAAAATTCCGTTTTGGAGAACAATTTTTACTGCCAAACAAATATAGCACTAGGAGAACTAGAGAGATGTCTTAGTGGATTCAGTCCTCTGCATTGACACTGTGGCTTACTGACATATTTAACATATTTCCAAGTAATCTGATGCCCTCATCTGGCCTTGCTGGGCACTGTACACATGTGATGCACATACATATATACAGGCAAAACACTTTTACATATAAAATGAAACATAAAAATATTTCTTTAAATGATAACTTCATGAAATGAAACAGATGACATTAGGAATATTGTTCTTCATGGTTCTCTTATTCTCTACAAGTGACTCTTAGGCTTAACCAATTCCCATAGTATTTGGTTATTCTACTCTTCTAGCTAGCAAGATTTGTTCAGAGCTATATGAGCCAAGAGCCAAAACATGGAAACAACCTAAATGTTTATCATCTGATAAATGGATAAAGAAAATGTGGTACATAGATATAATGCAAAAATATTCCACCGTAAAACATAATGAAATTCTACCATTTGTGATAACATGGATGAACCTGGAGGACATTCTGTTACATGAAATAAACCAAGCACAAAAGATAAGCACCAAAAAGTCTCATTCATTTGTAAAACTTAAAATATGTTGTTTTCTTAAGTCCATGAAATTAATTAACCAGGGCTCCCAGTGGCTCACAGAGACTGAAACAATAACCATGGAGCGTGTAGGGTCTGAACTATGTCCTCTGGATATATGTTGTGGTTGTTAAGCTTGGGTATTTTGTGGATCTCCTAACAATGGAAGTAGAGGTGTATCCTACCTTTTTGTTTGCTTTTGGAACCCTTTTGTTCCTACTGGGTCCTTTTATCCAGCCTTGATATGAGAGTTTATGTTTAGTTTTATTGCATCATGTTGGGTTGATACCCTAGAGAAGCCTGCTCTTTTCTGAAGGAAAACAGAGGAGCAGTGGATCTGGAAGGGTGTTGGGGTGGGGACTGGGAAGACTGGAGGAAGACGATGCTGTTGTCAGGATATATATGAGAGAAGAATAAAAAAAATAGTTCTCAAAGAAGGCATGCATAGGAAGTAGACTACAGAGGAGATTATGGACAAAAGGAATGGACTAGTAGGGAAAGGTAGATCAGTGAATTCTTTGTTACAGTTAGATAAGAGCAAGAGGTTCTCCTATGCTATGCTACAGATTATGGTATTGTACCATTCATTTTCAAAAACTAGGAGATGGTTTTCAGTGTGATTTAATAAACCCAATTGACACGTCATTAAATGTCCACACATATCAAAATATCACCTGGTACCCTATAATTATGAATAATATTTTTAAAATTAGTGTGGGTGTTTCTCAATTAACAAAAATCACAACTATGAGTAGTTCTGGAAATGAAAATACAAAATATGGGTATATGACCCCAGTTAGCCAACTCCTGGTCTTCTACACCCAATACTACAACAGAAATACTTGCTCATCCATGTTTATTGTTGCTATATTCAGAAAAGCAATGATGTTGAAGAGGAGAAGAATTGGAGGACAGGAATCTCTTTTGACAGTATACCTCATGTAATCATAAACATACTAAAAGGGGGTATAATAATGAAAGTAATGCTGAGAGTGCTAATGAAAATAGCAACAAACATTCATATCATATACCAAGTACTTCACCTATTTTATCTATAGTTTTCTAAATCATGCAATAAGGAAGTGCATTGTTATCCTACTGTTTAGAGATGGGAGAGAGCTTGTGGAGAGGCTCATGTTCCCAGGTCGAACAGCTAGCAAGTGTTGAAGATGGACATCTAAGCCAGTCTTATTCAATCACAGAACCTTTTTTCCCCGCTGTGTATATGACCAAATGTTTAAAGAAAACTTATGCTATGATCTCTTATGGCACCGTTCTCTAAGAACTAATTCAACTTGATTTTTTCACTTTTGTACAATGTATTTGGAGAAACACGGTATAAACATGGCAATGATTTTTCCAGTTTAGATGCCCAACATCCTCTCTAGCAAGTGTTGTCACAGGAGTGTTTGCTCTAAGCCATTGTAATTGGTGTGAGATGGAATCTCAGAGCTGTTTTGCATTTACTAGATGCTGGGCATTTATTTAAGTATTTTCTGCTTAGCTCTGTACCAGATTTTTTATCACATTATTTGGTTTGTTGGTCTCTAACTTCTTGAGTTATTCACATATTCTGGATATTAGCCCTCTATCAGATGTGGAGTTGATGAAAATACTTGCCTAGTCTGTAGGCTGTTGTTTTGTTCTATTGACAGTATCCTTTGCATACAAAAAAGTTTCAGGTTTGTGAGGTCACAATTATTAATTGTTTTTTACTGTTAGTTACAGTTTATTAACTTTGTATCCCAGCTGTAGCCCCCACTCTCATTCCCTCCCAATCCCACCCTCCCTCCCTCTTCTCCTCCCTGCCCCTTTCCAAGTCCACAGATAGGGGAGGTCTCCTCACCTTCCATCTGACCCTAGCTTATCAGGTTTCTTCAGGACTGGCTACAATTTCCAGGACTGGCTGCAAAGGCTCTGTACAGTATCAAAGTAGATGCTGAGACTTACGGCCAACTGTTGGGCAGAGTGCAGGGAATCTTATGAAAGAAGTGGGAAATAGTAAGATCTGGAGAGGACAGGAACTCCACAATGAAAGCAACAGAACCAAAAAATCTGAGCACAGGGGTCTTTCCTGAGACTGATACTCCAACCAAGCATCATGCATGGAGATAACCTAGAACCCCTGCACAGATGTAGCCCATGGCAGTTCAGTGTCCAAGTGGGTTCCATAGTAATGGGAACAGGGACTGTCTCTGACATGAACTGATTGACCTGCTATTTAAGCACCTTCCCCTGAGGGGGGAGCAGCCTTACCAGGCCACAGAGGAAGACAATGGAGCCAGTTCTGATGAGACCTAATAGACTAGGATCAGAAGGAAGGAAAAGAAGACCTCTCCCATCAGTGGACTTGGGGAGGGGTATACAAGCAGAAGAGAGAGAAAGGAAAGGATTGGAGGGGAGGAGGGAGGAAACTACAGAGGGGATACAAAGTGAATAAAGTGTAATTAATAAAGAATTTTTAAAAATAATAAAGTGCTATGAACACAAAAATAAAATAAAAATATGCAACATTGATTAAAAAAAAAAGAAAGAAAAGAAAAGAAAACCACCTTCCAGCCCTTTACTCTCAGGTAGTCTTTATTTTTGTGACTTAGGTGTGTTTCTGGTATGCAACAAATTGTTGGGTCTTGTTTACACATCCATTCTGTTAGTCTGTGTCTTTATTGGAGAGTTGAGTCCATTGATGGTGAGAGAGATTAATAACCAGTGGCTGCTAGATTCTTTCATTTTGATGTTGGTTGTGGTAGTGTGTTCATGTGCTTGGCTACTTTTAGTTTTACTGTAGTGAAGTTATTTATTTTCTGTGTTTTCCTGTATGTACTTAGCTTTTGTGGCTTGTACTTTTCCTTCTAGTATCTTCTGTAAGGCTGGATTTGTGGGTAGGTACTGTTTTTTTTTTCTTTTTTTGTCGTTGAATATTTTTTCTCCATCTGTGATGACTGAGAGTTTTGCTGGGTTATAGTAGCCTGGGCTGACATCTGTGATCTCTTGGGGTCTGCATGATATCTGTCCAGGCCCTTCTGGCTTTCATAGTCTCTGTTGAGAAGTCGGGTGTGATTCTGATGTGTTTGCCATGATATATTACTTGGTTGTTGTTGTTTTCTTTTCCCTTCAAGCTTTTAGTATTTTTTTTTGTTCTGTGTATTTATTGTCTCAATTATTTTGTGGGAGGAGGATTTTCTTTTCTGGTATAATCTGTTAGGTGTTCTGTAGGCCTCTTGTATGCTTATATGCCTCTCCTTTTAGATTGCAGAAATTTTCTTCTAAGATTTTGTTCAAAATATTTTCTAGTCTTGGAGAAGGGAATCTTCTTTTTAGGTTTTGTCTTTTCAAATTGTCCTTGATTTCTTGGATGATTTATGTCAGTAATTTTTTTGATTTAACATTTTCTTTGACACATACATCAATTTCTTCCACTGTATCTCCAGCACATGAGATTCTTTTGTTTACCTCTTGTAATCTGTTGGATATGCTTATTTCTGTAGTCCCTGTTTTCTTCCCTAAATTCTCCCTCTCCATGATTTCCTCAGTTTATGTTTTCTTTACTTTTTCCAATTCTATCTTCTGATCATGAAATCATGTTGATTTCCTTCCCCTGTTTGTATTTTCTTACTTTTCCTTCAATACCTTCACCTGTTTGAACATTTCTCTATTTTATTTCTTTCAGTGATATAATTATTTCCTCTCTAAAAGTCACAAACTCCTTGGCCATATCTTCCTGTATTTCTTTACAGATTTTTTTTCAATGCCTCCATTATCATTTTCATAAGCATAGATTTAAGGTCATTTTCTTGAATTTCAGTTTTGTTAGGGTATCCAGGGGCTAATTGCCACTGGGTTCTGAAGATGCCATATTGTTTCTGCTTTTGTTAGTTGTGCTTTATGCTGGCTGTTGGTTTCTGGTGCCTGCTGGAGTCCTGTGAGGTGATGCGGGAATCCCCTTGGTAGGAAGATGATTTTTTTGAATGAGCCCTCGTTATCTTTTTCAGCATGGTCACCAAATGGCAGGTGCTTCTCAGGGAATTGCCTCAGAACTCCTCTACTTTATGGTCTTGTGGGCTAACTGGGCTTGTTGAGAACGTAGGAGCTCTCCTCTCACTAGAAGTCCTGGAGACATCTGCTCTGCCACTGGCTTCCTTGCTTTCAATTTAGTGAGGTGCTGCTGCTCATACACTGTGTTTGCAGGATTCAGTCTTCTTGAAGAACCAGGGAGCCCCAAGGTTTGGTCAGTTTAGCTAGGAAGACAGGTTGAACTTTCAAGAAGGGTCTCAGGCTGATCTTTTGGCTCCCAGGCATCTGTAGGTCTGAATTGTTGCTCTGTGCCACAGTATTGAATAGGTAAACAGTGGCTGGTGAGCGCAGCACACAGGAATGTGCCTAGAGGGTAGAGCCCCCAAGCCTGAAGGAACCCAGGACCCTTTCTGGGGATTAGCTAGGTGCCCTGAGGTTGGACTTAATATTTCCCTTACCGTGGGGTTTCCTCAAGACGGGGAGACCCAGTCTGTGGTGTTTTATGGCCGACAGTTCTGTCTGAGATGGAGAGTAGAGCACACAGATGCAGGCCTGTGGCTCGGAGCTGGTGACTGAGCAACTGCAGAAATATGGGAACTTTTCCAGGGTTGGGGATGAGGTGGTTGGGTGACCTGAGGTCAGACTCTATTGCTTCTTTCACCATGAGATTTCTTCTCAACTGGGAAACCCAGAGTCTAGTGTTTGGGGCCCCACAGTTTGGTCTGCTGATTGCTGTGCAGTCAATGTTGCCCTGCTCATCAGACACAATGTACTCTTGGAGCCGCCATCTTGGATCTCCTCCCTCCCAAGCTTTTATTGCAAGCTAGTTCTTATATAGGTCTCTAGCGATTACACAACCATTTATAATCTGATGAAGGTTTTAGGTTTATGGAACTCAAGTAAACTTAAGTCTAAGGCATGAAACCCAGAGAAGGTGAAAAGCATTTCTGTCTAATACATTAACAAGCAACACCGATATAAACAATAATTTGTATACATATAAGTGATTTCCTTTTGAAGATCACCTTTAGATTACATATGTTCATACTGATTTACTTGAGGATTTCAATGAGAAGAATATCTGCATCTATCTTTTAAAATTCCAAAACAAAGACCATTACAAAAAGTTGTTGCTTTTGTGTCTTTAGACAAGAGACCACTAGCCCAGGTAAACAAGGCAGTCAGCACATCTGCTATCATGATTATAAGGACAAATCAAAGTTTCCTGGAGTCGGAGTCTTTTCTCTTGCCTAACTGAAATAAATTTATATAATTCTTTATTTCACTTTTCTCTGGATTGTAATCCCAAATAGAAGCCCATATTCTTTCATGACTTCTCTTTGTCTGCTAATACCATAAAACTCATAAAAAATATTCAAGTCACAAAAATTAAAGAAGAAAACATTTTGATAAACATATCTAAAATAAAATGTTTGGCTATAGTGGCATGATGATGGATTTTGGGTGAAGGAGAAGAAAAAGACGCAGAAGAGAAAGAAGAAAGGAGTAGAAAAAGGAAGAGGAGAAGAAGAGAAAACATTGTCAGCAACTCCACCCAAGACCATGATTTCCAGAGGCAGTGCCTGAATTCAGTGTTCAATGACAGTACAAATGTGCTGTTTTCTTGCTTTCTAAAAGCTTATGTCAACTGGTTCATTGTGGTCACTGTTGCCTTCATTATCTGGAAATTATTTAGAAAATTATTATTGATATTTAAAAGTGATAATTACTTTCAGAGCAGCAGAAGATAAAACAAACAATATTGGGAAACACTAAAATATGGGTTAGGTAAATATCTTTTGAAATGCTTTGCTTCTGTTTCAGATGCTAGCTATATTTTAGCCATTTGTTAACCATCAATTCAGAGTTTACTGTTCTGTAATTTTCACAGTCTATGTAGTTACATTATTTTCTTTTAGATTATATTTATCATTGTTTTCTCAGTGATAATGTGAAACAAACAAATCAAATTTTACAATATTTTTTCAGCCACCATAAATGGTACAAATATAACCTCATGTTCAGAACTTCCTAAGATAAAGTCCAATTTAAGCTTCAGAGGTTGTCACATAACACACTCATGTCAGGAAAAATACTTGTGATTAACTCATATCCCTCATCTTCTAGAACACCCCTTTGGAACACTTTACATCATAGAATCCCTTAGGGATATGTAACTCTCATCAGAAACGGGAAAATTACTCTTTTCTGAGACTCTGACACTCAGGTATCAAAGATTAAAAGCACTGGTGGCAATTTTATTAGGGTGGAGTAAACCAACTTAGGTATTTCTATCCTTACACATCAGAGGGACAAAGAGAACCTTTAGCATGATTTCACATACTTTTAAACACAGACACTCAGCAAAGAGGACACAGCTTGAAACCTTGGGAGGATTATGGCAAAAAACATCAGTATCATCATCATCATAAGACTGAAGATAATAGTGTGACTCTTTATTTAAAGTTTTTGCAAAATCAGGTTTCTTACTTCTTTACAGGCCCAATCTCATATATACCTCTCACATAAGCTATGACAGGTTGATCTTCCTAGACTTACTTTGTTTTTGTTTTTATTTCTAATTTGAGAGCTCTGATTTAATGATGTTCAGAATGCTTCTCTCAAGGTCAAGATTCTCTGAGGCAGAGCCAAAAGTCAAATTAAGGTTGGTGAGACTACAAACCACAATTAACTGAACACAAATAGGGATAACATAATAATGCCAAGTAGCTTAATGAAGAAGGCCTCAAAGGCACAGTGTTGCAACCACAGATGTCCATACTTATAAAGGCTGAAAATTCATGATCATCCTATAAGAGAACTCTATAGAAGATACGTGTAAAATGTTAAACATCACCTGTTGTTACTATATATACTATAACTATATGGAGCAGCCTAGTAGTCACTACTATGTATGTAGACAAATTGATTACTAGCGTATTGGAATTTACCTCAGTTTCTCATATATACAAGGTTTTTTTTCTACGCTGTTATTATCTGTGACATCTTTGTCTTTGCAATGCCTCTATCTGTTACACTATTATCTGTGACTCCTCTCTTTACAGTATCACCTATGATGTTTCTTTACATAGCCCTTCTTAAAAATGCTTCTGTTTGATCAGTCCTGGGTAGGAATGGTGAAGGGATATAACTTTGGGGGGAAAAGTAATTTTGTTTTACATTTTCTTTTTGTTACTCAAAGAAACTACTGCCAAAAATCCCTTTATTATTGAAAAAACAATAGTGAGTTTTAGAAGATGGGGAAAAGATATCTAAGACATTATACAGACACAGATGGAAAGGATAGAATCACATTCTCTGAAAATTTGCTATGAAAGTAACTACTAAACAGATAACAGCCAGTCTCTCAGGTAAAAGACTAGATTTGATAGCTTTTAAACCTTTCAGGAAATCTACTTTTCTTTTCTTTTTTCATTAACTAACTAACTCGCTCACTCTCTCACTCACTCACTCACTCACTCACTCTATATCCTCACTGTGACTTGCCCTCCTTTCTGTCCTCCCTGTCCCTCCTTCTCAACTCCTCACATCTACTTCTCAGTGAGTATAATTTTGAAGGAAAGTTATACAGAAAGGAAAAAAAACCAAAATTGTCCTCCTAAGATCCAAACTCATAATGCTACAAAAGACAAACTGTGATGGCTTCATTTCTACCACCTCAGCCTTAATCCATGCTTACTGGTTTGTTTGTTTGTTTTCTTGCTTTTAAGAGAAAGAAAGAACATGAAGCTGGATGATAAGGAGATAGAGGGCATTCTGGTAGGAGTTGGGAGAGGGGAAAAATATGATCAAAATATATTGTATGAGTTTCTTAAAACATACACAAAAATCGTTTTATTAAAAATTTTCCTAGGCCGCATAATTAGGCAAAATACTCAAATTTGCTCAGAATTATTCAGAATAAATGAGAATGGAATATACCCCATGGATCATTAGTGCAATAATAAAAAACTGATGAATTTTTTACTAAGTACTGCAAATGAATTTTTACTAAGTAAAAAGAAAATCAGGTCTCCATCTCCCTCTGAGTCCACATAACAGGGGATCAAAGCACATGCTAAGACTCATAACCAATCTTTTGGCAGATATCAGGGTGTCCTGGGAAAGAGTAGGGGAATAGAGGGACCTATAGAGGCAACAAATCTGGGCTCAGGGAGCCCTGCAGAGACTGATGCACCAACCAAGGACCAGGCATGGAGAGGACCTAGACCTCCTCCTCAGATGTAGCCCACAGGCAGCTCAGTCACCATGTGGGTCATCAAGTAAGGGGAGCAGTGGCTGTCTCTAACATGAACTCAGTGGGTGGCTTTTTGACTTCCCCCTGGTAGTGTGATAGGCGGTATTGTCATGCCACTGAGGAAGAGGTTGCAAGCAATCCTAATGAGATTTGATAGGCTGGGGTGAGATGGTATTTCTGAGAAATAGGGGAGGAGAATAGGGGGGATAAGGAAGGAGGGTGGGACCAGGAGGAGATGAGAGAGGGGCCTACAACCAGAAAGTAAGGTGAATAAATTATAAATTTTTTTAATTTAAAAAAGAAAATGTTTTTTCTTGCTTAGCAGTGATGGCACATGCCTTTAATCCCAGCATTGGGGAGGCAGAGGCAGGTGGATCTCTTAGTTTTGAGGCCAGCCTGGTCTATAGACTGAGTTCTAAGATAGCCAAGGCTACACAAAGAAACCCTATCTCAAAAAACAAACAAAAAAAAAGAATAAATGACTGGAAGGAAGGAAGGATGGATGGAAGGAAGGAAGGAAAGAAGGAAGGAAGGAAAAGAGAAAAGAAAGAGATAGATATAGATGGGGTGCTGATATTCTTCTCACTTTGGTCATCTAGCCATATCACTTCAGTCTCTGACTTTCTACTAAAAACTTGTCTTTGAAAGTAATAGTCCTAAGTCATCCCTGTATTAGAAACACCACTATCAAAAAAAGAGAAAATAGCCCATCCTTTTAAAATGCAGGCCTCTCACAAAGACACAGTAAATGAACGTTTTCTGTGCCTTGGTCTGTGAGAACCTACACAGTTCTGAAGATAACTGCCCAGTTTCTACAAAGGCGTGAATTAAATTTGTCCAGAACTCAACAAGCTATACATCCACCTCCAAAATGAAGACTGCATCAAATGACAAAAAGAGTAGCTATTCAAGGTTGGTCTGGTTGTGGCCTAGCATATGGACTTCTAGTAACCAATTGGGAAATCTGAGCTATGTGCAGGCAAACTCTGGCTAGTGGGTCAAATCTTGCTGACCACCTGTTTTTACAGTTGTCATTGGAACTCAGCCATTCTGTAGTGTGTCTATAGCTGCTTTTGCATTACAGTAGAACTGAACATTTCTGACAGAGAACATATGGCCCAGAAAGAGCAGATGGCCCTTTTCTGTTTTCTTACTTCTGTCTTTAGGAACTAAACTAAGTCTCAGTTTTTCTACTCATAACTGGAAGGACTGGTAGAGATAAATCAGCTTGGTATATCAGAATCCCTGGGGCCAGTGGGTGTTGAGGAAGTCCCAGGACTTAGAATCTCATGTTCTGTCCAGACAGCCTCTTGCCTGAGGTGATCAACTTGAAGAACTCAGAGAGAAGCCCATCACCAAGGCCCTTGGATTTTGGTGCTTTCAAACTTGTGAAGAAAGTAGAATCTGCCAACAGGAACGAACACTTGGAAATCATGCCTAAGCAAATTCAACCCTAGCATTGAAAACTTCCATTTGATTTACTATATTTGAAGCCCTGGACTTGAACAGCAGAGAATCTGTGGATTTGCATGGATCAAGATACAGTGCTATATAAATATAAATGGTTACTTTGGAAGAGGCTTCAATTAGACTAACAGGTTTAATGAGTTAAACTTTGATTTATGGAAATCATTCACTTTAAATATATCACAGAGAAAATGGTTACACATCAAATATAAACCATTTCAATGACAATCTTAGCTGGCAAACTGTTCTCTGCAGACTCCCCGCTTGGAGGAAAGCCCTAGGCTCTCTTGTCTCTGCTACAGACAGCTGCAACTGGAAGACAATCCTGAGAACAAGCTGCCAAATGCTAGGAAATCTGGGGGATAGCAGATAATATCAAAAGCACCTGAGTCATATTTTGGGAAAGGATTAAAGAATATTTCCTAAGCCTTTAGATGTTTAAATATTGCTGCAACAGTCTGAAAGATGGCATGTGTAGGCCCAGACTGCTTAGAAAGGAGCGAGCGGTACACAGAATGGAAAGAGCTTGCTATATACGGAGCTTTGAGCTGGCTTTCAGGCTGCCAGCCTGCCTTTCAAGATGACTACAGATGTCAACTGGTGAGTGGTAGGAGGTGGTCTCTGTGAAGTCTGGGCTCTACAACTCAAAATAGGATGGTTTTGGAAGTCACATGAGCAAGTAAATTATTCTGAGACTGAAACTGACCACTGCATTGTTGGCAAAAAACATTTATCAACTCATGCCTCTGCACCAATGACATTTGGGGCCAGATGATTTTCTGCTGTGGGACTTAGCCAGTGCATTTAGGATGTTTAACAGCATCCCTGACCTCAACATATGACGTATCAACAGCACAGCCTCTTTCTTTGCTGAGCTGAGCTAGTAAAATAACAGATAGTAAGTTTTCCCAATGGGCCTTCATGATTTCTCACTATTCTATCACAAGCTATCTCAAAGTGAATTAGAGATAACTTTATACTGAGGCAAGAAAAGATTTAATAGACATATAAAATATCTACATGCTGTTTATATATTTTATTGTGCCCTTTAATTCTGCCTGAACTAATGGTCTTTTAAAGTAGCAGAGACTGAACACAGGACCTTGTGCATGGTAGGCAAATACTTTACCACTGAGCTACAACTCCAGACCACTGTTTACTTTAACATCTTGTGTTGGAACCTACATTATAACTGTTAGTATTTTTTTCTTTTTATCAATGCTAGCCTTCTCATATGTATTTATTCCACCAAATTTTAACATTTTTATTTTGAGAGCAGAAGTGAGTCCATAGCCTAGACTAACTTTGTAATCATTCTGCTTCGCAAACAGGCTTATGAATTTTCAGTCCTATTGTCAAAGTCTCCTGAATAGCTGGGAAAGGCCTAGCTCAAAAGGTCCAGTACAAATAATATCTTCATAAGATTTTCTTTTTATATATCTTTACTTTGGTGTTGGGAGTAGAACCCAGGGTCTTGCATATGCTAAGCAAGAGCTAAACACCCCCATTCTGGGGGGTTTTCTTGAAAGACATTTTTTGGGGAGGGAATTTGTGGATTTAAAAAGAAACAACGAGGCCTGAAAGGAATATTTTTAACTGTTTATATAGCTGAAAGTTAAGAGAATGGCTATCAGACTATGTTGTTGTTCTTTTTTTTATCTGATGGGCAAATTATGCCTACACGATTGATACTATAATCTAGCTAAATTATTACAGCTTTTTCTTTTCCACTTGTTTCTACAAATATTCATTGGTGATAAAATACCTTGTATGGTTTTGTGTGTATGTGTTCCAATTGTTGAAAAATGAATAATCAGATATAAAATCACTGTAAGATATAGGTATTGGACTTGAGAAACTGAAAAATATTTGGAAAGGGAAAACTTGGGCATTGGAATGTTTATAAAATAATAGACAAATGTTGATCACTGTGCAAGGGTGCAAAAGAATTCAGGGAGTGGTGAAGATAAGAGAATTGTGTTCAAAGTTAAACTATAATCTTCCACCATGAATCTAAATTTGTTCTTTTAACAGTAATCAATAGTTACTATAGGGAAAGGCAGAAGGATTTAGTAGGGAAATTATTCACTTTTATTTGCATAAAAATACGTGGTTTAATTTTAAATAATAATAATAATGTACTTTTGTCTGTAGAACTATAGAAAAAGCTTAAAAGCTGCAATAAGGAAGGAGAGATAAAGGACTCAGAAAATACAAATCAGAATTGAAAGAGGAAGTACTATGTATCTTTTGTTCAATGATTTTCTTGGTCAAGTATTACAGGGTTTCTTTTTTAATTTTTTCCTCTGTTTCATATATCAAGAAACTAAGCTTTGAGAAGTTCAGTTTATGTTTAGTCCTTCAATTCACAGAACTCTACAAGCTAAAAATCAGATTTCAATTTGCCTCAGAACTGATCAGTCACAATATGCATTAGAATAAGACCTCCCCCACTACCTCCTGTGTGCATCTGTTCATGGGAATTACTAGGGTGAGCCACCATGCCTGGCTCCCCCCCAAACATACATTGTAGGGTCAAACTCAGGTCCTCATGGCGAACTCTTTATTAAGTGAGACATCTCCCCAGACTCTAAATCCACATTTGTAGGTAAGGCACATTGCAAATGATGAAATGAATTTAGGGATCATAGGATTCATTCATTTACATAATACTTAGGTATGAACGATTTACTGAGTATTCTATATTTTTATATGTAGATAAAAATGATTCCATAGAGATTTACCTATTTGAACTTGTATTTTTACTTCTTTATATTACTATGGAATATAGGCCCTCTTCAATCATATTCACCACAGTAAAGGGAATTCTTTGCTCTTTTTATGGAGTATAAGTGATAAAAGGGGGGCAAAAATATTCTCTTTATTTCCTCCTTGCTAAGTTTTAAAATGTACAACATTTGGGTCATGGCTCTTTCTGCTTTAATAGTGCTAGTGAAGGGCAAGACTGCACTCCAAGGCCTGTGTCCTTAAGCTTCAAGTTCTCTGGATGTAGACATTCTCTCTTTCCATGCCCCCCTCTCTCTTTGTGTGTGTGTGTCTCATGCATGCTAGAGACTGAATCCAGAGCCCTGTTCATACTATGAAGGTGCTTTGCCACTGAGCGACATACTAAGTCTTCATCAACATGCTTTGTAAATTTGCCGTAGTCTCATGCTTCACATTAAGATGCTTCGAATACACTAAGCTGCTCCTGTACACTAGATATTAGGAAAGACACGTGGATGTATATTTTTCCCACTTAACACTCTCATGACCATAAACAGGCAAATAATATACTTTTGTGCAGGAGGTACATGGTTTTTCCAAGGATCAAATAAATAATTGAATGTGTTTTGCAAATTGTCAGTCTGAAGAATTACAAATACTACTTCTTACTCCAATTGCCTGGCCATAGTATGTTTTCGGTGTCAAAAAAAAAATAACCTTGAGGCTTTTCTCAAATAAACTTATAGCACTTTCCTGAATGACAACTCCACTTCCTTTTATTACCATCCTGCCCAGTTCTACAAGTCTTTTTCTATAAATCTTGATGAATCCTCAGAAGAAAAGAGCTATACCAACTACTTCACATAAAGAGCTGAACAGTAAAATAGTCAGTGAGACCCATTTTGCAGAGCAGTTTGAAAATCCTGGAATAGGAGCCTAGGAGCCATAGAGCTTCCAGACACAATTGAACATGCTCAGTCTGACATACAAGCCTGCCCCTTTTGCTCTTAGCCTGGAAATTGATTCCACCAAACAAAAGCAACTGAGCTTTGTATACAATGTCAAGGGTTAAAGGAGAGGGAAATGAGAACTCTTTACCAGGTCAGGATATTTGTCCTAAAGCCCAAGTTTGTAAAAATCCTATAAAAGATAAAGCAAGCTCCCCACTACCCCGCATCCCACCCTATGTCCCCTTCCCCAGATTACACAATAGCACTTCCATGAGTTGGTCTCTCATTTCTCTCTTCCTAGAGGTTGTTCTCTCAAAGTAGAAATCATAGCAACTGCTTCATACCCTGGCTTATTTATCTAACCTATTCCTCTGAGAAAAGCATGTGAGAAGAATTGACTGCCCAGCCTGTGAACAGCAGACTTTTAATAAAAAGGCATCCAGCCTGGATTTTAGCATGGGTCAGAGCCCTGGTATTGAGTCATAACCTGCAACTCCAAAGAAAGAAATGTCAATATCCTTTCTGAGTGTTTCTACAGAAACATGGTTTCTTTTCAGCTTCTATAATTAGGCAGTTTACAAATAGCAACATCAAAGTCAGTGATCTTTATTTATTACAACACCAAAAACTATTTCTCAGATTGACCTCCTTGGAATTCTTTCCATGATTTTTTATGTAGTCTTATGCCATGTAATCTTTAGTTCTAGACACTGGAAGCAGTGGTTTATCTTTGTTATTCACTTCCACATCCAGAATTTGCCCAGTCTTATCTCATAGCAGCTACATAGAAATTTCCTTTGGATGAATGAGAAAATTTTATTATCTTTGGCTGAAAAAAGAAGATTTGATAAAGCTGGTAAGGAAAAGAACATTTGTAAATACACTGAAATGAAAGGTGCTTTTAGCAATATTCACATACTTTTAGTAATAAGAAACCTGTGAGGAAAACCCAATAGTTTCTTGATATTTTCAACAAAAAACAAAGAGATGTAATGGTGGAGGCAGATGACACCATTGCTACTCTATGCATTTTGTACAGAAGAATACCCAGGGCCTCAGAGGCATGGAAACCTCCTTTCTTTGAGGTCTTTCACTCCAGACCTATCTTCCTCTGGGGCACCAGCCAGCAATGACAGCCTCTTGTTTTCCCACTATAAGGGAAACAGCTGAGGTGAGAGAACCCAGGGCTCCTTTTCTTGCTAGCATGCCAAAGGACAGTATCACTGAGTTAGAGCTGATCTAAGCTCCCTGTGTCTTGTTACCAATCTATTCCTTAGGTATGCCAAAATGTAACAACCAAGGTATAAAGCCAAATACCAGCTTTTCTTTCTTTGGTTATTCAAAACTCAAATAGGAGCATGAATAAACAACCTGCCTGCAATCTTTAAAACCGTCTTGTTTTTAAAGCCATTTTATTCCACTCACCACTCACTGCTTCTAAAAAGTCAGTTTTACCACTTAGCATTGTATAAGATGAAGGGCAATTCAAAATTTCGGCTAGCTTTTAGAATTAAGCAATGGTCATTCAAAGTATCCCACATTAGGGATCAGAAATGCGACTCAACCCTATAGCCACTGAGTAATTTATGATACAGTCAAGATATCCACGATTTGATTACACAGATGAAGCCTGGACTATACCGGTAAAAATACAGATAAAATAAGAAGTGATGCTCATCTATGCTTATTCTAAGCTAATTTTTATACTTGGTACTTTACAAGCACTTTCCTTTTTGATGAGAAACAAAAACGTGTTTTTCTCAGTTTAAAAATAATACATGTCCAATGGCTATGTAAAAGACTTGGACATTATGCTCAAAAGTCCAGATCATAAAGTGAATTTGCATTTTTGTTTGTTTGTTTGTTTATTTGTTTGTTTGAGACTTTCAGGGGAAAAACCTAATTGTAAATTAATATTATTTAGTGTCCTTAGGTAGCCTGGGAACGTACATGAGTCTAGATCTGGGCATGAGGTCTGGTTCTTCAAGGTAATCAATCTATCCAAATATTGGCAAGGGGAACTCTTTGAAATAGCCCCATTGATGGCTCTAGAGGCATTCTTCCAAAGCCACATCTCTACAGTAATTTGCAGAGCATGTGGGAAGACATCCTCCTCCTTTAGGAGGGTGGCTTGTAGCCAGGCCAGGTGTGTGCTTAAAATCACTGTAAAATTGCTGCATATATTTTTTCAAAACCTCAAAAATTACTGGAACATTTAAAAAACAATGCTGCCTTTGTCAGCCCTGTTAGGCTGGAAGAGAAAGAACAAACTGGGCACTAGGGAACTGGGATATGTATGTATAGGTGACTGGGGGACAATTCTGTGCACCACTTTCAGTCTAAATTATCACAGCTACACAATATAGACAGAACAGTGTGGGCTCTAGTCACTCTAAAATGTCACTGCTTTCGATGCAGTACACTAAACTGCATTTTCCTTATAGTGACTTAAAAGCCAGAAGAGACAGTTACATGCCATCTTCATGCAAGGAATGTTGGAAAAGGATTACACTTATACCTGGATCTAGAAACCAATAGAAGTTAATAACACCCCCTGCTGCTCCTTAATCTTTGGGGACAAGACTTTGAATGTCATTCAGGTTTTGAGCTGGAGTGCATTGTGTCAATTGAAACAAACCATAGGATGAAAACTAATGCAATTGACTCTTTATGCTTTTCTTTCCCCTGGAAACCTTACAGCACTACCTATATCTGATATTCTCATTTCACCTTTGTTCCATAAAATATACTTTCCATCACCCTTCCCTCACAAGAAAATTATTTCACTGACTCTTACAGACAGGAGTAAAAGAGGCCCCAAACTCTTAACTTTAATTCAAAGACTTTCAAAATCTTTCTTAAAGATGCCTCCTTTGATATTATCTCTTCTGGTCTTTCATTCAGCTGGCCAGCATTGTTCAGGGTTCTAAGCATCCTTCTCTATCGCTACAGACAAGTCACTGCTGGCCCAGTGCATGCGCAGAAGCTCTACACAGCTACTTTGATGCATAATCTAGTCATCTGTTAACACAGCTTAAATCCTACCACCCTGAAACCAGGTTTAGTATCAACTCAACACCAGAGTCATCTCTTCTTCCTCTAAATCCCAAAACAGATGTCTGACCTGTCCATAAATTCTGTACATGTCATACAACAAGTGGTTATAATGGGCATGCCTCTACCTGTGGCTAGGCACTTTTGAAATAAAACTACAACATCCATTAAAGGAACATCATGCACTCTTATCTTACACATAAACATGGCAAGCAATAACTAAAACAATATTGGGCAGCCGGGGAAATGCCAAAGTCCACTCATTTAACTATGACACATTCTGACTCCTGGTTTCTAACAGTAGTTCTGACATATTGCAGGCTTCCTCTGGTCCTGGCACAATGCTAAGAGTTTACATGAAACACATTATTTTGTTCTCAACTGTTTCTGTAAAAGCAAGCACAGTACATTACTAGCCTTGTTTTATAGACGAGTAAAATGGGACACAGGAACATTAAGTAATGTGACTAGCTATTACAATTGTTTACACAGTCCCATGACTCAGAGGTACCTTGTGTACTTATCTGTGCACTTTCCTGAACTCCCAGAGCTTACAAAAAATAATCCCAATCATAATAAATCATCCAGCAATAGTAAATTTCCCTCTGCAAGTGAAGGATAGCAGAGGGAAATTATGAGAGAGTAGACAGGTGAAAAGGAAGAGGGAAGGGAAGTGGCTTTGAACTTCACCATAAGGTCCCTGGAGGTTCTTTCTTCCCATTCCATTATAAATATTTTTGTACCAAACATATTAAAATAAAATTCCATCTTGTGTATTTTACAAATATTTCAAAACCTCATTTCATCACAAGGGAATACTATATATATATGCACATTGTAGTCTATAAAAAATGTTGCCATGAAATAGACACAAACAGAAACTATGTTTTCAAGGAGACAGTTGCAACTCATGAGACCCTCCATATAACCAAAATATTTTAGTAAATACATGACTCACTTTTTTTAAACACCATGTGGCAAAATATGATACAACCTGTATATATTTTAAACTAAAATCTAATCTAAATATTTATGAACTGCTTCATTAACCCATATAGGATTAAGAAAAGGATGTGTAGTATGTGATTAAAAAGTCAAATTTCAATGATGGACAGTAGGAGTCTTAATAGGTGTTTATTAAACTTGACATGGTTTTCTAATACAAGACTTGGAAGTAGTATGTGGAGATGGCTTTTTCTGGGAAGAATTTCTGCATGTCTAAGACTGGCACCTGATTAGCCATATAATATAGGATAGCCAAACTAAAAGCTATAGATCTACCACAATGTCCAGCTTTTTATATGAGTTTTGGGGTTAGTATGGAAAAAGCACATGGCTGGCATGGATGCAGGAATTGGATCAGATGAAGAATAAGCAAGTATTTATGGAATTATGGATGAATAAGCAAATATTTATGAAATTATGAATGAGAAGTACCCTGGGATTGGGCTGGGAGGCAAAGATAGATTGGAGGTTTAGTATCTGCCCAGTCCTAGGTGATATAGGCTGTTCTACAATAAAAAAAAAAAAAGCTTCAGATCTAAAGAGGATAAACACTAAGGAGGACCCTAGGGAGGATGATTAAATCTCATTCAGAATGGCAAACAGGATAAATACCAGAAGGAGTGGAAGAGAGGAAACAGGATGGGAGCCTATTATAGAGGGTCCTCTGAAAGGCTCCACCCAACAGGGGATTGAAGCAGATGCTGAGACTCACAGCCAAACTTTGGGCAGTGTGCAGGGAGTCTTATGGAAGAATGGGTGAGGATAGAGGACACAGAGGAAACAGGAGTCCCAAACGGAGACCAACAAAACTAAAATCTCTGAGCCCAGGGGATCCTATAGAGACTGATGCACCAAAGAATATGCATGAAGAAGACCTAGACCCTCTGCACCTCCTGTTCAGATGTAGCCAACTGGCAGCTCAGCGAGTCTCCAAGTGGGTTCTTGAATAAGGGGAGCAAGAGCTGCCTCTGTCATGAAATCAGTTGCCTGCTCTTTGATCACTTGCCCCTGGAGATGCAGCCTAAAGGCCACAGAGGAATAGGATCCAGGTAGTCCTGCTGAGACTTGAAAAGCTATGAGCAGATGGCAGAAAAGGATAACTCCCTCTTTCAGTGGGCTAGGGAAAGAGGATGGGGGGAAGAGGAGGGAAGTGGGACTGGGAGGAGGTGAGGGAAGGTGCTTCAATAGATATATATAATGAATAAATTGTAAAGAGTTTAGAAAATTTAAAAAAAAACACTAAAATATAAGACTGCTATCTGTGTCCTTGATTTGGGCACAACATAATTTCCCCTACCAGGAGCAAAAATGTATTTGGTTGTAGATTCCCCTACTTGTCTGTTAGCACCACAAAGATGGTGACTGTTTCTGTATATATTACCTTCACTTAAAAATCAGATATTAATTTAATTCTCCATTACATCTCAAAAGTCTGTAATTTTCTGTGTTATTAATAACATCTTAGAAAATCTTGAAACAAGAAAAAAACAGTGGTATGAAAAGAACTTCAAAACTTCACTCTCTTTAGTGGAAAGCTTAAATGTACTTCTCTACTGATTATGCAGAACAGACAAATTATTGAGACTACAAGAAATTTACGATACAATGAAAAAGCCTTCTAATGTTTGATAAGAAATTCTGTGCGCATAAATGAGGCCATATGCAATATGGTTTCATATACAACATACATTTAGCTTAATATGGATGTAGATATATATGTGTATATATATAATATATATATATGCATATGTTTGGAATGTCAATGAATCCATCAAATACCTACCACATATCCAAGGTATGATTAAAATATTTAGGGTAATAGGAAGAATATTTAAAACACGTAAAGTAAAAGAGGGATAGTTAAAAATTAAGATATTAGGAATTTAATTATCATTGTTATATTTGCTAATGTTGAACAATCAACTTGCCTACATCTAATTCAGAATTAAGAAGATATCAATATTAAAATAAGCAAATGCATATATACATAGAGATCACAAAGTGTGTGTATATCACACACACATGCATGCACATGTACACATACAACTTGTCGTATACCCTGCATTACACAAGAACAGTATTTTTGGTGGTATTTGCATTTGGTCCAGAGCATCTCATATTCCAGACAAGCACTCTCCCACTGAACAATAACTCCATTCCTTTCTTTTAGTTCTTATTTTTAAAAGTGTGTCACAAACTGTCTTGCCCTGACTGGTGTTAAACACTTACTATCCTCCTGTCTTAGCCTCTAGAACAATAGTTCTCAAACTGTGGGTCTTGACACCTTTGGGGGTCACATATCATACATCCTGCATATCAAGTATTTACATTACTATTCATAATGGTAGCAAAATTATAGTTAAGAAGTAGCACTGGAAATAATTTTATGATTAGGAGTCACCACAACATAAAGAACTGAATAAAAGGGTTGCAACATTAGGAAGGTTGAGAACCACTGTTCTAGAATATCTAAAACTACAAGCCTGTGCCACCAGGCCTAGTCATATTTCTATTTTTATAGTAGAAATATATCATAGAAATTCTAAGAAAGAAAAAAAAGAAAACGATCTGTAGCTCAGTATTCCCTCACATTACTATAAATTGGGAAAGACTTAAAATTACAGAAACTGATATAGGCATGATAATATATACTTATATTGCTGAAGAAGAAGAACTGCTGAAAATTCAAGGCTATCTGTACATATATAATGAGTATCAGGCAAGTCAAGGCTACAGAGTGAGACCTTATCTCAAAAAAAATTAAACCTAAGGGTAAAATCTATTTTTGCAAAGAGCTCCATAAAGAAAGTTGAGTTTTCACTGGAACTTTAGGAGGAATAATTTGAAAATTAACATAGGGTAATCCATTGAAAGTTGCGCTACACGAAGAAACTCCAACCACCTGCCTTTAAAGTGAACATAGCAAAAGCAGTTTCAAACTTTGGCTTTAACGTCTTTGAAGGGGTGAGTGAAAGACAATGAACGGTCAATTTTTCTCTATTGGCATATTTTTATAGGCACAACTAGAATAAAGAAACAAGAGGCACAGTGTGATATGTGAGCACAGTAAGAGAGGAATTACTGCAGTGTAATTTCTCAAAAACTCTAAAATGCATTATTAAACTCATTCGTATGTCAGTTATGTGGTTTACAAATCAAGTTTTTAACTGGAGTTTGTAGGACCAGAGGGCTTCTTAAAATTTAATTAAAATGATGTTTTTTTTATATTAGTATTTATTATAATTTATTCAGTTTTTTCCCTGGCTGTGGCCCCGTCCCTTATCACCTCCCAATCTCACCCTCCCTCCCTCTTCTCCCCCTTTGCCACTCCCCTAGTCCACTGGTAGGGGAGGTCCTCCTCCCCTTCTTTCTGACCCTAGCCTATCAGGTCTCATCAGGACTGTGGCCTAGCATGGCTATATGACCCCCTTTCCCCAGGAGCAGCTGATCAAAGATCCTGCCACTGAGTTCATGCTGGAGACAACTCCTGCTCCCCTTACTAGAGAAGCCACTTGGAGACTGAGTCTATGCACTACATCAAAGGAGGGGTTTTAGGTTCTCTTCATGCATGGTCCTTGGATGGGATATCAGTCTCTGCATATATAGGCTCTATTGGTCTCCTTTTGGAGCACCTGCCCCTTCCAGGTCTTTCTATCTCCTCTTTCTTTCATAAAATTCCATGCCCTCTACCCAATGTTATGCTATGAGTCTCAGCCTCTACTTCGATACATCGATCAGTAGAGTCTGTCAAAGGCCCTTTGTGGTAGGCTCCTGTCTAAAATGATGTTTTTAATGTCCATGTTTTCATGTCTCATTTAGAGCCTACATTTGACAGGAAAATTTCTCTTGTTACTTAAAAAAAATAGAGGTAGCCTGTGGTAGGTCATTCTCCAAATGAACTCCCTAGTAAGTGGAACAGGGGTTGTCTCTAACATAAACTCAGTGGCTGGCTCTTTGATAACCTACTCCTGAGTGGGGAGCAGCCTTACCATGTCACAGAGGAAGACTATGAAAGACAGTCCTGATGAGACCTGATAGGCTAAGGTCAGGTGGAAGGTAAGGAGGTTCTCCACTCTCAATGGACTGGGGAAGGGGCATGGGAGGAGATGAGGGAGTAAGAGAGGGAGGGTAGGATTGGGAGGAGACAATGGTGGGGGCTACAGCTGGGTTACAAAGTGAATAAAGTGTAATAAATAAAATTATATTGAAAAAATAGAGGCCAGGAATTTTGAGTTTAATTTTTCTCACTGCTGCCCTATCTCATGAGTGTTTATCATGCATAGTTCCTGAAAAGCAGATTACTGAAATTTTATCTTTCAAATAATGTGAAAGATATTTCAAATATTCTTGGTTTTTGAGACAGGGTCTCTCTATGGAGATGTGGAAGATTCGACATACATGAATACTATATGCTGAAACTCTGTGTCAGTTTATCTTTTATGCTTCAAGTAAAGTTGTCAATGCATAGAAATACATTTTATTTCTGTTTCTGTTATTTTATTTTTTAAGGAAAGGTTTCAATATAAAGTCTTTGCTCACCTGGAACTCACTATGTAGATCAGGGAGGCCTTGAACTCAACGATATCATAGATATCTATCTGCCTCTTGAATGATGGAATTAAAGGCATGGACCACCATGGCCAGCTATATTTCTTTTTTTTTTCTACAGAAACATACATCTTTTGTACTGAAATCTGATGTAATTAAAAATGCTCCTCCAAATTTAGGTTATCAAAGAATACAATTATTCTTTGCAATGATATTAGTACAAATCTGTATCAATATGAAATCCCACAGAGCACAATTTACTTTTTCAGAACAATGTAGTAACTATTAAAAACATACACTTGCTTGGTTTTATTCTCTTCATTATGATATTAATTCCTTTTTAAATCAGCATTTATATTGCACTTGCTCTTAAGGAAACCGAGAAAGTACATATGTTAATCAGTATCATCACCTCCCAAATGCCCTACATGTTTATGGGGTTTTTTTAATTCTAACATGAATGGCATGTTTTGAACAAACATGCTCTGCTTGTATGTTATCCATGCAATTCTTAAAAGCATATTTCATGGAATAGCTGTAAATAATTACTTATAAATATATTTTGTTGAACAGCTGCACATGTATTTCAGTGCACTGGATATTGTCTACATGCCTATATTTCGGTAATTAGAAAATAAAATATACAATATGGTTAATTGTCAGACTTGAATTTTGATCACAGAAAGGGCTACTACAGTATCTCCTCATTTTTGAAGATGTTATGTAAATAATTAATAACTGTGCTGTGACAGCACACACTGAGCAGAACTTGATTACCAGATGTAAACAGCAAGCTTGAAAGCTGTTGAATATGCATCTTCATTATGATGATGTTGTTCTAACAAACAGCCCTTAATCTAATCAGAAGAACATTTTCTCAATAAAGGACAAGAAGTAAAGGAAGATGAAAGATCTCTATTTACTCATCCCAATCACCTTGGATTTTACAGACTGAAAGTCATCCGGAATTTTGAACAATTGACTTAGTCATAATTTCACACATACTCCTTTTCCTGTTATATACTTTGGAGATACTTTTCTTTGCAACAGCTGTGCAATTCAGTGAAATCTAATGGGTGTCTATTTTCCCTTGTCTGCGTCACCTAAATTCTTAAGGCAAACATCCTCTACATGGTGAAAGGATTGATTGCAGTCACTCACTCCTTGGACATTTGAAGGGAGGCATGCTGTGCAGGTATTACATTTGCTTCCCCTGTGACATTTTGAAGCAGGGATTTACTTTAGCATGTCAGCTTCCCTCAGTGTGTCAAGAAATCACAAAGTTGAGTCCCAGATGTGGTTCGTTAATCTTCACCATCACAAATTCAACTATATAGCCCAAGTAAATATAATTACTCATTAACATTAGGAGAAGAGATAGGAACCATTTATTAAAGGTGATGATATTCTCTGAGCAATAATATTCTTTGGCTCATCTGATTCATTTTGTTTTCTCAATAAGTTGTTGTTTTCCTGAGAATTAGGACTTCAGTATATATTTACTTAGTCCTTTTAATTTATACTTCCTTTCCTTTTAATTAGTGTCTTGTAATCTAAAATTAGTGAATGAGCATAATACCTCACTCACATTCTCAGCTGAGTTTGCAATAATTAGGCCTACTGTCAACTGAAGTTGAACAGACATCAGAAATTTTTTTATTTTTTGTTTTTTTTCTTCCTTGTTGCTTTCTAACCTTATTGACAGAGTGACTTAGAAAAAAAAAGTTAACGTGTAACCATATTAATCACTATCCCCCAAACTGGAATGTGGATAATTTCATACTAGAAGTAGATGAAGTTCAGACAGCCTTGTCTGTAAACGTACCAGACAAATGAAGCCTATACACACTGGAATGCTTTCATGAAACCTGAGACTGTCAGAACATAATAACTCACCAATAAGCAGAACATCATTTACACAAGGAGGGCACATATTCTCTAAAAAATCTCACATTTGATACAGACATTTACTATAGACATTCTTCCTTCTAGTCTTGCTTGTGTAGTAACTAGAAAACGGTATAATGTGAGGGAATTCCTTTTCATGGATGAGTGAAGAAAATAAATGCTCACAAGATAGACTTTTATCTTCCGTATCCTCTTTCTCTCACCTTTCCCTCTCCTGTCTTCTTTCTCTCTCTCCTCCCTTTGCAACAACTGCAGACATTGAAAACGATCCAGACAATCAGCAAGAGTTGAAAGTGAGCCAGATTTTCAGAATTTGCCCTCACCTTGACAACACTAAAATTTCAAGTAGCAGTCAACTTTTACAAGATACCCTCATTGTATAATATTTATAGGCTGCCAAAAACATGCTACAACTAATCAGACAACAAAGATGAAGCAAAAACCTTCACCTGCCATGTAGCTAGCAGTGAATACACTTCTTATTTCCATGACATTTGCTGGCAAGAAGGGGTTGGCTTAAGGTGGATTGGACTAACCTTCAATTTGTCATAGCGCTCACTCAAAGCTGCCACCTGATGATCGCGGTGCCGCCCAACCAGTTTACACAAGGCACAGATTAACTGGTCATCAGTCACACAGTACATATTCACCTTCTCATCCTCATGCTCCAGGCACATCAGCCCCCGGATGTGCGAGTCCGGGATTGGCTCAATCAGACGATGGCCTGTAAAGGGCTTCTTGTTCGGGTGAGTGGCTTTCAGGCACTCATCGCAGTAGGACACTTCACAAGTGACACAGGTCTTCACAGCATCCTGGGCAGGATCCTGGTCACAGAACTGGCAAAGAACCTTCTCGGCAGAGGACATTGTGTTGGCGTCAACAGCCCGCTCCCTGCGGGTCTCACTGGGAGAATTAGGCCCACTTACAGACGCTTTCTGAAACCTGTCAATGATGTTCTGTAGAGTGACGTTGCGCTTAAGACCGTCTAGACCTCGCTGGCTGAGTGTGATGACATGCCGGCAAGTGGGGCACTGGAAGGCGCTGATGGACTCCACAGGCTCGTTGGTGGCACAGTGAGAGACCAGAATGCGGTGTGCACAGTTGAAGCAGAGGCTATGTGCGCAGGGCAGCAGGAGAGGGTCCTCAAAGAGCTCCAGACAAATAGGGCAGGTCAGCTCTGACTCCAGTGTTTCCATCTTCAGGCAAAACTCTCCGGGGTCATCAGCAAAATCCAAGGAAGCTGATCAGCTATCTGGAAACAGAACGTAAGATTGGATTAAGCACGAGGGGTCAGGCGGGAAAGGGGGGAGGAGGGGCTGTCAGCTTTGAATGCATCTCAGAATAATTCCAAACATAGGTCATGGAAAGGAAAATATGTGTATGTGTGTTCCAAATGTCTCTCTTTACAAAAGGCAAATGATTAAAACAACAACAACAACAAAACAAAACAATAAGAAACATTTCCTCAAAGTTCTGATTGTTTAAAGTGGAAGCTTTTTTTTAATGTTTATTGTTGTTTGTTTATACTTTTTGCAATTTTGGCTTTTAAAAGGTCTAACTCCAACCTGACAAGTGACTAAAACTGTCTTTTCTATAATTGGTGTATGATCAGAGTAATTTTATGTCACAGATGAGTTTTCCCTTTGGTTAAAATTAACATGCAGAAACTGCCACTAACAAACTATAATCATTAACAATTTTGAATTTGTGAATTTAAATATTAATGCATAAGCATTTTAATGATTATCCATTTGCAACAGCCAGTCAGGCTTTTCAACTGTACAGATGTACTCACTGTAGATATGAATGTTAAGTATATATGAACTCAAATATATGTATTTCAGTAGAAGTAGTCATGTTTAAATCCAGGATATCATTTTCCAAGACATTCTTCATAAAAAAAAAAAAGTGTGTTTTTGTTTTTGTTTTTACTTTCACAAAGATCATCATGGTAGAGACAGTTTTTATGGCACATGTTGATTACTCATCCATTGTTTAATCCAGAAGTGGGGATATGGGAGGAAGACAGAAATAAAGTAAACTATTTGGGAGCCTTTTTCAAGGCTACAATACCAATGACTAATATTATCATATACATGTGATAAGTTCTAACAATGATAATTACAGTTTAGAAAGCAATTCTGAAAGACTATGTAAAGGCTACTGAGGAACCCTGTGCAGTCTCATTTGGCCTAAAATATCCTATCTCAGGCTTGTCACTGTTGCCAGCAACAGCCCTGGTTGGCAGAAGGTCTTGTCTCACATTCACAGCCCTGCTGGCCCAGGCATGACCTCTGCCAGCTTTGTTACTCCCCTCCAGGCCACCTTCGGGTGGCCCAGCTGAATGTTCCTTTTCCCATAAATACCTCACTGCTTTTGTGAACTCCTGCCTGCCTTCCCTTCACAAATGGATGACAAAGGATCCCACACAAGCACCAGTTCATTAGGGTGAAGAGGCCTCATGCTCATTAGCAGGCCTGGGAACTAAGCCTCTTTGAACATTCTCCATTTCAAGACCATTAGTAGAGGGCTGTAGAATGCTGCCTGGCATATTAGCTGCAGCCCACTGCAGGCTGTGGGAGAATAGTGCAGTTTACCCAATCAGGAGGTTCAAATCACTCCCAAGGGCAGTCTCATTTGGGTTTATGGGAAGGCTTCACTTCCAAAGCTGTGAATAGTGATTCTGACAATCAGGCATTTGTATTAACACCTTTGTTTCTTTACAAAATGCCAGAGTTCTCAAATCACCTGACCTCTTATGAAACCACATCCATCTGAAATATGAAGAGCACACTGCATTGGTGAAACACCGTCACCTCACTGACAACTGGACAAAGATCACTATAGAGTATAAAGTATGTCCTGAGCTTAGTAAAGATTAGAAGAGCAAACCAGTAGCCCAGAAAAAGCCTGAAACCAGTCACTCATATTTATTACCTAATAAAGGAGTGGTTGCAATTTGAAATACTAGTGCTTACTCATCTTTCCAGTCTGCAATGTAAAGCCAAAGGCTGTGCACTTGTCCTCCCTTGGGCCTATTCCATTGAACCTATAAGATGGCTCTAAAGAAATTTAAAAGTTTAGCTTTTTAAGCAAGACTTTGAATAACTGTGGATAGAGAACTATCTCTGTGTCCAATTTCTTCTCCTTTTCTATCAGAAGCATAAAAATCAAGAGGAAAAACACAAGCCTTTTCCTATGCTTTGTTATGTGATGGTTGTTATTTTTATGGTATTTACTTATTTAAATATGTTTTTGTTTTATTTTTTGAGCCAGGGTTTTGCTGTATACAACAGGTTGGCTGCAAATTTGCAAAACCATTTCCTCTGTCTCCTGAGTGTTGGGATCATAGGAGCAAACTACCATCACAGAAACATACCACCATGTCCAGTGCAATTATTTTAATTTTTGCATATACAGTATATGTATGTAGTTACATAGTATAGTATTATAAGCTAATACATAAAAAAAGAAAACAACAACAACAAAAAGTGTGGAGAATATTATTTTTAGAAAGCCAAAAACATTTTTACATCCTAAAACTCACATAAATATTAGATGGTCATGGTGTCACCTGTAATCCCAGTGCTGGGGAGAAGACAGGGAATCCCCAGAGCAAGCTGGTTAGCCAGACTAGCCCTACAGAGCTCAGGTTCATCTCAAAAATCCCGACTTAATGAGTAAGGAAGAAAGCAATTGAGGGAGACTCCCAACATAAACTCTGGGTTCCACAAACATGCATACACACACACATTAGAGTGCCTACACACATGTGAATATACATATATGCTGATATACATAGAACACACATATAAATTTATTTTTTATTAATTAAAAGTGAAAACTCTGTCATATAACCCAAAAAGGAAAATGAGTATATTAAAGAGGCATTTGCATTTCCATGCTCACTGTAAAATGATTCACAGTAGCCATGCTATGGGAACAACCTAAGTGTTTGTCAACTGATGAACAGATAAACAAATGCAGCACACACACATACTAATGAAATACTATTTGGTCAGAAAAATGGAATTCTATCATTTACAACAATATGCATCCAAGTAGAGGATAGTGTGGAAAGTGACATAATGAAATAAGCCAGACAGCAAAAGATAAATATTGCATAATGACTATGTTTTAGTGGAAGTGTAAGGATTCCATCTCAGTGGTACCCTAGGGATTCCCAAGGACGATTCTACGGTGCATCCCAATGAGAATGCTGACATTTTATCCACCATTCAAGAGAGGGGTACTGTATGCCAGGTTCTAAGTTGGTTTAAGAAGGCAGAACCTTGTCCTGTCATCACAACATCATCATCATCAAGCCACCATCATGTCATACCTGTGTTATCAAAAGACCATTATAAATGCTTCCATAGCTTCTTCCTACACTCACCCTTCCTTAAACTCTATTTTCCACTCAGAAGCTGGAGAACCTGTTAAAACATGACAGATTCTGCCTCTCTTCTGCTGTTCCCTCCAGGGGCTTCCCATGTCAGTCAAAGGGAAATTCATCACAATAAAACCAGTCCTAAAAAACAGACAGACAGTGAGCTCATTTCCGCCCACGCTACTCCTTTCTCATTCTGCTCTGGGCACATGGCTTCCTTGTCAATCCACAGATATGCCAAACACACCCCATCTCCTACTCAGCCCATACAATCTTTAGAATCCATTTGACTCTGGGCTCTATAGTCACCATATCTGAACCCATATAAAACTAATTCCCCCACTACCACCATAACTACCCACCTCTTGTTTATCTCAGTCTGTTACCTGTATATTGATTGCTAATATATTCTATTACTTTGTTTGTTGGTACCTCCCTGTAGTGTCTCTAGCACTACACAGTGCTATGTGAGGTCAGAGACCTTTGCAGGATGTGTCACAAAGAGCTAGAATAGTGTCAAATCTACAGTCAACTCGAGCATTCATTGATTTCTTACACTCGACTGGACTGAAGCTGAACAAATAAAGTATAACTCTTTCCTTAAAATATCTGTCAACAACTAAAATTGAAGTCAGCAGGTTTTCTGTATAATTGGCAGGGTAATAAACACTCTTTGTTTGGGGGGCCATAGGATATGCATTGAAGAAATAATCATAAAGATCACATAAAGAAATGAGCATTGCTACACTCTGCGTTTTTAAAAACAGATAATGAGCCAGATTTGACCTACAGGTTTTATTTTTAGAGGAAAGAGATATACATACACATATAGCCAGAAAATAAAATGAAAATGAGCAGCAGAAAGGTATGAATAAAATGTCAGGTAAGTAACAACAACAGCAAAGACTTAGAGGAGCCAGACTTAGACAAGCAAGTACATGTTCTCTGTGTTAACAGGAAATTATGTGCGATTTCAGCGTGACATCAATGGAAATGATGTGAGTTCAGCGCTTGGGGCAATTCATGTAGGAATGATTTAATAGCAGCTGCTCAGATATGAATCTCTTCCTTTTACTGCCATAGTACTCTGCATGGTGCTTTGGGCAAATGCCTACACTGTAAAGAGTTAACCGAATTAAGTGCTGAGAAAGTAGCTAGTTGTGATAACTCAAGTTCAGCCAAATATCTAAGACTTTGAGTCACATAATTCCAAAAAGGGAGGGGCTCTAAGTTGTTATCTACAATAAATTCCAGAGAAGTTCCCAACACATCTACATTACTAAATAATATTCATATATGCCATTCCTCTGTTCAAAAATTAGTGTGCCTTTAATATTTATGGTTGTGGCAGATGCTGAAACTCATAGCCAAACTTTGGGCACAATGCAAGGAATCTTATGAAAGAAGGGGGAGCTAGAAAGCCCTGGAGGGGACTGAAGATCCACAAGAGAGCAACAGAACCAAAAAATATGGGCATATGGGTCTTTTCTGAGACTGATACTCCAACCAGAGACCATTCATGGAGATAACCTAGAACCCCTGCTCAGATGTAGCCATGACAACTCCTGTCCAAGTGGGTTTCCTAGTAAGGGGAACAGGGGCTATCTCTTAACATGAACTCAGTGGCTTGCTCTTTGAGCGCCTCCCCCTGAGGGGGTAGCAGCCTTACCAGGCCACAGAGAAAGACAATGAAGACAGTCCTGATGAGACCTGATAGGGTAGGGTCAGATGGAAGGGGAGGAAGACCTCCCTTATCAGTGGACTGGGGGAAGAGCATGGGAGAAGAGGGAGGGAGGGCAGGATTGGGAGGGGCTGAGGGAAGGGGCTGCAGCTGGGATACAAACTGAATAAACTGTAATAAAAATTAGCCTGCCTTTTCTCTATATTTCTTTATAATACCTAGATAAATTAAAATACTATTCATCCTTAAATAAAATATTAGTGTCTTTTTATGCAGTTGGCTCAGGCAATACCTAGCCCTTGCCTTGGGACCTTAACAATTCATTAAAGAGGGAAAAAATCTAGGGCTGAAGATATGGCTCTATAGTTAAGAGCACTTGCTGCTCTTTGTGGAGAACCTGGGTTCAGTTTCTAGCACCCACATCAAAGTTTACAATGCCCTCTTCTGACTTCCACACGCAGTAGGTATGAATGTGGTACATGGATATATATGCAGGCAAAACACTTGTACACATAAAATAATTCTAAATATGAAAAGAATATGTTGGGTTGCATAACTAAATAGGAAATCCAAAGACAGAATAATCAACCCTTTACAAGAGGAAAAAGGAACAGGACAGTTTCCTCAGGGTAAAGAGTTAGGCAGGTTTAAAAAACTGACCAAGGTTCATTCACAACACTGTGGGGCTTGGGAAGGATTTATACAAAATAGATTTATCTTTCTTTTCTTCTTTTCTTTTTCTCCTTCTTTTTTTTTGCCTAACCTCCACAGTTCAATGTCCATATATATATATTTTTACCTAGCTTCTTAGAATTTACTACAATAGAAGGAAATCACACATGCATATTATTGTCAGGAAATTCTATAGCTCAACATTTTTATGAATGGGCTGATTGGTCTGTATTCAGAAGGAGGGGGTGATAATCATGGGAAACCCTTAAAACAAACTGGGAATAGCAGCAATTCAGTATTCACAACTTTGCCTGCCTGCAATTGCTCTACATAGAACAGGGGAAAAGAGTAAGCAAAAGAGGATTTGAACAGATAATAATATTAATAATAATAATAAAAGTAGAACATTTACCATGCTGCATATAAACTGCCTGAATGTACTTGAGCAGGAGTCCATAGACGTTCCCTACAATTCTAGCAGTCATTCTTACAACACCCAGATGCAGGATTGTCATTAGTGACACATTTCAGTGAAGACTTGTGTCCTTAGATAGAAGAAGAGCCAGGACTCTTCTCAAGAAACTCATTTACCAGGAAAAGTACTTTTTCACAATGTAAAACAAACAGATGGCTGTTTTGAAGGATAAAAGTATGATACAGAACTCTACAAGGACAGCAACAGAATCAAAATATCTGGGCAAAGGCGTCTTTTCTGAGAATGATATTCCAACCAAGGACCATTCATGGATATTGCCTAGAACCCCTCCTCAGATGTAGCACATTGTAGCTCAGTCTCCAAGTGAGCTCCCTAGTAATGGGAACAGGGACTGTCTCTGACATGAATTTGTGGCTAGCTCTTTGATCACCTCCTCCTGAGAGAGGTACAGCCTTGCCAGGTCACAGAGGAGGACATTGCAGCCAGTCCTGATGAGACCTGATAAACGAGGGTCAGACGGAAGAGGAGGAGGACCTCCCCTTATAAGTGGACTTGGAGAGGGGCATGGGAGGAGAAAAGGGAGGGGAGGTGGGGTTGGGAAGGAACAAGGGAGGGGGGCTAAAGCTTGGATAAAAATCGAGTAAATTGTAATTAATATAAAAATTAAAATTAAAAAAATAAAAAAAGTATGATACAGAGGGTGTTTACCTACTTCTTCAGGACTGTCCCTCTCCTTCTGAATTACACTGCAATTATCCTTCTCTAGTTGCTCTCTCTAACTGCTGCTGACATTTTTTTAGTCCATCTAAGCCATATAGTGGTCCAATTGTGTGCCCTTCTTTCGAAAATGTAAATGAGTATATTCACTTATTTCACAGTCACTTTCCGTGAAAGTGATTTCCAGGATTGAGTTTCAAAGCACCATCATTCTGAGGTGTCAATTCAGTGTTGACAACCCTCCGCTTCATGGTCTGCAACTGCTTCAGACTAAGAATGCAACTCCCATGGTTCTTATTGACTTCCTTCCATAACCTGTCTTTTCTACAGATGTTTCCTAAAATGCTTTATTTGCCACCTGCAGAAGTGAGAAATCTGCCACATTTTCTAGTCCTTCCTCAGTGGAGAAGGCAAAGAAATGGTTCCAAAGATGTCTGCAAACTATACCTGGGGATCTGTATACAACATAGTTAACAGGAGAAAAGTTGCAGACATAACTAAAGCCTGTAAGCAGCTGGTTTTGCAATAAGATTAGCAAGAATTATCCAAGAGACTCAAAAGTATCATAAAATTCTTTTTCTTTTTTCTTTGATTTTTAATTTTTAAAAATAATTTATTGACTTTAGATCTTGATTGTAGCCCCATCCCTCATCTCTTCTCAGTCACAACCTCCCTCTTTCTTTACCCCATCCCATCCTAGTCCATAGAAAGGGGGGAGACTCCTCCCATATCATCTGATCCTAGCCTATCAAGTCTCATCAGGACTGCCTGTGTCCTCTTCCTCTTTGGCCTGACAAGGCAGTCCCACCAGGGGGAAGGGATCAAAGAGGGGGCAACAGAGTCTATGTCAAGGATAGCTCCTGCTTCCCTCACTAAGGAGCCCACATGGAGATTGAACTGTCTATTGGCTACATCTGAGCAGGGAGTCTATGTCCATTCCATGCATGGGCCTTGGTTGGTGCTTCAGTCTCTGCAGGCCCCGCTGGGCCCAGATTTGTTGGCTTTCTTGGTCTCCTTGTGGAGCTCATGTCCCCTCCGGGCCCTTCTGTCCCCCCATTCTTCCATAAGATTCCCTGCACTCTGCCCAAAATTTGGCTGTGAGTCTCAGCATCTGCATTCCTGCTTCCTGCATTCCTGATTCCCTGCTGGGTGGAGTCTTTCAGAAGACATCTGTGGTAGGCTCCAGTTCTGTTATCCCTCTCTGCAACCACTTTCAGTATCTTTTCTATTTGCCCTTCTGCATGAGAATTAAGCATCCTCCCTAAGGTCCTAGGCTATAGAGAAAGGGGATCCAGACAGTCCTGATGACACCTGATAGGCTAGGGTCAGAGAGTAGGGACAAAGGACCCCCTCCACCAATGGACTAGGAGAGGGACATAGTGGGGGAGAAGAGGGGAGGAGGCTGGGACCTGGAGGAGATGAAGGAGTGGGCTAAGGTGGGATACAAAGTGAATATATTATAATAAATAATAATAATAATAACACCAACAAAACAAATAATCCAATTAAAAAATGAAGTACAGAGCTAAACAGAGCATTCAAAACAGGGAAATATCAAATGGCTGAGAAGCACTTAAGGAAATGTTCAACATCCGTAGTCATCAGGGAAATAAATATCAAAAAGACTCTGAGATTCCATCTTACACCCATCAGAATGGCTAAGCTCAAAAAAATCAAGTGACAACACATGCTGGTGAGGTTGTGGAGAAAGGGGACTACTTCTCCATTGCTGGTGGGAGTGTAAGCTTCTACAACCACTTTAGAAATCAATCTGGCACTTTCTCAGAAAGTTGGGAATAGTGTTCCCTCAAGACCAAGCTATACCTCTCCTGGGCATAGACCTGAAAGATGCTCCATCATACAAGGACATTTGTTCAAGTATGTTCACAGCAGCTTTATTCATAATAGCCAAAACCTGGAAACAACCCAGATGTCCTTCAACCAAAGAATGGCTAAAAAAAATGATACATTCACACAATGAGATACTATTCAGGTATTAAATACGAGGAAATCATGAAATCTGTAGGAAAGTAGATGGAACTAGAAAAGATCATCCTGAGTGAGGTAACCCAGAACCAAAAAGAGATGCATGGCATATACTCACTTATAAGCAGAAATTAGCTGTATAATACAAGATATCCATATTAAAATCCACAGACCTAAAGAAGTTAAATAAGAAGGACTTTAAGGATGATGGTTAATTCACAAGACTTCTTAAAAGTGGAAGATGCTGACAAATGATTCAAAGACAGAGTGATGTGATGTGAGGAAGGCTAAACCAAGGATGGCTACTTTGAGCACAATGAACAAGGTTAGAAGCCAAGGAATGTATTTAGCAGAAGCTGGTAATGGAAGAATAAAAATGAACGCTATCCTACAGCCTCCAGAAAGAAGCATAACTACATATACTTTGATAAGTGGGAAATTTACAGGATTTCAGAATTCTAAAACTGTAAGGTATCTCTGGAAGGCATTTTAGAAGAGAATGGAAGCTTACAGATGTACAAAGTGTCCTAGCCATTACTGTATTACACCTTCATATCAAACAAGGAAGAACTGTTTAAAAACAAAGGTCTAAACAGTGTGACATATGTTAAGTATATATAATATATATATACTTAGTATATTATAATTTTGTTAATAAAATTACATTATAATAAGTAATAATTACAATTATGGTGTTAAAAGGCATCCGTTTTTTTGCAATGCAGTATTAGATCAGTAAAAAAAAATACATTCTTTCTCACCAAAACTAAAATCATCGTATTAGGAATATTTGTCAGTTTGTCACAGCTACTCACATTGCTTTCTTTTTCTGTTTTTGGTGACTATATGCTGATCTAGTCCCTCTCTGCTACATTTTTAGACCATTTCCGTCCCCTCCAAAAAGGAAACAAATCCTCTTACTTTGATTTCCTTTTAAAAGATTTATTTTTTAAATATATTTGTATGCATGTATCTGTGTGTGGATACGTACAACTGAGTTCAAGACTCCTCAGAAGCCAAAAGAGGACAGTGGAGTCTCTTGAGCTGCAGTTATAGGCCACTATAAGCTGCCTGACATGGGTGCTGGGAACTAAACTTTGGTCCTCTGGAAAAGCAACATGAGTTAACCACTGAGCAACCTCTCCAGCTCCTAATGTGATTTACTCCTACTTTTCCTCTTTGAGTTTACTGCTTGTAACCTGTTCATATTACTTCTCTCCACAGTATAAAACAGAGGAGTTCCCTTGTTGCCGAAACTATAAATTTTGCCTTGCTTCTCATCTCCATTTCCAAAGTCTTGCCCAGGTTTCTCCAAACTATATGTTCATCATCTGTTGGACCTCTAACTTCTTAAGCCACAGGCCTAAGAAATGAGACTGTTGGGTATTCTTTGCAATTCGCTTTTGTTTTTCTTCCTAGCATAAATGATTCTTCTTAAAGATTTATTTTCATATTAGGTTTTTGTTTTTGTTTTGTTTTTGTCTCAGGGCAGGGGAAGTATTTTTTTTAATTTATTTATTTTTATATCAATCACAGGTTAGGTACTTTGCATCCCAGGCGTAGTCCCCTCCCTCATTCCCTCCCTCCTCCCCGCCCCCTCCAAGTCTACCAACAGGGGAGGACCTCCTCCCCTTCCATCCAAACCCAGCTCATCCTGTCTCCTCAGGGCTGGCTGCAATGTCCTCCCCTGGGTTCTAGCCAGTCTGTCACTCCCCAGCTTGTATGGGGGAGGGTCAAAGAGTCAGCCATCAAGTTCATGACTGAAACAGTCAGGGGAGGTATTTTAGATAAGAATGGAACCTTCCAGAGGCCCAGTATGTCCTGACCACTATTGTATCTGGCAACTTCAAACGAGAAATGAACAGTTTAAAAAGACAGCTCTAAAGAGTGTGACATATGGTAAGTATTTACACTTAATAATTACAAAATAACCCTTTAAGTTGAAAAATAGAAAGTGACATAATTATCCTACCTAACAAATCACTAAAATAATTATTGAAAAAAATGCTACTTCTTTATACTCAACACAATAACAAGACAAACATTTAAATTATGTGACTCATCCTGCTCTTTTTTATATTAATTTTTATTTTTTAAATATTAATCACAGGTTATTTACTTTGTATCCCAGGTATAGCCTCCTCCCCAATTCCCTCCCAATCCCCCCCTCCCTCATCTCCTCCCTGTCCCTTTCCAATTCCACTACTTCGGGAGGTCCTCCCCTTCCATCTGACCCTAACTTTTCAAGTATCTTCAGGACTGGCTGCAATGTCCTCCTCTGTGGCCTAGCAAGGTTGTTCCTCCCTCGGGGGTCGGGGGAAGGTAAAGGAACCAGTCATTGAGTTCATGTCAAAAATAGTTCCTGTTCCTCTTATTAACCCACTTGTCATCCTGCTCTTTCAATGTATTCTAAATCACTCAAGGTTGATTCAGGTATGCATGAGCTCAGGCATGAGCATACAAGGACACAAAACAGCCCCCCCCCACCCACATACAAACACAACATGCTTCCTATGAAGAAAACATTCATAGTCTCAAATATAGGCTTCTTTTGGATTGAACCAAATAACTAACATACCCTCACAGGTGATAAAAACCTGAATGTAAATGTACACACCTCATAGAGTCAAAGAAAATTAATGACCAAAAGGGATAATGAACTAGTGAGGAGAGCTGGAAGGATAACAGAATTTTGGCACAGGATAATGGTTCAGATGATCTAGCTGCCTGAACTGAAGGCCAATTTCTTATTCCCTACAGGTTAGAGGTATTTTCATTCTAAGGTACTTTTATATTGAAAAAGCATTCATTCCAGGAGGAGAAGATTTCTGGGGTGGGGTGTTGTTTTTTGTTTATGGCATAAGCTATGGGAGAGAACAAAGAGAAAGAGACATTTTCCAGTTTAAGAGGCATGGTACAGTGACCTCAGCTGCAGGGTTTGGCTTTAAGGAAGAGGTTTGGAAAAACACAGGATAGGTACTTTTAAGGAACAACCCATGGGCTTTTGTACCTATCGGACTCATCTTTTTTAATTTTCCTTTGAGGTAAAAGGCAAAAGCATAACATTGATCTGGGAAGTCAATGCAGACAAGACATATAAGCTCCAAGCCTACAATGTCAAAAAACCTTGCCATCATCTTGCTCTGTAGCTCATGTTAGAATTTCACAATGGTATTGTATGAAGCCTTTCAGTCAGTATCTCTACTTTGATGCAATTAACATAACCTAGACCTTGAAGAAACACCTAGTATCCTCATCAAGAGACCATTCATTAAAAAGTTTAATCTATGACCAAACTCAGTACGCAAGCATTCAGGTTCAGAAATCAAGACCATGTAAGATTCACTTTCATGCTCAAGAGTTGGACTGAGAGTGCCGGGAAGCCGGCTCAGCGTGCAGATGCTTGCTGCCCAACTTGATGACCTGAATTTGATCCTCATAATCTGCCTGGTAAAAGAGAGAATGCACTCTCACAAGTTGTTTTTTGACCTCCACACACATGCCAGAATGTGCACATGTGCATGCATGCAAACATACACATACGTACAAACAAATAGATGTAATTTTAAATTTTAGTAAAAACAATAATCAGATTAAAAACTAGGTACCTAACCAAACTTTGGGCAGAGTGCAGGGAATCTTATGAAAGAAGGGGAAAATAGAAAGACTTGGAGGGGACAGGAGTTCCACAAGGAGAGGAACAGAACCCAAAAATCTGGGCAAAAAAAATCTTTTCTGAGACTGATACTCCAACCAAGGATCATGGATGGAGATAACCTAGAACCCCTGCACAGATGTTGCCCATGGAAGCTCAGTCTCCAAGTAGGTTTCCCAGTAAGGAGAACAGGGGCTGTCTCTGACATGAACTCAGTGGCTGGCTCCTTGATTACCTCCCCCTAAGGGGGAAACAGCCTTACCAGGCCACATTGGAGGACAATGTATCCAGTCCTGATGAGACCAGATAGGCTAGGGTCAGATGGAAAGGAAGAAGGACAGCCTCTATCATTGACATGGGGGAGGGGCAAGGGAGGAGAAAAGGGAAGGAGGGTAGAATTGGGAGGGAATGAGGGGGCTATAGATGGGATACAAAGTGAATAAATTGTAATTAATAAAAAGATCTTTAAAAAATAATTAGGTACCCCAGAAGTGATGCACTCTTTACCCACCTACGCATATTCTGCATCATGGTTGCACACTGCCTAAAACATAAGTATTATTCTCATTTGGAATATTGAGAGATAACATATGCAACGAACAAAAAATAATTACTTTCAGCCTTTCAATGAATAGCTCTGAATATTGTCATAATCAGGTAAATTAATGGGAGGCTGGATCAGGGAACAAATTGAGAAACACAATTCTGGGTTACTTGTGATTGATGAGGTGTTTCTTGCCCACTTCCCAGATGCTTCCCGAAGTACTTCATCTGGTTCTTTGCCCAGTATCCTCCAAACTATAAAACCAAGGTTTAGATTTACCAAAATACAACGCAGATAAGTAAAACACTTTAACCTTAGAAGGTGGTCTCTCAACCTTCCAATGCTGCAAGCTTTAAATACAGTTCCTCATGTGGTTGTGACTTGCACCCATAAATTCATAACTGTAATTTTCATTCTGTTAAAAATCATAATGTAAATATCTGATAAAAGCACTGCTTTAACACAATATAAAGCTATAGGAAGACTCGTAAAAAATGGTTTAAGAAAGGCTAGCTCCCAAAGGAATTGTGAGCAACAAACAACACTATAAAAAGCACAAATAAATTATATTATTTCTTTCAAAAACATGCTCCACACTTTTTAGCCCCATCACCTGGAGGAATTAAAAATTAAGTTGTCCTAGTGATATTAAGGCTTTGGGTATGGCAGTATTCTTATTATATAACTATAGTGCAATCGTTTTTGAAGATCGTGGAATGTTGTTTCTATCATGGATCAGCAGAATGCAGATTCTGAAAGCCTCAAAATAACTGATAGGAAATACTGGGATTCAACCCAAGCTTATAAGAGTACAACTGACTGAACTTAGAAGGAACCTGTTTGTCTTCACAGAGTGTGATTTCCTAAACCAGAAGACTATAATAATTCAGTAAAAGCTGGTTCCTATATGCAAACTAAATTCACTAAAGACTCAAAATTTAAATAATGTAATACAAGCACTCAACATCTGCATATTCAACTATGTACTTTAATATTTCATATTCAGGTATAAAAGCCACCAATTCAACATACAACCCAAAGTCTACTTTAGTGATTATTACCCTGGCAGAGAAGCCAAGAATGGACAATGAAACTGGTCTCGATGGAAAGAAAGGAGATTCTTTTGGATTTAAAGCCATTTTGCAAGACTGGGAATGGGAACTACAATATTTGGCAATTGCACACTCCTGTTATGGCAGAGAACAGTACACAGACAAAACAGATTTTCAGCATAAATACTGCATTGAGTAGCAACCTGTTGGAAAAGGGGGATCCAGTAACATTCTACAAATAATGAACATTACTCTACAATTAAAATATCACTACTTGTAACCTTAGAGTGTCAGCACATTTAATTGGTAACAGAAAAGTATGAATTTCTGCCAAACAAATAGGAGGGGTCCAAGAGGACTGACCGAAGCAATCATGGTAAGCAGATAAGCACCAAAATCCTAGCCTTGAGTTTTTAAACACTTAATTAGCACATTTTGAACAATTTGTAATTTCTTACTTGTTTTATTTAGGATAAATTAGGTTGTAATTGACAATATTTTGCCTGCCACGAGAACTAGGGAAGACTAAATGTCACCACTCACCTGGTGAAATTCATGCAAATCAAATCAAACTATTAAGCAACATTTTTTTTTTACTTCCACATCTGCCTGTAACACATGCCCATTTAGTAATTGGATCTCTAGGACATTCTTTAAAATAATCACACACTTGCCTGACCATGCAACCTGATTAATAATGAATGAAGATTCCTGAAAAGAATCATTTGGAAGCCTGGCAGATGTCCGTGGGGATATGAAGGTTTTAATGATCAAAATTAAGGGGAAATGGGAGCTGGGTCACACTGTCTGGTTATTTTAATTGAAACGCAGTCTTCCAAATTTGCTTAACAGAACTACTTAACAGAATGCTTAAATACTTCTGGAAGTCCATCTACACATGCAGGCAAGCAAAAGACACTCGTGGCAATGAAAAAGAGCAATCCCTGTCTCAATGTTTCAACAGTTAAGAAAACACCTAGAAAGACCCAGCCATATGATTCACCCCTAGAAGCCTGGTAAACAAGCTGAAAACAGAAAGTCGTACTTAAGAGTCCTTTGAGCACCACTTATGGTTCTGACAAACAGATCCCCCTGAATACCCACCAATGGACTGCACACTAGTTCTTTTTGAAGAAACATCGCTGTAGGCCGAGGACGAGCTTCCACAAAATAATAGACAGGCCACTGAGATCGTGTAGTGAGTGGCAGGCAGAGCTGGAGCGGTCCTGTGCGTGTCTGTGAGAGCGTCGACAGTGAAACACAACAGGAAAATCGGTCCAACAATTCCAGGAAGGCCAGCTCTACCTCATCCACTCTGCTAGGGTTGCCTGAGTTGAAGAAATCAACTGACTTTTCCATGGCCCCCACTGTGACTTCCCTGTGCCCTAGCCCAGTCCATGCTCAGTTGAAACAAAATTAAAAGGCAGCTTAGGTCAGGTTAACACCCACTGTCTGAAGCATGATGACTTGGCACTAAAAACAGCGCTCTCCCTGCTTACAGGGAGCAGCAGTGGTTCAGATGACTGGATGGTGTCTGAATACAGAGGCAAAACATCAGCTCTCCATGCAGCTCTCAGGAGCTATCCTTCCCAGCTTAGGGGTCAGAAACTGACATAATACCTTTGAGTCTTTTTAACACCCTACTCAGCATATTATCTCATTATGCTCTGGATTCTCGCTTATTCATTTTAAAAACAGTATGCTCATATTTTTTTTGCTTAGCCTCACAATTTAAGTTTAATTTCTGAAAGAAGTTATTTTAATTTACATTAGGAAGAACAATACCTTGTACAGATACAATAAACCGCTTATACTTTCTTCCAGAAAGACCCATACATTACAATGCCTCAACTTAATATACAACACACATATGTATAAATTATACACATATATCATACATCACACATATAAACACTCCAAAAGAATGCTATGTGTAAATATTCTTCTATGGGTTTCCATGGAGAGTGGTTCTAGAGCTCCTCTACTAAAGATACCAATACCTATGGATGCTCAAGTTTCTTATATAAAATAGTATGTTATTTGCATATATATGTATCCTCTAGCTTACTTAAAATCACCTCAGAATTGCATATAACAATGCTGTGGTGAAGTATTTGGGCAAAAGTGACAAGAGCAGTAGGTACATGTTCAGTACAGACAATACACTTTTCACACGTTTTATATCTGAACTCACAGAATGTTGATTTTTTTATGCATTTAATATACTATATATAAATCTAATGCCATATTTATGCACAGACTACAAAACATTTATAATTTGTTCCCTAAACTTGATTTCACTCTCCAGAATTGATCATCAGAAGGACAACAAAAGGGTATGCTGACAGTGGAAAGTAATAATTTAAAGTGTGATTATCTGAAGAAATGGAAGTAGATTTTCTATGAAAAATATGAAAATTTTTCTTTCACTGCAGTTATTTGAAGGATGTGGCTTATCACTATACAAGACAAGAAACTGCAACTAAAGTATTTCTCCAGGAAAGTGTGAAAACAATTCTACTTGATTCAGTTTATCCTGTAGACAGTTAGGCTCCAGCAAAGGTGCTTAAGGAACATGCAAGATAAAGGGGAAGCAGGGGTCTTACTCTGGTTGTGCATTGTCTAACTTGCAGCACCTGCTTTTATGGCCCTACAAACACTTTATGGTTAACCAAACACACTTCCTAGGACATAAATATACATAGTTCGAGGTTCTAGGTTTATATCTCTCCAAATCATAGTTTCATTTACTTATTAACAATACAGGCATTACTCACTTTTAAAACAAAGATGATTTCCGTAAGACATCCATGTGGTACACCAAGGACATACATGTGTATTATCAAATAGAAAGTTAAGTAACTTTTCATCAAAGTTTTTTGTTTTTTTTTTATAAAGGATCTGTGAACATAACACCAAAGCTGTTAACATTTATGAGACAGGTTTAACTTGTCTGTATTCTGCAGTATGGTAGAGAAATCAGCCTGAATGGCTCAAGCTGAAACATCAGGAAACAAAACATTTATTCTACCCATGAAGAGACAATGGTAAACAACAACACATTTTATAATATTTTCAAATGAATAACTTGCTGGCTTTTAGTTGAGATTTCTCACAGTCAGAGGGTCTCAAATATTTCGTGTTTTATGTATTGTGGTTCATTTTAAGAAGCAAAACATCCTGGGTGCTTTCTTCTTCTTTTCCTTTAAAAACAAACAAACAAACCCAGTCTTGCTTTGTAGTCAAAGCTCGCCTGGAATTTATGATCTTAATCCCTCCGCTTCCAAGCACTAGGATTAAAGGTGTGTGTCACTATGCCTGGCCAAGCCAATTCAGTTTTAAAGGCAAATAGAATGCATTTTATATTATACTGAAAATGACTGGTTCTACTCTAGAATTTTCTGGCTTTCATACAAGAATTTGTGTCTGACTATAGTGATAGGCTACAAAGAGAAAGAAGACAGAGAGGACATGTCTCAGCTTGTCTCCTAGCAGGAGGTCTATGATTGAAACTTCAGATGAGTGAACCTACATCATAGTGCTGGCAGACATCAAAGCTACTCATTTCTTTAAAACAACCCATAGATGAACAGCACATAATGCTGCCTTCCTTGAGTGTTTTTCCATGCATGTTTGTATTTCAATAGGCATTTATACATATATCCATAGAACTCTAAGTCTATAAAATCCTGTGTGTGTATATAATGAAATCACTATTTGTATATGTGTAAGCAGCTATATACATTCACACACATATGCAAAAGCACCTTTCAAAAATTACTTGACATTCATTATCTTTAAGTCACTCAGTTTGCTTATCCCCACTACATTACAGAAACACTCTTGTCTCTGTGCAAAGACAGAAACATATATATAGATAATGGTTATTTATCTAAAAATGTCACCCAGCTCCAATCTGTCAAAAGTCACTGTGAAATTACTAAGATGGTATGAGAGATCTATCTGCTTTAAGACACTTGAACCAAGCTTTCGCAAGTAGATTGGAAAACTGGAAAACTCCTGACTACTTTGGGAGACTTTTTTTTTTTACTTTGCCTATATAATACTTTTCTTTTTTATTTTTTAATATTAGTTACAGTTTATTAACTTTGTATCCCAGCTGTACCCCGCTCCCACATTCCCTCCCTCCCTCATCTCCTCCCTGCCCCTTACTTTCCTAGGAGGCTGAGTTCTTCCCAGCTACCCCACTGAATATTCAGATTGTTTTCTGAACACTGGAATGCTTACAGTTGTTAAGCAGGAGAAACAAATCCTCTTTTCTTGCCCACGTACATAATGAGGACTATAGTGTAACTGATTCTTCTTGTATGAACAGACAAGGAAACTACCTAATATAATATCCTTCACACACCAAAACGTTGCTTTTCTGGGCAGGGAACATGGCTCAGCCGGTAGAAGCACTTGCCACTAAGTCTGATGACTTGAATTTAATCCCTGGAATCTACATGTTAGAAAGAGAGAGGTGACTTCTGAAAACTGTCCTCGATTTCAATGACCTCCACAAATGATCACAGAGAGACAGAGACAGAGAGACAGAGACAGAAACAGAGAGACACAGAGAAAGACTGAGGAACACAGAAAGACAGAAAGAAATTGTAAAAGGAGAAAACTCGCTTTACTCCCTCAACTTCAATGTTAGCTACTCACAAAATATTCATACTCCCAATATCCTGAAGTTACTTTGTGATCTTAAAAAGTAAAGAAAACTAACCTTCATCTCTATCTCCTGGTTAACCATTATGAACATTTTGTGTGATCACTGAAGCCCTACAGTCAGAGGAGAGAGCCCCCCCATCCATTTTTAAGGCAACCAAAAGAGGAGTGATTCTTTTGTTCTCAATTGTTATTGTAAGGCACCACATGAAAGACCAGGAACTATGGGAACATGGCAATGAAAAGGACAACAGCCCTGACAGATGAAAACAGGATATTAACAACAGTATCAGGACTGTCTGTACAGAACAAAGGCAACAGGGAGACTAGGGAGACTTCTCAAAGAAATAGGAGCAAAAACACTTTTTGCCACACTAAAATGCCAGTGGATAAACTGCAACTTTTCAGGGAAGCATAGATGTTTACATCTGGGGCAATAAAATCGGGTTACACACAGACAACCAATTTAAAATACCATAAAGTTAAAATTGCTTCCAAATCTCATTAAATCCCTTTCTTTTGAATCCCTACTCTACTTCCTGCAATTTCTAGAGCTATGTTTTACCCTGAATAAAATAAAGATATCGGCTTTATCAAATCGCTTGCAGTTAAGGAAAATGAATTTTTGTCAAAAAGACTGTCTCTTCACAGTATGTTCTTAACTTTGTGTATGTGTGTGAGTATTTCTCTCTGTGTGTGTGTGTACATGATCATTAGAGTATCTGTACATGAGTATATGAGTGTATGCATACATGTATGTGAGTACACGTGGGTGGAGGACAGAAGTTGATGTTAGATATCTTCAACTGCTCTCTATCTTATTTATCTACCTATCTATCTATCTATCTATCTATCTATCTATCTATCTATCTATCTATCTATCTGTCTGTCTGTCTGTCTGTCTGTCTGTCTATCTATCTATTTATTTATTTTTGAGTAGGTGTCTCTCATTTAACATGGCACTTACTGGCTGGCCACTTAGCTCCAAGGATCTACTTGTGTTTGCCCCCATAGCACTGGGACTATAGATGTGTTTTTTCTGGAATCCAAACACAGGTCACCATGCTTACCCAGCAAGGACTTTGACAAATGAACCATCACCACACCCTCTTTAACTTAAACTTTACACATAACTCTTTAGAATTCCAAGGGAAAACATGTAATAAGCACTGCACTGAGAACACTCAAAGTAACTAATATAGTAAGTATACTGGTTTCGGCAAATCAAAATGGTGCAAATTCTCCAAAACTTGTTAATGTGATGACTTATTTTATAAGACATAATTCAAACTTATGTAGCTTGTTGAATTTAACTGATTATTATCATTGTAGTCTCTAACCTAAATGAATTCTGAAATATAAGTTAAATGTTTGTATAACATTAGAAATTCCCATCCTTTTTCACTTGTCTAGATTCCATGGCTATTCACCTTGTTTCCATTTCCCACTCTGTCCTTTCTATTTCAGATGATTGATAATCTGCGTTGTCTCTGTTATACTGTCAGAAAACTCGAATCTACACCTTGAACTTAGAGGGCCCAGGTGCCCTTCGTCGACTTTTGAGCCAATCCCATCAATGTGACACCATGTTAAAGGATGTATACCTTGAGAGCAGATAATCCTGAGTTCAAACCTGGACTGTGACATTTCCTTGCAAAGGCAGATAAGGAACTAATTGATACTCTATGTCTCTCATACTCATAGAAACTTTCCATATTTGTGCACACTTTCCTTCTTTATAGAATGAGGTGTTTCTTTCTTTGCTTGTTTTTTCTGTTTCTAAGCTAATCGGTCAGCCTTCAGCTTACATGGATGCATGAGACTCTAGGATTAGAGTTAGAAAAGCAGCTTCAAGGCACAGAAAATGGTATGTGCTTCATGGTCTTATTTCCCTTTGTCCCCCAAGTCTCTTATAGTATACCCAATGCACATAGAAGGGTACCACAGCTCAGCAGCTCAAGTCTTAAGAATCAGAATCTTGTATTGTAGACTGTAAGAATGACTCCCAAGCCTAGGAGGAGGATAACTATCTCTCTTCTGTGAGACTTTCTGCTGTAAAAAACATCCTTAAAAATTTTCTACAGCAAAAGCAGTCATCACACTCTCAAGAGCTACAAAAATCTGAGCAATCTGTGGAAACTTACTGGTCAATACACATAGTTCCTGTCTCCACCCATGGGTCAGAATAACAGTGACATATCGAATTCAGGTCACCAGCGGGCTTTCTAGCAGTTACAGTAGAAGCAGCCTCTTATCTAGCACTTGAATGACCCTTATGTCAATGAAGTGTGGAGGTAAAAAAAAGTTCACAAGAAAGCAATGAGATTATTAGCACCAAGACCAACCACCCCGCCATTACACCACCTTTAAGATTCAGCTGCACCCACAGGAAAACTAACACAGATCAAAGAAGGCCTACTTATAGATTTTCCACAAATAACGAAAAGCTGTTTAAAAAAATCTTTCATGGTCTCAAATAAGCCTGGACATAACCTGAAATATCAGCTCTCTAATCTGCACCAAAGTAGTTTGAAAAGCATGTGTGAAAAAGGGCTAGGGAGGTGGTTATGTGTTAGGGGCATTTGCTATGAAAAGAAGGAGGCATGTGTTCAAATTCCCAATATACACCTAAAAGCTACCTATGACCATAAATGTTTGACATCCCATGTTTGGGACTGGAAATCAGCAGATTCTTGAAGTTCAATGGCCACTCATCAAGCTCAGCCAAAACAGAAAGTTTCAGGTTCAGGGAGAAACTCTGTTTCAACAAATAAGTTTGAAACTGATAGAGGAAGACACCTCAGACTCTACATTCATGTTTAATGCATACACATTTGTGTATATAAGTACACAAATATACCACATAAAAATGTGTGAAAGACGGGCTAGAGCAATGGCTCAGAGGTTAAGAACACTTGCTTTTCTTCCAAAGATCCTGAGTTCAGTTCCCAACAACCACATGGTGGCTCATAAAAATCTATAATAAGATCTGGTGTGCAGGCAGAATGTTGTATAAAAAACAAATAAATCTTAATATATATATATGTGTGTGTATATCTATATACATTTTATATAATGTGTGAATTTGTGAGAGAGTAGGCTGAATTTTTAACCATTTTTAATTGTAAGCTTATTTCTTTTGAAATAAAAAGAAGATAAAATTCGGTTATTTCATTCCACAGAAATTTGGATTATTTTTTGTTTGTTTGTTTTGTTTTGTTTTTATTTTCTTTTGGCTTGCCATCTGCCAGGAGCATTCTAGACAGGGTGGTACGACCATAGACTTATTTTAATTTTAGTATGAAAATTTCCAGCATTTAGGCAGAGAGTTATAATTTCATCTCTTTAATTATTAAATACTTAAATACTTAATTTCAGACATCAAGTATAGATTTTTTTCTCATGGGTATTAAAGTCAATCCTTTAAAATGTATTGTTTGAAAAGGCATAATGATGAGTTACTTGAAAACTGTGACTTCCTGATTTATTTTACCAATGTGAATTGACAGGATGGCCCGAAGACTTGATGGCCCAAGAAAAGAGAAAGCATCACATCTTGGGTTAGTTTATCTTTCTATAGAAAAGGAACTTCAACAAATGGTGCTGGTATAACTGGATGTCTACAGGCAGAAAAGTGAAAATAGATCCATACTTATCACCTGGCACAACACTAAAATCCAAGTGGATCAAAGACCTCAAAACACACTAAACCTGTTTGAAGAAAAAGTGGGGAAAAGCCTTGAACTCACTGGCACAGGAGACAACTTCCTATACAGAAGAACACCAACACCTCACACTCTAAGATCAATAATTAATAATTGGGACCTCATGAAACTGCAAAGCTTTTGTAAAGCAGAGGACACTGTCATCAGAACCAAAGGACACCCTACAGACTGGGAAAAAATCTTAAAAACCATACATCTGACAGAGGGCTAACATCCAGAATATATAAAGAACTCAAGAAGTTAAACAGCAACAAATCAAGTAAACCAATACAAAATGGGGTACAGAGCTAAACAGAGTATTCTCAATAGAGGAACACTGAACAGCAGAGAAATACTTAAAGAAATGTTCAACATCCTTAGACATCAGGGAAATGCAAATCAAAACAACGCTGAGAATTCACCTTACACCCATCAGAATGGCTAAGATCAAAAATTCAAGTGACAATACATGCTAGAGAGGATGTGGAGAAAGAGGAACCCTCCTCCAATGCTGGTGGTAATGTAAACTTGTACAACCACTTTGGAAATCAATCTGGCGCTTTCTCAGACAATTAGGAATAGTGCTACCTCAAGATCCAGCTATACCACTCTTAACCATATATCCAAACGATACTCAATTATACAACAAGGACATTTGCTCAACCATGTAGCAGCTTTATTAGTAATAGCCAGAAGCTGGAAACAACCCAAATGTCCATCAACAGAAGAATCGATACAAAAATTATGGAACAGTTACACAAGGAAATACTAATCATCAATTAAAAACAAAGAAATCATGAAATTTGCAGGCAAATGGTGGGACCTAGAAAATATCCTGAGTGAGGTATCCCAGAAAGAGAAAGCCTCACATAGTATATACTCAATTATAAGAGGATATTAGACATATAATATAAGATAATCTTACTAAAATCTATACACCTAAGGAAGATAATCAAGAAGGAGGATCCTTGGTAAGATCTCAATCTTCATTCAGAAAGGCAAATGGGATGGACATCAGAAGAAGGAGAAAACAGGGAACCGGACAGGAGCCTACCGCAGAGGGCCTCTGAAAGACTTTTCCCAGCTGGATATCAACATATATGTTGAGATACATAGCCAAACTTTGGACAGAGTGCAGGGAATCCTATGGAAGAAGGAGGAGATAGAAAAACCTGGAGGGAACAGGAGACACACAAGTAAAGCAACAGAACTGAAACATCAGGGCACAGGAGGTCTTTTCTGAGACTGATACTCCAAACAAGGATCATGCATGGAGATAACTTAGAACCCCTACACAGTAGTAGTTCATGGCAGCTCATTGTCCAAGAGGGTTCCCCAATGATAGGAACAGGGATGGTCTCTGACATGAACTCACGGACTGCTCTTTGATCACTTCCACCTGATTGGGGAGCAGCCTTACCAGTCTACAGAGGAAGACAAAGAAGCTAGTCCTGATGAGACAGGATAGACTAGGGTCAGATGGAACTCCGATCTGGATCATTGGACTGGGGGAGGGGTATAGAAGAAGAGGGAGGGAGGGTGGGATTGGAAGAGGATGGGGAGGGAGCTACAGCTGGGATACAAAGTGAATAAGCTGTAATTAATAAATATAAAATTAAACTTAAAAAATTATTTAAAAAAGAAACTGATTGGGCATGGTATAAAGAACAGAAATATACTGTTTACAGCTCTGTAGTATAGCCTAGGCAATCACAGGTCAAGATGTATGCAAGTGATTACCCTAGTTCTCTGTTTATAAGATGGTGCCTTAAAGCCTATGTCCTCAGACAGCAGAAGAGTACAAAAGGAAAAAAAAACTCACTCATTCAGGCCCCATTTTGCAACATCTGAACTCCTTTCAACAGAACTGTACTGGAAATTAAATTTCCAGCATGTGAATTTGTGGAAACATTCAAGCCACAACATGTAGTACTCAGGCTGTGTACCTGAATGTGTGCTTGATCTAATTCAAAACTAAAAGTAACAGTGACCATGCAAGTACGATTATAGAGAAGGGAAATGGAGGAAGTGGAAAGAGTACTGGGGGAAATGAATTCCTGGGACCAGAGCCTCAAGACTGGTGAGTGTCAAAGATGTGTTACAACTGGAAGGCCCTGTTGTCTGACAGTTCTTATTAGTATCTGATTAACAATGGCAAGAAGTGACAAGTAGTGTCTCAAAATAAATCCCCTTCCTAGTTAGGCAGAATTGGAACACAATCTTTGATTATGGGTTTTGGAGACCATTTTAGTAAGAATAAGTCAGAAGGAATGAGATCTCAAAGGTACTGATTAAGGGAGCAAAAAGAAGCTGCCATTGCATCAATAACATAGGCCCAGAGAATGCTTGGGAAGGATGAGAAACACTCCCCTACTTTCCGCCCAGTCCTACTCTTCCCCATTCAAGCAAGTGACAAGGTTTATTTTTGATTTCTTTTTTTTTTTTTACATGTGAAATTGGATTTATTGTGTTCCTCATTAGACAAGGTTTATTTATTTATTTTTCTTTTTTGGTGTGTATAGGTGTATGTGGTATGCATGTATGTGTGTCTAAGTGAACACACACACACACACATATATATATACTTGTATGTGAATACATACATATGTGTACATGTCTGTGTTTGCATGAGCATGTGTAGGCCAGAGGTTGCCTTTGGGTGCCTTCCTAGATTGTTCTCCACTTTAGTTATTGAGGCAGGTCTCTCACTGAACTCCAGTTCCCCAATCAGCTATGTAAGCCAGGGTAGATTGTCTCAGAACAGCCTGTCTCTGCCTCTCAAGTACTACAGTTATAGGTAGGTACCACACTTGATTCTTTTTATGTGGGTTCTGCAAATCCATATTCTCGTACTGGGGCTGTCAAGGCAAGCATTTACCTACTGAGCCAGCTTCCCATCTCCTGTGGCAAGGTTTAGGACAAGAGATACTGTCTTTTAAAAGAAGCAATCTTCTTAGAGTGGATTAGCCCTAGCATAAAGACGGTTTTGAATTAAAAGATAAGATACTATATGGTCTATTTTAGAGAAGGTTCCTCCCCAGTCGGTGGACTTAGAGGGGGCCGGGAGGAGATGAGGGAGGGATGGGGAGAGTGGGAGGGAATGAGGAAGGAGGCTACGCCTGGGATGCAAAGTACTTAACCTGTGATTGATATAAAAATAAATAAATTACACTTAAAAAAGGTAGATACAAACTGTTTTGAGGAGATGCAATACTTCTGACAAAAAATTCCTTTAAAAAATTGTAGGGCTGGGGTTGTAGCTGAATATTAGAGCATTTGCCTAGCATTTATGAGTTCAAGGCTTCCAAACCACGCACCACAAAAATAATGGTAATGTATGAGGGTAAGTTCTAGAACTGACAGGAGGATTCTAAAATCTTTTAAAATATATTTATAAGGCAGACGTAACATTTTTTTCTGGTATTATCAAAATGTTTCCTTTTTAATGTGTTTAAGAACTATTAACAAGTGCTCCCTTTGGCAGCACATATACTAAAACTGGAACTATAAAGAAAAACTAGGATGGCCCATGCAAAAGGATGACACAAATTTCTGAAGATTTCCATCTTTTTAAAAAAGAATCTGAGGTGTACAACATACAATGGAAGAAATAGATATATACATCAAAGAAAATGTTAAATCTAAAAAATTCTTAACACAAACCATCCAAGAAATCCAAGACAACATAAAAATAGAAAACCTGAGAATAATAGGAAAAGAAGGAAAAGAAGATTCCCTTCTCCAAGGCCCAGAAAATATTTTCAGAAAAGAACTGAAAATTTCCCCAATTTAAGGGAGAGGCCTATAAGTATACAAGATACCTACAGAACACCTTATAAATTACACCAGAAAAGAAAATCCTCCGACCATATAATAATCAAAACAATAAGTATACAGAACAAAGGAAAAATAATAAAAGCTGCAAGGGGAAAAGGCCAAATAACATATCATGGCAAACACATCAGAATCACACCTGACTTCTCAACAAAGACTATGAAAGCCACAAGGGCTTGGACAGGTATCATGCAAACCCCAAGAGAACACAGATGTCAACCCCGGCTACTATAGCCAGCAACACTCTCAGTCATCATAGACGGAAAAATAAGATATTCAACAACAAAAATAAATTTAAACAATACCTAACTACAAATTCAGCCTTACAGAAGATACTAGAATGAAAAAAAAAAAGAAACCAAGAAAGCTAACTACCTACAGGAAATAAATAACCTCACTAAGCTAAACTAGAAGTAGCCAAGCACATGAACACACTACCACAACCAATATGAAAATGAAAGGATCTAACAGTCACTGATCATTAATCTCTCTAACCATCAATGAAATCAAATCTCCAATGAAAAGACACAGACTAAAAGAATGGATTTGTGAACAAGAACCAATAATTGGTTGCATACAAGAAACATACCTAAGTCACAAAGATAGACATTAACTGAGAGTAAAGGGCTGAAGGACAATTTTCCAAGCAAACGGACCCAATAAGCAAGCCATTCTAATATCTAATGGAGTAGATTTCAACCAAAATTAATCAAAAGAGATGGGGAAGGATACTTCATACCCTTCAAAGGAAAATTCTACCAGGAAGACATCACAATTCTAAACATCTATGCCCTAAATACAAGGGCATCCACATTTGTAAAAGAAACTTTAATAAAACTTGAACCACACACAGATTTCCCACACATTACTACTGAGAGAATAACACCCCACGCTCAACAAAGGACAGGTCAACAAAACAGAAATTAAACTAAGAAACAATGACACTAACAGATGACATGAATCAAATGGACCTAACAGACATCTACAGAACCTTTCACCCAAACACAAAAGAATGTACCTTCTACTCAGCACCTCATGGAACCTTCTCCAGGATAGATAATATAATTGGTCACAAAGCAAGCTCAACAGATAAAAGAAGATTGAAATGATCCCTTGTATCCTACCTGACCACCATGGACTGAAGCTGGACCTTAACAACAACAGAAATATCAAAAAGCCTACACACACTTGGAAACTGAACAACTCGATAATCAATGACAGCTGGGTCAGGGAAGAAAGAAAGAAAGAAATTAAAGACTTCCTAGAATTCAACGAAAATGAAAGCACAACATACCCAAACTTATAGGACACAATGGAAACAGTGCTAAGAGAAAAATACTTCACATTAAGTACCTTCAAGAAAAAACTCAAAACATCTCATTCAAGCAACTGAAAAGCTCACCTGAAAGCCCTAGGGGAAACAAACAAACAAAAAAAAACAGCAGACATACCCAAGTGGAGTAGACAGCTGGAATTCATCAAACTCAGGGCTGAAATCAATAAAATAGAAACAAACAAAACAATTCAAAGAATCAATGAAACCAAGAACTGGTTCTTTGAGAAAATCAACAAGATAGACAAACCTTTAGTCTAACTAAAAGGCAGGGAGACACTACCCAAATAAACAAAATCAGAAACGAAAAGGGGGACACAACAACAGACACTGAGGGGCTGAAGAGATGGCTCAGAGGTTAAGAGCACTGCTTGCTTTTTCAGAGGTCACAAGTTCAGTTCCCAGCAACCACATGGTGGCTCATAATCATCTATAATGAAATCTGGTGCCCCCTTCTGGCATTCAGGTGTACATGCAGGCATAACACTGTATACATAATAAATAAATAAATAAATCTTAAAAAAAAAAAAAAAAAACAACAGACACTGAAGAAATCCAAGCAAGCATTAGGTCTTACTTCAAAAGCCTATGTGCCACAAAATGTGAAAATCTAAATGAAATGGACAATTTTCTTGATCAGTTCCACTTAACCAAAGCTGAATCAAGATCAGGTAAATGAATTAAATACTCCTATATGCCCCTAAGGAAATAGAAGCTGTCATCAAAAGTCTCCCATAAAAAAAAAAAAACCAAAACAAAAAAACAAAAAAAAAAGCCCAAGGCCAGATGGTTCAGCACAGAAATCTACCTCATCTTCAAAGAAGAGCTAACACCAATACTCTTCAAACTATTCCACAAAATAGCAACAAAAAGAACACTACCAAATTCATTGTAGGAAGCCCCAGTCACCTTGATACCTAAACCTTACAAAGACCCAACAAAGAAAGAGAATTTCAGGCCAATCTCCCTTATGAACATTGATGCAAAACAAAAACAAAACCTAAAATACTCGCAAATCAAATCCAAGAACACATGAAAGATATCATCCACTATGGCCAAGTAGGCTTCATTCCAGTTATGGATGCAGGGGTGGTTTAATATATGAAAATCCATCAATGTAATCCACTATATAAAGAAACTGAAAGAAAAAAAAACCACATGATAATCTCCTTAGATCCAGAAAAAGCATTTGATAAAATCCAATATTCATTTATGTTTAAAGTCATGGGGAGATCAAAGATTCAAGGGACTTACCTAAACATAGTAAAGGCAATATACAGCAAGCCTATAGCCAACATCAAACTAAACAGAGAGAAACTTAAAACAATCACACTAAAATCAGGGACAAGGCAAAGCCATCCACTCTCTCCATATCTCTTCAACATAGTACTAACTAGTGCAATAAGACAACTAAAGGAGATCACAGGGATACAAATTGGAAAGGAAGAAGTCAATGCATAACTATTCACAGATGATATGATAGTATACATGAGTGACCCAAAAAATTTTATCAGGGAACACCTACAGCTGATAAACACCTTCAACAAAGTGGCTGAATACAAAATTAACTCAAAGAAATCAGTAGCCCTCCTATATACAGAAGACAAAAGGGCTGAGAAAGAAATTAGAAAAACAACACCCTTCACAACAGCCACAAAGGACATAAAGTACCTTGGTGTAACTCTAACCAAGCAAGTCAAAGACTTATATCAAAAATACTTCAAGTCTATAAAGAAAAAAATAGAAGAAAATTTCAGAAGATGGGAAATCTCCCATGTTCTTGGCTCAGCAGGACTAACATAGTAAAAATGGCCATCTGACCAAAAGCAATCTATAGATTCTATGCAATTTCCACCAAATTACCAACACAGTTCTTTACAGAACTTGAAACAACAATTTTCATTTTCATATGGAAAAACAAGAAACCCAGAACAGCTAAAACAATCCTGTAAAATAAAATATCTTCTGGAAGTATCTCCATCCCTCATCTCAAGCTCTAATATAGAGTAACAGAAATAAAAACAGCATGGAACTGGCATAGAAACAGAATGGTAGATCAACTGAATTAAATAGAAGAACCAGAAATAAACCCACACACTGATGGAGACCTTATTTTGACAAAGATGACAAAACCATACAATGGAAAATAGATATCTTCAACAAATGGCATTGGTCTAACTGGATATTTCCATGTAGAAAATGCAAACAGATCCATACTTATCACCCTGCACAAAACTAAAGTCCAAGTGGATCAAAGACCTCAACATGAAACCAGATACAATAAATCTGTTAGAAGAAAAAGTGGAGAAGAACCTTCAACTCATTGGCACAGGAGAGGACTTCCTGAACAGAACACCAACAGCACAGGCTCTAAGATCAACAACCAATAAAAGGGACCTCATGAAACTGAAAAGCTTCTGTAAAACAAAGGACACTGTAATCAGAACAAAATGAAAGCCTACAGACCGGGAAAGGATCTTCACCAACCCGATATCTGACAGAGGGCTAATATCCAAAATATATAAAGAACTCAAGAAGTTAAACAGCAAAAAAATTCAATTAAAAATGGGGTACAGCACTAAACAGAAAATTCTCAGTAGAGGAATATCAAATGGCAGGAAAACACTTAAAGAAATGTTCTGTGTCTTTAGTCATCAGGAAAATGCAAATCAAAATGACCCTGAGATTTCACCTCACACACATCAAAACAGCTAAGATCAAAAACTCAAGTGACAACACATGCTGGAGAGGATGTAGTTAAAGAGGAACCCTCCTCCATTGCTGTAAGGTATGTGCTACCCCAAGATCCAGCTATTCTGCTCCTAGGCATATATCCAAAATATGTTCAAGTATAGTATACAACAGGGATATTTGCTAAACCATGCTCATAGCAGCTTCATTCGTAATAGCCAGAATCTGGAAACCACCCAGATGTCCCTCAGTTTAGGAATGGATGCAGAAATTGTGGTACATTTACACAATGGAATACTACTCAGAATGGAATACTACTTAGCAAAAAACAAGGAAATAATGAAATTTGCAGGAAAATGGTGGGAACTAGAAAAGATCATCTTGAGTAAGGTATCCCAGAAGCAGAAAGACTCACATGGTATATACTCACTTATGAGAGGATATTAGACATATTGTGTAGGATATACATGCTAAAATCTGTATACCTATAGAAGCTAAGCAAGAAGGAGGACTCTCGGTAAAATGCTCAATCCTCATTCAGAATGCAAAAGGGATAGACCTTGGAAGATGGAGAAAACAGGGAACAGGACAGGAGCCTATCACAGAGAGCCTCTGAAAGACTCTACCCAGCAGAATATTAAAGCAGATGCTGAGAGTCATAGCCAAACTTTGGGCAGAGAAATCTTATGAAAGAAGGGGAGATAGAAAGACCTGGAGGCAACTGGAACTCCACAAGAGAACAACAGAACCAAAAAATCTGCACACATGGGCCTTTTCTGAGACTTATACTCCAACCAATGACCATTCATGGATATAACCTAGAACCCCTGCAAAGATGTAGCCCATGACAGCTCCAAGCGTTTTTTACTAGTAAGGGGAGCAAGGGGCTGTCTCTTTGACCACCTTCCCCTGAGGGGTGGGCAGTCTTAGCAGGCCACAGAGGAAAACAGTGCAGCCAGTCCTGATGATACCTGATAGGCTACGGTCAGATGGAAGGGGAGGAGGACCGCCCTATTGGTGGATTGTGGGAGGGGCATGGGAAGAAAAGAGACAAAGATGGTGGGACTGGAAGGAAATGAGGGAGAGGGCTACAGCTGGGATACAAATTAAATATATTGTAATAAATAACATAAAAATCAAACATACCAAAAAAGGGCTATTTACGAGTATTATTTGTAAAATCCTAATATAGGGCATTAATTTGTAATTTATATCCAATGTATGACCTTAGGGATTTAATTTATGGGTTTTGTGTTGTTGTTTTGTTGTTGTTGTTTTGTATTTGATTTAATCAATTATTTAGGACTTAAGGGAAAACCTTTTGTTGTAAGCATGTTATCCTTTCATTGGGATTCTATCTAAGTGTGAATTCTTCATATACTTTATCCTTTCATTTTATCAAGCTTGATAAGAGTGTGGTTCTTTAAATAAGAACAAAGAGTAAACTGAAAGGAATTAACACTTGAGATGTGATCTGGGGCTTGGAAAGGGGCAGGGAGGTGATGAGGGAGGGATGGGGAGAGTGGGAGGGAATGAGGGAGAGGGCTAAGGCTGGGATACAAAGTACATAACCTGTGATTTATATAAAAATAAAGAAATTTTAAAAATTCATTTACACATACATTCTGGTTTTAACATTTGGGTTTAAGAATAGTGACCCTTCAAGGTACCTAAGCCATACTATATTGGAGCTAGTGATCATTCACAAATGTGAATGTTAACTGGAGAAAACATGAAACCATCTCATTGCATTGTGAGAAAAACAATTTTAATGCCTGATTTATCATCTCTGTGGTAAAACTTGATCGGTTATCTTTTGTTAATCAGCTGCTTTAGGTTGTTATTCCTTAAGTCAATAGGGGCACTTGATTCAAGGCACAGATCCAAACAGTTCTGCCAACAATCTCAATCTATATTTTCCATACCAAATTCCTGCAAATTAGTCTCTATTTTAAATTGATGCAAATATCTAGTTTTGCAACTTTAGTAATTTTTTTTCATTGGGAAACAAACTTGGAAATCACTCAGTCCTGGGTTGCTGAGCAAAGGGCACTAGAGGATGATAGGAATGCTGATGACTTCCCTGAAGGGAATGTTGTTTTTCTTGAGCCACTGCCAATTAACCTCCCCCCACAACATAAACTGCCAAAACATCAGTGGTCCAAAGAGGGGCGGTCAGGTCCTGCTTCTTGTCCCCAGACTATCAGCATCTAGAAGCAATTCCTTGCATGGGTGCTTCTTCATCTTGATCCTGAGTGACAGCTCTGAGGATTAGACTTAGGTCCTTTGGAGCAATCACTTTATGCACATTAGCCCCCTGGGGCGATGAACTCCAAAACCTCCTTTTTTTCAACCCTTGGCTCTATCCTGCTCTCACAAAACCCTAGTTAGCCACTGTTCTACACAGCCTTTCTTGGATGGTAGGCTATCAAAAGAAAACAAAACAAAACACCAAGCCCTACAACAATATCATGTATATGGTAATGAGGGTCTTTAGGGTAGTGTGCAAATTCCAAGATCCTTTAGAGCTGAGACTTGGAGAGCTATTTTCTCCTTTATCATTTAGGCTTTACATTCTCACCAGCCGACTCTTGCTTACAGTAGCACAAATGATCATTTGCCTGAACAAAAATTGTGTATGTGTGTGCATCCATTAAAAAGAAGTCCCTCAAAATTTCAAAATGAAAATCAAAACAAGATTTTCCTTAATCAGGCAAATTTTCCTGCTTAGTGACTGGAAAAAGAAAAATGGAAGGAAGGAAGGAGAGAAAGAAGAAAGGGAGGGGGAGAGAGGAAAGAATGAGGGAAGGAAAGAGTAAAAGCAAAAGAAAGACCATCTGTCCTCTTTCTGTGTTCCTTTGGAGCTTTTTCAACTCACTTCCTTGCTATCTTTGTGAAGGTATTGTTCTGTTACAATAGAAGTTATTTATCCCATGGATTGTGGTGCACTTCCTTCTATGCAACACCTTAGTAACCTACAAGAAAGCACTGCTCCATTTCTAGAAAAAGACTTGTAATTTAAATCCGTATATCTGAAGGTGAAAGCTACTCAGAGGAAGAAAATGGAATCCATGATTACGAGAGCACTGACTAATAGTGTGTTATTAAATACCTCTCCTGCAAACATATTCTCTCTTGTGCATACATGTTCTCTACAAACAGTACATATGTACATATATGTGTGGTAATCATTAATATCCAAAATAAAAAGGCACTAGTGTTCTGCTCATTCAACACAATGGTTTTGATAATAAACACCATCCAAGAAATAAGTCAGAAGATAGAATTAATTTCTCCATGGGAATTAAGATGACAATAAATGTACAGTGACTTCTTATTTGATTGAAATTCTCTGGAAATGTAAGAGTTCTGGTTAATTTAATTTTCTGGTTAACTGAACCTTAAATACGAAAACTTTTTTTAATCTTCACAGAATTGGGTCTAAAATACTTGACTCCACGCACTTTTATTCACTTAGGTTCAAATCAAGTGCTTGTTCTCATTTAAAGGCTCTTAGGTAATTCCAAATTTTATTTTTACTTTCAGATCATTAACATTTTTTTTCATCTCAACAAAGAGATTTCAGAGACTGGTTTGAATGTATAACAATGTTCATGCCCATCTTCACATTAATTATACAATCATCTTCTTTATATTTTACAAATGTCTCAGAAAAGTGTAACAAATAATGATTAATAAAATGGCTCATTTTTTAGACAAAATTGGGATAAGGTTAAGGTTCTCAATGTTTGTATTCTAAAGGAAATTAGTAAAATTTTCTTCTCTGTCTAATGTTAAAAATATTTAATATATTAATATACTACTTCTAAATATATGTATAAAAAGTATATATACATATATGTTTTTCATTGAGAGAGTGTTAGTATTTAGGTTTCCTTGTGAGAAAATGTTAGTGTTTAGGTTTCCTTGTGAAATGTAATGGCAGCTGAATAGCCCCAGATGCCTTCTTTTTCACAGTGCATCTACCACCAGTCTACCCTGGGGCCCCCATTCCAATTTCCCATAAAGTCTACCCTATGCTATCTTAAGCTACCAAATACTATATCACCATATCAAATTAAATTACTACCAAGAGGAAGAGATTTCTGCACATACATGAGGCTTCCTAAATTTTGGTAGCGATTTGTATGGAAGAAATTCCAGCCAATGCAAGGCAGAAGAATGCCTTTGAAAATGTCAGCTAAGATCACTGCCAGCTGTACAAATCCAACTTGGAGAAAGATAAGACCAGTAAGACAGAGGCTCATATTCTCTCTCTTATTCTTTCTTCCACTACCACTCGCTCACTTAGTCTCTTACACACACACACACACACACACACACACACACACACACACACACCTCTTTTTAAGGGATGCAGCTATTAATTACCAAAGCAACAATAGGTAAATTTATTTTGAGTTCCTATTAAGTGTCAGAAGTTTTGTTAAATACCATGTACAGGATAGAGTTTTCATAAATACTTCTATAATGAACTGAATGAAGGTGTAGAGCTTAGCATATCTCACATCTAGACTGACAAAAGATCTACTTATAGGGAGATCAATGATGTCCCTATAAGTGTTGTTGTTTCTCAGTGATATCTATTTTGAATCTGGTACAGTTGTTATGTCCTAACTTACAATTCTATTATAAAATATAAATAACTATATCTATATAATTATTTTATTAACTAATATGACTTGGGTGTAAAATTATAATGAATTTTGAAGGATGCATGTATTAATTGTACATTTAAAATTTTCACATATCATTTTGTTTTGGGGGAGGATCTTGATAATTATTTTGTTCAAAGGGGCCTCAATTTCATAATCCTCCAGCCTCCTATTTCTAAGAGTTGGGATTAAATACATATACTGCCATTCTTGCTCTATTTTAGATTTCAATGTAGAGCTCAGTATAGACTTCGGAAAGAAAAGATGAATGGCTTATTTTCTTGCTCATTGTATCCTTCCATTTGTGTTGTCTGCCCCCTCCCATGTAGCATTGTTCTAAGGAATGCAATGATCCCAAAACGTAGTCATTTTTTTTCCCTAAGAATTCTGCAAGGACTCTTATAGACTAAACACTTAGACAGGCCAAAAAATACTTTGTAATTTTGAGTTAAACAAGGTAAAAAGTTCCCAAGGTTGACTGGCATCCAACATCTGTCATTCCAGTGATTTCCAGGTTAACTGGATGCATACAATGTCTAGGGTTACAAAATTTGGACAAGCAGCATCGTCATTTAGAATATTTTGCTGTTTTAGAAATAAAAGCAGCATGAGGGAGTACTGTATATAAGAACATGTATGTGTGTATTATATATTAAATATCTACCTATAAAAATATATTACCTTGGAGGGGAGCAGGGAAAAGATGAGGGAGGGATGGGGAGAGTGGGAGGGAATGAGGGAGGGGGCTATGGCTGGGATACAAAGTATATAACCTGTGATTAATATAAAATAGATGAATTACTTATAAAAATTACATTACCTTGACATAAATAATCACTTGGGGATTAGACAGTTATATAAAAAACAAGGAGTGCATTAACAATACATTCTATTTTCCTTTTATTTCTTGTTTTGAAACATTCTTTCATATAACCATATATATATGTATGTATATATATTTCATATATATACATATATATATATAAATCACCTAAAATTTGTTGTACATTTATATAAATTGGGTAACCCTTTCCCAAGCCCTATGTAGCAAGATTCATTTGTCCCATTCTGCAAATGAGGAAACTGATGCTCAGAGTTTTGGGGACTTTTCCCAGGGTCACATAGTTGGCATGTGGCACATTCCAGTATAGAATAAGGGTTTTTATTAAAATCACCTTTAACAATCATGAAAAATGTTGTTCCTACACTAGGAACTTTGATACATGAACATAAAGAATATTTGGACTGTAGGATCTACTATGTAAAAACTAACATAAAAGGACCAGTAGTACCAAGGCATAGTACTGCACACCTATAATCCCAGCACTTGAGGAGGCAGAAGCAGGCGGATCACTGTGAGTTTGAGGCCAGCTTGGTCTACAAAGTGAGTCTAGGACAGCCAAGGCTACACAAAGAAAACCCTGCCTCGGAAAACAACAACAACAAAACTTAGCAGTTAAGCATTGATTAAATCATTTCCCATGCTAAGGGCTCCTGATCTTCCCTCAGGACAGACATCTGGAGAATATCAACAAGAGTGTGCTTTAAGCATTTGAAAATTTAGGAGAAAAACCCAAGACTGGATTATTTCCATGAGTCCATTCACTTATATCACCTAAATACTCCAGTTTATACATTACTACCTTGTCATCTATGTTTTCCACTCAGTGAGCAAGGGTTTCTGATCTCCCAGTTAGCAAGTTCACAAGAGAAATTTATCAGTTATAATTTAATGTTTGCTAGAATAGATGTAAATATTTTAAAACGCAACAGTTCCATGTACATGTGATTACTATTTTATTTTATGAAATACTAAAAGTCCATTTGTCCACCCCATTAATTATAACCTGCTCTCCACTCTGACCTACATAGGATTCCTCTGGAGAAGAAGGTTCGTAGAATGGAAGCAGCCTACATTCCAACTGGGCTCTAAGGTGTCCACTTCCCAAGCCTCACAATAAATGTAACCTGACATTTTTCTAAGACTTGAGAAAATTAATGAATTTTAAAAGGGGGCTTAAAGACTCACCACAGTGAAGCCCTACAGTAACTACTGAAATATCCAAACTAAGGGGATTGGGGGGATACTAAAACTTTGTTATAAAAGAAGAAATACCTCTTAGTATTTTTTTTTACAGAAAATAGTACATGTGCATTCAACCAGCATTAAGAGGAATGAATAGTAAACTTTGAGGCTGCCCTCTAGAGATCTAAGACATGAATGAGCCATGTAAAATAGTTCTTTTGCTGTATTTGAATGACTGGGTTTAGCTTTCTCATTCATCTTAAACACAAAACAGAGAATGGTTAACTTTTAAATAGAACTTTGCTTTACACAAATGCACTATGCACTCATTTATCACAGTCTCCCAAGCATGTCACCTAGAGAAGGGATAACCGCTACGAAGTAGTATTCCATAGGATGATCCTTCTGGTCGTATTCCTGTACATTTCAAGTACAAAAATGGGATCATACTTTCCACTTTGTTTTGTTAGTTATTAGTTTAAATATAATAACTTTATTTTCAAAGGCTCTTCTGTCTTCTTAAGATTAAACTTAACCCTTTAGGACAACTGAAGTATTACAACCACTTCACAAACCAAGTATAACATATAAGGCAGAGTTCATAAATAGCAGAGTGTGAGCAATCCACCCAGTACAACACATGCTGTCCGTGGAAAGTAGTTCTTAGTGGCAATCAATCTCACTTTTATATAAAGCATAGACATATAAAGATATGCAGTATACTCAGGTTCTTATATTTCATAGAACGTGGAATGAGGAGACAGTTTTGAGAAGACCCTTTCGTGGGAAAATATGTGCTATGAATTGCTGCACTGCATCCTCATCAACAAACTGGCTGGTGTCTCCTGAGAAGGCATGTGCTGGATAAGATGCTCATGACCATCTCACAAAAGCCTAGGATCAAGTGAGTTGGCATCACAATTCCTAGCTCTTGCTCTGTGCTGCCTTCTTATGCACACTGTGTCCATAAAATCTTCAGATGGCCCATCTCATATCTAGAGCAGTGGTTCTCAGCTTTCCCAATGCTGTGACCCTTTAATACAGTTCCTCCTGTTATGGTGATCCCCGACCATAAAATTACTTTTGTTGCTACTTCATGGCTCTAATTCTGCTACTGTTATGAATCATAATATAAGCATCTGTGTTTTACAATGGTCTTAGCCGACCCCTGTGAAAAGGTCATTGAACCTTACTAAGGGGTTGAGAATGCAGCTGTAGAGCTTCTTGACACCAATACCCAGAAGGTGGTCAGGGAGGAGAAGGGAATGCCATAATGTGTGGCTTTCCTTGAAGGAATAAAGCTAGTATCACTTATCTGAACTTCTGCTTTTTCGCTCTAGGAGATGGGTAGGCCAATTGTCCATAGCCATGCAAAGCAACAGATGAAAATCCCTGTGATAAGCCAACTTTCTAAAAGATGTTGTCTATTACATCTGAAACTTGCGACTATGACAAGATACTACTCTCTGGATTATTTCATGTTATGGTGCACAGGCAGTACCAGGAAGGGAAGTAAATGGTACAGGTAGGCAGAGCTTGATCACATGGACAATTTCAAAGTTGTGTGCTTTCTCTCATTGACAGCAGGTGAATATAAAGAGGTACTGTGCTTGAAGGACTCAGTGCTGCTGCTACTTTGAAGGCAGAGACTGAGAAGGGATGTAGATAGCCTGCAGGATCCCAGCCAACAGTTATGAAGTAGCTCACAGCCTTAAAACATTAGGAAAATAAATGCAGTCCACAACTGAGACCCTGGCAGAAGACTCACCCTCAGGGTCCCCAGGGTAGAGCATAGTTTGGTTAACTTTTTCTTTCTTTCTTTCTTTCTTTCTTTCTTTCTTTCTTTCTTTCTTTCTTTCTTTCTTTCTTGCTTTCTTTCTTGCTTTCTTTCTTTCTTTCTGTTTTTTTTTTTTTTATGAGACAGGTTTTCTCTGTGTAACCTTGGCTGTCCTGGATTCTCTTTGTAGACCAACCTGACCTTGAACACGCATGCTTAATTCACCTTGATTATCTATTGGTGGGTGTGACCAGAAAACTGTTTTCTTAGTAGATACTGTTAAAAAATAAAGTTTTTCCTAAAAAATGTGGTGAATTTAACATTTTCTTTCTACGGATTTCTCTTATTGATATTCTGACTGAATACTTGTACATTTAATTTTTTTTCAATTGCAGATTTAGTATTTCTCTGACAGAACCAAGGGGGTACAGGAGGTTGGAGAGATGGCAAGTAATACCCTTTAAAAATTTTTATTTTCTTCAACTTTGGACTTGTGATTAACTCTAAAAGTAACTCCAACAGTATGACATAAAATGGCCAAAATGTTTCTTACAACTTTCTCCCTTTTATAGTTCTGGCTCGTTATCCAAGAAGCATCACCAGTGTCCTGAAGGTTGTTTTTCCAGACTGTTTTATAAACTGCTAGTCCTGTTTCTATCTGAAATCTGAGAGATTTAATTCCAGATGTAGGAGACTTGTTTACTTGGAAAGTTTTTCTCTTTCTATAAATGATTTGTCATTACAATAACAGTGAACACACTCATTAGTTGAAGGAAAGTCACCTTTCTAGAAGTGTATCCAATGAAGATATGGTTGGTATAAAGAAGCCTTGTTGACAGTTTTTTTGAAGGTGTAGACTTACTGAATAACTTTGCTGTTAACATAGAGGAGCCAAGAGCAATGAAAAATTCCCATGCCTTTAAATTCCACAACTTTGGCACACTTCATACTGGACAAAGTTCAACGTATTCATGGCTTCTCTGACTTAAAAATTTAAAAAAAAAAAATGAAAAAATCAAATCACACAAAGTAGCATTATTATATTTTGAATACTCTTTTCAAAAGATCCTATTAACTGATTTTTCATAATTTCCTTAAAAAGTCGACTCTTAAAATGTGGTCTCTCAAGAGCTCAGTCTTTCAAAATAAAGCAGCACAACTACTTTCCCTTGTACACTGGCCTGAGGAATTTAACATGCTTCACAACAATGCACTGATTAGTGAGGTGCCTTTCCAAGTCAGTGCCTAGAGCAGGAGAATGCAAACTAGCCAACAGGGGATCTGTGTGCCAAAGCCAACCCTCTGATTGTTTCTTGTGACTACCAAGCTTAGAATGCTTCTTACATTTTTTAAAGTGGAATTTTAATATTTTTATGACTCACAAAAATCACACAGACTTAAAATTTCAGTGTCCATAAATACAACTTCTCTGGGAACACATTCGTTATGTAATTTATGGTTGAATTAAGGAATCTGACTTACTGAAAGGTCCCAAATTATCTGGCTCTTTGTGAGCAAAGGTACTGACCCCAGCCTGGATTCATGTGGCATGAGAATGGTGCAAACAGCTTCACACTTTGTTCACTAATGCTCCAGGGTTGTTTATAGATACCCTCTGTCTTCTATATGCATGTACCCTCCCTATACATACACATCATGCCCCTACACAGACACAGACAATAAAATAAAACACAATGTGTAAACGTTTGAAACAAGTGATCCTTAATAAGGATGAATGTATGTCTGTGTGAGGGTGCCAGATACCATGGAACTGGAGTTACAGACAGTTGTGAACTGCCATGTAGGTGCTAGGTGTTTTAGGGTTTGTTTGTTTGTCTGTTTGCTTTTTGGTTTTGTTTTTGTTTTGTACAAGCACAGAGTGGAGCAGCCACAACCAAAATCTGATTCCAGAATATGTTTATCACCCCATTAATATCTGCTCTCTATTCCCTTTCATCCCAGCCCCTGGCAACCAGTAAACTTTCTGTCTCCATGAATATGCCTCCTCTGGACAGTTCATAAAAATGGCATTGTATAATACATGGCCTCTTGTGATTGCCTTCTCTCACTTAGCTGAATATTCTTAAAAGCTCTAAACTTTTCACAAATCCCCAGTTTGGATCTAAGTAACTGATGAAGCCGTCATTGAAAATGTAATTGATTGCATGCTGTCCTTAGGGTTTTACAAAATGCCTTTTATAAAAACCCACAGATGCCTGAGTCTCACCATGCTACCTGGGGCATTCTCTAAGCTACCACCTGTTGATTGCATCAATTACCCAACAGATATTTATAGGCTATATGCCAAATATGGCCCAGGATAGGAAATAAAATATGCCTCAGAGTTTCTAGTCTAAGCTCTTCATAACCCTTCTTTTTATTTAGATACTGCCTCTAATGTACATGCATCCTTTGTTATGCCTTGAGGGACTCTGATGTGATTTAACACTGTCTGGGGCTTTGGAAAATTAATACAGTTTCAATGATGATGTTCCACTACACAAAAGCATCATTTTCCTCAAAGAATCAATATAGTACATTTCAAAAATTTACCTTCAGTGAAGATTCTGACCATCCATTGTACCAAGTTTCTAAGACACTCAGTCACTGAAGAAAATTCTCAAACTATTAAAGTCTTTTCACATTTTCTCTACTAGCATCTTATGGACATGTTAATCTGACTGTCAGGTTGAGCTTCAACCTTTTCAGGAGAGAATGCTCAGTTGCTGATATGAACCAAGCAAATCAACACCAGTTTGAAAGAAGATTTTGCAACACTAAAAGGTCATCTATAATCAGACTGGACTCAATAGCTTCAGAATCAACCAATGATAGATTGCAAATGTTTGAAAAAAATTACATATGTAAAAAAAATCTCATAATTTTCTAAATACGAGAGTAAAACAACCCTTTTCATTTATATTGTACTCCATATTACAAGTAATCTAGAGGTAATGCAATGCACAATAAATAGCAAATGCTATGCATTTTATATATAGGCAGTGAGCACCTATGGACTGAAGTGTTGGCAAGAGTCCTGGAACCAATCCCATGCATATATACTTAGAGTGACTACAAGAGTTCTTTAACATACTATTAATAGAAAAAGGGAAGGCAAAAACCAATACAGTTGAAGGTTAAGGTGACATTATCAGGCATATTCTATGAATGAAACTATTCTTGTACAATAGACAATTTGGTAGGCAATACTGGAAATTATAGGCATGCCTTTTGGAGTTATAGCAACCCTTTCTATAAGCTCTAAAACAAACGAACCTTTTAGTTTGTAGGCAGCATAAAGCTCTATTGTAGCAAAAGAAAATGTGTACTATGATGCTAGAACACAGAGTTTTAATATAATATTTTATTTATTACAATTTATACACTTTGTATCCCAGCTGTAGCCCCACCCTTGTCCCCTCCCTATCCTGGCCTCCCTCCCTTCCTCATCTCTTCCCATACGTTTTCCCCAGTCAACTGATAGTTGAGGACCTCCTCCCTTTCCATCTGACCCTAACCTATCAGGTCTCATTAGGACTGTCTTTCATAGTCTTCCTCTGTGGCCCGGTTAAGCTGCTTGCCCCTCAGAGCCAACCTCTGAGTTCATATCAGAGAGAGTACCTGTTCCCGTTATTAGAGGGCCCATTTGGAGACTGAGCTGCCAAAGGCTACTTCTTTGCAGGGGGTCCAGGTTATCTCCATAAATGGCCCTTGGTTGGAGTATCAGTCTCAGAAAAGATCCCTAGTCCCAGATTTTTCAGTTCTGTTGTTCTCCTTGTGGAGCTCCAGACCCTTCCAGGTCTTTCTGTCTCCCACTTCTTTCAAAAGATTCCCTGCACTCTGCCCAAAGTTTGGCTATGAGTCTCAGCATCTGCTTTAATATCCTGATGGGTCCCCATTCGTGTTTAAATTCCCAGAGAGATCAGTAATACAAGGCACTTACCTAAACAAAATAAAGGCAATATACAGCAAGCCTATAGCCAACATCAAACTAAACGGAGAGAAACTTAAATCAATCCCACTGAAATCAGGGACAAGGCAAGGCTGTCCACTCTCTCCATATCTCTTCAGCATAGTTCTTGAAGTCCTTGCTAGAGCAGTAAGACAGTTAAAGGAGCTCAAGGTGATTCAGTTTGGAAAGGAAGAAATCAAAGTATCACTATTTTCAGATGATATGATAGTATACCTGAGTGACCCCAAAAATTCCACGAGGGAACCTACAGCTGATAAACACCTTTAGCAAAGTGGCTGGATACAAAATCAACTCAAAAAAATCAGTAGCCCTCCTGTATACAAAAGAAAAGGGCTGAGAAAGAAATTAGGGAAACAACACTATTCACAATAGCCACAAAAGAGATAAAGTTCCTTGGTGTAACTCTAACCTAGCAAGTCAAAGACTTGTATGAATTTTTTTTCAAGTCTCTGAAGAAAGAATTAGAAGATATCAGAAGATGGAAAGATCTACCTTACTCATGGCTTGGCAGGATTAATATAGTAAAAATGGCCATCTTACCTAAAGCAATCTACAGATTCAGTGCAATTCTCATCAAATTACCAACACAATTCTTTACAGACGTTGATAGAAGATATTTTAAGTGAAGGAAGATATCTAAAGTTATCATTAAATTATATGATGAACACCTGTATCAATTCTTTTAAGAAGGATCAATTAAATGTATGCAAATAATTTGTATTCTCACTGTAAAAGTAAAAATTTTTCTTTATAATTCTATAAATTAAAGGATTTTTTTATACTTCAGTAAATATTAAATGTCATCTTTGAAGATTTTCCATGTTCGTTAATGGAGTATAGCATTTTCAAGATATTTTGAGTATTATTTGTCATGCTGTGAAATTAATAAATTTATAACTGTATTCTCTTATGAGGGTCAGCCTGTGTTTCAGTATATTTTTGCTGGTAATTGTTTTATTAAATTCATACATTCCCAACAGGCTTGGTTATATTGAACTGTCACTTAAGCTTCGTTGGCTGGGATCACAAACAAATGAACACTTCAAGGCACACCTTTATCTCGAAATAGCAAGACCTCAGGGTAGTTTATAAATCTCTATTTCTAAGAAAGAAAGGTTTCATTTTTCATTGGTTTAGCTTTCCTCAGGGATTCATGTTACAATACAACACCATGGCATATTTCTCAGGCATAGCTACAGACAACAGTAAATCAATGATAACTTCTGTCAGAATCTTTGAGCACATTGCAAAAATGAATATTCTGTTACTGAAAAAAATGAGAGGAGAATGAAAAAGCAAAAGCAAAATTTAAATTTACAAACAAAGGTCTTGCGATGCAGCTAAAGGGTAGAGCATATGCTTAGCACAAGGTCCTGAGTTCAATGTCCAGCACCAAAAGACAACAATGCAATTTATAATAGGAACATTTTTCATAGGAGGTGATAATTTACTATTTACACAGGTGATTTTTAATATGCATGTAAATATAAAACACTTTTTAATTCTAATTTCAATAAGACATACTACCTGTAGTATTTCAATCAATAACTACTTTTATCCTATTTCAATTCTAAAATAGTAAAATGTTTTTCTTATATTAAAATATGTTACAAAAATATATTAGCTTTACCCTATTAAAATGTATTATTTTATAGATTACAATATTATTATAAAAATAAAATTTAAATTTTAAGACACTATCATATTTTATCTTGAATATTTTGGAGGGTTTTTAAAAAATTTTTCTCTATTAACAGAGCTGAAGATAAGCACTTACACTTAGATCAGATAATGATACAGGAGCTCTTCCACCTTCTCCACAAAATTCTCTATGCTTATATGGGCATAGCCTGTTGAAGTATTTTGCTGCTCATATGGTTACTGAAAGCACTAGAATAGTCAATATATTATCAACACAAACTAAATAAATTTATGTTAATATTAAGATTTCTTCTTGATTATCTGTGTTAAATTTGCACTGTAAAGCATATGTTTAAGTGCTTGAATAAAAGTGAAAGTTATCATATTAAGTGAATTAGGTCAGACTCAGGCAAATATAGCATATTTTCTCTCATTTGTGGATACTATATTTTACACAGATATGTAAAAACTGTATATATAACATGAAAGTATAATGAAAACTGTTTAAGGGAATTAAGAGGAGGGAGGTAAAAAGAAAGGGGAGAGATGAGGAAATAGGAGGAGCATCGTCAAAGAACACTATGTCCTTGTCCGAATATGTCCTTATGAAACCTAGTAGCATATTCCATTATTATATAAGGAAACAGATCAATGAGGAAAAAAAGCTATGTTCCTTATCTAACTACTAATATACAGCTATAATGTGCAAAACATTTTCAAAACTTTTAAAGATATTGTTAGCAGTCAGAAACATGGTAACTTGAAGCTAGAGACTCTCCCTTTCTTCTATTTATAAGGAGGATTCATAAAGCAATGCTATTTATTGATCCTCAGTTGATATTTGACAATGTCTTGAAACAGTTTTAATTATTATACTTGGGTGGTCAGAGTAAAATTGACATTTAATGAGTTAATGCCAATATTGCTGATAAATATCCTACAATATAGAAAAACACCACAAAACATAATTAAACCTCAAATAAAAACAGTCCTGAAGTTGAGCACCCCTGATCGTGAAGAATCTAGATTAGATGCTGAAACATATTATGGATTCAAGCCAAAAGAATTAAAAAGTTTGGTGAATAAACATGCATCTATACATATATCAGCAAGGAAGATGGATCATGGCCCTATTCAAATAAAGCAAATCCAAAAATAGATAAATGTATTGGAAGGGAGATTTTAATGTCTTGAAAATGTTCACAGATGTGTAATGTGCCTATTTCCCAGAGGGAATATGGATACACATGGGATTGGGTATCTGCTCTGCCTATCTGAGCATTCCTTATATTTGTGAGAGAATAATTGAAAGACAATTTAGTGCTTAAAAATTATATATTGTACAACACAACTCCTCTTTTGGTCTCAGTATATTAGCCACAGTTCAAACTGACAATATCTCACAATCCAGGGTATTTTGGACAATTCAGTCATATAATAGGCCCAATTTGGGTGTTAGCATTTTACCAGAGAAGTTTTGAATTCACACCTATATTGTACTATAAACTATCTTCTTCATCTTTTGGAATGCAATACAAATGAGATAACACTAGTAATACTGGAATGCCTAAAATCTAAGTGGGGGGGGATCTAAATGTTAGGTGAATATTCAAAGAAACTGGATCATAAATGCACTACTTGTAGGAATGTAGAACTGTTCAGCCACTGTGGAGTAATGTGGCCATTTGCTACAATACCTGTCAACTGCCCTCCTGGGCATTTAAGCCAAAGAAATGGCATTTTGTGGTCATACAGAATCTTGTACATAAAGATTCTTAGCAATTTTATCACCAATCTAGAAGCAACCAAATGCCTATCAACAGAGTGAATGGCAAAACTGTGAGACATTTATACTATCAGATATTAGACAGTAACAGAAAGGAAAAGAAAATAATGGATGCTGGTAATAGCCTAAATGAAGCACCAGAGAACCATGCTGAGTGAAACAAATGTCAGTTTCAAAAAATTCATCCTCCAATCATGCTTACATCACATTCTTAGAGAAATAAAGTTATAGAGCTGGATGGCTGGGAAAATATTGTGTTGATAAAGCACCTTCTTGGAGTGCAAAAGGGTCTTGTTTCAATTCCTAACATTGCAATAATAAGAGTAGTAGTAATAGTAGTAATAGAGGTGGGAAACAGACTAGTCATTGACAAAGGGGAGGAGAACAAAGGGAGTTGAATGAAGGGTTTAGGAGACCTTCCCTTAATATATTTCCTTTTCCCCAAACATTGTAATCATGTATGATTAGTCAAATAAGAAACAAACAAACAACAAAACCAAAGTAAAGCCAGGAGTGGCGCACCATACTTATACCTCCCCCACCCCCCCATCATCAGAAGGCAAAGGCAGAAGAATTCCAAGCTTGAAGACCACCTGGCTCACAAGTTTAAGGCCAGGCTATATTCTGTGAGCTCGTAGGTAATGAGAATCCACAAAATGATTTATGACAATTGTTTTCCACCAAAAAAGGCTCTGGCTTTAACGTGTATCAAAATCAATCTTCCTCTGGTTACTGTGCCTTTTTGTAATCATTTTCCCATAACTTGTTTATCACATAACCACTGTTAGTTGTTTTGCTGAAATTGATATTATGCCACTTACTTTCTTGATTATTTCACTCCTAAGATTTACAGAGAGAGAGAGAGAGAGAGAGAGAGAGAGAGAGAGAGAGAGAGAGAGAGAGAGAGAGAGAGAGAGCACGTATTTACAAATCCTTGTTTCTCTCCTAGTTAATACATCTTTTACAATGGGAAATCTAGCCAAGAACCTTAAAAAGCAGTAAGAAATAACCTTTCCATTCCTGACACTTTGTGGAACTTATGGGTGAGGCGATGCAATACATGAAATTCATGCTACTTGTCAAAAACAAATTTCTTTGTCTCAGAGATAAGAATCTCGTGTCAGCTGACAACATAGTAGAAACATTGGCAGTATAGCTTATTAATGGAGATGTATGGTAAAACCTCAGATCCTTTGAAGTTCTTGACAAACACCCCTCTATAATTTGACATATATTTATTTGACACATATTTCCATAAATACTCTGTACCAGGTGCTACAATAAGTAGTGAGAAAATACTAATTCAGTCTTCATCAAAATTTTATGATATAAGTGCTATGTTTATTATTCCCAACCTACTAAGGAGGTAATTACAATCATATATTATTAAGTAAATGGATAATTAATGTAACATAGTAAGTACACACATATATTCTTAAACATTAGATGATTCCCATTGTTACAAGAATACACAAGCCAGTTGTAGTGACAAGTGCCTGAAATCCAGCACTCAGGAAGCTGAGGCAAAAGGACTGAGTTGTAAGCCAGCCTTAACTATATAACAAGAATTCAGGAGAATAAGCAAAAGAATAAACATATATTGAAAACTCGGAGTCATATATGTATTCTCTAGTTCTTTTTTACATATAGCACTAGTCATTTTTTAATCTTTTTTCTTCAATTTATTTACTTTACATCTCAAAGGTACCCCTCCCTCCTCTCCTCCCAGGCCTCCATTCCCCACCTTCTCCCATCCCCGCCCCTTTACCCCCCAGAAAAGTGGAATCCCCCATATCAACCCACCCCAGCACATCCAGTCACATCAGAACTGAGCATATCCTCCTCCCCTCAGGCCAAGCAAGGCAGCCCTACCAGGGAGAAGTTAGCACTAGTCTAAAATGGCTTATAGGAGGCTGAAGGAATGTTTTGGTAGGTAAAACACTTGCTATGCAATCCCAGCACTCAGGAAGTAGATATAGAAGATCCTAAATGCTGGATAGCTAGACCAACTGCATTTTGATAAATGGTGTGCTCTGATACTTGGTATTTGAAAAAAAGGTGGAGAATTTTTTTAAAGAATTAATATTTTCAAGGCCAGGTCGTGGTGGTACATGCTTTTATTCCAGCACTAGGGAGGTTGAGGCAGGAGGATCTGTGTTAGTTCTGCACCAGCCTAACCTATAGAGGTAATTTCAGAACAGCAAGTACTGCTATACAGAAAGACCCTGTCTCAAAAAAAAAATGAATGAATGAATGAATAATTTTTCACCCCAAAGGAAATTTATTTTTTTAGTAGAAGGAGGATGAGACACTTGTATCTTTTTCTTAGATTCAAAAATTTGTTTCTAAAGAGAATTTTCTTTTTTAATTAAATTTATTTTTATATTAATTACAAATTATTCATTTTGTATCACAGCTATAGCCCTTCCCTGATTCCCTCCCAATCCCACCCTCCCTCCCTCATCTACTCCCATGCCCCTCCCCTAGTCCACTGATAGGGGAGGTCCTCCTTCCATCTGACCCTAGTCTATCAGGTCTCATCAGGACTGGCTGCATTGTCCTCCTCTGTGGCCTGGCAAGGCTGCTCCCACCTCAGGGGCAGGGGGTCAAAGAACCCACCACTGAGATCATATCAGAGACAGACCCTGTTCTCCTTACTAGGAAACCCACTTGGATACTGAGCTACCATGGGCTACATCTGAGCAGGGATTCTAGGTTATATCCATGAATGGTCCTTAGTTGAAGTATCAATCTCAGAGAAGACACTTGTGCCCAGATATTTTGGGTTTGTTGCTCTCCTGTGGAGCTCCTATCCTCTCCAAGTTCCACTATCTCCCCCTTCTTTCATAGGATTCCCTGCACTCTACCCAAAGTTTAGTTAAGAATCTCAGCATGTGCTTTGATACACTGCTGGGTAGAGTCTTTCAGAGGCCCTCTGTGGTAGGCTCCTGTCCTGTTTCCTGTTTTCTCCTTCTTCCAATGTCCATCTCCTTTGTCTTTCTGAGTGAGGATTGATCATCTTACCCAAGGACCGCCTCCTTGCTTAGTTTCTTTAGGTGTACAGATTTTAATATGTTTATCCTATGTTATAGGTCTAGGATCCACTTATAAGTGAGTAAATATCATAAGTGTCTTTCTGCTTCTGGGATACCTCACTCAGGATGATCTTTTCTAGATCCCAGCATTTCCCTACAAATTTCATGATTTTCTTGTTTTTAAGGGCTGAGTAATATTCCATTGTGTAAATGTACCACAATTTCTGTATCCATTCCTCAACTGAGGGACATCTGGGTTGTTTCCAAGTTCTGGCTATTACGAATAAAGCTGCTGCAAACATGGTTGAACAAATGTCCTTGTTTTGTACTTGAGCATATTTTGGATATATGCCTAAGAGTGGTATAGCTGGGTCTTGAGGATGTACTATTCCTCATAAATAAATAAAAATTTAAAAAAGACAGAAAAAGAACTAATATTTTTTAAAGATGTTAATTTAAGTGGAGCCTCTTACTAATATTTTGAAAATAGCTCTAATTCTAACAAACAGCACTAGAAATATAAGCACCTTGTAGATATTAGGCCTCTAGCAATAAGCTTTTAACACTTTGGGGGTTACTTATACTTTATAAAGATGAAGTTCTTAGCTTGGATAGAGAGTGAAAGAGAAAGAGGAATTGTTTGGTGGTGGTAAGGCGAGGTCTATTCACTCATGTATTTATGTAAACTCTTTCAGCTTCCATTCATACAAAATTGTTGGAAACAGCTACATTTTATGGGACTCACCTTTGCAGAGTCAACAAGATATATTATTCTGGAAAATAATTATAAATTTAGAAGTCTTTTTTAAGAACAGTCCTAAGTCAGCATTGGTGACAAACACTTGTAATCTCAACACTTGAGAGGGTAAGACAAGAGAATCAGGAGTTTAAGCCATTTTCAGCTACATAATGAGTTGAAGACTAGCCTAGGATATATGAAACCCTCTCTCAAAATAAACAAAAGAAGAAAAATTAAAAAGAAAACAATCCAAAACAATAAACATTGCACAAGACACACAAATCAAATCATCTTTTATGCATGCAAAAATGCTCAGCATCCCTCAGAAGAGTACAAAGCTACCCAGAAATTCTGTTCATTAAGCATCCAGAACACAAGCTAGACATTGTGTTACATCAGTGAGTATTTGTTATACACTCTGGCTAAGCCAATTTATTGATTCACATAAGCCCGTTCACCCTTTCACTCAGAAAAGCTACTTCTTCTGATCTATTAAACAGATAGACCTTCTTGAAACACAGTGATGAAAAGGAGTCTTCTCCACACACACTATTTCAATGGCAAAAGACCAGAAGCTGCCCATGTGAACAAAGTAAAGTCAGTTATGATACAATGTTGCAATGTAATGGCAGGATATCATAATGCAATGTTGTATGGCTGTTGAAAGAAGAGGGTACTCTCTTTGTGCCATTATGGAAAGAACTCCAGGACATATCATGAAATATGTGTGGGTATGCAGAGTACCACACAGAAAATGTCACCATGTAAGGGAAATACACTTGGATCTGCCTTCAACCATTATAAAATTTGGAGTAGAAACGGATGTCACCATAAGAGACATACACTATGCTATGCCTTGTAACTTTTGCCAGCTTAAGGCTGATAATGTTTATGTATTCATTAGAAACTTAAGAACACCTCTAAAGAAGTTTGTCTTTGGGAAAAAGATCAGAAACAAATTACAATACTCAGACTTGACTATTTCAAACAATGTTCAAAGCATCCCCCTCCCACCCTGAGATAACATAATTAGGACTGAGGCCTATCCCAATTGCTTACAAACTGTTTCTTTAAATTATTCCACGTTAGTCAGCTATTTATCTTGCTAAAATTCAGGTGGTTATACTCTTTAGGGGACACTCTTTTATGTTTTCTGAATTCAGGCAGAGAGGATCTATAAAGGAGCAACAAAGATTCTTAGCATTCAGAGCCTTAATTAGAAAACAAGAGCAAATGGTAGACTTTTTTTCTTGCAGAAGAACCACAACTTTGTTCTTATGTGTTATTGTCTGATTGCATTTGTTAATAAGGAATTTGAAAACATGTGGATCAAAAACTGTCAGGGTCTTTTGGTAGCAAATTATACTTGTAAATCTTATGTAAGTTGATCACTAGAAGAACTCTCACTCTTTGAAGATTAGAATTCATAAATATATGAAAATTAAATGACTCTTTTCTCTAATGATAGAAAGTATTAAATGGCTGGAAAAAATGTGTTTGAAATCAACCAAGGAAGCAATTCATTTTGAAGTATATTCAGTAAAAATTTTAAATAAGAAAAATATGTCAAGTCAGTTTCTACTGGGTGTACAAGCAAAGAAAAAGCATGAAAAGGGCAAATTGAAGAATGCTGGGCTGGGAAATGTGCTTTCTACATTGTTTTACTTTTTGTCAACTATAGCAGTCCTGGACACTGTAATTTATTCTGTCTCCACAGGACAAAGCAAAGAAGACTACAACTAGCAGAAAAGTGGACATTCCTTAGATCTTTCAAGACGGTAATGGCTATGGAACAGGCAGAAATGAATGTCTCTGGAGCTGTGTCTTAGATTGTTTTCTTAATACATGAAATCCCCTCTCTGTGTCTCCCACAAGTCTCATTTTCAAAAGAAAATGCAATTCAATAGGGATTAGTTTGGCTCTTGGAAGGTCAGAACTAAATATACAAAACTAATAACATGACCCTGAAATAAACAAAAATGTGAAATTGCTCATCCGATGGAATGATGTAACTATTACTGACATAATTTCCACACAGAAAAGCAAAACTAGGTCAAAGCATGTTGGCCTAACATAATAAGCATTTTTGCTTCCAGATTTTTACCATGTAGGCTATGTCTGCAGGCATTATTGTCTTCTGTTATCAATGTTCTGGGCTGTCACAAACAATTCATATCTTATCACTCTTTGTTAGCTAAACTAAAACAATGTAATGTACATTCAACCTATTCAGTTCTAACAGTTTATATGTTAGAGAGGGGAGAAATATTCAGAAAGCATCTTCTGATGAAAGGATTAAGCAGTAAATATTATTTTAAAGTCTATTACCATGTGATGGTTGGCTATAATCTACTCAGAAAATCATGACCTCATTAATTATTATGATTTTTTTTGCCTTTTTTCACCCAGTCAGACAGAACTAGCAGTAGCATTAATTTCACTAGAAATTCGCTTTCAGTGACAGAAAAGAATCTCAACTGAAGCACACATCAAATAGCATACTTTGTAACCTGTCCATTCCCCACCATATGTGCTGTAAAAGAATTTACACTTTTTGTCTCTCTTCTTTTTGTTCTGTTTCGTTTTCCTGCACGTTTACTCCAAAGCACAACTGATTAATTCATAAAAAATCATCTCACCTCATAAACTTTTCATCTAAACAAACATTGTCCTCCCAGTTTCTAGCATCTGCCATTTTTATATTTAATCTAAAGTCAGAGCATAGAAGATATACACAAAACTGGCATAAACACCAATTAAAAGACTATTTGACTACTTGGGTGTTTTGGTTTGTCTGAGATGGTCTCACTCTATATGCCAGATTGACATGGAACAAGCTATACAGCATGGTTTGACCTTGAACTTGTGGCAACCCTCTTGCTCAATCCTTCTAAGTACCAATATTACAGTGGTGATCTACCAGCCCACCTTAACTGCTTAGATCTCTAAAAAAGCATTTTCTTATGTTTTGTAATATAATGTTAATTTTATATTAATGGGTTTCATTGGAACATTTTCATATATATTTTTACTTAGGACATTTTCACATATCTATATACATATATGATTTTAACCATATTCCCCCATTCTTCTCTTTTCTTCCTTCTATTGCTACTGATCCCCTTCTTCCCAACTAGTAAACAGGGCAATTTTTGTCAAGATGATATATTCTCTCCTCACTAGTCACAACCAACAACCTGTTCCAATTGTTTAAAAATCTACAGCACATGAAATGATAGCAATGGCTCTGAAAGCAACAAAATGAAATCTTGTGAAAAGGCATGTGGAATGGACACAAAAGAGAACAGAATGGGGAGCATTATTTTTAAGTTCTAGGTGTAAATTTCCTCCTTAGTGTGGCTGAAAAGCTTCTTGAGCTACATAGTATCACTGGAGCTGCTGGTGGTGATACTGGTGGTAAGATAGGGTGTTAAGTCTGTCAACCAAGTTTTTCTTGAATTCACTGTATATCCCTGGATGACAACAAGCTCCTACCAATTCTTCTGCCATCGTCTTCTAATTGCTGGGGTTACAGATATGAGCTGTTCTGGGCAATATGATAAACTTTCAACCTATAAACCCCTGTGTGATGATACACACCTGTAACCTTTACACTTTCTGGAGGCAGAAGCACAGTGAGCCCCAGGCAAGACACACTTATGTAATGAAATGTTTAGTAAACAAAAAGTATTGTTTTTTTTCAATCTACAAGAGCCCAATTTTTAACTATTAATCTATTTTTTCTTACCTTTTTTGTTGTTTTTTTTAAGATGGAGTCCTTCTACGAAGCTCAGGCTACTGTCAACCTCTTGATCTTCTTATGTCAGCCCACTGACTGCCAAAACCACGACAAGTATGCACCACTAACCCTAACCTAAATAGCACTTTTTGTTTGAATCCCTAATGTATTTCCTATATACTGGATCTTGTAGAAATATACAAATTTCTATTATTTGGTGGTGATTTCAATCTCTTATCATTTCATCTGGTGATCCATCCAATTACTACTATGTCAGAAAATGTATACAGAAAATTACAATTATCCACATTTTTTTTCTTCCTGCTCAAGAAAGCTCACCTGCAAAATACATCCAACTGAAGCAGCACTATACAATTTGACACATGACAGGAAACACAGTCTTCCAAGTGTACTCTGAAAATGTGTGAGCACTGCTGTATCTGTAAATCTATAAATGAGCCTGAAACTTCTATTCCATAGTTTTAACCAGATCTGTCCGAAGGCAGGTCACGCAGAGAAGCAGTGAAAACCCTGTATTTTGAATGCCACTCTATTGAATGGAAGTACTACATGCATTCAGCCAAAGATCTTAGCCTTTAGAAAGACTCCCTCTGATCCAGGCATGATTACACATACCTTTAATCCTCTCTTTCAGCAAGCAGGGGCAGGCGGGTCTCTGTCAGTTTGAGGCCAGCCTGGTCTACAGAGTGCATTATAGCACAGCCAGGGCCATGTAGAGAGATCTTGTCAATCCCCCATTCCCACTGAAAAAAAGAAAGAAAGAAAGAAAAAAAAAGAAAGAAAGAAAGGAATGTGGAAATACTCCCTTTGTTGCTAAATGAACATGGCATGTCACTTGCCTGGCAAAACAAACTATCCATTTGGCTCTGACCTAAAACTTTAAGCTAGTCTCAGCGAGAACAAGCTTAGCTGATTCTATCTTGACAATTTAGTCTTTGTTCAGTTAAAGCCAAGTCTCATATCAGAATTATTTCTGTGGCCCCATCAAGCTGAGGATAAATAAGTTCCCTGATATGTTCTGGGTTGGGTCTTTTGCAGAACACAACTGAATGGCTAAGCAATCACAAAAATACTTTTTTTTTAATTTTAATCAAATAGTCTTTACTATACCATTGACCTTTCAATCATCTTTCTTCTTCTGCGTCACTCTGACCTCAATATTTTCCATTCTCTTTCCTACAAAGATTTACCTCACATGTTCCCATAAACACTTGACAACTCTCACTCTGTTTTAGTCCCCATGTTTGGATCTCAGAATCCAAGGATACTTAAGATGTGACTCTTGCTCTAAAGTAACTCAGTCCCAAATAGGCATAGTTATGAGTAACTGAAAATAGAATCTCAAATATGAATGTGTGTAAGATAGTGCCACAGCCATTTCTTCCTGTTTATTCTAATCCAAATAGATACTTCTTAACATACAAAGAAAGTCCTCATAAACAACCTGATCCAACACATTCCATCATTCCCTCATACTCCTCCCCTTTGGTTCTCTGGTTGTCGTGCATAAAGGCTCTAGTGAGTCCAGAACTTCAGGCAGGATGCTATGAAAGGACAAGTCAATAGATCTGAACTATAAGGCAGGCATGCCAGCAAATCCTGTCAGACAAGGCATGCCCCTAAATAAATATTGTCTCATGACAGGGAAGTCATGTGTCTTGTAGCTCTGGGCTCCATTCTTTGAAATTCCTAAGTGTTTGAATTTCCCCAATTAAAGATTCATTTTAAGGATTAAAAGACTGAGACAGCTTTAGTATATCTGTACGAATTCTTACCCAAAATATCTGGAAGACCACTATCCTAAAGAAATAGAGATGTGGCATATGTAAAGAGCAGGGTAGGCAAGAAAAGGATAGGAGATGGGCAATTATGGATTTACTGCATGTCAAATTAGGTGGAGAGAGATCCTGAAGGGACCAGAACATATCAGAACTAAGAGAGAAAAGGGAAATACAAACTAGTGTAAACTTCTATTTCAAATCTTGTTAAAACTGGTTTGGTATCAACAAGCATGGTGAGTCTCCTGTATTTCCATCTCTTATAATATGCTCATAAAACTCAAAACTTGATCTTGAATTAATCAGATTGAATAATCTTCACAATAGTGACTAGTCTGTGTATGTTCATGAGCATGGGGTGTACACAGGCATTGCATAAGTGTCATCATCAGGAACATCAAAAATAATATTTTATGTATCCTTTCAAATATATATGTGTTTGATCATATACACATTCTTATTTCCCCTTAAACACCCCAAAGACCCCACCCAACAAGTCCCCCTGTCAAGTCCTTGTAAAAACAAATTAATAGCAATGTGTTCTATTAGTGTTACCCATGTGCACCTGGCTATGGAGCCACCCAAAGGAGCATGATCAACTTCCAGTGGCCACACTCCAAAGAAAACTAACTTCTTACCTCAGCATCCATCAATATACAAATAGTTCATTAGCTAAGAGTAGTGTCTTGTAGGCACCTTATATATGTGCTGGAACTTTTACTGTCATCTTCTTCCTTTGAGAGTCTTTTATTGGCCTGGGGTTCACTAATTCATCTAGGCTGGATTGCCACTGTGCCATATGGACCCTTTCCTCCTCCTCCTTGCTGGTAGTACAATGTACTACCACTCCTAGCATTTTTATGTGGGTTCTGGGTACCAATGTCACTTGCTAATGCTTGCAAAGCAAACATTTTCTTCACAAATCCTTCAAAGTAGTGTTTCAAAATGTCCATGGCATAATTTCTCACTTGAAAATATTGTATTTTCAAACCACAAACTCCAGGAACACACTTAGGGAGGAGAAAGAAGTTTGAGTGAGTCTAGATAATGTTTTATAACTGTGTATATCAAACAGTTAGAAGAAAGGATTTTAAAATGTTTTTGCCATAAAGAATTGACAATTCAAAGAGACAGATAGCTTTAACTTGATTATACAATATATAGATGCATGGAAACATCATGTGGATCTCATTAGCATGTACAATTTTTATATTTCATGCATCAATTAAAGATAAAAAACCATGATGTGCAGTGCAGAAATGTCAGTGAGACCCATTACGTTGCATGCCTACCAAAGAAAAGGGGCTACAATCATGATATAACGTGAATTTAAAAAAAAGAAAAGAAAAAAGAATGCTGTACAAAGAATATACACTCATAAGCTAAAATTTAACTTACAGTGAATAAAAAATAAAGCTTAATACATACTAAAATGAAACATAAAGCATTTATAGAGTTGGGACTCTATATGAGGTATTTTCTCTGATAAATTAATTTTAACTAAGAAATCATAAATTTCTACAAGTGAACATGGAGGAAAAAATTAACTAAATGGTCAAGCACAGTGGTATATGCCTATAATCCCCGCACTTGGGGAGGCTAAGGTAAGCAGAGCTCTGAAGCCAGCCTGGTCTACAAAGCGAGCCCAGTATAGCCATGGCTACAACAGAGAAACCCTGTCTCAAAAACCCCCAAAATAAATTAATAATAATAATAATAATAATAATAAAAAGGAACTGTCACAATTTACAAATAATTTCTCAGCTCCCTTAAGTTCAGTGAACTTTAGGCTATCATCACTTTTTAAATGGATTTTCATCCTTACAGATTAGGTAAAAACAAGCAGGCAGCCATTTTTATCATGTAATAACCTATATTATACTATTATTGTAAATTGGAAGTTCTTTGAAGGCAAGGACCATAGCAAAAATGTTTAGAATACAAAAGCCATCTGAAATACAACAATTACTTATAGTGTGGCTTTTCTGAATGAACTAAGTAGATTAATTCTGGAAGTCCTCAGCAAATGCTGACTGATAAGAAATGAGAGATGGCTCGGTGGTTAAGAGCACTATCTGCTCTTCTGAAGGACGTGGGTTCAATTCCCAGCACCCACATGGCAGCTTACAACTGTCTCCATTTCTAAGGGATCTGACACCTTCACAATGATTCACATAAAATAAAGTAAATAAATTATAAAAAAAGAAATGAAGAGCCTTGATAGTTATTTATCATACACCGTTGACTGAAAATGGAACCTTTAACAGCCAGTTATATGCTACAATCATGATCACTTTCTCCTTTTGCCTTTTAACCTCAGAACATGCCTTTTAAAACATGAAGGAAATAAGTTTTCAAAATTTTAGTTTTCAATTATTTTCTTTTTAGTGAACTCTCCTATAGACATTTGTGGGCACAATGTTTGACCTCCTTAACACCACTTTCTAGAGGATAATAAAGATCTTAATGTTGTATCAGAGAATATCTTCATCTAGGGAAAAAAATCTTTTAAATTCAGATGGACATCTAATAGTGTGTCCTCTAATTAAAAGAAATGTCTACATTATGCCACTTAACAAGACTCAGTAAGGAACCTGAAACAAAACCTATAAGATGAGTTTGTCAGATGAAAGGGGTTGATCATGTGCCCAAAATCTTCCTCATAAAACTTCCCCCCATATCTACACAGAGATTAAGTTCCAGTTTGACCTAACTGTATTTTGCTTTAATCACAGTGCATTTGCTATTCACTTCCTTGAATGAACTTGTTTTCATAGCAGATTTTATCACAAGGTTAGAGAATTGCTAATTAATTATTGCATATAAGCAGAATAATCTCTCTGGTTCTGCTTGGGGATGCCTGCAGTGGTGTCCAAGGCCTGGGCTTTCATCATGAAAACTTCAAGTCTGACCCCCGCAGGTAGATAAGTGAACTACACACTCCAGCCAGATCCTGGCTTGGAGTTATGAAAATGACAACATTAAGTATAAAAAAGATACCAACGACCTTAACATATGTTGGACATCTCTTTCATTTTACAATTTTCTCTAGGATCATAGCAAACATTTGAGTAAGAAGAATTTAAATTACGTTTCCCAAGAATTCTGATGTAGTCAGTCATGACATAAATATATATATATATATATATATATTTATCAAAAGAACACACTGATTTGAATGAACTTGAATACTCAAGTCATGTGGATTAAATATTTCTCCCCATCTTTGCTTAATTAAATAAATTACTCTCTGACTAAATATCCTCCTCCAAACCCCCTGAGCAATGCAAGGCCCAGGTTTCCATAGCTACCTTGGATGTCTATTTACCACACAAGGGATCAAAGCCAGTAGACATCCACATGCACAGTTAGCCTTTAAACATGCATGAATTCTGTGGATAGCTAGCATGAAAATATCAATTAACAGATTTGTTTGAAGCCTATGTGGTCCACAACCAGATAAACTCAGAACTCCAACAAACACTAAGGAAAAACTAATTTAAAAAATTACTTTGAAACGACCAACAGATATCTGTAAGTTGACAGAAAGTCTACAATGATAACATTTTCTGAGAGAGGCTGTAGAAAAAAATTAAAATTTTAACACATGCTGATGACGCCCAACTCTCTAAAGCATATGCAAAAACTGAAAACATCTGTTATAATGGACCATATCTCAGATACACATTTAAAATTCTAGTTACAGCATCATTCTATTAAGTGTCATAAAACTGCCTGATCCCCGTGTTGAGACAAGTGAGTTCAGAAATTTCTTCTACACTTTTCAAGGCTTCATTTTCAAAGGAAGGAAGGTATGCATATTTAAGACACTGTGTGCTGGTAATAGAACAAGAAGAAAAAGAACATTGAAGGAGAGGTCCTGTTTTCATCCCCAAAATGCCTCTTGAGAGCCTAAGCCTACACAGGTAGGCTGGATGTGTGAATTCCAAACTTGCCTCTAACTTGATGCTTTCTTTTTGCCTTCACTTTACCATTTGTTCAGTGAGGATCAAGTTGCCCTTCATTCTCTCCTAGAGATGTGGTTGAGAATAAATAGATCATGTTTGTAAAGGACTTTCTAATCCTCCCAGGAAAGATTGCTACCAAGACTTTCATTATTAAGCCAGGTGTCCTTGAGCATTTTAATTCTAATCTAAAGAATGAAAAATGGGCTGATCAAACTGAGTCACAGCCTCCTTGGATCAGCAGCATCTTAGTCTCACAAAAATTTAGCAGCTGTAAGATCTAGAAACTAAAAGGAAAGCCGTTTTAAGTAAAAGGAAAGCCATTTCAGTTTCTTAGAGTATTTTTCGAAAGTTATTGGGATGCTAAAAACATGAAATACGTCTGTTAAGAAATTTTGTCTGGAGACAAAAATCTATTTTTCCTTCCAACTTGAGAATGAAATATTTGTTCTTAGTCTGTGGTGAGACAATGAATGTGACTTGCTATCTGGGGAGGATATTTACAGTTGTGGGAATGCCATGAGCGAATGTGTTGTTTTTGGCTGGGCTTCTATAACAGGTGGCCATGCCTTTCCTTTTGCCTGGAAACGTAGCAAATTCTTTCTCAAAGAAGGTTCCGAAAAGTTTTCCATTTATGATCAAAGTGCAATTACAATTACTTCCTGACAAATGCAAGTCCAGTTTATGTGCTTTTTTTTTGTCTCATTTAATATGGCCTTACCCTATGAGAATTCTGACCTACAGTGTACTTCTGCTGACAACCTGGCAAAAGCCCAAACCTTCCTGAACCTTACAAACAGGCATCCTTTTAACTCTGTTGGTAATTTCTGGTTATGGAGAATTTCTAACTAGTTAGTGGTAGGGATCTGTTCTGGGTTGCCACCCCATTGTTAGGCATTTCCACAGCCCTAGGGACAGATCACTTACCAGCAAAAAGGTTGTGTTTCATTGTTGAGCTGATGACACATGGATTGGTTTGATAGTTAACCCTACAAATGCAGCTAGGGGCTGCTGCGCCTAAGATGACAAATTGTTTGGGGGATATGATTCTTCTGCCTGAATGAAGCAGTAAGCCTCCCTCCCCCCCAAGAGAAACAAGAACAAACCTGGGATTCCCCCATGCAGTAATGTTACCATCCCATGCCTGGTTTCATATGTAAACAATGATCCTCTATCCCCTTTCATCTCCAGTCCCACCCTCTTTTCAAGTACCCAACAAACAAAAGAAAAATACTATACACATATCCAGAGATGTGGGATTAAAAGTTCTCCATTCATTAAATAACTAAGGAGTTACTACATGCCTACTTGTACCCTTAAAACTTCAACACTGGGCTGTTTTCCAAGTTCATACAAATGCCACAGTTACACAAGAGAAAAATCATTCCAAGGTCTGGACAGCCTGCCTTAGGCATCAGACAGAGGGAGTGTCACCATTTCAGATGAACTGTGTGGGCACAAAGATTCTAAAAATTGAGTTCACACATCACCGAGGAGGACAAGACAGGTGGCTCCACACAGCATCAAGTAACTTCTTTGTTCATGCTTTGTCAAAAATATTATTGTGTGCCTATTCTCTTTCTTGCCCCAGTATGCCTTCTTGCCCTATTTGCTCATCCTATGTGGTTGCTAGAAATTCAAACAATGAGGTTGGTATATAAGATCGCAAAACTTCAAGAAAGCCAGCCTCTTCATCAGTCTCCAGCTAGGCAGATGCAATTTCCTGAAAGCACACAGCCTTTTATGTGCTTTTCTGAACTCTCTGAAATTTGCCAAGCAAGATTCCATAAGAGTAAGTTATGGAACAAGAAAGTTAAGGGTCTTTGCTCCTGACCATTCTGGTACGGCCTCTGCTTTACCTCCGGAAACTGCAGCAAAAGGACAGAAAGTTGTAAACCCCATGGCCCAACCACTAATGGAAACGTTCACTTTCCCCTAAAGTGAGCACTCTGGGGTGGGGCATATCCAACCCAAATGGAAGAAAAAAGGAAAGAGGTTTTTCCAGTGGCAAAACAGATGCTCACTTTCCCACCCGGAGTTACTTAGCTCTGGCAAGAGTAGCGCTCCCCTGTAATCTCTGTCTTTCCTAGCCACTGGAAGACTTTTCTAGTCTAGTATTCCCCTTATGAGTATCTTTCGTGGTACTGAAATATTGACTTAAGATTTTTACCACAACTGTGATAGAGTTGTAAATTACAGCCTCTTTCAGGCATTTTTTAAATTCTTTTTGTTTTGGTCATGATATGTATTTTTTTAAACTTCCAATCCACATTTTCCTTTTCTTTCTCAACGGCAAAGCTATAAACCTCATAAACTTCTACCTAAGTTGATATGGCATTTTATCCCCATACCCTGGGGCGACGGAAGAAGCTTCCGGCTTAGAATTCTTTACAGAGACCAACTTAAGTAACCCTCAAATCCTTTCTCTGTTCATTACTTCCAAGACTGTTCTCTCCTCCAGGAATCAACACAACTCCTAAACTGCTGGAACGTTTTTTTTTTTTTTTTTTTTGAAAAGTCTGTAACACCCAACACCCGCTCCACCCCCACCTCCTCTGGAAGTGCTGCTTCTTCCATCCGGACTGGGAAAGTGTTCAGAATGTGAAAGCAAAATAAGATAAGAGTCTCCGTGTAAATTCTTTGTCAGGCTACGCAATTCTCTTTATTCTAACCTAAAGCATAATAGGGTAGAGGCTAAAAGCTTGAGATGAATCCAGCACAATACATTCCAGAGGCCGGCAAACTGGAATTCATTTGCATATTCAACAAACCGCTTTGAACCTTTTACAAAGACTGCCTGACATCAACAACCACTCTAAGAAGCAAAAGCTAGCACGGGTAGTAATGCCGAAGCGGTGGGGAGACCGCAGGTGATACAGCCTTAGGAAGAAAATGTGGACCCCTCTTTCCCCCTAATGGATCTACTGGAACCCTGCATTTGATCATTCCTCATGCTCTTGGGAGGAACAGGTCGCAGGGGTCCCAAGCTAAATCCTCGACTCCCTGACTGGAGCCAGCACAGCTACAAACACAACCCTTAAGCTTACCTGCCTCATGTTTAGAATTCCATGACCCATCCGGCAGAGAGCAAGCTGCTCGGAAGCGCACCCACAGGCTTCCGCAGGTTTCCAAACGCAGACTCCAAAGCCGGCAGAAAAGCCCACAAAACAAAAGCAACTCTGTGGAGTCCACAGGCAGCAAAGAGCACGTTTTTCGTCCCCCTCCCTTTTTATTCTTTGATCTACTTCTATAAGCACTCTACCAAGACAATGTCAAGTTTTTCAACCTTTCCTTTTCCAGCCTATGAAAAGTCGGGCGCAGGCTAGTGAGGACCGCCTGGCTCTTATTTCAAATCAGTTCACAGGGACGTCGTAGGAGGCGGGCTCTGGTCTCAGAGAGCCCCACCAATCAGGGGCAGAGGGTGGACCTGGGCACAGGAGAGGCTGCCTTTACTAGGATTAGGGCAGCTTTCAGGAGTCAAATGACTGGAAGCAGCTGGATGTAGCGTCCCTGCCTCTCAATGTAAAGGATGAGTACTATTCCTGTCTAACAGATTGCATCTGCTCAAAGCTTAACTAGCTCCCGGCCCTAAATCCTTGCACGTTAAGAGCCGCCTTAAAAGCATTAAAACATTTGAAAGGTACAGAATTATTTCAGAGAGAAAACCTCAACCCTCAGGACCCAAAGATTTTTTTTTAAGTGTATCTTGCTCTAGATACCTACTTTTGCAAAAACAGCGGTGGGAAAACCACACTGCTGTGAGTACCAGTTTAACTGAAACAAGCAAATCAAGAAATAAGGTGTTATCTACCTCGTCCTCATGTAAATTCTATATCCAGCCTATGAAAAGCAAATGTTAATGCGACTATGCACACAAACATTTTGAAATACAGCAAGTGAAGAAGAATCTTCATCACTGATGAGTCAAAGCACAATTTCAGATAAAAATATGCTCGTAAGGGCAATAAACACAGGTGGGCACCATGGCACACTCTCAGGACTCAGGGAGGCAGAGGCAGGCAGGTCTACAAAGCCAGTCCAGGACAGCTAAGGGTACACAGAGAAACCCTGTTTCTAAAAACAACATATAAAAGAAAACCACAAAAAAACAATCAAACAAAAGAACCATAAACAAAGACATTTGGTTAAGAAAACTATTTTTAAAATAAGTGTGTCTACCTCTCACTGTAGTAGACTTTAGCAATGATGATCCGATAAGCTCACTAACATGGACAAGAAAGGTGGAACTAGCTGGCTTCTTGGAAAGTTCAAGCCAATGTTGAGGAAATTTTCCACAGTTTTCTTTCTGAACTCCCCATTTAAAAAGAAAATGTAACCCTTTTCAAGCCTCCATGAATATGACTTCTATGTGAATCGGCTCTGGGATTTAAAGAAAAGTGTAAACTTAGTAAAGACTACTTTTTGTAGATCAGGTAATATATTTTTCCTAAAAAGGTGAACACAGTGTGAGAATGATTCAATAAATATTTTCAATTTTGCTGTATTAGTGAAGAAAAGCTTGACAAATAACGGTTTAGTGCTTCAGGAGTGCTGAATGTGCTGAATGTGTGGTTCAATATGTGTGAGCTTGGCTGAATTCTCTGAGATTTTGGCAGCAGAGCATGGGCACTTGGGAGTTCATAGCTTTGTCTCACCTCCCCACTGAGAAATTTTAGAATCCCCCCTAATCATGCCAGCTGCCCTCTATCTACTTATTTGTTCTTCAGAGCCATTTACTATGGCCAAGATCCAAGCTTGCTTAGCCTCTTGACAGTGATACCACACCACCAGGTTACCAAAAACAAATCACACACACACACACACACACACACACACACACACAGAGAGAGAGAGAGAGAGAGAGAGAGAGAGAGAATGTTTTAAATAAGTTTATAACTTTGTATTGCATCATAGTCATAGTCATCCTTGGTCACATGCATCCTTAGGGTCATGGGTTAGGTTGGACATACCTGGTAGATCAAGGCTTGTAAATTTTGAAACCACCGGCATTTAAAGACAAATAATACCCTACCATGGAGCTGTTTAGTGCATTATCAAATATTTAGCAACATCATGGTCTCTTCCCACTAAATGCCAATATCTGATTAATAGTGCCTGAAGACATTACTGAATGTCCTCTAGGGAGCAAAACCTGTGTTTGATAAAACCAAATCTCATATAACGTGCAGGGGAATCTCTAGGGGAAGATTGTTAAAACGTGAATCCTCATGCCCCTGTTCAAAGATAATCTGATTACGTAGGTGTGCCAATGATGCCAGGGATTCACAATTTATCCCACTTCTAATAGACTCTGATTCACTTTGAGAAAGCCCACATCTACCACTGCCCCAGGTATATTTAAGCTCAGGACTTATTTTTATATTGCAGGACTATATTTAAATAGAGAAAGGGAAGTGATCTGAATTGCCGAATCTGAAAGGAAAAGCCTGAGTATCAAGAGACTTTCAGGCAAGAAAGACGTAACTACTCATCAAATTTTGAAATAAAATAAGCTTGATGTTTCATCACTTGAGAGTTAAGCATTAAAATATATCAACTTATTTCCATTCAATGTTTAAAAACATTTGTTTAGTGTTTGCCTTCTGGATGCTGAGTTTATATATGATTTAAGTTTAATTATGGAGTACTACTTAATAATTCTATGTCATTTAAGGGGCAGAAAGATGAAACGGGATCCAAGATGGCTGCCAGGAGAGGACACCTTGTCTGAG
>CM053742.1:16196300-16220358 GCA_028658305.1 Pachyuromys duprasi | reverse complement strand
TTTTAAAACTTTGCTAAACCATTTATGCTTGAATTTGGAGAGGGATTTTGTTGGTTTTGTTTTGATCTTTGTCTTGAGACAGAGATTTGCTGTGATATGTAACCTGTTCTCAAATATCTGGGCTCACACAATCCTACTGCCTTAGTCTCCCTAGCTCTGTGGCTAAAGGTGCACTTCATTGTAACCACCTACAAAAACTTTTGTCCACCTATTCTCATAGCATTTCTGTCCACTGCCAGTTAAAGCCCCTTCTCACTTTAAGCACAACCTTCCTCTGCTCTTCAAGAGTAATTCTGCCATTTCTTAGTTATCTACATTTTTACTCTTACTTCATAAGAGTATTTTTGTGACTGTTAATCCTGGGGTCATGGGTTTGAGCCCCATATTAGGCCCCCAAATGCTGTTTTTAAAAAATAAAAATCCTACTGTTCTATTTTACCAATAAGAACTTGGGAGCCAGATTCTGGTGTGAAATCCTGCTAGCTCAGATTGACAGAGAAAGCACCCAGCTGACCTTCCATAAAGGCCAAAAAGCTAAAAAAGCTCAGGTCTGGATGGAAAAAAAAAGTTCACTAGCTCAACTGACCCTCAGGAAGAAAAGGCCAAAAAATCCAAGGCCAAAGATTTGCTAGCCCAAACAGCCAGGAAGCTGAGGAGCTGAATCCAAAGCTGAAGCCACAGTTTGAGCTAAAAGCTCTTTCTTCTCCATGCTGTCTTAAATATCCCTCAACTCAAAGTCCCTCCTACTCCTCAATCCCTGTCAGCTGGTTTCTTGATCTGCCTCTTGACCTAGGGTTTACTTTATTAAATCTTGGGTACAGAAAGCTCTTGGATTAAAGGTGTGTTCTTGGGCTGGGTGAACCACACTTTAATCACCTATTTACAATAAAAAAGTTCTTGGATTAAAGGTGTTTTATAGGAATCAACCACAACAAAGAAGAAACAGTGTTTTACAGTTTCACAATTTTGGGGTTCACAGTGGAATCACATATCTTGCAACAAAGAGTTAAATAATTTAAAATTTGTTTTGCTTTTATTAATTTTCCTCCTTAGATCCTGAGGTCATTGAAGACTATGTCAATCAGAACTCTTTAGAGAAACAGAATCAGAACTATGTGGAGAATTGTTTCGGTCTTATATGACTGCAGAGACTCACAGTTCTAATATCCATAGGTCAATTGGCAGATGCTACCATGTAGGAAGCACACAAAGGAAGGATTTTATTTCTTCTTCATGGAAACTTCACCTTTGCTATTAAGGATTTCAAATGATTGGATGGGACTCACTCATATTATCAAGGATAATCTCTTTTACTTAAATTTAACTGACTAGATATTAACAACTACAAAATAGCATCAGGTAGAGCTAAGATTACTGAGTACATGGCTAGCTAAAGTGACAAGGAAAAAAACATCTCAATGCTCCTACTCAAATATACATCTCTTGTAACAAGAAACACACAGAGTATATGGTCAATTATATATTAAATATCCATGAAATTGTTACAAGTAACAAAAACGGTTAAACCTCCATTATTAGAATATGCTCTTCTTTATGCCTAATGAAAATGTTCTAATAGATTTATTATATTCTTTTCAATTGCAAGGTAAGAGACACAAAAATATGAGATTAAGTGGTTTCTAACAATTCTACACCAAGTCATACTATCAATCAAATGTCAAGATAGAATATAATTATTTTCACACCAACAGTGAAAAAATTTACATCCCACCTTCTCTCTTTGGAAATCACTAAAAAAATGTATTTTTAGCAAAATAAAGGAATCAAACCTGAAAATATGAAGTCACAGAAACTGAGAAAACAGAAGAATCATCATTAAAAGAGAGAGAGAAGTCTAGGAGGAAGAGATAGCATAGAGGTCTCTGGAAAGGAAATATTGACACTGACAGATTACCTTTGAGGGCAAAGAGGCACTCATAAATGTATGTAAAGCCTGAGGCTATTAATAATTCCAAGAAAACAAAAGAATAAAAAAAGCATAGTCACAGAAAACTCTTTAACTTGGCAGTGAAATTGGATACATAGGAGCAGAGACTATGTAATATTAATCTAGTACCCATCTTGTTGGTTTGATGTTTTTCTGAGACGAGATATTTCAAGGCCAGGCTAACAATAAATTCGCAATCTTTTTGTCTCTCAATATCTTGTGTGTTGGGAATCAGACATGGACACTAAGCCTACTTTTCTCTGGTTTCTCTGTCTCTCTCTCTCTCTTACTTTCTATTGCTGTCTGTAGGTATTTGGACTCATGTATGCATATACATGCAGAGGCCAGAGGACAACTATGATGTCTTTTCTGGGGCACCATCCATCTTTATTCATTTTTTGAGACAGGGATTCTCACTGCCCTAGAATATACCAAGTGGGCTCACCTGGCTGCCCAATAAACCCCAGGGATCCACATTTTCTTTCTTTTACTCCTCTTTCCCTTTTCTCTTGTTCTCTCATGCTTTCTTCTCCCTTTCTCCCACTTTCCATTCTCTCTTCCTTCAGTCCTTTCTTTTTCCTTCCTTTTTGTTACTAGAGCCTGAACACAGGCAAGGAAAATTCTTTTTTGATTATATATAGAATATAAAGACACTGTCTAAAATCCATCAGTCAATAAATATCAGTAAAAGCATATTGTGTGAAATATAGACATACATAGCAAATGAAATATTTCCCAGTTAAAAGTTATTTCCTTAGTGTAGAACAGGATAGGGCAGGAATTCTGTTTTTCCTTATGAGTCTTCAATATACCTGCACATAACCATGTAATATTTTGATAAAAATTAAAATCAGTTGATAAAAGGACAGTGGGTGGTTATTAAATCAGTTTCTTATCCTTGAATTCACTTTCTTTAAAATGCTAGTGTTTATCTGGCCAATGCTTTAAGCCTAATGGCCTTCTCTCAACCCCTAATATAATGCCACCACCGATGAGCTGATTGGCATTTCCTGTTTCTCTTACCACAGTTTTAGTTTGCTCAAGATTTATGATTGTTTCTTGGGTGCATCCAGAGACCCATACATTAGCTCTAATCTAAAGTGTTTTAGACATTCCATTTTTTTTCTGCTCTCTAGGAGTGAAGATTCTTCAAATCATATACCTTAGTAATTAGGCACTCTAAGCAACACCCCAGTTTATATTACTCATAATTGGCATCATTTTCTATTTAACTCCTACATTTTTGTTGTAGGTTTAAGTATGGTTAGAAATAGCTGGTTAATTTTGTCCATATCATAGCCATTTTATTTATTCTTCTTCTTCCTCACTTTATCTCTGAAGGGGGTAGCTCTTCAAATCTAATATGTTGTGGGGGTTTGAATAAGAATGGCCCCCATAGGTTCATGTATTTAAAGGCTTAGGGAGTGTCACTATTTGAAAGCATAGGAGGTATAACCTTGTTGGATTAAGTGTGGAAGAGGTGTGGCCATTTTAGAGAAACTGTGTAACTTGAGATGGCCTTTGAAATTTCAAAAGCCCAAGCCAGGCATAGGTGCTTCCTGATGCCTATGTTCCAGATGCAGAACTCTCAGCTATTTCTCTAGTACCATGTCTGCCTGCATGCTGCTATGTATGCTCTCTGCCATGAGGACATGGAGAAAAATCTATGAAACTGTAAGCCCCAACAAAATGCTTTTCTTTATGAGTTGCCATGGTGGTAGTATCTCTTCACTGCACTAGAACACTGACTAAGACCTATGTTAATGCACAAAGATGTTTTTTTAATAATATTTAGTGATTTTGAAAGTTCACTTTTAGCCAGGCATGGTTGTGCACACCTGTAGTCCCAGTACTTGGGAAGTAGAGGTAGGAGAATCTTGTGAGTATATGACCAGCCTGATCTATATTGTGAGTTCCAGGACAGCCAGAGTTATATAGACCCTGTCTCAAAAAATTAACTTTTATGCATTAGATCTCTTCTTTGTGTCTCTGTTAGAAACAAGCAAATCAGGATGCTTTGTTTATAATCATGTGGACATAGAAGGTAAACATAGATTTTATCAAAAAAAAAAAAGCTTTGGGCAGGATTTTTGTACTCCTTTCTTGTGAAAACTGAGTGCTTACTTTTATATTGCGACTTCTGAAATGTACAGGAAGACTATCATCAGTGCAGTGTTGTAAAAATTGGCAAATACCATCTTCCACTTCATTAAAAGTATCTATGCTTAGATTTAAAATGAAGGTAAAGAAACAAAATGCTTATGAATAAGGATTTACACATCTCTTTCCTTTGTCAGACACATTAGGTTCCTTGTCATTCTTAGTTAATAGCTAAGGAAATAATATTTTCCCCTCATTTATTTAGAATTGGACAGCTTTTTCTCTGCTGGGAACCACTTGTGAAAATTCACACATACTGAGATAGGCTTTCCTTTATTGCACCTCTGGTACAAGATAAATATACTAAGTTGTTTCATTGGAAGAAATGCAATATGTTTCACAGTGGTCCAAATACCCAAGTAACATACCAAATGAAGCTTCACTTTATTCTCTTTTAAGTTATTAATTTACAGAAGGAAGGGCGTTTTCTTCTTATATGATTGCATAAATAGTGATGCTATTTGAAATTATTTTAATACAATTAACTACATGAGACAAAATAATCTTCTTCATATTTGTACCATTATCTAAGGTGAATAAAAATCATTTCTGGTATTTCTTTTAAACTATATTTGTGGAAAAGGGATAATTTTGTTTTGTTCACCTTTAAGAACCAACCAATTGGCACATAAATGACTCATCTTCAACTTGAAAAAAATGATGTTGTCCAGTTAACGTATTTCAAAATGACATGATTTAGCACATACTAACAGGTTTGGTGAAATTGAAATATGGAGATCAACAGCAGAGAGAAGTGGTACTAATAAAAACCCCATGGGACATTTATTCTGAATTCAAATGCAAGCAATAAATGAAAGGCATCTATGCTCTATCATGGACCACTTACGCACTATGTCCTCACAAATGTGTACAGCTGGATCCTGGGAAACAGGGCTCCTGTGTTCTTTCTAGCAGTGGTACTGCTGACCTTGTGAAGATGCCTTTCCTTTTCACAATGAGGAATCCAATCACAGAGCATCCAAGACTGATCCCCAATCCCTCACCCCCTGTGTCTTGTATTAGGGTGATAGTATTTAGCACACAGATTCTAACATGGTTGTGAAATCCCCAACCTCAATCTGCCTGCAAAAGTGGTTCAAGGTGTCAAGGTAAGCCAGGAGTTTGCCATTTTACTTTGAAAACAAACTGAAGCACATGGATAATTAGTATTTATTTTAAATGGTTCACCAAATTTGGGCTGTGAGCATCCAGTCTTGTTAGGTGAGAAACAATTCATGTGTGTATTGAAAGGGGACTAATTCTGGGAAAAGATGTCTTTCTTCTGCTAGTCAAGACAAGATGTGAGTTTTAGGGGCTATGTTTTCAGACTCGTGAATGAGATTTTTTTTTCATCATTCAGGATTTCCAAATGAATTTCCCAATAGAATATAGCTTTGTGATTCATTTTCACAGTTAAGAACATAGCTTTGGAGCTTTGTCCTTACTCATCATTAATTGATTCATAAGTGGTTTAGCCGCTGATTTCATTAGCAGCATATAAAGACTTGCAGCTCTGTATTAAACAATTCACATTGATCCCAGGACATCCAATGATCTCTAGCATGGAGACTAATGCATCCCATAAGAAAACTTGGCTGGGAATGTTGGCTCATGCTATAACCTCAGCACTTTGGAAAGTGAGGCAGGATAATGGTCATGAGTTCCAGGCCAGGCTAACGTAGAATGAGAACCTATCTCATTAAAAGAGAGAGAGAGAGAAGAGGAAATAGAAGATGGAGGAAATTAGGCTTGTGATTTCAACATTTGCGGTACAGAAGCAGTAAAATCATGAGTTGAATTGTTCAGCCTAGACTATGTGGGGAGGCCATGTTAAAAGTTGGAAGGCAAAAAGATGTATGGAAACTCTCCTGTCTTAACCTCATAGTAATAAAAATGCAACAACAAACCCTTTCTTATATAAAAAAATGAACAGTCCTTCATTCGATAAGTATTATTGAGCAACTACTACATGCTAAACATTGTTCTAGGTGCTAGTGATGTAAATAGATACGAATATGCTACAAACTGCTCTTATGAATAGAAGATAGAAAAACAAATCAATAAATAGAGTAAAACTGGTCTCTAGTGACAGGGATGATATAAGTCACATAACAAGTTATTGTGGGATGAGTAAGTTTAAAGGGAACTTCTCAACAGAGGCCTAAAGAAACAAGAAATAAGACTTCCATCTCTGTCACAGGGTAACAGGGAGAAGCAGAGTTTGCCAGCTCAGGGCCAAAAGAACAATTTAATGAAACTGTGATGTCTGGAAGAGAATGAATAAAGATGGCAGCTACAGATTCTAAGGTCTCAAGAATGCCTGTCTGTATGTGCCTGTGTGCTTGCATGCATGCTTTTTTGGGGGAGGGGGGAAGGGAATGTTGTCTGCACATCCAATAGTGTTCTTAGATCATGGGAAGAGCAGGAATGCTTGGTGAGGCAAAACTGGGTAACAAAAAAGATTTAGAGCTGAGGAATAGTATCTAACAGACATTTTGAGCTACCTGGCACTTCTAGCTGAAAGCAGCTGGTGAGGTGAGATAAAGAGACAAAGCAGGCTCTTTCCCCAAGTAGGTAGGGGATGGTAGAGAAGTCACCAGGTGTGTGTGGTGTGTAACTTAGCACTTGGGACAGGCAAGCAGGAAGATCACAAGTTCCACACCAGTCTGGTGTAAAAAAAAAAAGCACTGGGGTGGGGTGGGGTGCAGAAGGGTGAATCAAGGGAGGGAACATGTGAAGGAATGAGAGAAGGAGGGGAGGAGGAAAGAAATAAGGGGGTGAGGGAGAGATATGCATAGGGGTGGCACTGGAGATCAGGTGATTTGTGTCTTTCTGACTATAGTATGATTTAGTAATAGCATGGCAGAGTCTCACAGAGAGGGAGAAGGCCAGGGTGCCTTCCATGATTCTCTAAAGAAACAGCTGAAATGCTGGGATTGACATTTACTGAGATGGGGCTAAAGGTAGGAAGAGCCATTGACAGGAGAAACCACCTTCTTGCTGGCTGGGAATCTGGAAGTATGCTGTAATCATCTGCATAAAAATAGGGGCCAGAGATAAGTGGATAGACTGCAAAGGTTTGTAACATACACGGAAAGGTGGGGAGACATTATCCACAAGTACTTGATTTTGTTCCCAAGGAAGTACAGCACTATAGTTAATAGCCTTGTTTCTGGAAACAGCCTTAGTTCAAGTTTCAACCTTGTTACACTTCATGGCTGATGTAGATTTTCTGAGGAAATCAAAACAAAGAACCCATCATCAGAAAGTTCCTTTTTAAAAATACTCAAGAGAGAAAATTTACCACAAGGATGCAATTGCTAGCTGTTTCTGAAACTGTCAGAGATGACATTTAAGACTGGCAACACATTCACTAGTCTTCCAGATATGGAAGAGGAAACAGTTGTTCAGATACATTCACAAGGAGCTACAGGGCCAGCAACAACGCCTGAAGTTAAGCTTTCCTCCCTTCCAAGTCCTTAAGCAAAAAGTGTTCTCCTATGGGATACTCCTGTGCCTCCTCTTTGCATTTCTCCAATGAATGCATTGTCTGGCCTATGAGCTTCCAAACATAGCTTTCATTGTATTCAGGGCATATTTCTCAATGGGTGTTCTTTCAGTTTATCAGTGCTATATAAAAGATAACCTGACTTCTAAAAATTCTAATAAATCCAGGTTATGACCAGTATCTATATTTCAAAATGTAAGTAGGCAAGACCACACCTTTTTTTTTCCTGTACGTGTTGAGCAAGAGACTTAAAAACTCTTTCCTCAGGCTGGGCATTCTCCCCTTGTATGGATAAGAACAATGCATTAAAAACCTAATAAGTCATCATATGTTTCTTCAAATATTTCTTTGTCATTGCCCCACAATTTAAACTTGTCTTCCCTTTGTTAAATGGGTATAAAAGTCCCCCAAATCTAATCATTTCTTTGAGTTTCATTATTTTGTGTGAAGTATTGTGAACATACATATGTTAATAAAATTGTGTCTCTTTCCTTCTGATATTCCATATTTAGTTGGTATGATTTCTAGGACTCCCCTTACTGATAGCTATGAGGGTAGAAAAAGAATCCCCCCTAACACTTGCTACTCATGAGAAGGTGAAAAGGGCAGGTTCCTAAGGTATCATTTTATCTTACCTCAATTTGCCAAGTACACACAAAATTCCTGCCCTGAATTTTGCTTGTAGCCCTTGTCATATGACATGGACATTTAAAAAAGCTACTTCATCAGAGATTGCCTTTCAGAAAAAGGGTGGAATTCTCTCAGTTGACCTCACAACAGAAGGACTGGGTAATATGACATGATGTTTCCCTTTTTGTTAGCTGCCCTCTCTTCATGAAATGACCATTAATGACTCATATACAGCAATATGAAAGTTCTTTTTAAGAAATGGTAGGCATTATGTAGGAAGGAATAAAGGAATGTTGATACTTACCCTAAATACCAGAAATCTAAGGTTATTCAAGTATATTATGCACCTTAACCACACTATACACACATACTGTATGGTGACATGTGTTTATAAGTCCAGAACTTTGGAGTAACCTCCAAAGGCAAGAAGATCAAGAGTTTGAAAATTTGAGCAAGATCCTCTTACAATTTATAAAACAGCAGACAGAAGTGCCATGTATAAAAACATACTCGGTATACAGAAGATGTGGAAACATGTTACTAGAAATGAGCACATAAGCTGTAAGAGCTTCATAAGAGCCCCTTTTCTTAAATCATGCTCCTAGTTTATTTAAGTCCAAGTACTATCACCCATAGTTAATGAATGTAGTTTTTTCTCTAGGTGAATAGCTTTTTGGATCCTATACCATTAACAAAGGTGTTACTATGGGCAATTTTTTTTTAAGTGAAAGGTGGTGGTTGAAGCCTGTGCAATTTAGAACAGTATGCCTGGTCTGAGTTTCATATTAATTTAACCACCTACCTTTAAAACTAACAATTTTATCTTTATACAGAGGCTTTGTACATTTGATACATGGTATTCACCAGCAGTTAGACATGGTGTGGGAGCTCCTTAAGGAAAAGCAAGCAAGACAAACCTCACATGACTTGCCTAACTGCAGTTCAGTCAGTTCGTGTTCCCCTTGCCTGGAATTCGTCTGTTCTTGGCATGTTTAATAATGAGTCATGCAATGCATTTGGAAAGTGATAAGGCAACCTCCTGTGGCCAGGGGCCATGTAGTGATTTTCTGTTCCTACCCTGTCTTTGTTCAGACAGGTCGATAATGCATCCCACAAAGCTGACCTAATGCTACTTCAGTGGGTCTATTTTTCTTCTGTAGCTCAGTTTGCCTGTGATATTTAGGAAGCTGACTATGAGGCATGCAAATTGAGAGAAAATTTTACCACATTAAATAATGATGGTTTAATAAGTTATTACTCATGGGCAAATGGCGTCTGGTATTTCTTATGTAGGGACAAGTTGAAAAGCATAACCTGCCACAGAAAAGGGATCCATCACTTTCACTGGAATTCCACTTCTGCTAAAGTGCTTAGTGAAATATTTTCCAAAGGACACAGTGTGGCTACATTTTTCTATTTGAGACTATAAGCTACCAGGTATCCCTCTAGTCATGCATATTGTTGATCTTAACTATTATGGATGCATAATGGTGCAATCTTAAAATATAAATATCAATTTCAAAACTTTTAGTTATAGTCCTGTAGACATCATACCAAAAAGTTTTAAATGTTTCATGGTCTCTCAAGAACTACTTTACAAAGAAAATCACATTATTAAAGCGTGGGGTTTTAACTATAAATAGAAATTAATTTAAAAAATCTCCCTCAGTTCAGGTGAATAGTTTATGGTAAACATAAATCTAAGGTATCTTATTCATTTTTATATAGAATTTTGCAAAAATAAAAAAATAAAGAATTGAAATGATGAGATTCCCCAAGTCATATGTACAGTTTGTTACAAGAAAAAGAAGAAGAAAGATAAAAGAAGAAGAAGAAGAAAAGAGGAAGAAAGAGAAAGAAATAAGGAATGTAGAAAGGAAGGAAGGAAGGAAAGGAAAATACACTAATTAATGTAGAATCTGCAATGGCTTCCAAACATTATGCCCTTTTCTTTCTTCTTTTTGAACTGGGAAGCAGAGTTTCATGTAGTGGAAACTCACTATCCAGTCCAAAATAACCTTGAACTTCTGATCCTCCTACATCTACTTTTCCAGGGCTGGGACACAGGCATGAGTCAACATACCAAGCTTTATGCAGTACTGGAGAGCAAAACCAGAGCTTCACGCATGCTGGGCAAACATTGTACAAACTTAGCAACATCTCTCACTCTGGCCTTTATTTCTTGACACAGTGACTTACTTTCCCTAACTATGGCACCTTCTAGTTAGTAGCATGTGTACCAAAACCATAAAAACAGTTGTTTTAGATGGTGTCTTTGCTGTGAAGAGACACTATGACCACAACAACTTTTTTGGTTTTGTTTTTCCAAGATAGGGTTTGTCTGTGTAACAGCCTTGGCTGTAGACCAATCCGGCCTCAAACTCACAGAGATCTACCTGCTTCTGCTTCCCAAGTGCTGGGATTAAAGTATGTACCACCACACCCAGCAACCGCAGCAACTTTAATTGGGTCTTGTTTACAGTTTCAGAGGTGTATTCATTTATCCTTTGTGGGAAACATGGAGGAACAAAGGCAGACATAAAGCTGGACAAGCTAATGAGTGTTCTACCTGGCAGCAGGAAGAAAGAGACCCTGGGCCTTGCTTGAGCTTTTGAAAATTTCAAAGTCCACCATAGTTACGTACTTTCCCCAACGGGGGGGGGGGATTTTTTCAAATAGTGCCACTCCCTGGGGACTGAACATTCTAATCTATGAGCCTATGGAGGCCATTCTTATTCAACCCACCACAGATAGCCTTGTCCTTGTTTATCACAATCATATATCTGCTTGAGAAGACAGAAAGTATTTTCAGATACAGAAACTGGCTTACTTTTTCAATGAATACTTTTAATTGGTCTTTATTTGCTCAAGATGTATAAGCATTATTTCTAACCCCTTTTTACTTAACTAGAAGTACTTCTTCCATTAATTTTGGGTTTGTTTTGTTAGATACAAAGAAAGACTTAAAAAATAAAAAGCAAAGATTCAGTAACATAAAACAGAAGGAATTGAATGTAAGTAGCAATAAAATGCTGATAAAATATTGAAGAAAAGATGTCATGTGGAAGTATTTTGGAAGAAAGTTTTTTTTCTTTGCTCTTTCATTTTTTAAAATAAAAAAAACCCTCACAAGTGTTTTTCATGCATTAACATGGAGAACAAATTAATTAAAAAATTAGCCAGTGCCAGTAGGAAAACGACCCTTTTTTCTACTTCGACTAATTCTCTTTTACTTAAAAGAAATTGAACAAGATTAAGAGTTTAAAAACAGAGAGGAAGGCAAAACAGTGATCTATCGTTTTTTTTTTCTTCTTCTTTCAGCAGTTCCTTTTTAACTATAATTAATCATCCACTCCAAACAGCAGACCACCAGGGAACTGCATTGAGCAAGAAGTCAAAGCAACAGAAGGGAAATCAGTCTGTACAAGTTTCACCAGTGGAATTTGGACTCAGAGTGAAAAGAGGATAACAGTGTCAGAGCAGCCTCTGGTGGCTGAATGTCAAAAGCTCAAAAAGTCAGAGGCCAGCTTCCTGGTGCTCTCTTGACCTCCATGCTTCAAAGTCATGAGGTTTTGCCAAAATGAAAGTTAATACTCATAAGACTTCAGGGAAGTAGCCCAGACTTAGTTTAGTTGGAATGAAAATGGATTCATCAGTCTCAAGGCCAATCACAGATGGAATGGGTATTGGATGCTGACAAATAGGGCCATTCTTGCTATGGGTTGCATTTTCCTTATACCTTCTCATCAGTGAAATGTAAATATAAAATGATCTCCAACTATCCAAGTATGTCAAATAGATTGTCAACTAGTAATGACTGAAACCTGGGATTTTCATTTTTAAGTCCTGAGAACCTTTGAGCAATCTAAATATTTTAAAGCCTTGGAAAGATGTGTTCAGAGGTCTGTCCATTAGCAGGATTTAGGTGCACTTTCTGTTGTTGTTACAACTCTCCCAGCTGGAGAGCATCTGTTTAGGCCAGAACACTAAAAATTTCAACTGATAGTATTTCCATTGGCACATTTTGTCTAAGAAGTTCAGAATTTTATCATCTCTTTTTTGTCAACTGTTATATTCTAAAGAGTACTTTGATCGTCCATTTCCTATTTCTGATGATGCATGTTTACATATCAGGTTAGAATGCTTAGTTTAAAACCAGATAGTCTCCATCTTTAGAGAAGACTCAAGAGTTCCAGACTAAGGGAAGGTCAGTTTGTGAACACATAAACACATGCTCTAAAACTGACTTACATATAGCTTGTTTGCATTTAGAATTAGTGAAAAACGATCAGATCTCAGGGCTCCCAGAACTGATGAAATTCTGATAGGGCCACATCAAGTGGATCAAAGAGTTTTGGTAGTTAGTTTCTGTGTGTTCATTCGTGAGTTACTCCTCATACCTAAAGAGAGAAGTATCCTAGTTCAGAAAAATGTTAATATTTGAGTGACCTGGGTTCCTATTTAATGTGTAGAAAAGACACGGTTACTCGGAAACATAAAGAGTCAAGAATAATGTAGCAAAGTCTTGTCTCAATCTTGACAAATGTGCCATAGTCCTGGGAACTGTTTACACGGTGGAACAAAGATATTGGAGACCTTTTGGTACTCCCTTCATTGCATTTTATAAACCGTTGAAATCCTCCCAAATCTTAAGTTAACTTTTTAAAAACAAAAAGTGGAAAGAATAACATAGGTGAGTAAAATTCAGAGAGAAGGGAAAAGATAAAGAGTGTTCTCTTGATGGAAAAAAACAAAAACAAAAAAACCCCGAAAAACAATTGTTTGTTTTGTACCAGGCATCTATCTATGCATCTTACTGTTAACTCATTAAAGTGTTTCTGGGTGGGGAGGCTGACTTCGGTACTTCCAGGACTTGGGAGGTTGAGGCAGAAAGTTTGCCATGAGTTTGAGGTCAGACTGGGCTACAAGTGAGACTCTGTCAACTCCCTCCTGAAATAGATAGCGCCTTTTAAGAGCACTTAGAAAGGAATGTTGACAAAATGAACCAGTTTGATGAAAAATTCAAGAAATGTGGTACTTAAATTTTAAGAGACGATTCTTTCTCCTTTTGGGTAATCATTTCCCTATTTTTCTTACATGAGAAAATCAGGAGCAATGGAAGCAGCAGTAGCAATATAAAACTCTTACATAGTGTAGCCTTTAGTATGGCTGCATAGACCACTTAAATTTGATCTGTTCTTTAGCCTTCCTCCATCATTACCTCAAATATTCATAAAGAAAGAAAAAGCTCTAAAATCTCATGGTGATAGTTATGCAGCCCAACTTCCAAACATGATATAAAACGGTACTGTTTCTAACTGAGAAAGTGATAAAAGCCTAAGATTACAAGAGGAAAAGGCAGGCATCCAAAGGCCAATTTAATTTAAGCCTCTCTTGGTTTCTTGTTAATTCTTCCAAGTCAGTCATTCCTTTCATTAACAATCGTGTTTTATCATGAATTTGCTTCCTGTTATTACTACTACACAGCCAGAAATGTCTCAAGTTGTGCCCAAACTCTGTGGGTACAAAAGCATGGCACCTTGCTTTTATGATTTGGTACCACAGCAAGGGTATACCTTTCAGCTGAGGCAGTACAATAGCCTGAAATGCGAAAGAAACAAATCATCTGTCAGAAGGCATGGCTTCCATTCTGTCTGCCACCAAAAATCTTTGTGCTCTGGGATAATCCTTTGAACTCTTCAGCAAGGCAGTGATTGATTGTACTTTACTCTAATAAACCATTAGACCTGGTGACTGGGGTTTAACGGGCACCAAATTGAATGCTGTCTAAGGTTAACATCAAAGAACTTTTCTGCTAGCCACTGCCACAGTAACTATTTTTCTCCACGGGTTTCGACACATTTCCTTTGGTTCAACATGGATGTCTTGCCTCTAGATATACAAGGACTTATCCATTTCAGGCTTTGAAGGTATAGAACAAGGAATCCCATCTTTATACACTCCTGGTTTCACAACCACAAAACATAGGAAGTTGATTTTCATGGAGCCATTCCAGTCAAGGAATGGGAACTTGCTTTCTCTCACAGTAGGGAAATTCAGAAACCCATTTTTCTAAGTTCTCCAAAACACTCCCTTAGATGAACCTTAGCTATGGGGTGTGTGGGGTACAACTGATAGTGCTCTTCAACTACTTTACCAGTTGCGTCTGATTTAATACTCAAGCCCCAACCATAGGCATGTTCACGAGACCACTTTGCTTCCAAACTTCCTCCAAGAAAATTTTACTTCACGATCTGCTAGGGAGGGTATGTGCATGCCAAGCTAAAACAAGCTTCTGTTAGTACTTAGGCAGCCTACTTCTGGGTTGCCTAGCAACCTATGATGTCATCATGTGTCGCCTGCCAGGTAGTCTGTGGCTACCTGGCAGGCGTGTTTCAGTTGTAAAAGGACCAACTTGCCACTTTGTCTCTCTCTTGCTCTCCTGATCTTGCCTTCTTGCTCTTGTGCTCTCTTCCTCTCTCCTTCTCTCTCTACTTTCTCTTCCTCACTCCTGTTTAGGTCTCACTCTCTCCTTCTCTCTCTCTCCAACCAATAAACCTCTTTCATATAATATCTGTTGTTCATCATTTCATTGGTGCATGGACTGGGAAGGGTTATCCTGGTAGCACCTGGTCTGGTCATGCCAGGACCCCTTTAATCAGACTATGATGCCTGCAAGAGAGTTTTCTTCTCTTCTACCAATCCCTAACAACCACTCAACCACATATACCTTAAAAGCTACATTTTCTCTCAACTTCCCTGCCCTTTCTACATGTGCCTGTCCCTCTGTTCAAAGTCAGTCAGTCTTGGTGCCCTGCCATTTGCTCCAAACTCCCAGGACAAGGCGGGAAACTCATGCTGTGCCAGAGTGAGCTTGGGGAAACTAAAATGCTCATACCAGATGCTGAAATTGCCACTTCCGACACAGACACAGCCTGCTTCTAAAGAATTGCAGTTAAGTAAGCAATTTCTGAGGACCTTTCACAGACACAGATGGCTTTAGATGCACAGCTGACTCAAGCCCCATGGGTGTGGTTTTAAATCTCCCATGGAATGCTTGCTCTGGCTTGCAGAGGAGGGTTTTCAGCTGCACAGACTTCGATCATTGCAGAAGGTTTTATTTTATTTTCTTTTGGGTTTTTTGATTGTTTGTTTTTAGAGCTTTCATTTATTTATTTTTATTATAATTTATTACAATTTATTAAATTTGTATCCTGCCTGTGGTCCCCTCCCTGGTCTCCTTCCAATTCGCAAGCTCCCTCCCTCTTTTCCCCTATGTCCGTCCCCTAGTCCACTGATATGGGAGGTCCTCCTCTGCTTCTATCACACTCTATCCTATCAGGTCTTATCAGGACTGGTTGCATTGTGTTCCTCTGTGGCCTGGCAAGGCTGCATTCCCCAGGGGGAGGTGGTCAGAGAGCATGTCACTGAGTTCATGCCAGAGAAAGTCCCTGCTCCCCTTATTAGGGGCTCCAATTGGAGACTGAGTCTGTAGGCAGTGGGTTTTAAACCAGGCCAGGACAGCCTTCTCACCAGCAAGCAATTGATCTCACTCTGCCACCGTGGCCGCCCACCACACATGACAAGCTACCATGTTCATTTTAAAATAGAGAAGCAGGTCTTTCTATCTCCCCCTGCTTTCATAAGATTCCCTGCACTCTGCCCAAAGTGTGGTTATGAAACTCAGCATGTATTGATACCCTGCTGGGTAGAGTCTTTCAGAGGCCTCTGTGATAGGCTCCTGTCCTGCTCCCTGTTTTCTCCCATCTTATGAAAGAAGGGGGAGATAAAAAGACCTAGAGGGGACAGGAGTTCCACAAGGAGAGCAACAAAACCTAAAATTCTGGGCACAGGGGACTTTTCTGAGACTGATATTGCAAACAAGGACCATACATGGAGATAACATAGAACCCCTGCACAGATGTAGCCCATGGCAGCTCAGTATCCAATCGGATACCCCAGGAATGGGAAAAGGGACCATCTCTGACATGAACTCAGGGGCTGGCTCTTTGAATACCTCCCCCTGAGAGGGAAGCAGATTTACCAGGCCACAGAAGAAGACAATGAAGCCAGTCCTGATGAGACCTGATAGACTAGGATCATATGGAAGGGGAGGAAGACCTCCCCTATCATTGGAGTGGGGGAGGGGCATTGGAGAAGAAGAGGGAGGGAGGGTGGGATTGTGAGTGAAAGAGAGAGGGGGCTATAGCTGCGGTACGAAGTGAATAACCAGTAATTAATAAAAATAAATTTAAAATTAAAAAAATAGAGAAGCAGAGGTGGGTCCATGATGGTGGTGCCAGGAGGACACTGTTTCTGACTAGCAGCACATCAGGGTCTGCACAGTGACCAACAGACGGAACTCTGGGCCCTAAATCAGCAGCGATTGTGGTTTCAAGGTGAGAGGAAACCAGACGGTGTGGGAATCAATCGAGTTCAGGTCACCCAGCTAAATTCCGGAAGAGTTTTCGGGTCCTGAGCCATAACCCTTCGTACTCTGATTACAGTCCCAGACTGAACTGTGGGCCCACAACACCAGAGACTGGGATTTCCAGTCCAGAGAAAACACCAAGGTGAAGGAAGCAATCAGGACTAAACTCAAGTCACACAGACAATCCCTGAAAAATCGGGTCCAGTGGGCACTAAGCTCCCTGCCCAGAGACCAGCCTCTACACCCTACTCACCATCTCAGACAGAAATGTGGGTCCCAGGGCACCAGAGGCTGTGTTTCCCTGACAGGGAAACCCCAAAGTGAGGAAAGCAGGTCTGACCTCAGGGCACTTAGACGACACCTCCCTCCCCGCCCCCCTGCCAACCCCCCCTCCCCGCACACACACACACACAACACCAGTACTGGCGATAAGTTCCAGGGTCCCTGCAGGTACCCAATCACCAGTGAGGCAGAGCCACTCACCAATCCAGATGGAACTGAGGACACCCAAATACCACAAACTGAGCCTTCCCTTTGGGAGGAAACCCCATGGTGGGGGAAACATCAGGTCTAAACTCAGGACACACAGCTCAAGAAAAGTTTCTGGGTTCCAGCAAGCTCCAGACTCTAGCCTCCAGCTACATGCATGAATTCTGTGCTCACCTGCCAGTGATTACCACTAGGGTACTGGGGCGCACAGCTCCAACCTCAGACCTAAAGAAGCCCAGGAGCCACTGGATCAGCCCCTAGATACTACTCCAAGTTGTAACCAGTTATCCCTAGTTAAACTGACGAAACCACTGGGCTCCCTGGTTCTTCAGCAAACACGGCGTAAGAGCAGCAACAGCAGCTCACTAAATTCAGACCAAGAAGCCCAGTGAAAGGGCAGCTGTCTCCAGGACTTCTCCTGGTGAGAGGAGAGCCTTCTTGACTACAAAGACCACAGTTATGACACAGGTCCATATGAGTGTGATTAAATGTGGCAAATCCTGAGAAGCACCACCATTCAGAAGACCATACCCAAAAAGCTGAGGAGGCCTCCTTCAGAACCCTGTAAAGGGAATTCTCCCCACCCCAAGATTCCAGCAGGCACCAGAAATTAACAGCCAACATGTGAGATAGCCAGATGTATAGAGGCTAGTGTAAAAGCACAACCACCAAAGGGCAAAGCAGTATGGCATCCCAGAACCCAGTTATCCAGGGAAAAGTAGCCCTGGACAACCTAACATAAGTGAAATTCAAGAAAATGACCTAACATCTATGCTTATGAAGATGATATTGGAGGAAACAAATAAAATATGTTAAGAATTAGGGGAAGATGAAGTCAAACAGATTATGGTTATCCTTAAAAATATACAGGAAGATTCAGCCAAACAATTTATGGCATTCAGAGAGGAAATGATTAAATCACTGAAAAAAAATAAAAGAAACAGAGGAATGTTCAAACAAACAGGTGAAGGAATTGAAGGAAAAAGAGGAAAATACAGTCAGACAGGTGAAGGAAATCAACAAAAGGCTCAAGATCTGAAGACAGAACTGGAAAAATTAAAGAAAACACAAACAGATGAAATCATGGAGAGGAAGAACTTAGCAAAGAAAACGAGAACTATGGAGGTAAGTATAACCAACAGATTACAAGATACAGAAGAGAGAATCTCAGGTGTAGAAGATACAAAGGAAGAAATCCATGTATCAGTCAAAGAAAATAATAAATCTAAAAAAATTTCTGACACAAACCATCCAAGAAATCCAGGACAACATGAAAAGACAACACCTAAAAATAATAGGAATAGAGGAAAAAGAAGGTACCTGTCTCCAGGGACCAGAAAATATTTTCAACAATATCATAGAAGAAAATTTCCCCAACTTAAAAGAGAGGCTTATAAGCATACAAAAGGCTTACAGAACACCTAATAAATTAGACATTAAGTGAATTTAAAGGGCTTGAAGACGGTTTTCCAAGCAAATGGACCCAAGAAGAAAGCAGTAGCTATTTTAATATCTAATAAAATAGACTTTCAACCAAAATTAGTCAAAAGAGATGGGGAAGGACACTTCATACTCATCAAGGGAAAATTCAACCAGGAAGACATCATGATCCTGAGCATCTATGCCCCAAATACAAGGGCACCCACGTCTGTAAAAGAAACATTAATAGAATTTATATCACACATAGATCCTCACATATTAATAGCAGGAGACTTCCACATACCACTCTCAACAAAGGACAGGTCAACAAAACAGAAATTAAACAAAGAAACAATGACTTTTACAGAAGTCATGAATCACATGGACCTAACAGATTTCTACAGAACCTTTCACCCAAACACAAAAGAATTTACCTTCTACAAAGCACCTCATGGAACCTTCTCCAGGATAGACTATATGGTTGGTCACAAATCGAGCCTTAACAGATACAAGAAGATTGAAATAATGCCTTGTATTCTATCTGATCAACACGGAATAAAGCTGGACCTCAACAACAACAGAAATAGCAAAGATCTTACAAACACGTGGAAACTGAACAACTTGCTACTAAATGACAGCTGGTCAGGGAAGAAATAAAGAAAGAAATTAAAGCCTTCCTAGAATTCAATGAAAATAAAGACACAACACACCCAAACTTATGGGACACAATGAAAGCAGTACGAAGAAGAAAGTTCATAGCACTAAGTGCCTTCAAGCAGAAATTCGAGACTTCTCATTCAAGAAACTTAATGGCTCACCTAAAAGCCGTAGGAAAAAAAAAGAAGCAGAGTCACCAAACTGGAAATAATAAAACTCAGGACTGAAGTCAATAAATTAGAAACAAATAAAACAATTCAAAGAATCAATGAAACTAAGAGCTGGTTCTTTGAGAAATTCAACAAGATAGACCCTTAGCCAAACTAACAAAAAGACAGAGATTTTGGAATTATCAATTACTATCCACATCAACAAAAACAGAAATGAAAAGGGGGATATAATGACCAACACCGAGGAAATCCAAATAATCATTAGGTCTTACTTCAAAAGCCTATATGCCACAAAATTTTAAAATCTAAGTAAAATGGTCAATTTTCTTGATCAGTTCTACTTATCAAAACTGAATCAAGACCAGGTAAATCAATTAAATAGCCCTATATCCTCTAAGGAAATAGAAGTTTTTATCAAAAGTCTCTCATCCAAAAAAAAGTCCAAGGCCAAATAATTTCAGCACAGAATTCTACCAGACCTTCAAAGAATATCTGGCACCAATACTATTCAAACTATTCCACAAAATACATACAGAAGGAACACTACCAAACTCATTCTATGAAGCCACAGTCACCTTGATACCTAAACCTCACAAAGACCCAACAAAGAAAGAGAATTTCTGTCCAGTCTCCCTTATGAACATTGATGCAAAAATACTCAACAAAATACTTGAAAACAGAATCCAAGAACATATCAAATATATCATCTACTATGAGCAAGTAGGCTTCATGCCAGGTAGGCAGGGGTGGTTCAATATGTGGAAATCCATCAATATAATCCACAATAAAAATGAACATATAGGGAAAAAACACATGATAATCTCCTTAGATGCTAAAAATCATTTGATGAAATCCAACATTAATTTATGTTTAATATCCTGGAGTGATCAGAGATACAAGGAACATACCTAAATATAGTAAAGGAATATGCAACAAGCCTATAGTCAACATCAAACTAGATAGAGAGAAACTTAAATCAAACCCACTGAAATCAGGGACAAGGCAAGGATGCCCACTCTTTATACACCTCTTCAACATAGTACTTGAAGTTCTTGCTTGAGCAAAAAGACAATTAAAGGAGATCAAGGGGATTCAGATTGGAAAGGAAGAAATCAAAGTATCACTATTTGCAGATGATATGACAGTATACCTGAGTGACCTCAAAAATTCTACCAGGGAACTTCTACAGCTGATAAACACCTTCAGGCACGTGGAAGGATACAAAATAAACTCAAAAATATCAGTACCACTCCTGTATACAAAAGACAAAAGGGCTGAGAAAGAATTAAGGGAAACAACATCTTGAAGATAGCCACAGAGGACATAATGTACTTTGGTATAACCCTAACCAAGGAAGTCAAAGACTTGCATGGAAAAAATCAATTTCTGAAGAAAGAAATAGAAGAAGATATCAGAAGATGGAAAGATCTCCCATGCTCATGATTTGCAGGATTAACAGTAAAAATGGTCATCTTACCAAAAGCAATCTACAGATTCCCATCCAGTTACCAACACAATTGTTTACAGACCTTGAAAGAAAAATTCTCAACTTCATATGGAATAACAACAAACCTGGAATCACAAAAATAATCCAAAATATGGTCAAGTATACAACGAAGACATTTGCTCAACTATGTTCATAGCAGCTTTATTTGTAATAGCCAGAACCTGGAAACAACCCTGATGTCCCTCAGTTGAGGAATGGATACAGAAATTGTGGTACCTTTACACAATGGAATACTACTCAGCAATTAAAAACAAGGAAATAATGAAATTTTCAGTCAAATGGTGGGATCTAGAAAAGATCATCCTGAGTGAGGTATCCCAGAAGCAGAAAGACACACGTGATATTTACTTACTTATAAGTGGATACTAGACCTATAATATATGATAAACATACTAAAATCTCTATACCTGAAGAAGCTAAGCAAGACCAAGGTCCCTGGGTAATATGATCAATCCTTGTTCAGAAAGACAAACGGGATGGACATTGGAAGAAGGAGAAAACAGGAAATAGGACAAGAACCTACCACAGAGGGCATCTGAAAACTCTACCCAGTAGTGTATCAAAGCAGATGCTGAGAATCTTAACCAAACTTTGGGCAGAGTTCAGGGAATCCTATGAAAGTAAGGAGAGATAGCAGGACCTGGAGAGGACAGGGTCTCCACAAGAACAACAGAACCAAAATATCTGGGCACAGGGGTCTTCTCTGAGATTCATATTCCAACCAAGGACCATTCATGGATATAACCTAGAACCCCTGCTCAGATATAGCCCATGGCAGCTCAGTATTCAAGTGGGTGTCCTAGTAAGGGGAACACGAGTTGTCTCTGACATGAACTCAGTGGCAGGCTCTTTAATCACCTCCACCTGAAGCGGGAGCAGCCTTACATGATCATAGAAGAAGACAAAGAGGACAGTGCTGATTATACCTGATAAACTAGGGTCAGATGGAAGGGGGGAGGGCCTCCCCTCTCATTGGACTGGGGGAGGGGCATTGGAGAAGAGGGAGGGAGGGTGGGATTTTGAGATATGGTGAGGGAGCTACAGCTGGGATACAATAATCTTTAATTAATAAAAATAAAATAAATTTAAAAATCTTTTCATGATTTCTGTACAACACTCTTTATCTCCTTTTAGACTAAAAATAATATCTCATTTTAAATGGGTATGGATTTTTAAGTTCAAAGTTATATTTTTAGAACTTGCTCTCTCTCTCTTGCTCTCTCTCTCTCTCTCTCTCTCTATATATATATATTATTCAACCCTGCTTCAGATAATTTTTATATGATGTTAAAATTTCAGTGTTATAAGGGTTTAATTAAATTAAGCTGATTTAACATTGTTTATCTAAATGCCTATATCTTTATCAATTCATATGTATATATATACATATATATATATATATATATATATAGAGAGAGAGAGAGAGAGAGAGAGAGAGAGAGATAAATAAATAAATAAATAAATGCTTTTTCTCCTGCCATGAGCTGCCTGTGATTAGGATTCACCACTAGCCTTTATGGCTAATGGATTTGGTATAATAAATCCAAACATAATATTTAAATTGCTTTATAGTGTTCTACTATATTTTTGGCTTTAAAATTCATGACTCGGGGAATCCAAGATGGCTGCCACGAGAGAACACTGTGTCTGAGGAGTAGGAGAACAGAAACAATGCAGCGACCAGGAGACTGAACTCTGGGACCTAAAACGCCAGCATCTGTGATTGCCAGGTGAGCGGAACTCCTACAGTGAGAAAATCAAGTGGGAAACCCCTAGGGACAACCAGTTATTACCTGGAAAAATCTCCCTGTGACCAGCGGCGCACAGCTCTGATCTGAACGAGCAGCCGCACTGGGCGCCCGCACCCGCCATAATAGACTAGATCACACAGTCTCGCCAGCAGTCTCAGGAGGAACCAGGTACTGTTTTCACTGAACTGCACACTGCGAGCTCACACTGCACCCGGGTTCTGCTTCAACCCGCAGGTCTGCTGCAGGCTCAGACCTATCACCTGAACCACCACAGACTGAGAGGGTTGGGGGACCATTTTGAACAGTCTGCACACTGCGGGCACACGCGGAATGTTTCCACCAACAAAAACGCAATCAGTGTGTGAGTCCACCTGCGGGTCTGGGAGGAACCTGAGTTCTGCCCCAACCAACAGGTGTGCAGCAGACACGAACCTATCGCCAGAACCACCACAGACTGAGAGGATCCGGGGACTGTCTTGACCAGACTGCACACTGAGGGCAAAAGCTGCACGCATCTGCCAGCAAAAACCTCAGTTCGGATGTCTGTCCACAGGCCACACAGAGAAGGCCTCAGGCACCATTTCAGACAGGCCTGCATACAGCGGATGCACACCAACACAAACCCACTGTGTGTGCCCCAAATATGATCTCAGACCGTGGTTCACAGCCTCTGGCCCAGAAGGAGGCGCCAAATCTCCATTCCAGGGGAGAACCCTTAGCAGAAAGCCCAGGGCAGAGTGCACAACCCCCAGGTGACATCTCAAACCTGGACACTCAGACTCTAGCACAGAGTGAGGAGTAACGACTCAAGACCAGAGGGGTGACCAGCCTGCAGTGCTCACAGCTTCTAGCACAGAGCACGAAGCCAGGCACACAGAGCCCACAACAGAGTTCAACTGAGACACAGCACACACCAACAAACCAACAAACGGAAATCCCTGATCTTCTTAAAGAATACTCCTGACACAAGAAATTGACAGAATCAGACTGAAGTACAGCCTTAAAGCACAAACAGCTCCCTGATTATATATAAATAAATGCCCAGAAATCGACAAAAGAACTCACCCAACAAAAATCAGGACACCATGGCCCCACAAGAAACACCCAAAAGCAGTGGAGTTTTTAATACAGCGGAGACACAGGAAAATTATATTAAAGCGTTGATTATGCAGATATTGGAGGAACAAGAGGAGAGACAAAAAGAGGAAATGAACAAGGCCCTCAAAGAAATGGAGAAGAAATTAACTGCCCACATACAGGAACAATCAAGGATAAACAGAGAGGAAACATCCAAAATAGGAGACACAGTCAATCAGTTGAAGGAAACAGCACAAAGCATGAAAACAGAATTAGAATCTATAAAGAAGAAACAAAGGGAGAAAAACCTG
>CM053742.1:16148550-16195800 GCA_028658305.1 Pachyuromys duprasi | reverse complement strand
CTTAAAAATATTTTCTGGTCCTTGGAGCCTGGAGTCTTCTTTTTCATCTATTCCAATTATTCTTAGGTTTTGTCTTTTCAAGGCATCCTTGTTTTCTTGGATGTTTTGTGTTTGGGACTTTTCTGATTTTATTTTTTCCTTGATTGAGGAATTCATTTCAGCCAGCATATCTTCAGCTCCCGAGATTCTCTGTTCCATGTCTTGTATTCTATTGGTGATGCTTACCCTTGTGGTTCCTGATCTTTTTTCTAAGTTCTCCCGTTCCAGGATATTCTCCGTTTGTGTCTTCTTTATAGATTCTAATTCTGTTTTCATGCTTTGTATCGTTTCCTTCATCTGATTGACTGTGTCTCCTTTTATGGTTGTTTCCTATCTGTCTATCTTTAATTGTTACTGTATGTGGGCAGTTAAATCCTTCTTAATTTCCTTGAGGGCCTTGTTCATTTCTTCTTTTTGTGCCTCCTTTTGTTCCTCTAATATCTGCATAATTATAGCTTTAATATAGTTTTCCTGTGTCTCCGCTGAATTAAAATCTCTATTGCTTTTTGTGTTTCTGGTGGGGCCATGGTGTCCTGATTTTTGTTGGGTGAGTTCTTATGCCGATTTCTGGGCATTTGTTTATATATAATCAAGGAGCTGTTTGTGCTTCAAGGATGAACTTCAGACTGGAACTGCCCAGTGCAGCCTGCGGTATCTGTGTGAAACTCAGTCCCTCTGGGGTACCGTGTGCCCCAGCCCATAGTCGTGGCTGCTGGCACAGAGGTTTGTGCGCCCGCGCAGTGCAGCCCGCGGTATCTGGGTGAAACTCAGTCCCTCCGAGGTACCGTGTGCCCCAGCCCAAAGTGGCGGCTTAGGTGCCCAGCCCGGCTGTGCACAGCCTGTCTCCCTCCGGCGCTTTTCCTGGGAATAGCTGGGTGTCCCTTGGACTTTTCCACTTGATTTCCCCACCATAGGAATTCCGCTCACCTGGGAGTTGCAAAAGGTGGTGTTTTAAGGTCCGAGATCTCAGTCTCCCAGTCGCTGTGCCTACACTACTGTCCTGCTCTTCAGACACAGTGTCCTCCTGGGGCAGCCATCTTGGATCCTCTCTAACCTTTTTAATTATTGCCATTGGTTGGGTAAATGGAGGTTTCCTCAGGGAAATGGAGGTTCGCATGTTCAAGTCTCTTCTTCTGTCTCTGTTCGCTCTCCCAAAAATTTTAAATGTACACCTAGAGTAATTTTCTCTATAACCCACTTAAATTTGTCTTCTGCCTATATATATGTTCCAGCATCTTTCCAGACCCAGGTGTTTCCTACATCAACAACAGTGTCAAAGCAGCTACCTCAGGAGTTCTAGTTTGATTTCACAGACTTCTTTCAAGCTGGACCTGCACTTTCCCTCCCAATCACAGATGCTGGACAGCATCAAAACAGCTTCTTCTTCCTGGACTTGGCCAGCATTTTGACTTCCCTACAGTGTCCCCAGTGTCAGCAGGAAGTAGCCAGAAAATAATCTTCACCCGTTATTCACTTATTACTAACAAAATACTGGAATGGTGTGCTTCAGGCCCAGGACAAGTAGCTCCAGGTTCTCCCAGCATTTCTCAGTCCCTATCTGCTGCTGTGCACAGCTGGCAACTAAACCCTCGACCCTGAACTTTCCAGGGAAGGGACTTCCTCTCCTCCTCACCATGTAATCTGGACATTTTTCTCTCTCACCCTCTTGCATGGCAACCAAGAGATGCTTCCAATGAACCTACATTTATATATTTTAACTTGCCTTACATGAGAAGCCACACAAGCTTCTCATTTTTTAATTATAGAAAAAGGGAGGAATGTTAGTATTTATGCAGCTTGCATCTGGGTTGCTTAGCAACCTATGAAGTCAGCGTGTGTCATCTGTCAAGTAGTTGAGGACTACCTGTCAGGCTTGGTTCAGTTTATCCATAAAAGGACTAACCTGCCACTTTGTCTCCCTCTTGCTCTCATGTGCTTGCCTTCTTGCTCTTGTGATCTCTTCCTCTCTCCTGCTCTCTCCCCCTTCTCTGTCAGGGCTCCCCTCCTCTTCCCCTATCATGTCTTGCTCTCTCCTTTCTCTCTCTCCATCCAATAAACCTCTTTCATATATCTGTTGTGCATAATCATTTCAGCTTCTATTCTGTATCAGGCAATCTCATCCTTTCCTGCACCAAATTATGATGGTTCTACAATTGCGTGCTGGCAGAGTTCAAGTCTGCCCAGTGGTCCTTGTAATAAGAACAAGCTGCAAAGGGCTGAATGGTCAGGATCACAGAAAATTACTTCCAGCTTTTTGACTGACTTCAAGAGGACAGTGTAAGGTTCTGATATTGTTCCAGGGACTATTTAACTATACAACACAACAACCTTATAGAAATGGAAAGGAAATTTAACAGAATAATTTAAGCAAAAACGCTTAAACAATCGCACATACGCCTCTTTATCCATTTCCTAATGACAAACCTGTCTTTCCCATTTCCTGGAGTTAAGGAAAATTGGGGGGGGGATTTTTTAGACCAGTATCTACTCAAAACAGCAGTTTTAAAGTTCAGGAGAATTTTTTCAGAAAAGTGCATGTTTGTGAGTTGACAAAAAAATGTGTTCTGTTCTTCCTTCTAGGAAAGTTGTGGGTTGGGAAGAACATTTTTTGTCAATTAAATTTGGTAAGGGTTCTTAACAAATGACTATTTTCACAAGTCTTTAAAACAGTGGTTCTCAACCTGTGGGTCATGACATTTTTGGGAGGTTCACATATCAGATATCCTGCATATCAGATATTTACATTATGATTCATAACAGTAGCAAAATTACAGTTATGAAGTAGCAACAAAATAATTTTATGGCTGGGGCTCACCACAATATGAGGAATAATATAAACAGGTTACAGGATTAGGAAAGTTGAGTATCACTGCTTTAAAATAACATATACTGTGATTCTTTGAAAAAGTTGTTTGGAAAGTACCATATACCTATTTATTTATCCATAGAGTTGTTTGCTTGTGTGTTTGTTTGTTTGTTTGTTTATTGATTGAGTGTGGAGAGCTGCTTGTCTGTCAGGCTGCTTTGTTATTGAGCTTTCAGTGAAAAACATGTTTTCACCCTGGCCTTCACCTTGAGACAGAGATAAGCAAGATGTTTTGCCATGCTCCTTCAACCTGTTTGTGTGAGGATCACACAGAGAGTTGGTAGACATAAACAAGTTTGACCTCTTGATGAACCCATTCATTGTATTGAGGTGCTTTGCTCTGACTAAAAAAACAGGAATTATAGAATAAGCTAAGTTGCTACAGTTTTTACCGAGAGCCCTATTGAACTGGTTCCATGTATAGTGTATTATTTATTATTATTATTATTCAATCCTCACTCCCCACTCAGGAACTGTTCAATTCTGCCAGTGGGCCCTGGCAATTGAGAAAAGGTTTTGTAACTCAGCCTGGCTTCAAACACTCTATATAGCTGAGAATGCCCTTGAAGTGAGTCTCCTGCCTTTTTAGTGCCAGGATTTCAGGGCTGTGCCCCCATACTTGACTCCATAGATCATTGTACAGAACAAGACTGTATGGATGTCTCAAATTTCATTAATGGAATAAGAGGGCATCTTCTCTTCTAATTTTCTTTTAATGAATTTGTGAGCTACTAAGCTAGGTAGGCACCTTGGGGGACAAGCTTCTACATCAATGGAGTTTCAAAGTAACATTTAATTTTTTGTATGTGGATAAAGTTGGACACGCCTAGAGGAGTTTCTGCCTGACATCTTTACCATGGAAAATGAGCATACCTAAAACAGGTCGTCTGCCACATAAATTTAGTACCTTGATTTTGAGCTACACATGCTCCAAAATGTGTGGACATTCTTTTCTTCTTGATGATTTCAAACTGAGCATGCTCAGGAATGTATTCCTTAATTGCAGTGGCTCAGGAATGTGCCCACCTACAAAGTTCTTTCCTATATGAATATTTACTATGTCACTCAGTAAAATCTGTTATTTTTTTTTGTTGTTGTTAACTTTCATGCTCTCCTTACCTGTTGCAGGTAAGAATCTTTCTCCATTCTTTTACTTTTTGGTGTGATTGTTTTGGCTTTATCTTCACTGATAGGAAAATTCATTGTATATGGTTACAACTTGAATAATATTCGATTTGGAAAATAGAATAATAGATCAATACTTGAGGTAGCCTCACTCACTATAGTCCTGACAGTACTACTGGATAAGATATATCTATGACCGAATATTTGCATGCTGAATTAAAGTTTTTCTGAAATTTCCCTAGGTCACCCACACCGTTCAGTTGAAAGAGCAGTCATTGGAAATATGTATACATTCTCATTTAATGTTGGCAAATGCTTGTCTACAGGTCTATGCCTTCTAATTTCCCATATATTTTTATTTACCATAACCACATCTACATTTTTGTATTTATATTTATTTGTTTAGTATACTGTTCTATACGGGATTTTTTTTTTACCATCTTTAGTAGCAATGTGGCATTTCTTCAGTTTTACTCTTACAAAATAAAATGTATGTTTGTTTGTATATAGATGTATATATTCATATATGTATATATTTATATGTATATATCACATTGTGTTAAGCACCCCTGAAAGTAAAACAAAATGTCCCCCTTTTCAGAGAGGCCATAATATCTATAATAAATAATTATATAAAGGGTCTGAAAAGATGGTTCAGTGGATAATAGCACTTAGTGTGCAAGCATGACTACCTGTATTCCAAGTCCCATAATCCAGAAGAAAGCTGCAGTGCATATGACTCTAGCATTTGAGGAGTTGGAGGAAGGCATATCCTACAACCTCACTGATAAGTCAACTTAGCAGAAATAGTGAGCTTCAGGTAAGAGAGAGTGTCTCAAAAGACAAAGTAAAATGTGATAAAGGAAGATATTCAACATCTTCCTCTGGCTTCTGCGTGTGCATGCCTGGGCACACCCCCAAGTAAGAAGTATCTACTATCAGATTATATTTAGTAGTCAATTGACTGCAATGTAATGAGATGTTGATACACATTGAACTGGCTCTCGCCCCCCTCCCCCACCCAAATCACTTTCAATTCTACCTCTGCAATTATCAGCTATATAACCTGATAAAAAAGAATTATTTAGTTGGAGACTCAGTTTACCTATCTGTAAAGTGGAAGGGTTGATGAAGATCATTTATAGGATTTTTTTAGTTTTATTATCCCTTGATTTAATAAATACTACTTGGACTGTCTTATGGTACAGTATAAACAGGGACCTGGGCCCGTCAACATTATTAACTTTTCTGTATTATTGGTAAATGACTAATTATTGATATTACTAGCAATTAGTTAAAGGACCAGAATGGGAATCAATTTTGACCAGTGAGATAAAAAGGAGAATGAGTTAGTATGTTTCTAGTAGAAGTTTTTGATAGCTGATTAAAATTAAAAGTTGGCAATAGGTTACATGTGTGTAACAGGTGTGGGTATGGGTCTACTATTTGTTCTCAGATGTAGTCAGTGAAGAGATAATGTATGAAGCTAGACAGCCATCTTCTAGAGAATTGCTAATAAAGCTGATTTGCTGAAGATAGCAAAACAAAAAGTGGAAAAATACCATTATTCTCAATGACATTTATTATACCAAGGCACTACCCAATCTTGAAACTCACTCTGTTTGGACTTTTGTATATAAAAGATTTTTTTAAAGGGAAGAACATCTATGTTTTTCAAATCAACCTATTATAATACATATTCATAAAAGCAAAATTGTGCTACTTTGAAATATCTGTTTACCCATTCATAAGCAAAACTGAATATGGCAAAAAGCACATTTATTTCTTGACAGTAACAGGCTAAAGTAAGTGATGCAGATGAAATGCCCTTAACATAGCTGACTTTTTCCTTCTTCATCTGCAAATTAAAGCCCAAAGTATTTCTACCACAGTAAAATTATGAGTGCAAGTAAGGATACAATAATTATTATTTTATTATCATTTAAACAACTTCTATGTCAGACAATGCAGCATGTCTGTTAAACCTTGTTATACTTTGTTTCCTTCCTAGGAACATGAGCAGGCCAACATTTCTCAGATTCCCACAGTTTTTCTGACATCCAATGACTGAGTTCTGGGTTGTGGGAAAAGTAATTAAGTTCCCAATGACCTGCTAGTTAATAAAATTCCAGGTGACCCCATTATGTTTTTTTTTCTGTGTCATGTTACAAGTTTGAGTCAAGGCATGAGATGTATGAAAACAAGTCTTCATATTGGCCACTAGATGGACATTGAGTAGTTCTGAAATGGCTGCCTAAGTAGGATTTGAACAAAGACAATTTCAGTAGATAATCTAACATCAAAGCTGAGAGGGGGCAGGGGTTTGGGAGTGGTGGTGAATTTCACAAAGAACTACAGAAACTAATGGCTGCTATGAGAGGGAGAATTAGTTTCTCCAAAGTATGAACCCCATAATTAGTTATCCAGTGTGAAGTTGTCACCACTGAAAGCATATACACACAAACAACAAAAATGAACATGCAAAGCTCTCTAATTAGGCACATCTGAACACGGATCATTTATCCTTAAACATCTGCCAAAGAGAATATCCACTTGAGCTGGGCATAGTGGTTCATGCCTTTAATCCTAGCACTTGGGAGGCAGAGACAGATGGTTCTCTTAGTTAGATGCCAATCTGGTCTACAAAGCAAGTCCAGGACAACCATGGCTACACAGAGAAACCCTATCTCAAAAACCAAAACAAAAAGGTAAGAAGAAGAGGATGAGGATGATGATGAAGAAGAAGAGGAGATGGAGGAGGAGGAGAATAGCTACCTGTTGGAATGAAAATAATGTGTCACACATCTATGTGGTGGTGTTTTTTTTGTCTTTGTTCCCCATCATTTGTGTTCTTGACATCATACTCATTCATGGGATTTTTAATACAGTTTTTACATACCCTTTCTGGATAGCAAGGCTGTGTCTTAAAATGTGGCACTATTGGGAAATGTTGGAGGAGAATTTTACCTATAGTAGTTGGATCACAATGTAAAACATGAGCAATAAGTGTAAATGGGTGAGCTCACTAATGTCAGCACAGCTGACATTAGTTTGTTAGTCATTCTATATTTAGAGCAATATCTTCCTTTTACAAGCAGGCACAATAACAGAACCACAGTAGTTATCCACTGAAGTTATTTTGTTAAATCCATGAAAATAATTTCTGTACAAACAACCTGAAAGATTGAAGAAAATTCTAGTACTTTCCAAAGATACCCATTATAATATTGTATTTCAGACATGGGTCTGGCAATATAGTCCAGGTTGGCGGTGAACACTTGCCCTTCCTTCCACAGTTTTCCAATTGCTTCAGTTACAGGATTTCACCACTATGCTCTGCTCAGATCACTATAGTTTTTAATATAAACCATGCAATATGAAATACTATTGACTTGGCATGAGAAATGATATTTTGAACTTTATCTCCATAAAAATATCATGTATGCTTACTTGAATTTTGATTTTGCAATGTACTTGAAATGGCATTTATAAATGTATGTTTTGGTATAAGTTTGAAATAATATACACATAGAAATATTTTAAAATCTATATATTCTACTTTGAAGCTAAAATACATGGACATTTTAATTTTTGACATATATTATATTTATGACTTGTAAAAAATAAATACCTGAAAATTACATGTGAAATCAAATAAAGAAAAATAGCAGCTTTTGAACATTTACTGGAAGATTTAAAGAAAAGATTACTCCCAGTAGCAGACTGTACTGTGTGTGTGTCTGTGTGTGTGTGTTTGTGTGTGTGTGTGTGAGTAGTGCACCATATTTGAAGATCAGTCCTTACTTTCCACTTTGAGACAGGGTTGCTTTTTTGTGACCTCTTGCTACATTTGTCAGGCTAGGTGGCCTGCAAATTCACACAGACTCTTTTTTCTCAACCCCTCACCTCCCTGTTTGAGCACTGGAATCAGAGAGGCATGTACTCTGCCGTATTATTTGATCTCTGGGGATTCAAATTCAGGTTCTTATTCTTGTCCAGCAAGTGCCTTATGGGCTGAGCCATCCTCCCAGCCTCTGATATACACTTTATGTATTCAAAATTAATAGGCAGTTCTGATAGACTGTAGAAAATACAGAAACTGTGCTGATCCAAGCCACAATACTTTTACGCATCCTTGCTATTACTTCTTATGGTATGCCTTCTAGCCTGCATTCCTTTGACTCTCTAACCAGACTACTTAAAACCTTTAATTTTATGTAACTTCTTTTCTCAAAGCTGCTCCCACCTCACAGAGTAAAAGCCAAAGTCCCTGTAATATTTCAGCACTCTATGATGCTATCCCTATTGTGAATGTCTTCTCCTAGTCTCTCCTGAATTGCCCTGTTTTAACCATTCTATAATCCTGTTGATCCTTCACATGTAGTGTCTGAGCTCATCTCACCACCTTCATACTTGATATCATTCCTTCTGGAGTTCTCATCCCCACTATCACCACATATTTTGTATTCTGAGATCCTCCAGGTCTTTGCTCAATTTTATATTCATAAAAAGCCCTTCCTAATCAGTTATATGAAAAGAAAACTTCCTGTCTCCTGCTCTTTGGTATACTGTCCATCTCTCTCCATCAATATTTAAATTTAATGACAACAGGGGCTTGTTTAATTGCCTTATATATCATCAGCTTTGTTGGTGGTATTCAATAAAGATTGTTTGGAAATGTATGGATGCTTTTCTGTCTTCAGTTTTCTGCTTCACCTTAGCTACACATACTTCTTCATAACTTTCTACAGTCTACACAGAAAAGTTACTCCTACAACCTTGAATTTGTACCAGAAATACTTGCCAGTTTCCTTTCTATATTATCCTTTAAACGTGTAAGTTCCTGAATAAAATGTAAGCTAGTTAAGATTAGTTCAGAGTCTAAGGTAACTTAGATGACTAATCTGCATTTCCCATATCTTATTTTTTCATTCCTGCTTCTTGCCATAAATGAACTACAATTTTCACCGAGATATGATTGTCATTAATAGTGCTCCTTAGAAAATATTTTCTTTGCATCACTGTGTAAAAAAGTCTATTCTACTCTAGTAAGCAAAATGGTCAAGATGAAAACCTGCATTTAAAATAAAAAAGAAAATAATGTTTTTCTAATGAAAAAATCAAAGGGTTGGAGCACTAAACAGGATATTTTCAGGAAAACTTAGCAAACTTGACTATTTTGCTGATATAGATTTAAAAATGATAATATATTTTAAAATCTTTTTGTGAACTGTTTTCCAAAAGTGAAAACAAAATGTTTCCCAGCAATGCCTTTCAAAGCTTTGATTCACAGGAATGAAAAAGTTAATCTGTAAAAATTTTGTTTTATATAATTTGATTCTGCTAAGCATTTTATTTATGTAAGAAAAGGTCTAAGTATATATTCATGCAGAAAATGTTTGTGAAAACTATTTTTAATATAGGGAATTAAAGAGAGAAAAGGTTATTCGTTGCAAAGATAAGTCTGTCAAGGATGTAATTTCAACTAAGTCAAACAAATCTTTAACTATGGTATCTGTATACAGACATTAACATAGTCATAGTTATAAATAGATGTCAATAGTCAACAAGAAAATAACTTGGTCTTATTTCATATAATTAATTCATTCATGTATTCCTTGACCTTGAGAATTTAAATACTAGAGAAAACAATTTGTGGGAGGCAGTGACTCAGATCAAACAGAGAGCTTGTGCATGCTGGGCAAGTCCTTGATTACCTGAAACAGGATCTTACTATGTTAGACAGATTGGCTTTGAGCTGGTGATACTCTTGCTTCCATTTTTCAAATGCTGCCCATGTTACCATGCCTCATGAGAAAAACATTTTTACGAAAAAAAAATCTCCCTTCCCCAAACATTAACTTTTGTCTATCTCTAGTGTTTAAGTTACTCATTAAATGAACAGCTTATGAAGCTCTGCACATGCCAGGGTTGGTATGGCACTAAAGATGTGAAAATATAGAAAACCATCAAAACTCACAGTGCAAATGAAAACAAGAACATGGGCAAGTGATGACAATAGGAGCATGTGCAACAAAAGATACCTAAATCATGAAGTCAATCCAGAACTATTACTCAAGGTCTGGCAAGATGGCTCCTCAGGTAAAGGCACTTACCACCAACCCTAACAAATTGAATTCAATCCCTGAAACTCACAAGGTGGAAAGAGAGACTTATTCTAGTAAATTTCCCTATGACTTTCAGATATACATTGTGGCAAGTACATAGATATACAGAAAAGAATATATAATTTTTACATTTTTTATAATTTTTATATTAATTACAGTTTATTTACTTTGTATCTCAGCTGTAGCCCCCTCTCGCATTTCTGCCCAATCCTACCCTGCCCCTCTCATCTCCTCCCTGCATCTCTCTAAGTCCACTTAGAGGAGAGGTCCTCCTCCCCTTCCATTTGACCTTAGTTTATCAGGTCTCATCAGAACTGGCCACAGTGTCCTAAAGAATAACTATTTATTAAGTACCTGATATGTACCAAATACAGTCAAGAAGCTCAGGACACATAAGGAATAAAAACACTAAACTCCTTTCAATGTGCTTCCATAGTAGGAAAAAAAGTAATAGATAAGACAGCAGAAACAAGAAACAACATAATTCCGTAACATCTTAGAAGGCACGACATGTGGAGAAAATAGAATAAGGTATTAGGGAAACTTGGGCAAAGTATAGTGTGTAGTTCATATGAGACCTGATAAAAGTCCTGTTTAAAGAGTGATGCCCATATCTCTCAATCCATGGAATACACCAAGGAAGTGGAGAAATACCTTGATGACAAGGTTTAACTAACTTGGACTAGAAGCCTGTTCCATGTTCTTTGGCAGTCTCAGCATAAGTTGTACTCCTCAAAAAAAGAAAAAGAAAAAAAGAAAAAGAAAAAAGAAACAGTAACATTTCTGTAATAAATTCCTGGGTGAAAGGAGATGCAGCTCAGTGGAAGAGCATTTGCCTCACATATGGAAGGTCCTAGCTTCCATTCTTTACACTGAAGAAGAAAACCACCAGGGAGATTCAAATATTTACTCCCCTCTTTTCATATGTGATTGACGACACTAGGAACTCAATAAATTTAGATCCTGGTCCTGTCTCAAGTCAAGGTAGCATGCTCTGTATGACTAATACATGTGTCTATAGAGATCAATCCTCCTCTAAGGGCAAAGTCTAAAACTCTGATAGGTCTCTGACTCACTTTAATTCTCCATAGCCATACAAACAAACCCTTGTACATAGCAAACACATACAATTGCCTTTAATGCAAAGAAAATAATTTGCATTGATATATGCAGATTAAATACCTCTTTACTTCTCTTTTTGAGCTACCCCAAATGACAGGAATACGTTGGAGGGGACATATTGTACAAAGAGAGTACAAGGAAAGGTAACCAAAGTAGATTAGGCAGGCTCAACCACTGTGCTATATCATGAACCCAACATTAGTCCTGAACTTGACCTTGATAAATTGTACTATAGCTCTGTAAGTGAATACCATTGTTTCTAGGAAATACACGGTGAACTCTTTACCTCAAAGAATTCAGAAAATATTGTCTGCTTTTGACACAGAATAAAAAAACAAATGAGGTGCAAGGACACTAGCTAGAGAATGGGATGTGCTTCTAATATAATGTGCTATAAAATAATGAATGTCTGAAATTACATGAAAATAAAATGCAACTTTTTTAGAAAGGGACCATTAAATTTATTCAACACAGATATAAATAAGAAAATAAGGGAAACTCGCTGGCTACAGAAGAAAATCATGATATATACTAACAATCATATTTTTAGAATAAGAAATAAGAGAAAATATTTCATGACACAGGATCAGGGTAACAAAGGACAAATATATTTCCCAAATTTTAAATTAAAAAGATGAGAATTGAATTTATCTAAAAGGAAATGAATGTTTAAAACTAAAATTGAGGCAAATGCTATAGAATTTTATATTCATATAAGCTTTCCTTCAGATTGGAAGGCAGGAGAAAACATATGAAAGAGCTCAAAAAATTACTTTCCAAGTAGCACTTGACAGTATGTGGTACAGAAAATAAAATACATAAAAGAGAAAACTATAACAAGGAGAGATGGAATCTAGGAAACATGGAAATTAAATCAGAGACACAGGAAACACTTGAGGAACAGTTCTTTCACCATCCCTTCTTATTGTATGGGTTGAATAAGTGTCATTCATCTTCATTCCTCAACACAAAAGCCAGGCAAAAAAATCTTCATTTTCAGGATTTTCTCAAGAGACTGTGTGTGTGTGTGTGTGTGTGTGTGTGTGTATGAGAGGCGGGGGTGGGGGGAGGATAGACAGAGAGATTGAGAGAGAGAGAAATCTCAATTTATGATAAAGTGGGAATGTAACTAAGGACCCAAAAGTAACCCAGAGGTACTGGCTAAATGGTTCAAGATGTTGAAGTTGGCAGATTCAGGGACAGGAAAACACAATAAACAGAGAAGTTATTTTATTATTGTTGTACACTTGATTCAGCAACCTTCCTATAGATTTTTAAAAAAGAGTCATCTCAGTTTGTCCATATTTGCCACAGATTAGCAAAGATTAAATAAGTACAGAGTTTAAAAGTGTTAGTGCTTGAAGGGCATGGTGATATATACTCACAACTCTGGTACTCAGTAAGAGGAGGCAGAAAGATTGTGAGTTGAAAGACAGCCAGAGCTACATGGCTAGACTCTGTTTCAATTGAAACAGAACAAAGCATCAGATCAGTAGTTTGGCTTTGGTGCTCACATTTTGGTGATGTCCAGAGCGTTTCCATGAACATATGAAATAGGCTGGTCAGCTGGAAGATGAGTAACTAGGCAGAACTAATATCATGTAGACAATGTGGAACTACCTCAGGTGAACCTAGACCAAATCATCCCTCTGGTGGCCTGCAGACATGCAAATGACCTTCACTGGGATGAACAAAACAATCATGTTCAGTCTAGCTGAACATTTATAATCAAAATGATTCTTAACCAAAAGCATAGTTTCATGTACTCTTGTCAGTGTTCCCCTTCACCAATTTCATGTATCTTAAATATACTCTTGAATACTAAGTTTCTCTTCCCAACTCCATAGCCTGCCCGTATCCACGTAAACTTTGTTTAAACAAGTCATCAAAGGACATGGGTTTTCTTCATGAACATAGGTCTCAGGTAGGATCCTTACAAGTTCTCACTGTGTCAACAGATTAATGATATAATTTTCCATCCACTGCTGACTCTATTTCTATCACTCTTTACTTGTCTGTATAGGTTTCCTTTTGGAAATAGAAGACCTATCTCTCTGCCAAAGGTCAGTTTCCTCTCAGGACCTGGCCTGTATCTTGTGTTATCAGATCCTTAGGTTCTGACTCCCATACAGTTGCCTTTCTAGATTATCCTTCTGCTTAGAGAAAGAGAGCTGGGCCTGTGAAAATGGGTTGATTATCTTTGAGCTTTTAAATAGATGGCACACTGTACATTGTAATGGAAATCTTTGAAAACTCAGTTACGTATGTAAATATGTTTTTCTTTTAATCCCAAGTGTGGGGTTTTAGTTTGGGCTTTAGTTTGTCCACAGCTAATAACTGTCTCATGTGGGGCATGGTCTTTGACAGCTGGTAATGGCCTGCCACATGGTGCATGGATGGGGTGTGGTCTAAGGCTCTGAGGAGATTTTTATATATGCCCAGAAAGAGAAAGTGTGGCATGCGGTGGTGGCATGTTGAGAGTGGCAGTTCTGAGAGACCAGAGATGGATGGTGTGGTGGTTTGGAGTCAGATGGAGAGAAACATTTCATCGCAGCAGCTTGGAGGAGACTGCTTGCTATATCTGCTGTTGATGAAGATTGGTATAGGACCCCAAAGAACCAATCAATCCTAAATAGCTGGGAGAAATAAAGGGGCCCGAACCTCCTCTCCTCACCATTCTCTCTCCTACCTAGACTGGGAGGTTAGAAAGAAAAGGCTATAAGGAACCACAAATAAACTCATTTTTACAAATCACTAAAGCACACATTAAAATCATATGGCTGTTTTGAAAACAAAAATCCAAGGCATGGAGAAATTCTGTCTGTTTCTATAGGAAGAACATTGGCAAGGCTGTCACAAGGACTGTGGAGTTTATTTGTCGCTCTTGGGGTTCTACATAATCCAGTTTTCTGACTATGCTTTCAATCCCATATAGCTAATGTTCATATTCCCTTAGGCATTTCCATTTCTATGACCCATAGTTTGACATCTGACTGTCAGGTTCTGTGTTTTTCTACTAGAGACCTTTCTTTTTAGCTATAGCCAATTTTACTTGCATGTGACTGGCTATAAGTGCTTGAGATTTTGACTCTATTTTTTTTTTCTGTACACTCCCCATCCGATGACTAATCAAAGTTAGTGGAAGGATATGCCACTTTCTTTGTTCCTCAGATGTAACAGCTTGAATAAGTAGATTTTCCATTGGTTCTCAGGGTGTATAGTAATTTCATTGATAACATATTAATTCCCTTCTCTGTCTCTCACTACTTAATAGATAGCTCTCAAAATTGCATCCTAAACTCTGTACCAAATAATATCCAAATTAGAGGCAATGATTTTCCCATATCTTTATAGTACAGGACCTGTATTTCTAAAAATGGTAACAACAATTTAGGAAGCATTATAAGGATAATAGAAAGAACCAGACTTGAAGGCCAGTGAGGTGGATCAGACGGTAAAGTACTTTGAATAAAGGTTGGTTAACTGATTCCTCAGAACCCAAATAAGGTGGAAGAATATTAAATCAACATACTCTGACTTTCACGTGAGTGTCATGACACTTGTACTGCAGTACTCACAAACATATACACCCAACACACAAACAACCAGACTTGTGATAGTGAATAGGTTAATAACTGCTTCTGAACCTAATTCACCCTCAGGGACTCTTTACTGGTAATGGCTGAATCAATGATAAATAAAGAGATTATATGAGATCATAATTTGGTTCATACACAATATGTACATCCATCATTTTGTTCACTGGACGGTAAGCTGATAAAATTTCATTTATTTTATTGTGAGGCTATTTAAACTTTTTGAAAACATTTTTAGGAGAATGGTGTTCTGAAACAGTCATTTATCTAAACACATACATAACTTCAAAACATAACCGAAGACAATATCCTGGCCCACACCTCTGCAGAAGATTCATACCACACCAGAGGCCAATCCAACATCCACCCTAACTATGCCTGCCCAGAATAAGTCCAACTGCTTCTCCTCTCCTCTTCCCCATTTTCCAGACCACAACCCTGGCAGAAGCCTAATACCCTATCAGACACCAGGCCTGCTCCATGAAAACCAGATGAAGCCTGTTACCCCTACAAGATGACGTTTCAATTCTCAACACCTATGCCTCAAATGCAATGACACCCACATTTGTAAAAGAAACAGTACTAAAGCCTAAATTACATATTAACTCTCACATTTGATAGTGGGACGTTTCAATGCCCTACTCTCTCCAATAGACAGGACATCTAAAAAAAAAAAGCTTAAATGGAGACATAATGAATCTAACAGATGGTTTGACTCAAATGAACCTAACAGATTATCTACAGAGTATTTCACCCAAACAAAAGAATATACCTTTTTTTTCTCAGCACCTTATAGAACATTCTCCAAAACTGAACACATACTTGGTCACAAAGCAAGTCTCAACAGATATTAAAAAAACTGAAATAACATCTTGTGTTTTATCAGGCCACCATGAATTAAAGCTGGATTTCAACAATAACAGAAAACTTACAAACTCATAGAAACTAAATAACTCTATACTGCTTTGATACTGGATCTAGGCAGAAACAAGAAAGGAATTAAAGACTTCCCAGAACTCAATAAAAATGAAGGCAAAACATAACCAAGCTTATGGGCCACAATAAAAACTATGGTAAGAGGAAAGTTCACAGTAAGTGCCTTCATAAAGAAATTGGTGAGATCTCATACTAGCAATTTAATTTTGTTCTGATAGCTTTAGAACAAAAAGAAGCAACACACACTCAACAGCAGTAGACTGGCAGGAAACAATCAAACTGAGAGCTAAAAGTAATAAGATAGAAACAAAGAAAGCAATAGAAATAATCAATGAAACAAAAAATTGGTTCCTTGAGAAAATCAACAAGATAGACAAACCCTTATCCAAACTAATTAAAAAACACAGAAAGAATTTCCAAATTAACAAAATTAGAGACAAATGGGGACAAAACAACAAACACTAAGGAAATCCAAAGAATCATTAGGTCATACTTCAAAAACCTGTACTGAACAAAACTGAAAAATCTAAAAGAAATAGGTAATTTTCTTGATAAATAACACTTACCGAAATTAAATCAAGATCAGATAAACAACTAATTATACCTATAACTCCCAAAGAACTACAAGTAGTAACTAAAACTTTACCAACACCAACAAAAATGTTCAAGGCCAAAAGGTTTCATTACAGAATTCTACCAGACTTTCAAAGAAGAGCTAATGGCAATACTCTTCTAATTATTCCGCAAAATAGTAATAGAAGAAACACTGCCTAGTTCATTTTGTGAGGTTGCAGTATTCTTATACACAAATTGCACAAAGATTAAACATAGAAAGAGAATCACAGACCAATTTCCCTCATGAACATACATGGGAAAATACTCAATGAAATACTTGCAAACCTCATCAGGACTGCTGGATCCTCTAAGCTAGAGGTTGATAGCACAGGAAGAGAAATCCCCTTTTCAGTGGACTAGAGGAAGTTGATAGGGTGAAACTGGGAGAGAGGGTGGAACTGAGAGAAATTGAGGGAGGGACTACAATCAGGATGTAAAATGAACAAATTGTAAAAAATAATAATAAAAATTTTAAAAACTTGCAAACCGAATCCAAGAACATATCAAAAAGGCCACCCACCATGATCAAGTAGGTTTCATCCCAGAGATTCAAGGATGGTTCAACATACAAAAATCTGTCAATGTAATCCATCATATAAACAAATTGAAAGAAAAAAAAATCACAGTATCGTTTCATTACATGCTGAATAAAAGCCTTTGACAAAATTCTACACCACATCATGATAAATGCCTTGGAGAGATCAGGGAAAGGAAAAAACATATCTAAACATAATAAAGGCAATTTACAGCAAACCTATAGCCAACATCAAACTGAATGGAGAGAAACTCAATGGATTTCCACTAAAATCAAGAACAAGACACAGCTTTTTCTGATTCTCCATATCTATTCAACATAGTACCTGAAGTTCTGGCTAGAGCAATAAGACAACTAAAGGAGATCAAGGAGATAAAAATTAGAAAGAAAGAAGTCAAAGTAGAGGGAGGCTTTTCAAGATGGCGGCGATCGCACACAGTCTCTAAGTTGCAGAGGAGCTGTTCCACCAAAATTGGTGAGTGGAAGGACAACTGAAGCCAGGGAAACAATGGTGAGGCTTTTGCACAAGGTGAGAACTTTGGACTCAGGTCACCTGTGGACTTGTTTGGGGGAAGGAGAGACGATCATTTGATCTCCCGGCACTTCCCTATTTACGGCCTCCCTTCCCCTAGGCACAGCCCCAGCTCATCGAGATTCTCACCTCAGAGAGTGCTGCTTGGGGACTGCAGTGGCTGAGGCAGAGCTACTGGCTCCTCAGCCAGACAAGCCAGCTGTACCTCTCTTGCAATCCAGGAACTGCAGTGCCATCCTCCCTGTGTCCCAGGTCTGCTACCAGCCATACTGACTCTGCAGGGGTTCCCAGCCACTGACTGTATGGCCTGCCCAAACCCTCAGTGACAGAGAATAGCCACCAAAGTCCAGCAGACCAGCCAAACAAGCTAGGTGCACCAGGCGCCCGGCCTCCCAGGTCTGGAGAGCATAGTGGAGGGTCACCAGGACTTCCCAGAAGACATCTGGAATGGCATCCCTGTTTCCAGCTGCAGTTGGACTTCCTAACCTGGCAGCTGCAGCAGCACTGAGCTGGCGGAGCACGTCAGTCCTCCTGCATATGACTTAGCAGGGCCAAAGCAGAGAGTAGAGAGCCCAGATACCCCAATCCTTGCCGATGTGACCTGTTTGAGAGTGGGGGCGCCCTTGACTGTCTGCAGAGTCCCAGATCCAGGGTCCATCTAAACTAAGAGCCAGACATCGGACCCCTCCTACCCACACACTCACTGTGGGAAACAGAGGCTCTCTTGGGACATTGAAGCCCCTGCTCTGCTAGTCCAAGAGTGGAGTTAAGGCAGATAATGCCAGAAATTGTGCCGTGACTATCACCAGCACCTGGTACATCTACAGCACATGCACAAGTAAATACCTAGAAGCCTGCAAGGCAGAGCCCCTCCCACACAGTCAAAGGATCAGCATTCTCTCACTCTGTCCCTCAAGCCACACTTCCACACAGGTTTCCACACTCAAGCACACCTGCATCTCCCTTCTGTGCCCTCATCTGCCCTTTTGTGCCTTCGTATTCCCTCTTGCGCCTGAGGAATTTTCTCCCACAGGTACAGCTGAAGCACCAATGCACACGATGAGGCCGCAGGACCTCTCTCACCTTCCTGAAGAACTCTCCACACTCTGGAGAGAGACAGTACTAGCCTGAACTGCAGAATCCAGAAGCAAACAGGGAAGTTTATAGATAAGCCAATGGCAAGGGGTCGGAGAAAGAACACATCCAAAATAAGTCAAAGTATCATGGCTTCACCAGTAACCCCCCAAACTGATGAATAAGCCAATTCATTGGAAGCACAGGAAAATGAATTTAGAACTATGCTTACCCAATTACTTGAGCCACATAAAGAGGAAATAACCAAATCTCTCAGAGTAATAACTATACAAATACAGACAGTAAGGAGGAAATGAATAAATCTATCAATGATTTGGCCAATCAAATAGAGGCTAAGAAAAAGGAAATGAACAAAATCCTTAAGGAAACACATGCAAATATAGCCAAACAAATAGAGGTACAAGTAGAGATACAATTGGTGTCATATAGAGAGGAAATGAACCAAAAAATAGAAACCATCGTAGAGAGACAGGAATCCACATTCAAACAGATGAAGGAAATGGTGCAAGACATGAAAACAGAATTAGAATCAATAAAGAAAACACAAAGTGAGAAAACCCTGGAGCTGGAGAACTTAGAGGAAAGATCAGGAACCACAAAGGTAAGCATCACCAACAGAATACAAGAGATGGAAGAGAGAATCTCAGGTGCTGAAGATACACTCGCAGAAATTGATATTTCTCTCAAAGAAAAAGTAAAGTCAGAAAAGAACCAAACACAAAATATCTAAGAAATAAAGGGTGCCATGAAAAGATAAAATCTAAGAATAATAGGTATTGATGAAAAAAGAAAACTCCAGGATCCAAGGTCCAGAAAATATTTTCAAGAAAATCACAGAAGAAAAAATTTCCAACTTAAAGAAAGAGATGTCGATAAATATACAAGAGGGCTACAGAACACCAAACAAACTAGACCAGAAAAGAAACACATCATGTCACATCATAGTCCAAACATTAATCTACAGAACAAAGGAAAGATACTAAAAGCAGTAAGGGGAAAAGGCCAAGTAACATATAAAGGGAGAGCTATCAGAATCACACCGGACTTCTCATTAGAAACTATGAAAGCCAGAAAGGCCTGGGCAGGTGTTATGCAACCTCTAAGAGACCACAAATGCCAAACCAGACTACTATACCCTGCAAAGCTCTCAATCAACATAGATGAAGAAAACAAAATATTCCATGACAAAACTAAGTTTATGCAATATCTACACAGCAAACCAGCACTACAGAAGATACTAGAAGGAAAACTCCAATCCAATGAAAACAACTTCACCCAAGAAAACATAGAATACAGATAATATTCCAACAAAAATTAAAAGAAGACAAGCAATAAATCACAGTAAGACCACCAACTCCACAATAAAAAGAACTAACATTCTTTTTGGTCACTTTTATCTATCAACATCAATGGACTCCACTCTCCAATAAAAAGACACAGACTAACAGAATGGGTGCAGAAATGGGATCCAACATTCTGCTGTATCCAAGAAACGTACCTCTGAAACAAAGATAAATATGACCTCAGAGTAAAGGGCTGGAAAAATATTTTTCAAGCAAATGGACCCAGAAAACAAGCTGGGGTAGGTATCCTAATATCTAATAAAATAGACTTTCAACCAAAAGTAATAAAAAAAGATGAGGACGAACACTTCATTCTCATCAATGGAAAAATCCACCAAGAGGACATGACAATTCTGAACATTTATGACCCAAATACAAGAGTGCTTATGTCCATAAATGAAACATTATTAAAACTTAAATCACACATTTATCCCAACACCTTAAAAGTGGTAGACTTCAACACCCCACTTTCACCAAGGGACAGATCATCTAGACAGAAGCCAAATAGGGAAACAAAGGCACTTAAAGAGGTCTTAAATTAAATGGACCTAATAGATGTCTTCAGGACTTTTCACCCAAAAAGAGTACACCTTCTTTTCAGCACCTCATGGAACCTTCTCCAAAATACACCATATAGTTGGTCACAAAGCAAGCCTCAACAGATACAAGAAGATTGAAATAATCCCCTGTATTCTATCTGACCACCATGGGCTAAAGCTGGACCTCAACAACAATGGAATTAGCAAACCGCCTACACTCACACGGGAAGTGAACAACTTGCTGCTCAATGACAGCTGGGTTAAGGAAGAAATAAAAAAAAAAATAAAGACTTCTTAAAATTCAAAGAAAATGAAGGTACATCATACCCTAATTGATGGGACACAAAGAAAGCAGTGCTCAGAGGAAAATTCATAGCACTAAGTGCCTTCAAGAAGAAATTTGTGACATCTCATACAAGCAACTTAACTGCCCAACTGAAAGACCTAGAAAAAAAATGAAGCAAACACACCCAAGCAAAGCAGATGGCTGGAAATAATCAAACATAGGACTGAAATCAATCAATTAGAAACAAATAAAACTATTCAAAGAATCAATGAAACAAAGAGCTGGTAATTTGAGAAAATCAAAAAGATAGACAAACCGTTAGCCAAACTAACTAAAAGGGAGAGAGAAACTGTCCAAATCATTAAAATCAGAACTGAAAAGGCGGATATGACTACAGACACCGAGGAAATCCAAACAATCATTAGGTCTTACTACCAAAGCCTATATGTCACAAAATTTGAAAATCTAAAAGAAATGGACAATTTTCTTGATAGATTCCATCTACCAAAACTAAGTCAAGATCTGGTAGAAAGATTGAATAGACCTATATCCCCCAAGGAAATAGAAGAAGTCATCATCAGTCTCCCTTCCAAAATAAGCCCTGGACCAGATGGATTCAGTACAGAATTCTACCAGACCTTCAAAGAAGTGCTCACTCCAATTCTATTTCCTTGGGGGATATAGGTCTATTCAATCGTTCTACCTGATCGTGACTTAGTTTTGGATGTCTACATGCAGAAAAATGAAAATAGATCCATATATATCACCCTGTACAAAACTAAATTCCAAGTGGATCAAAGACCTCAACATAAAACTAGATACTCTAAATCAATTAGAAGTAAAAGTGGGGAAGAGCCTAGAACTCATTGGCACAGGAGAAAACTTCCTGAATAGAACACCAACAGCACACGCTCTAAGATCAACAATCAATAAATGGGACCTCATGAAACTGAAAAGCTTCTGTAAAGCAAAAGACATTGTTGTCAGAACAAAACAACAGCCTTCAGATTGTAAAAGGATCTTCACCAACCATATATCTGACAGAGGGGTGATATCCAGGATATATAAATAACTAAAGAAGTTAAAAAGCAAGAAATCAAACAATCCAATTAAGAAATGTGGTAAAGAGCTAAAACAGATAATTCTCTATAGAGGAATATAGAATGGCAGAGAAACACTTAAGGAGATGCTCAACATCCTTAGCCATCAGAGAGATGCAAATTAAAACCGCCCTGAGATTTCACCTTACACCCATCAAAATGGCTAAGATCAAAAACTCAGGTAACAACACATGCTGGAGAGGTTGTGGAGAAAGGGAACCCTCCTTCATTGCTGATGGGAATGTAAACTGCTACAACCACTTTGGAAATCAATCTGGCGCTTTCTCAGACAACTAGGAATAGTGCTTCCTCAAGGCCCAGCTATACCACTCCTGGGTATATATCCAAAAGATGCTCAAATACACAACCAAGGACAATTTGCTCAACCATGTTTGTAGCAGCTTAATTTGTAATAGCCAGAACCTGGAAACAACTCAGATGTCCATCAACTGAGGAATGGATACAGAAATTGTGGTATTTTTACACAATGGAATACTACTCAGCAATTAAAAACGGGGAAATCATGAAATTTGCAGGCAAATGGTGGGATCTAGAAAATACCGTTCTGAGTGAGGTATCCCAGAAGGAGAAAGACAAATATGGTATATATTCACTTATTTAGACCTATAAGATATGATAAACATGCTGAAATGTATACACCTATAGAAGATAAACAAAAAAGAGTTCCGGGGGTAAGATGATCAATTCTTACTTAGAAAGACAAATGGGATGTAGGAGAAAACAAGTAACAGGACATGGTCCTACCACAGATATATATCAAATATATCTGGGCACAGGGGTCCTATATGAGACTGTTTCTCCAACCAAGGACTATGGGTGGATGTAACCTAGAACCTCTGCTTGCCTGTAGCCCTTGGTAGCTCAGTATTCAACTGGCTACCCTAATAAGGGAAATAGGGACTATTTCTGACATGAACTCAATGGTGGACTCTTTGACCTCCCCACCCAGCAAGGGAGGAGCTGCCCTCCTAGGCCACAGAGTACTTTGCAGCCAGTCCTGAAGAAACCTGATAAACCAGGGCCAGATGAAAGTGGCGGAGTTCCTCCCCTATCAGCAGACTTGGAAAGGCGCAGGGAGTAGATGAGGGAGGGTGGGATTGGAAGGGAATGAGGGAGTGGGAATCACCTGGGATACAGAGTTAATAAAATGTAATTAATAAACAAAGTCAAAGAATTGTTATTCACACATGATATGATGATATACATAAATGACCCCTAAAATTCTACCAAGGCAGTCCTCCAGCTAATAAACACCTTAGTGAAGCAGCTGGATATAAGATTGACTTAAAAATAGCTGTTTTATATACAAATGACAATGAGAGAGAAATCAGAGAAACAACATGCTTCATAGTCGCCACAAATAATACAAACTATCTTGAGGTAACTCTCACCAATTAAGTGAAAATCCTGTGTATATAAACTTCAAGTCTTTGAAGAAGATATCAGAAGATGGAAAGACCTGTCATGTTCATGAATCAGTAAGAGTAAAAGTGGCCATCCTACCAAAAGCAATTTACAGATTTAGCGCAATCTCTATTAAAGTTCCAACACAATTCTTTACAGACCATGAAAGAATGATACTCAACTTCATATGGAGAAGCAAACATCTAAGGTAGCTCAAACAATCCTGAAAAATAAAGGTATTGCTGGATGTATCACCATACCAGATAAAAAGCTGTACTACAGAGAAATAGTAATAAAACCCGTGTGATATTAGCATAAAAACAGACAGGTAGATTAATTGAATCAAATTAAAGACCAGAATGTAAATCTACACGCCTTATGAAAACCTGATTTTTTTTATAAAGAAGCCAGAAATATACAATGAAAAAAGAAGGCATCTTCAACAAATTGAGCTGGCCTAACTGAATGTCAGCATGTAAAAGAATGCAAATACATCCATGTCTATCACCCTGAACAAAACTCAAATCCAAGTGGATCAAAGACCTCAACATAAAACAAGAAACATTGAATCTGATATAAGAGAAAGTGGAGAATAGTCTTGAATGCATTGGTACAGGACACAACTCCCTGAATAGAACAGCAATAGCTCAGGTACTAAGATCAACGATTAATAAATGGGACCTCATGAAACTGAAAAGCTTCTGTAAGGCAAATGACACTGTCAATAGAACAAATGGCAGCCTACAGATTAGGAAAAGATTTTCTCCCACCCTACATCATCAAACCAAATAACACTAACAAACCAAATACACAATTTTAAAAATGGGGTACAGAGCTAAACAGAGAATTCTCAACAAAAGAATCTCTAATGGCCAAGTAGTACTTAAATAAATGGTTAACACCCTTAATCATCAGGGAAACGCAAATCAAAATGACTCTGAAATTCCATCTGTTAGAATGACAATGATCAAAACCATAAGTAATAGCATATGCCGGAGAGGATGTGGGGCAAGGGGAACACTCCTGAATTTCTGTGCAGACTTGTACAGCCACTTTGGAAATTAATGTGGTAGTTTTTTAGAAAATTGGGAACTGATGTGTCTCAAGACCCAGCCATACCACTCTCAGACATATATCCAAAGGACACTCCATACTACCACTAGAACACTTGTTCAATTATGTTCATAGCACCTTTATTCATAACAGCCAAAAATTTGGAAACAACTTCAATCTCCCTCACCTGAAAAATTGATTTAAAAATGGTGGTACATTTTTACAATGGAGTATTTCTCAGCTGTAAAAAAAATCATGAAAATTTCTGGCATATGAGTAGAACAACACAGACACATGAAGAATGTATATACTCATAAGTGAATATTAGCTGTAAAGAACAAACACAGACCCAGAGAGGTTGGCCTTCACCTGGAGTCAGGGATAAGCAGGATGTTTTGCTTCCTTTTGTTTCTGAGAGGATCACTCAGACAGGTCGTCAAGGTAAACAAGTTTGACTTCTCTGTGAACCTATTCATTGTACTGAGGTGTTTTGTTCTGACTATGAAAAAGGATTATTGGAATAAACCAGTGTGAGTATTTTCTACTGGAGCCCTCTGAAGAGATACCATGTGTAATGTGTTGGTTTATTTTTCTTTCAATCCTCACTCTCCACTCAAGAACTGTTTGACTCTGCCAGTGGGCTTCGGCAGAGAGACGAGGGATTTCATCCAGCAATTGAGGGGAACAGATATAGCCAAATATTAAGAGCTTGGGGAGTTCTGAGAAGGAAGGGGAGGAAGAATTGGCTGAGCCAGAGGGGTCAGGAACACCACAAGAATATGACCCACAGAATCAACTGACTGGGACTCAAGTAGGTTCACAGAGATAATAGAGTCTGGGTCTGACCTAGATCCTCTGCATATATATTATTTTGCACAGCTTATTGTTCTTGTGTGGGATTCCTAACAGTGGGAGCAGGGGCTGACTCTGACACTTTTGCCTGCTTTGGGGGCACTTCTCCTACTGGGTTGACTGGCCCAGCCTTGATACAAAGGTATATACCTGGTCTTATTGTAGCTTATCATGCCTTATTTGGTTGATGTCCCTGAAAGGCCTGCTCTTTTTTGAGGAAAGGTGGATGAAAGGGGAGGGGTGGGGGTTGGGAGGAGAGACTAGGGAGAGAAAAGGGAGGGGAAACTGGAGTCAAGATGTAATATATGAGAGAAAAATAAGAGAAACAATACATAACTAGAGGGTATTCTAATAAATATATTTAAATGTTTATGAGATACTGACTTTTTGGTTATAGGTCAAACTACAGAGTTAAAATAGCCTGCTTTTATTGCCAATTGCCTTTATACTTCATTGACTTTTTTGGAACTGCTACTAAAACAGAGATTGCATCCAAAGCCGTGCAAAGATTTTTGTGGTCCAGAAAATTATGAGTCTTTACCTGTGCATACAAACTAAATATTATTAATGTTTATTCTCTATATCTTGGAACAGTAGGCAATCTAGGCCTCAGATGATTCGGGACAAATCTCTTTATGGACCTATGACTTGTTCTTCTAACAAAGAGAGGAAAAATCCTTAATAGTTCTGAATGATCAATTCTGTGAAGAAAAAAATAGCAATTTTGGCAACTGACGGACACTGGTAACCATTTGAATAAGGCTTCCTTTACTTGCAGCCAGTATTGCAGTCATTGCTTTGTCAAGCATCCTGAGATTCCTCAAGCATGAAAGGAAGGATAGGGAATCAAATCCTCTCTACTTAATAGGAACTGTCTTAGAGCTGCTTCAAAATTAGCTTTGGCTCAGCTTAATGAAATGTCCTCATTGTTGAGCAGCAGCCCACCAAATCCACAGCATTCAATGGCAGCTCTTTTGACTGTTAAAAAAAAGCCTTGAAAATTGCAGAACATAGAAAAATCAAGATTTTTGTTTCACCCACTTTCAGATTCACGAAAACAATCTGGGTTTACCCTGTTCTTTGACTATTTAAATAGTATAAGCAAGCAATCCTAAGATGTTCTTTATTCTTATAATACATAATTCAACACCTGTGAAATATAGCCTAAACTTTCTATAATGAACCTCATCATTCCCACTGTCCTCAAGAAATTGTTTTAGAGGGGAGCAAAGTAACCAAGATACAAGAATGAGAGCCATATTTTTTTTTGGTGGTGTCACTGAACTTTCTCCACTGACATTTTGTGGAGAAGTCCCTTGAAATTTCACCAAGTCCCAAATCATAAAGTTAATCTTTATCCCACTGGAGTGACAAAGTGGCAACTGCTCTTTCATACATCTTGCCTTCCATTTTGCAGCCACCGACTAGTTCATGCCATCCAACTGTTTTATAACATGACTGCAACAGCCAACATCACTTTTTTACATCAGTATGTGCATAAGTTTTTACAGTGAAAGCTCATCATTCATTACTCACTACTCATCTCAACTTGGCCTGAACAAGGGTTTGACTTAACTGAGTTTCAAGTGCAAAAATCAGCACAGCAATGTAGCAAACAAAGGATCTCCTTATGGAAATGATACCAATGTCAAATACTGATGTGTATAAATAATTAATTATGTTTTCACTGGTGAGCCCAGTTTGATCTTTGGTGGCTTAATGACCCTTGGGGTCTTTGCCTCCCTGAGAAAAGGGAACACTTAGGATATTTTATTACTAGCTCATCACTAATTTATAAATTACTATGGAGTCAGGAGCACAGGGTCAGAGTCTCATCCATCACAATGGGCAGCTCCAATATTAAGAGATCACCACTTACAAGAAATCAGTGAAAGGTACTAGAGATAAAGAAAGGGGACAATGTCACACAGGTGCTACATAGAAGGCCTATCAGGAGCACAGACATATCAAAACTGAAAAATGTGTTTTCTTTTCCTTCAGCTATGTAAACTAAGAAGTAATTCAATTATCTCCTAAAAGTAAAACTCATTAGTATAATGCATAGCAAATTATAATCAACTGTTACCAAGTAGTCGTTTGTTTTGTTTTGCTTTATTTTTCTTTTCTGCTATGCTTCTGGCAGTATTTTTTTTACCAGACCAACTGTATTAGCTTTACACTTTTAAAGAGGTACTATTGCTTTTAAAGGTGGTGAGAAAGAGGAGGAGAACACTTTCTTAAGAAGAAAATTAAGTCTTGCCAAAAACGGCATGAAACGGGGAAGAAAGTATTGGTTCTTAATTGCATATTTGATAACATATGTGCTATGTGCTCTGGATACAAACATTGAATATGGAGTTCATTTCCTTCTAATTGTTCAAAGTGTGTTGTCATAGATGCACATGTTGAGATGTGATAGGAAGAAGCAGAGTGCAAACACTGTTACATTCCTGAGTTTTACACGATTTTCTGAACAATGTTAATAGTCTTCTGAGAATGTTCTCAAGAATTCCAATTACATCACAACCAAGTAAGTATTCACACCCTTTGACCCCTCTGCCATGCCTCTTCTAACTTCTGTGCAAAGCCCCTTCTTATGCAACAGAGGAAAGATGGGCCCCATAAATAAAACCTAAACCCAGTGCAATCTGAAACAAGCACTAGTTAAGAGAAAGAAACCTCTGAGCATATTCATAAGGAGTGGTTCTTTATGAAACTTTTCTGTGTTACAGGGACACCATGGAGGCTGTGCCACATTCTGCAACTGTTGCTATGGCAAAGCGTCTTGGGCTATTGAGTAGGGAACACATTGTTGTGTTTAAGTCATGTAAATGATCAGGACACAAAGGAATCAATCTAGGCAGGCCCTGCTCCATCACTGCATTGCTGAGGTCTTTCTCCCTTGATATATGCCATTTACACAGCATGGGAAGGCTAGCTCCCACCCCCACCCCCTACCCCTGTGCAGAAAACCTTACTCCCTGGGTGCTTCCAACTGGCTTTTGGAGACATTTATGAGATCCCCACCTCTTTCAGAATTGATTCTGTCGGGGCACAACTACACAATGACGAAACCCTTTCCTCTGTTTTATTGCCAGGATATTTCTATGCAGGTTTTATATTTTGTTCCAGGCTATTGATCCTGCTTAATATTGCATTTTTCTATCAGTTTCTGTATTTTAGAAGGATACAAGGACAGCTTCTCCTTTCTTACCACTTATACCTCAAATATGTATTTTTAATGTAGCATTTTCCTACTGCACCAATTCACACTGATTAGAAATAATTATAGAAACAAAATATGCACAATACTTTTTACTAATGCTTCCACCTCTAAGGGAGCAATGAGTATCTAATTTAATGATCTAAACATTGTTTGAAAGCAGTATTGAATTAAAAAATAGTATTTTGGGGTTTAACTATGCAATTAAAATGTACTATTACTTAGGATTCAATGTTTCTAATTTTAAAAATATTTTTAAATGAAGAATTAGCCTATACCTTTAAACAAGCCAACCAACCAAAAAAAACAAAAAACAAAAAACAAAAAAACCAAAAAACTCCTCCCTGTGAAAACACTTTGAATTTTGTGACTTGATACTTGGAATGCTGTTCTCATTATAGCTCAATTTTAAGAGTAAATTATCACCACCATGAAAATCTGCAATTTTAATAGCATTATGTCAATGTCACTTTCTGTGTTTTAACTGTTTTTACTGTGATGGTTTATATCGCTAGTAGAGTATTTTACTTATGGACATTACATAGATGGTACACAGGAACTCTGCATTAGCTTTGCAAAGTCTCTTGTATCTTCAGCAATCACGATGTTAAAAAAGATTTTGTTATTTTTAAAAGCATTTTGATGCAAAATAAAAATGTATTTTTCCTACTTGTGTATGAATGAACCATCCCAAGAGAGCTCAGAGTATTACTATCACATAGCTGTATATTTGCTATTAGTCCCAGAACTTGTCTCAGCTTCTGGAATCCGAAGAACTTATAACAATGAGTGCTCAGTAAAAACTTGACGTACCCAGAATTTGAAATCCATTCAAAGAAGAATTCTGTAATAATTAGGAATAAGAATCTATTTAATTTTATTGATTCAAAGGCTCTTCTGTGAATTATTTTGACAGTATTTACAATTTCTGCAAAATTTAAGGCATAATCTGACATTTCATTTTGTCTTTTTTAAAATTCTGTGCAGTTAAAACCATAACTTTTCATTCCTCCCTTCCACATCTGAAGATAATCTCAAATATTAGAAACACAATCTAGGAATGCCTGTCTTGAGAACTCAGCATCCATATCTTGTAAGCTATCATTTTCCTAAATGTCTCTCTCTTAATGTACACTCCTCCATTGCTGGTGGGAGTATAAACTTGTACAACTACTTTGGAAATCAATCTGGTGCTTTCTCAGAAAATTGGGGATAGCGATTTTACCTCAAGACCCAGCATATACCCAAAAGGTGTTCTACCATACAAGGACACTTGCTCTGCTATTTTCATAGAAACTCTATTTATGATAGCCAGAAACTGGAAACAACCCAACTGTCCCTCAGTTGAAGAATAGCTAAAGAAACTGTGCTACATTTACATAATGGAATACTACTCAGCTATGAAAAACAAGGAAATCCTGCAATCTGCAGGCATATGCATGGAACTAAAAATATTATCCTGAGTGAAGTAAACCAGACCCAGAAAGACACGTATGTGAATATTAGCCATATAGTACAGGATAGCTATTTTACAATCCACAAGCCCAAAGAAACTAACTAACAAAGAAAGTCCAAGGGAGAATGCTTGAATCTCACTCAGAAGGGGAAGTAAAATAGACATCAAAATGGTTGAAGAGAGTAAACTGGGTGGAAAAGGGGAAGGGAAAGAAAATGAGGGTAGGGATTAAGCAGGGGGAGAGAGGGCTTGGAGATAGAAAGAAAATAGATGGATGGCATCTTTGGGGAGCTGGAGATCCACAATGGGGTAGGCCGCTGGAAGGATGTGGGGGTGTCTCTTGCTGAGACTCCTAGCAGCAAGGGATATGGAGACTGATGTGGTTACCTCCTACAGCCAGGTAGGATTTCTGGTGAAGGGAGTGGAGGTACCAATCCGCCCACAAAAACTTTGACCCAATATTTACTCTGCTTACAAAGTGTTCAGAGATAAAGATGGAACAGAGATTGAGGAAAGGGCCAACCAATGCCTGGCCCAACTTGAGACCCACCCCATGGAAGAAAGCCAATCTCTGACACTGTTAGTGGTACTCTGCTATGCTTGCATATAGTAGCCTTTCATAACTTTCCTCTGAGAAGATCCTCCCATCAGCAGATTGAAACAGATTCAGAAACCCACAGCCAAACATTAGGCAGAGCTCATGAGTCTTGTGGAGGAGTTGGGGAAGGATAGAGGGACCCAAAGGGGACAAGAAGCTCACAAAAAGACCAGAAGAGTCTCCTAACTGAGGACCATAGGGGCTTACAGAGCCCCACAAACCAAAGAGCATTCATGGACCTTGGTATCCTACACATATATAGCTGATGGGCAGCTTGGTCTTCATGTGGCTCTCCTAGCAATTAGAACAAGAGCTGTCTCTGACATTGACTCTGTCACCTGCTTTTGGATACTTTCCTCTAGCTGGGCTGCCTTGTTGGTCCTCAGTGGAAGATGATGTGCTTAGTCCTGATGCAATTTGATGTACTGGAGTAGGTTGTTATGGGGAAACCTTTTTCTGAGGAGAAAGGGAGGAGGGAAAGGGGAAAGAGGGTGGAAAGATGGGACTGAAAAAAAGGTTGAAATAGTGATGTAAAATGAATAAATAAATTTAAAACTTTTCTTTAGTTAAAATAAAGTAGGGGATAGAGCAAGTGACAGAATGCTTGTCCATCATGTATGAAGCCATAGTTTCCATCTTCAGCACTGTGTATAGTTGATGTCATGGTATACACCTTTAATCCTATCACCTGGCAGGAGCAGCAATAGTATCTGAAGTCCAAAGTCATCCTCACCTACACGAAGAGTTTGAGGCCAGCCTGGGTTACATGAAGCTTTGTTTCTAATACACAAATAAACAACATAAAAACATCTCAAATCAGACATGGTGGCACATACTTATAATCATAGCACTTAGGAACCTGTGTCAGGAGAACTGGCAAGAGTTTGAGGCTACTCTGAGCTATGTAGTACCTATCAAGCCAGCCAGACCTACATAATAAGACTCTCTCAAGGAAAATGTAACTATCAGAAATATGCATTTGCTTTATGTTTAATTTAATATGTAAATATGTATGTATATATGTATGTATGTGTACGTTTACTCTACACATGCATATATTATACAATAGTACAATAGTAATCTAATATAATATTATAACAGTATAATTTCAAAATCAGTAGGACCAAAAGAATCTTCTAATTCTCAATATTAACACAGTAAGTCCAATTATATTTGATTTTATAATATATAATGATTATATAATATTTCCATGTGCTTGCATAATAACTTTTAAGAAGCTATCAGAGCATACATCTAATTATAGTCTAACTTTATTCTGTGAGCTTGCTTATGGTCTAGTTTTTCACTGCAGGTGAGGATGGAGCTGCAAAAACACATTTCATCCTGGCTCTCAGTCCCTCATTCTGGCCCTACAATTACAATTACAATTACATTATCTTTTAGAATATCTCCTATAGTGCTATTCTGAGCAGTGGTCCAGATTTTACCTTTTTCTAAAACTAAATCATTACATTTTTTGTTTGTTTGTCTGTGTATATGTATGGACTAGGCACATTTGACTCTGATTGTGACTTCCTGAAGCAAGAGCTTAGATGACATATAATTCACATTAATATAATTTACCATTTTAATGTATAATAATAGTAGTTTTAGTATATTCATAGAGTTGTAACCATCCCTATAGAACACCTTCTTCCCTTGAATAAGAAATCATCTTCTGCCTGTTAGCAGTCAGTCTGTATTCCTCTACTCTCAACCCATGTCCCCATTATTATCAACATTTCTGCATCTATAAGTGTGCCTATTCTCAACATTTCATACAAACAAATTCATAAAACATGTGCTCCAGTAGCATAACACAACCTCTATCAGTAGGATATGCTTTTTTATGGCTGGATAGTATTCCACTGTCTATATTTTGTTCCTGCCTTCATTTACAGATGGACATTTGAGATGTTGACATTTTTCAGCTATTATGAATAATGCTATGATACACAAATTTTTCGCACAGCAAAGATAAACGTTTTCAATTCTCTCAGGTATCTCATATCTGTCTGTGTTCTTCATAGTGCTTGTTTGTTTATTGTGTGAGTATATGTATGTGTGTAGGCACCCATGCATTTGGAGGCCTGAGAAGAACTCCAGATGTTTGTTATCTACAGTCTCTCACTGAATGTGGAGATTGTTTGGAAGCCAATAAGACTGAGCTGTCCTCTTGTCTTCAGCAATGGCAGCAGAAGCATTACAGGTGTCTACATAGCACATGACTGGTTTTTAACCTGGGTTCTAGAGGTTTGAACTCAGACCCCCGCACTTGTGGAATGAGTATTGTTACTCGCTGAGCTATCTCCCCAACTTTTCTACTTGTATTCTTGCTAGTGCATATGATTACTTTTAAAAAAATCTGAGAAACTTTTAGACTGTTTTCAATGTAGCCCCGGCATGTTACATTCTTCCCAACAACTCTTTTTCTTAAACTGAGCTATTCTAATGGCTACTAAAATTTTCTAAACTTCATGGTTCATTCTTTCACACATTTCTGGGTCTGACCAGGTCACAGGAGAAAGAGTACAGTTTTTCACTAAGGTATTAGAAAAGAGTCACAGAATTATAATGGGAAACAAAGAAATTAAGGATAAGCTTATAAATTCTATATCTTTTGTGATGAAAATAAAAAGAAATCTCACCTTGTAGCAAATACATATACTATTTGGTGAGCCATACAAAAATAACAACAGAAAAAGGTAGCCAACAAGAGACAGAGTCTCCTAATGCCAACCTTTCATGCGATCATCTGCCAGTAGCTTCTGAAGGTGTGGAGCCACAGTAAGGGATTTATGAACTTTTTTCAGAGTTATGAAGTAATAGATTTTTTTTCTGTAAAGACATCCATGCAGAATCCCTCACACTTGCTTCTTTCTCACACATGCACAACTATTTTTTAATTTCCAAAGACATTGAAATCAACATATAAACTCCATAATTCTTGAGCTTCAGACTAACATAGATCCTAGATCTTAAGGCGAGCTCTGACATATTCTGGAATTAAAACATGACCTTTGCCTCTGACAGATCAAGACATAGTCTGAAAGTGTATTTGAATTGTTCCTTCACAAATACAGCTAACAACACTATGACTACCTCTTTTCATGTTTTCTGGATGATGTAAGCCACAAGAGGGATGTAAGTATTTCCTGGCCTGGTTCTATGGGACCTGAGTAAGTACCAATGGCCATGTTTATTTCTTCACCACAGTTTTTATAATATCTGCCAGACAGTACTTTTTAATTGTTCTTACCTGTGACTTGTGTATAGTCCAATTTCAACTAAGCCAGTAGAAATCTACAATGACACATTGTGTGGGAGGGTATATTTTATTCATTGCTTATCCTTGTGTAACTATTAACTCCTCCAATTATACAAATTTTCTTGATGAGGAAAAAATGCCAAGTATGGGTATCTGGAATGAGCTGAGTAAAAATAAGAGAGAGAAAGCATGAGTGACAGTTAGAGCAAGAAAGAGAGTGAGAGAAACACAAAAGAAACAAGGAATTATCTTAAGAGAAAATATGAAAAAAGGGTAGTATGGTAGAGAATAGGAAAACAAGAGAAATGAGCCCATGGCTTGAAGGTGTTAGTAACTAACATTCTCCTGAGATTTTTTTCAGGTGCCCTCAAGCTCTTCATTCCCTTGGTATGTCCAATACTTTGTTGTTGATAGTAGAACTGAGTTTGGAAATGGCTTCAAACTTTAGCATCAGATATCAGAAGTTTATAGCTTTAAAATAAAAGTGAAAAATAAAATAAAAATGAAACTCAAAATGCCTCTGATAAACAACAAAAAGATCTACAAAAAAAATTAAAAATCCTTTCTGGGATATGAAATGACACACAAATATTACACTCAAATTATTATCTTTTATGTGGAAGAAGAATAAGCCAAGACAGCTAGCTAAAAACCAAACCAAACCAACAACAAAAGAAAGAAAAAATCCAACTGCTTCAGAAAGTAAATTGAATATGGAAATAGATGAAAGTACTGGGAATTTATACTCAGAGAATCTGGCTATTCAAACTATTTCAAAGGTACTCTAGCGAGTTCTGAGTGCCACAATTAAAGAGTAGTGTAGAGAACTTGGAAAGAGCTCAGAGTAAAACCAGAAAGAAGATCAAGGGGTTGAAGAAAAAGGATTCCAGAGGGAGTTGGGAAGCTAGAAGCATCCAACATGAAGAGAAAATATTGGAGAGATAATTTAATTATGCTCTTTAGCTCAGAGAATAACTTTCCATAGGTATCTAATTTTCTGTGTATGTACAGAAAGGTCAGGGTCTTTTGTTTATTTGTTTCTTTCTATTTTGCAAGTCAGGGTTTCTCTGTGTAGCTTTGGCTGGCCTGGACTCTCTTTGTAGACCAGGCTGGCCTCGAGCTCACAGAGATCTGCCTGCCTCTGCTCCCCTAGTGCCGGGATTACAGGCATGTATCACCATGCCTAGCTAAGGTGAGAGTCTTTAACAGCCAGTGTGGAAGAAATTCCTTGCCATGATAATTGGTAAATAATGCAATAGCTCTCTGCTCATGGGTAGGAAGAAATAATTTCCTCTTCTAATGGAGTTTGAAATTAGGTAAAAAGCTTACAGGTTCTGGATGACTTTAAAGACCTTGCTCTCTGAATTGGGCCTGAGGTGGGAAAACAAGTAGAGTCTAAGATTCTACAAGAATACCATTTGCTACTTTGGTCAGATATCACACATAGTCAGATTTTTTCCCATTTCCAGGGCTTTCCGCAAATTTTCTTTCCTTTCCAGTCATTTTGAGTTGGAACCATTCCATCTTTGAAAAAGAGCTCTGGAAAAGATGGTTGGAAGAGTGGGAATCTGCTGGAAAAAAAAATCTCAACAGGACCCAGTGGGTGAGGGTGGGGAAAGCACCTCAGAGTGCATGCTGGGATAAAGGCTAATTAAGATGTTGACTGAATCTATGCTAATCATGTCCCACCAGACTCTGCTGGATTAGTATGTAAATTGGTAAACTCTGTTCTGAAATTGCCCTACCAGCTGAGGTCTAATTACTGACTAGACATAACAAATAATAATGGGATTTGTATTTTAGGATGTTTAATTATGGAAATATGTGTCTACAAAAAATACCAGTTGTAATGCACAAAAAGAGATTTCATAATGTTTTACTAAGAGTTTATGAAATTTTACACTTTTAATAAGACCGAAAACAGGGGTGGGTAGAGGGAGGCCACTTGGATAGCTGGCATTTGTGAACAGGGATCAGAATCACACTGATTAATTCACTGCTTAAGAAATTTCCTCAAAGCTTCTCAAAGACTAATTGTTTCATTGCTGATACACACCATCTTGTGGGCTTTTAGTTCTATCACCAAAAGAACTGGAACTGGTCCATGAAGAATAACCGAGCCACCATGAACTCAGAGGGACTTCTCTGGTAACATGCATTCAGGGAGAATTAAAGACAGCAGGACCACAATATTCAGAGGAAATTAAGCCACTAAAATAATGTTTTCTACACTGAAGTTATTCCACAATGTAGAAATCATGACATTTATAAATTGGCTAGAGTACATATTGCATGTAGTTTTAGAGAAAAGCAGCGTGAGTATTAGAATCCAATGAATGGACATGCTGGGATAGAAAGTACTCTAACTATTTATTACATCATTGTGTGACCCCACCCTTTCAAAAAGTAGTTTTTAAAGATGTTCAAACAGAATTTTTAACACACTTATAACTGCTGCCTATATCTGTCTATGTTGCTATGACATCATTGGAAGACATAAATAAACAATAAATCTTTACTAGGTCTTACATGATAAAATAAATTACATTTATTGCATATTTATATTTATTTCTATTATGTATTGGCATCTTTTAGACTGTCTGCCTACATTTAGTACACAAATGCATTTGTGTATGTTTGCTTAAACTCAGGAATGTTTGCTTAAAGGCTTATTGTGTTTCAGTTATATTCCAGTTTTCATGCCTTTCTTGATTCTTTACATTACATTCCATTTGGGGGAAGTTTATGAAATTCAAAAAGATAGTATCTTTTTATTATAAGACACTTTAGACTATTTGCTTTTGTTATATAGCACAAAGATAATAGCAAGTAAAATTCAGTGTGCAAGCTTGTGTTTTCAGCATTTTCCAAGCCTTGATGCATTTAGAGTTACACATATATATTGAAATTAAGTATTTTCAGTACCCTAAACAGAAATTATCCACAAAGGAACTATTCATTGGTTGTTGCAGTGTGAAAATACAGGGAAGAACAATGCAGTGGAACTTTGGTGTAAGAATATTCAAACTTTGTATTAGAAATCCATATCAATTTCTTCAAGCAAGTTTTATTTGAGAACTCATGCTATTTATCTTTGCAGATATTATCAGTGTATTGGTAACTATATTTACAGTGGTAGAGCTTCTTTTTTCATCATTTTTTGTTTGTTTTTCAAGACAGGGTTTCTCCGTATAGCATTGGTTTTGCTGGAATTCACTCTGTAGACCAGGTTGGCTTCAAATTAATAGAGATCCACCAGCTTCTCATGTGCTGGAATTAAAGGCATGTTCCACCATTACCTGGCTTCTTTCATTGTTTGTACATACATATATGTATATATATGTACACATATATATATGTATATATATGTATATATATATATACATATTAATCCATGACATGTCTCATTCTATAATCATGTATACATACATCTGAATAAACTTCCCCTACAAATCTGCTACTCAATTCTCAGCTTCAAGCATTGCCATTAAGGGGAAGTTCACATAATTAACAAATTTAGACTATTTGCTTTTGTTATATGGCACAGAAAAATATATCAGCAAGTGAAACTCAGTGGACAAGCTTGTGTTTTCAGTAGTTTTAAGCCTTGATGGACTTAGAATTGAGTGATGTCACCACAGAATACAACATCCAAAGCATCATTTTCAATGCTATTTGCCCAAGCCCAAAGGCATCAGTCTGTAATTATACATTATATAAAACTAACTAATGACATTCTCCTCTAAGCAATGAACAAGGGGGTCAGATACTCTGGAGTGATCAATTCAACTCTGTCCTTTTCTTGGCATGAATTTCAGAAAAAGTTAATAGAGAATTTCTGAAGTAGTCTACTCACACATAGGTAAGCAGGGATAAGCTTGAAGAGGCATCATCTTGAACATGAACTTCTCAGGACTTGGCTAACAAACTATTGGGTAAACCTCATAGTTTTGGAAACTCTTACTCACAGGTGAATTACAACTTCAGAGAGTAATGTTGAACATTTTGAAATTTTGTCATTAAATCAAGCTGAGGACTTCTTTGATAAAAATATTATTAGTTTAGATAGCAGAGACGCCATCTTTTTTCATGATGATAGAGCTAAATTATCCAGGTTTGCTGTTCCAGATAAGAAAATCATAGAGTCCTTCCACAGTGGCTAAGTAGGGCATAATGAACCACGTTTCTGGGCCAAGGCAGCAGAAACAATCAGTTCAAGTATGGCTGTGCTATTCTACGAGATGCTTCTCCTTTCATTGCATGGAAAAGCTTTCTTAATGGGAAGTACCAGCAAAAATCAAAGGTGGGCTCAATAGCAGTAGATATCAAACAACTTTTTATTAAATACCCAGAGAATGGAAAAAGATCAACAAGTTTAAATCTTTTTCTTATAAAATTTAATTTGCAATAACTCACCTTACTGGTGACCTAATGATAAAGAACAACAACAAAAAAAAAACAAAACAACAACAACAAAATACACATCATTATCAATACTATCTCTTGGTGGGAAGTTTTTTCCTGTAATGATCACTGTAGGAATTTTTATAGAGCCCAGGAAAACCGTTTTGTAATTTAATGTTAAAGCTTCTAAACAGATTATAGAATAGTTTGACAAAGATTTAAAAAATGTAGAAGTAGTTTATACCAAGTTTTCTTGGCAAGGATTAATTTTTAAAGGACCACTTACATGGAGCAATGCTCAAATCTTCACAGCCAATTTATAATAAAGATAATAAAGGACAATCAAGTCAGAGACTAGGACATTAAAAATCATCCTAAGATTCCTGGAGCACACACACAGCAGATTGAAAGACCTCAGGGGTTCATACTTTGCTATAGTCTTTGAGCATTGACGTAAGCATTTGTCAGGAGAGTGTTTGAAAAGTGCACAACATCTTATGCCATTCAGTGATTGGAGAAAATACCCATGCATCCCATTACCTCAACTTTCCATGCCTTTGCCCATACCCCTATGTAAAAGGACTACATGCTAACTTCACATTTACCCACAAGGCCTTGGAGCCAATTACTTTTCAACAGTCTATTTTTCATGAGTGTAATATATTTTTTTCTTGGTCTTGATATTAATTTTTAGAGAGCAAAGAGCATAGAAAATTCTTAGTCTTCTCTTCAGTCTAGTCTTCCAGTTCCACATGAATCACACTCTCCTGATGGTCAGGACTGCACAAGAATTTTTCACAAGAAAAAGAAACAAAAAAGTCTCAATTCATCATGAGAGCAGTAACCACTATTCTTCAACCCCACCTTGGAAATGTATAGGTCATTGTCATAGGTAAAATCACATAAAACTATAATTGGCAGTTTAATAATGCAGCCAGGCATAGATATTAAAACTATGGATGCTGGAGTCAGGATATGAGCCTTCAAACCCTTCTGCTTGCAAAATTTGCAACCCAGAGCAAGTCTCTCTCTCTTTTTTTAAAAAAAAATAAATTTATTTATTTTTATATCAATCACAGGTTAGGTTTTTTGCATCCCATGCGTAGTCCCCTCCATCACTCCCTCCCACCCTCCCCAAACCTCCCTCATCTCCTCCCCGCCCCCTCCAAGTTCACCAACTGGGGAGGATCTCCTCCCCTTCCATCTGACCCCAGATCATCTTGTCTCCTCAGGGCTGGCTGCAATGTCCTCCCCCGGGATCTAGCCAGGCTGTTACTCCCTGGCATGTATGGGGAAGGGTCGAAAAGTCAGCCATCAAGCTCAAGACGGAAACAGCCCCTGTTTCCCTTACTAGGGTCTTCAGTTCACCAATGAGTTATCATGGGCAACATCTGAGCAGGGGTTCTAGGCCATATCCATACATGGTCCCTGGCTGGAGAAACTGTCCCATATAAGACCCTTGTGCCCTGCTCAGTTTGATCTTTGTGGAGCTCTTGTTCTCCCCAAGTCTTACTAACTTCCCCTATATTTATTATTACTCCCAACCCTCTGCCAAGGGCTTAACCGAGAGTCTTAATATCTGTTTTGATACATTGCTATGCAAGTCTATCTCTTAACCTGAAAATATGATACCGATTGAGGTACCAATCTAAAAGTATTGGTATGAAGATTCATAGCATTATGCTTGAAATAATGCAAAACAGTGAGTAAACACATTACTACTAATATTACCGGTGTCTGCATCGATGGATTTTGAGTCACAGAAGAGAAGAGGTGTTTCTAGATAGTGCTTTATCACCAGTCCTATAGTAGCATACATACAACATCTTAGAATCATCCATTCTCTTTCCCTCGCCATTATTAGCCTGAATTATTCTGTACTATATTTTTTCCTTTTAGCTATTTTACCAAAGCATTATCTGCAATGTCTCTCAAAAATCTTTCTTATCTTCTCAGAAGATTCTGCAAAGTAATGCTTTGGACCACTCTCCTGTACTTCAGCTTAGCTGACCTCAATCTGCAAAGACTTTTGTTTTGTCAGTGAATTTTCTAACATGAAAACATGGCACTTGCATTTATTGATATTACCACAGAATAAATATTGCCTACATTTAATATGTATGGTAATGAAAATAATGTACTCCACAAAGATATGTACGCAAGAATGTCCTACTCTTTAGTGTTAAAACGAGATACTTTTTTTCACCTTCCTTGTGGTCTAAATGCAATGATCCTTACAATGGAAAGAGAGAGGCTGAAGAATTGGAGTAGAGAAAATGATTTGATTGAGAAAAACTCAAAGTGATGCATACAATGTGATCCATACAATGAGGAATGCTGGTGTGGTTCAGGGACAGAAAAAATGAACTAAATTCTATTTGAGAGATTCCAGATGGAATACTGCTATGTTGTTGCTTCATTCTTTATTTTACCTATTTGGAGATTTAGGCTTCAGGAATACAATAAATTTCTGTTTTAAGTTTTTTGAATATATTTTTGCTAATTGTTTATATGCAAAGCAATTTGCTAGTATGTAAGTATGTGGACATAAATTAAGGACAAGTTTTTGAATATACCAGATTATCAGGACATTTTGTAATTTTTTTCTAATTGTCTACATGATTTTATTTTTCTGAAGTAATAACTTGAGATGGGAACAGGAGATGCATTTTAAAGATTTCTACAATGCCACTCCATGGAGGCAGAAGAAAATTAAGCTGGGTTAAGATAAAGCTCTCTATGTAGAGAGTAGACATATACACATCTCAGCATGTATATGGTGCATTGGTACCACTCACCAGCTACCTAGATGAATCCTGGGTATACATGATCAAAACCCAAGTCAATTTCGCATTTCTTCTAACAAAGTCAATCTATTATGCTCTATTCTATCTTATAGTTTAAGATAGTGATTCTTTAAAAACTAAATTGTTTCTTCCTTGAAATCTCAAAAACAGGGTTTTTTCCCCATTGTTTTTAAAGACAAGTTCTCACTCTGTTGTTTAGGCTGGACTGAATAACTTATTCTGTATGCCTCAAACTTGGAGCAATATTCCTGATTCAGCCTCCCAAATTCTTTATTTTTGTTTCATTTGCTCAAATTCCACCACATTTACCTCAAAAGCACTTTTTACATATAAGTATGTAGAGGGCCTGCCTTATCTACAGTTACACTGATTTGCTTATAAGGGAATTATAGGAAAGGAACAGGCAAGGAGAGCATCTGAAATAAGAGTAGGTAGTGAAATAAGGAGTCAGGGAAATATCTGGGACATGGTAGATCCAAGAAACATTTATTTATTTACCTATCATAATTACTATCTTCTTATAGATAAAATTATAAGCTATTTAATTGCTTTGTTGGAAGAAATAATAGAAGTTTAACTGATTGCTATACATTTGTGTAAAAAGACCTGAGTGAGGCCTGGCTGTGGTGGCACATGTCTTTAGTCCCAGTACTCGGGAGGCAGAGGCAGGTAGATCTCTGTGAGTTCAAGGCCTGCCTAGTCTACAGAGAGTATCAAGGACAGCCAAGGCTACACAAACAAACCCTGTCTTGAAAAACCAAAACCCAAACCAAACCAACCAACCAACCAACCAACCAACCAACCAAACAAACAAACAAACAAACAAAAAACCTGAGAACAATAAAGAAATGAGTTCAAAGGAGCTTTGGTGGAAGAGGCAATGAGTCCTCAACTGCTACCTTAGTAAGCACAGGTCACAATCTACTTTAATCCTAAATTCTCAGAGAATAAGTTTCCTCATCTATAAAATGGGCATTTTGTCCAGTTTTAAGTGTTGTCAAAAGAGTAGGTGGTAATGTATTTGTAAAGGAGTCAGGAGAATACCTGTACAAGGTAGAAGCATTTATTTATTTACCTATCATAATTTCTATTTTCTTATAGGTATAATTATATGTTTTATATATATATATGTCTATCTATCTATCTATCTATCTATCTATCTATCTATCTATCTATCTATCTATCTATCTATCTATCTATATTCTTGAGGTACGTCCTAACATTTTAAGAAAAAAATATCACCTAACAAGAAATAAAATATTGCAAAGAATGAGAAAAATAATAATTTATAATCTGTAGGGTTAAGCTAATGAAAAAAAATGGTCTTTGTTTTTCCAACTTGTGCAACAGCCAGATTCATTCAGAGGAAATATTTTTTTAAAGATGTAAATGCCCATCAATGAGAACAACACAGAGAGGGGCTAAGCAGTGTGAGCAGATTATTGATTAGCGTCACCTCCAGGTTCTAAGTAGCCAGTATTATAGGTTATTTTATCAACAATTCTGAAAAATTAGTGTTTTCTGTTATTACTGAAAACACATTTGCAATTGAGCCATGTGAGTGCATAAACAATCATTAGAACACCAAAAGATAGTCTTTCTGCCCCTGGCCTTGACTACCTCTCCAGCAAGCCCCACCAAAACAATGTCTTCATGTCTCACAGAAAACACAGGTTCCCTTGGTTACTGCAGACAATAATATATGCCCGATGAATGAAAATCTCAGAAGAAGGTAGAGAGAAATGACCAGCCAAAGTATTTTAAAATATCAACTTGGAAAGAAAATCAATTCTAATAAGCTCTATACGCTCAGGTTCAAATATGATGAAAGTAAATAGTCTTTCAAAGAGGAATGAGCATAAGGCAGAAATAGTGATTGCATTGATCAAAACCTGTAAACCTCCCAGGCATTCTCACAGTCCACAGATAAATTGATTTATGTTATCTCATGTCTCCTTCCCCCCAATTAACTGCCAGTATTCTGTACACAACTCCAAAAGGTGGAAGATAAAACTCTTTGGTTGAACTAATATTTTCAGTTGATAAAAGTGTGAAAACCTGAAAATGAAAGGAAATTGACTTAATTTTTGGAAAATAACTAGTTCATTTTAAAGAAAAACCATATTTTTAAAATGTTTTACATTAATATGTGTTCAGAGAAATTTATATAGATATATACTTTTAAAAACCCTGAATGTTACTAAGAAAATGGCATGTGTTTTCAAATTTTGAATATTCTAATTGTTGGATCACTTTAAGACTGCATTTTAAGTAGGAAAAAACACCCGAAGGATCTAGTTTCCAATGAAAGTCAAATGTGTGAACCTCCATAATCAGTGGAGGAATCATTTAACTTGACAGTATTTTCAAATGAGCAGAATCAACTAGAATGATAATTAACTGCATTACACACACACACACACACACACACACACACATTAAGTTTATAAAAGAAATATTAACCACCAGAATATCTCATGAAGCAAGGGTCTTAGTTTCATTTTGATAAGCATGTAGAAGTGCAGGAAGCCCTCTACATTTGGCAGTAGCTAAAGTTTTTCAAATAGTCAACAACAAAGATCATCATACTGTCTTTAAGGTGGGGGAGGGGCGGATAGGGATTTCAGGAATTTGGTTGCAACTACAAGGAGGTGCTTCCAGACTAGCTGATCTGCCACCTCTCTCAAAACAGATCTTCAAACTTTGAATATGCTCCTCAGTATATTGTAGAATTCTTTGCATCAAACAAAATCAATGTGTTTCTGAACTCTTTAGGCACAAGTGTCTGAAGAGATATTAAAAGGATATATGTGCATCCATGCATTAAAACAGTATTTACAAATAGTATAAATAATGTATAGTTGAGTCTTCATACAAACAACAAAATCAACTCCAAAATATAACAGAGTGGAATTAGGGAATCACAATTAGTAATTTGGCTATCACTAGTTGCCAAATTAGGCTGTACAAGCAGCAGAATCTTGTAAAATGCTGAAGGGGTGTGCTATCTATTCCTTCTGACCCCAACAGCAGGTTGTTCATTTCTTCTTTCCAGTGAGCACAGATCTCTTGTGTAACAAATGGAAAATAGGATGTTCTGCACAGGAAAGACTAAATTCCATTTTCCGCACTTTTATTGGGAATGTTCTACTCTGTTCTCATTCTGCCTGGAACTTATTCTTGGCACTACTTGGGTTATTACCTACCATTCTGACTCACACAGCTGTAGTAACAAATACAGCAATACACAGAGCGATAAAAATACATTTTTACCAGGAACATAAATAACTGAGAATTTTCTGGAAAGGCCTGATCCTTCTCCCCCAAATTCGCATAGCATTATATTTCCAAACTGTTCAAATTTAGATAAAAAGATGTGATTATCATACAGATAAGTGCATTCCAGTAAGAGCCCTAGTGTTATCATATTCACTCACTTTTGTTTCAGTCCATTACTCAAAAGTGAAGCTAATCGAGTTTGGGAGAACTAAAATTGTTTTCTGGCCACAAGCCCTTTGTGCTCTGAACAGCGACTATCTCATACTCTAGGCAGAGACAATGCAGGATGTCCCCAGAATCACTAACCAACTTCCTTCCTTAGAACCCCGCCCCCTCACCCCCAACCACGCACTTCAAAGGCAATCTTAAGCACTAGCTTCCTAGTGTAATAGGAAAAAAATGTCTTACCAGTGTCTCCAATGTGGACAGAAAAAAAAATCCCTAGTTTCTGGAGGCCAAGCAACTGAGGTTTTCAGAGGCACTTGACTGAGGTGACTAGAAGAGTGAAATCATCCTTCCCTGTTTGCTTTCATCCCAGCAACCTCTCCCAGGATTTTTCTCACAAAGCCCTCTTCTAATTCCCTAATCCTTTCTCAAGGAAAAGAGGCACAAACACACCGAATGACATCTGCAAAAGCGGCTCTCTTGGGGAAAGAGGAGGTGTTCGCAAGCTGGGTTCTTAGTACTGATTTCTGTCAGGCCAGTCCTCTGAGGCCTCAGAACCAGCCCTTTGCACCCCTTTGTGAACAGAACGCACAGCAAGAGCAAGTGCAGGAATATGACAGGCTAAGACAGGCTACAGGCATGCAGGTGAGCCTTGGCTCCCTTTTGTGGCTGCCAGAAGCTCGGCTGTCTCCCAGGGAATGCCTCAGTTTCAGACTTCCTCTGAATTTTAAAGCTCCATGTTTCCTTCCTGAACGAAAACGGTTCCAAGGAGTTATGGAGCAACCAGCTAGGATCTGCCTACATTGGGCTGGACCAAAAAGAGCCCTTGGCAATGTATGATGGCTACATTAAATGAATTAAATGAATTAAAAACAATTCATCCCCAAACTGCAAATGAACTGAAAATAGCAAGGGAAAGTAGGATCTGCATCATCAAACATACTAAGGAATACTAATTTTCACAAAAAATTAGTTTCTTTTAAAAATCAGATCTTTAAAATATTAAAGAAACTTAAACTGCTAAATTGTAAGGCATGGTCTCTTTTTCAAAAACACAGAAAAAAGTTTACCTTATATTCCCAGGACAGGGGCCACACTTACATTATAAAATTATATTTATACTATAAATTCAAATCTTCATATAACTCAAATAAAATATCCTACAGACATTTTTTTTTTGCGTTTTAAAAGAGAAGACTTACCTTTTCACTACATCATTTAAAATCCTGAAGTGAATGAATCACAGAGGAGACAAGCAGATGGCACAGTTCTACATTTCACAACGAAGACTGTTTGGAGTCATTATTTCTAAGTAGCACGCTGTGCTTGTGCCTGTGTTGGGCAGCATGCCACTGGGCCTTTGAAATGAAATGAATCGCCTTCACATCAGAAGACCCACTACAGACTGTGACTTCAGTATGCCTAAACTGAAGCATGCTGCCTCTTTCCATAGTGACCCTATGTAGAATCAGAGGTGACGGTTTGATGGATGAGTTTCCCAAGAGAGAAAGCAATCTGTGACATCACAGTTCTGTTTGTACCCCCACCCAAGGTCCCCATCCTGCCTCTTCTCCCTGAAAAGAAAAAAAAATCTCTGCTTGGTGACAATGCCAACTGAACAGCAAAAATAAGCCTTGTGTACAAAGCACAGACTATAATTTATCTGCCTTAAACTTCAATTTTCTAACTCTTTTTTACTGGAGAAATGGAAGGAGGTTGAGATATCTATAGAGAAAAGGAATTTAGATAAAACAAAGCAAGATCACAGAATAAAATATTCCAAAAGCTTGTAATGTGATAGCAGAATAATTATCTTCAAAGGAAGCACTTTTAAAACATTTTGGACTTTATATCTCTAACGAACGTACACTGGTACTACTATCATTTGTAACATGCAATTTAACAGCTGTTACAATTAAATTATATACAAGCAGCTGCAAAGATAAAATATTTGAATAAAGTTTCAGATTTACTGGAACTCACTGAACATCACATTTACTGTTTTGATTAGAAATGTTTTCCTAGACTGGCATGATGGTGCCAGCCTGTCAGTCCAGCACTGAGAAGGTGGAGGCAAGAGAATCAGGCGTTCAAATTCTCCTGAGCTATATACAAGTTTCAGCTTGAGCTATATGGAACTTCATCTAGAAATAAACAAAAGAAAATGGAAGAAGGAAGTAAGGAAGACAATTTTCCTATCCATTATTGTGTAATGTATAGCTCTTAAATTAATCTTGGCCATGTGCCTCTGCTTCATGTCTTAGTTTTTCATTGTGTATCACATTGGGGTTAACATTTAAAATAACACTTAACAAGTTAATTCGAACTTCTGATGGAAACTTTTTTGTTTTTTGTTTTTGCAAAAAAAGTCGATTTTTTTCTAACGTTCACCACTGTATTATCTTCATTAAAGTTTTAATTTTAAAATTATATCTTAATTTACTTATTCTGTGTGCATGTCTGTGGGCACACTCATTCCATGGAATGTGTGTGGAAGTCAGAGGACAGCTTTCAAGAGTTGATTGTCCTTTTCCACTAAGTAGATTCTGGGGGTTAAACTCAGCATATCAGGCATTGCAGCAAGTATTTTTTAATGAAAGTTACCAGCTTTCCCCTTTATTATTTTCATCTGATATTCATCTCAGATGTTCAGCACACGGAGAGTATGAAAATCTGGGTATTTATATCTACTGCATATTATATGCACCTACCTTTCTATTTATAAAGCTACGTCTATATTTTTATCTCCTTATAATCAATAAATCGATACACAAAAAATAACAAAAAAACTTTTATGGTAAGAAAACAGAAGAGTTAAGTTTAAAGAAATGCTAAATCATTGAAGACAAGTAACAGGTCACCT
>CM053742.1:16119201-16148450 GCA_028658305.1 Pachyuromys duprasi | reverse complement strand
TTTTCCCTTGGCATGGTTTTCCTCTTTCTCCCTGTTTACAAAATCCTAGTGCTAGGTAACCCTGTCTGACTGGTCAAATGTGCTCATGGTCTCTGGCCAATGCTGACGAGCTGTTGGAACAGATAGCACCATACCCGTCTACCAAATCTTGCCTTTGGTATGACTCTGGAAAGTCTCTGACTCCTACCTGTCCAATGGGAATGGCCCATTTTTTATGTTCTTCCAGCATCCCCACTGGGATGTCTTCTGGAAAATGTTTAAACCCTACACATGGAGCCTGATTCAAAGGCCTCTAGGCTCATAGGCCTCTGTAATAAAACTTGACTTACTACTATTCCTCAGATAGTGGTTCAAATTGGCAGATTAATGGCACACTAAATCCCAATATTTTATGGGATATTTTTAATTACTGTCAGTGATCTGATAAATGGAAGGAGGTTTCTTATGTTCAAGCTTTCTTTCTTCTCTCCTCTAAATCTTCTCTGTGTTCTCCCTGCTTGCCCACCCAACTTCTTCTAGGTATAAAGTCTCAACTTCAAGAGTCCTCTTCTTTTGACCCTGCTGACAAGCCTCCACCTCACAGTCCTCACCCACCTCTCCAGCCAACAGGGCCATCCTAGTTGTTTTACTTTGGCATCAACATTCACCCCACCAACAGCTATTAGCCTCCTTTCTTCCCTCTCTTGCTTTATAGCAAAGCCCCCTTCCACTCAGCATAAACCAGCCTCAATTCTTCCCTTGATGGAGGTGGCTATTGTGGACGGCTTAGGGTATATGTTCTCTTTTCACTAACTGAAATCTCTCAAGTAGAAAAGACACTGGGATCCTATACCTCTATCCTATACCCTTCTATTTTTATTAAAGAATTTCAATATCTCAGTCTTATCTTTCATTATACACACACACACACACACACACACACACACACACACACACACACACATATATATATGATTCTTACCAACAACCTACTACCCAAGGAGCGCAGGTGAGTTTGGGAACAGGCTAGAATGCATGCAGATGAGGTTCACCAAACAAATGATTGGGGTTTAGGCCTTGCCTAACCAGGATTCACAATGAAATTATAATACCCTGGAAGGCATTTTAGCTAGAGATAAGTTTGTGACCTGCTGCCTGGACGGTCTCTGCAAGGCTGCCCTCAAGCCAGTTAATTATGAGAAGCTCCAGGAGATCATTCAGGACAAGAATGAAAACCTGTTTCACTTCCTAGAGCACCCTACAAAGGCCCTTTTACAACACACTAATCTAGGCCTCAGCAACTACCAGGCTTCCTTGCCTTCTAAGTCATAAGGACGGCTGGGTCCCTGTTTCAAATGTGGTCAAGAAGGTCACTGGGCCCAGATTTGTCCTAACCCCAGTAAACATCATTCCCATATCACTCTTTGGCCAATATACTAAGACTGACTAAGGATGACATTGAAGGTGCCTGGGTTCCCTTGACCCAACCACTGCCATCACTAACAGGGAACCACAGGTACCTATCATGGTATCGGAGCAGCCCATCTCCTTACTTGTGGATACCTGCGCTTACTTACTCAATCTTGACAGAGTATTGGGAACTAACCTCTCCTCCTTCCTCTATTGTCAGGGTAGGGAGACAGCCTTGCCAGTCTTTCTGGACTCTGCCATTCAATTGTATTTTGACTAATTCCTTTTCAGCTATACCAAATTGTCCCATCCCCTTACTGGGAAGGGACCTTTTAGTCAAAGTGAGAGCCTCGATTTCCTTTACTCCACCATTAGTCTCACCCCAAGCTCACCAGCATCCTCTCTCCTCCTTCTATTAGCTAATCTTCCTACCAGTTGTGACACTTGGCTTCTTTTACCAGCCTCTCAAGGTGACCTCCAAGTCTGGGATGCCCAAAACCCCTCTGTCACTAGGCACCATTTCCTTGTGGTCTTTCAGCTACAGGATCCCACTTGGTATATGACCCACTTCCTCTAGAGAATCTCAGGGTGTGTAAATCTATTATTTCTGACCTTCTAAGGAAAAAACTCCTTTGTCCCACTTCCTCTTCTTTTATCACCCCCTATACTTGCAGTTACAAAGCCCAATGGAACCTATTGCCTGGCTCAAGACCTCCAGCTTCTCAATTCTACAATTGTCTTCCTCAACCCTGTTCTACCTAACCCCTACACTCTCCTCTCCACTATCCCCTCGGGGACATCTCATTTTTCATTTCAAGGGTGCATCCTTTTCTATCCCCCTGGACACAAAATATCTTTGCCTTCACCTGGACTGACACTGACACTCTTGTATCTACCCGATTCTGGGACAGCCTACACCTATTTAGGCATGCCCTAGCCTCTGATCTACTTTCTTTATCTCGTCCTAACTCTAAACTTATACCGTATACAGATGACCTTTTCCTCTGCAGCCCATCCCTGAAAGTTAACCAAACTAACACCTCTGCTTTTCTAAATTTCCTATTCAGCAGGGTCTATCGGGTCTCACCCTCCAAGGTACAGTTGTCCACCCCTAAGTTCACTTACCTGGGACTAACCATAACTCCAACCCACAAAGGCATCACCCTAGGTAGAAAAGACTTAATATGGTCTCTAGCATTCCCTCCACTAAAGAAGAAATTTTATTGTTTTTGGGAATGACTGCTTTCTTATTGTCCTGGGTCCTTTCCTTTTTCCTTCTTGCCCACCCCTTTATGTGAGGCAACCTTAGGTCTCTTGTATGAACTCCTTCTTAAGCCCATTACCAAGCCCTTTCAGAGGCTCCAGGAGGCTCTTCTTGAGGCCCCAGCCCTACATCTCCCAGACTTAACCCGTCCCTTCTCCCTCTATGTAACAGAAAAAGAGGGCTATGCCCTTGGAGCCCTGGGTCACCAACTGGGGCACTCCTTTGCGGCAGTAGCATACCTATCAAAAAATTAGACCTTACTTTACAGGGATTGGAGTCCTGCATTCGTACTTTACCAGCTGTGGAGCTCCTTATTTAGGGGTCAAAAAACCCCCCGAAAGTTTGGGTCACCTATTACTGTCTACTCGTCTCACAATCTGTCTCACCTTTTAATGTATAAAGGCTGACAAACTCTACCTCCCTCCAGGGTTCTTTCTCTCCAGGTGGCTCTAATAGAAGACTCTACTCTTATTTTCCAACCATGCCCACATCTTAATATTTCAAATCTTTTACCTCATCCTAACTCTATCCACTCCCCATCTCATTCTTGCATTGAAACCTCCTTCGAGGAAATATTGCCCCACCCCACAAACATACAGGAGGGCGCATTGCCTCAGGCCATCTATACCTGGTATACAGGTGGCAGCTCCTTTGTACACAAGGGATCTCAAAAAGCAGGGTATGCCATAGTGTCATATACTGAGGGGGTTGAGGCATAAGCCCTCCCTCTTCACACCACTAATTAACAGGCTGAACTAATAGCTCTTACCTGTGCCTTCCAATTGGCCCAGGGACAATCCTCTAACATCTACACGGACTCTAAATATGCTGTTCATATTCATCTCTCTCATGCTGCCATCTGGACAGAGCGTGGGTTACTTACAGCAAAGGGAGGATCCATAATCAACACATGCCAAATTATGGCCATGCTAAAATAGTCCATTGCTGATCCCACTGGATGGATAATTTCATCATTTCCAAAGGAAATAACTGGGCTGATAAAGCAGCTAGAGCTGTGGCCCTTGGAAGCCTAGACTCATCTCACCAACCAAAGGACATCTTTACACTACAACCCACATCACTTCTGTTATCTCCTGATACTCATCAGATTCTGTCCTATCTACACCAGCTCTTCCATCCCAACAGCCATAACTTGTCTAACTTTGTTAAGACCCACCTGCATCCTACCTCTGAGGACTTACATTTCCTAAAGTCTATTACTGCCTCTTATAAAATTTGCCAGACTTCAGATACTAACTCAAGATATCTTAGCCCCCATTTCCTTCTGCCCTAGGCTAGAGGCTTTCTCCCCAGAACTGACTGGCCACTTGATTTTACACACATGCCAGCAATCAAACCTGTCTAGTACTTCCTGGTGTTGGTGGACATGTTCTCAGGATGGGTGGAGGCATTCCCCACTACTAACAAAAGAGCTCAGTTTCTGATCTCCTTCTCCATGAGATTATCCCACATTTTGGAATCCCCGTCTCCCTCCAGTCAGACAATGGTCCTGAGTTCTCAGATTTCCCAGACCCTATCTAACTTCCTTAATATTCCTTGGTATTTTCATATCCCATACCATCTCCATTCCTTAGGAAAGATAGAGCAAAATAACTGATCCTTAAAAAATACTCTTGTTAAACTTTCACAAGCGCTTCACCTCGATTGCCTAAAACTCTTCCCCTTGGCCCTTTTCTGGCTAGGAGCTCTTGCCAAAAACCTCTATCCATCTCACCCTATGAGCTCATGTATTGACAACCGGTTCTAACTGCTTGTCTTTCAACTAAATCTTCGCCTCTCCCTGACCACCTACTTACTCCCTTACTCTGACATCTCCGTTCTCTTCTGTGGAACTTTACTGACCACTGTTTACCATGGCCACACACTAACTCCTGTCTGTCTCCTGTCGACATGGTGGACTAGGGCCTTCTCTCCCCTCCAGACCAACATCCCTAATCTCTTTCTCCTAAGTGACTGGGCCCTTTTAAGGATTATTATTGTGACTCCCACAGATGCCAAGCTTGAGGGCTTCCCTCATTGGATTCATCTATCTTACCTCAAGCCTTTTACCCTCTGCCCTTCAAGACAATGCCCACTCCTACATGTCAACTCCAACAGGAACCTGCTCCCTCAATCTCCAGAGGATGACAAGATCAACTACTTTATCTCCAGTTCCAGAGGAATGAGGCCTACAGCAGCTGTGTTCGACCTTACTGTATGGTATATGTATTTTTCCTCCTCTCCCTCTTGTCTGTTTCTTTCCAAAGTAATCCCTACATATGGAGATTTGATGTTCAAAAAACTATCAGTGACAATAAACAGTCTCTTCGAGTAGGGTTGGGAAATTGCTCTATGGGAAGCTGTCAGGAGCCGATAGAAATAGCCATCATCCCCTTATTTGATTAATTTTTGTTTGCTTCCTCTTTGACCAAACAAAAGATTATTGTGAGAAATGCCCAGACAGATATCGAAGCTCCCATACTGATCTTGCCAGATCCACGCACGAGCACAGAAGAAGCTCCTTCTCCTGTATAGGAAGACTCTCTACTTCTATATCTGAGACCCTTGGGTTCCCAGATGGGAAACAAGCGTCACTGGAAAATACTACCTTCGCTACCAATAAGTACCATCCATACCCAGAGAAAATAGGTCCCAGTCCCAATATCCAATCCCTTCTCTAACATCCCCCCTCCTAAATACTACAAAACTGTCGTTTCGTCTCCTACTTTAGACTGACCTCGGTCTACAAGCTCCTTAATTTCACTCATTTAGGCTGTTTTAGAGCTTGTTGGTTGTATGTCTCACCTGGAATCAACTCAGAACTACTGCTGACAGCTTCTCCGGTGACTCTGTCAAGTAACCTTACTTCACCATTCACTAACTGCCCTGACTCTGATGTTGCCACAACCCCCTAACTTTTTCAAATCACCCTCTTTGGCATGACAAGCTGTTTCAAGGTATCTGGGACACACTCTGTAGGAATGCTAAATTCCTTAGACTATAATAAACTATAATCCTCTATACCTCATATCAACCCCAATACCCTACTGCTAATAATATATCGATTCTTTGTGGTACCCAGGTCTACCATTGTCTGTCTGCTGGCTGGTCAGGAGTTTGCAAGCTAATGCTCCTCTTCCTTGAGCTGGGGGTAATAAATGAAAAGAAGCCCTTACCAATCCTGGCCATGGGCTCAATAGCTGCCCAGCAGGATAAGAGAGCAATTCAAATCTTGCCCTCTTGGCTGTTGCAGGAATCATTGCAGCTACCAGGACCAGGAACACCAGTATGAGCCACTTCACTAACTTTGTATTATCAGCTTTCCTCCCAGTTCATCCAGGAATTCCAGCAAGTGGCTCAGACAATACTAATTCTCCATAGACAGATCAACTCATTGGCAGCAGTAGTACTTCAACAGACAAGGTTTAGATATCCTCACAGCTAGAGAAGGTGGCCTAAGCATCTTCCTCCAAGACAAATGCTATATTTATATCACCTAGTCGGGTAGAGCAAAAGACAAAATCCAACAACTCCAGACAAATCTACAAAAGCAAAGGGAACAGCTCCAGGACTCTAATTCTTGGACCTTTGAGAACCACATGTGGAAGTGAATTCTGCCCTTTCTCACACTTCTTCTGCTCGTCTTTCTGCTTTTTGCTTTTTGCACCCTGCTTTATTAACTTCTCTACATTTCTCCAACAACAAACGCAAAAAAAAGTCTGTAACCAAACCATTAATCAGTTACTTTTATAATATTATCAACCTCTGCCCACAGAACTGGATGACAATGGCCTTCCAATCAACCCTGACAGTGGGGTCCAGGTGTACCCCTAATCAGCAGGAAGTAGCTTGAAGAGCACAGGTAGCTCCTATGCCCTTCTCACCATCACTTCCTAGTTTCTCACTTTTAAATAAACAAAAAAGAGAGGAATTTTGGGATCCATAAACAGCCATCTCTACAGCCAGCCCCCAGGGGAACTGAGCAATGGGAAATCAGACATCTCTGAGGCCACCTGAAGAGCACCAGCAACCACCTGCACATGTTCTGGGTCACATAATAAGAGGACTCACCTCCCCGTCTCTCTATTTCCCACCTTGCCCAGAGATGGTCTCTGTGACCCTCCCTTTTCCTCTAATAAAACCTGCAAAAATATTTTTGCTTTAAAAAAATCAATAGAAATTGCATCTTTGCTCATCTAATAGTAGATTAAAAGTAAAACTTTGAACCCTTAATTATTGGTGAGGTTCCACAGAAACAGGGCTTCTTACAAGTTGCTGGTAAGATATGATAGCAGTCTAGAGCAAATTTGCAGATGTATGGACTCTTCCGCTATCAGTCTTTCTAGAAACTTATTCCACAAACACTGTGGCATTCATAAATGTCATATGTTCAGGTTATATAATGGAAGCCATTCAAGGGCCTTCAGTAAATTCATTAATCTGTGACATACCTATATAATAAAGTACTATGATACTGTAAAAAACTGAATGCCAGATTTTCATGTACTAATATGTATTGGGAAATGATTAGTACCCACCAAAGAAGGTATGGGCCCCAAAGATATAAGGAAGGCACACAGGTTAGAGTGGGAACAGAAGTGAAAGAGAGAGAGGGAGGGAGAGGGAGAGACAGAGTGTCAAAGAATATACAATATAATAATGAATTTCTCATAGGGTGATTAAGTGAATGAAGTGGAAAGAGCAGAAATACATATGACATTTTCTGTGTTTTACTTCTCCTCATATATCATGACTAAAAGCTCAGCACACAATGGCCCCCTGCATTTTTATTTTTTTCTTGACAGGGTTTCTCTGTGTAGCCTTGACTGTCCTGGACTTACTTTGTAGACCAGACTGGCCTAGAACTCACAGAGATCCTCTTACCTCTGCCTCCCTGAGTGCTGGAATTAAAGGCATGAGCCATAGCATTGAGCTCCTCTGCATTTTTAAGTAGATGTTTACTAGAACACACCTATACGCATTCATTTGTAGACAGCCGTGACTACTTATGTGCTACAATGGCAGAGGTGGACCAAAGAGATGGTTGAGAGGTAAAAGGTTAGGCTCACAACCAAAATACAATGGCAGAAGTATGTACTTGTGATAGTTGACCAGATGGTTCACAAATTTGAACTTTACAGAAGGATTCTATTACTGATACAATTTGAGCATAATACAGGTGACGAAGGGGTAAGCTGTGATTTCTACTTTCAAAGGGTTCAAGTTGAGATGATAATAGAGCGTTTGTTTCAAGTTCTGTCTGTCTCTGTCTAAGTCTTCCCTTTTTTAAGGACATACCTTACCAATAAAGTGATTTTAAAAACCAATGCTGGGAGTCCAAAATGGCGGCGACCAATGCACATGGTATCTGAGGGGCAGAGGATCTGAAACTCTTAGGCTCTTAATTTGCAGAAGCCAGAACATGGATATTGAGGCTACCTGGACAAGAGGGGATAACTTGATAGTTTGGATCCAGATCACTGGGACACATCTCTGGGCTCTGAAAGTGGTGAATATTCAACTGCCTGCACTTCCCCTTGCCCTAAGCACAGGCCTCCCTGCTCAGTGGAAGCTGCAGTGGTTCCATCTAACATGAGCCTCCTTACATGGTGACTGAGACAGCAAAGCAAGGCCTCCCTGAGACAGCAGTACAGAACTTGCTGTTAGGCAACTGCCCTAAGCAGAAACCTCCATACTTGGTGACTGAGATGGCAAAGGTTGCTGCCCCAAGAATGGGTCTCCCTCCCCAGTTGCCAAACAGCAGTTGATGCAAGTATGGGTCTCCCTGCTTGGTGACCAAACAACAGACACCACTGAGCTGACAGATCTCCTACACTTTCATTTGCTCCTGTGGGCCCAAATCTGAGAGTAGAGAACAAAGGGAATCCCTGTGCTTTCCTCATACACCTGCAAATGAGTGAGTGCACCTTCAAGTGAGTGTGTGCAGAGCCCCAGAACCAGGGTCCCTGTACACTAGTAGCCAGACATCGGATCCCTCCTACCCACACCCCTACTGTGGGCAACATGGAGAGCATTCTCAACATTGAAGCTCCTATTCTGTGGGTCTCCCAATGGAGACTAGGCAAAAAATTCCTGGAGCCAAGATGGTACAACCCAGACAGATATAATATCTGGAGGACAGTATGATAGGCCTGTGGGCCACTGAGGCATTCAGTGCACCTGTGCATGTGTATTGCACCCGCTAACTGTGCCAGAAACTCCAACTGTGCTTATGCTCCATCCTTCAAGGCATCTACATGCTCCAGCACCCTGTCCTTCAGAGCACACCTCCACCCACACGCTAGTGCTTGCACACATGTGCCTGCGACACTCCTCCTTTAGCTACAGCTGAAACATGAACATCCACTCTCAAACCTGTAGGCCTCTCTCATCTTCCTGAAGAATACTCTAGACTCCAGAGACAGACAGACCCAGTCTGAAATATAGACTCCAGGAACAAACAACGAATGTTATGGACAAGCAGATGACCAGAGGTTGGCGTAAGAAAGCACCCAACAAAAATCAGGACATCCTGGCTCCACCAGAAACCCCCCAAATCAATAGATATTTAATTCATCAGAAACACAGGAAAATGATCTCAAATCTATGCTTGGCCAGTTACTAGAGGCACATAAGGAGGAAAGGAACAAAGCTCTCAGAGAAATACAGGCGAATACAGCCAAACAGAGGCATAAGTAGAAGCATACAGAGAGGGAAAAAAAACAAACAAAAATAGAGGCCATCATGGAAAGACAGGAACCCACACTCAAACAGAAGAAGGAAATGGTACAAGACATGAAAACAGCATTAGAATCAATAAAGAAAACACAAACAGAGAAAAACCTGGAGCTAGAGAACTTAGAGAAAAGACCAGGAACCACAAAGGTAAGCATCACTAACAGAATACAAGAGAAAGACAGAATCTCAAGCCCTGAAGATACAATTGCAGAAACTGATACATCTCTCATAGAAAAAGTAAAATTGGAAAAGTCTCAAACAAAACACATCCAAGAAACCAAGGACACCATGAAAAGACTACATCTAAGAACAATAGGAGTAGATGAAAAAGAAAATTCCAGGCTCCATGGTCCAGAAAATATTTTCAAGAAAACCATAGAAGAAAAATTTCCCAACTTAAAGAAAGAGATGCCCATAAATATACAAAAGGCCTACAGAACAGCAAATAGACCAGAACAGAAATGAAACTTCTCATGTCACATCATAGTCAAAATATTAAATCTACAAAACAAGGAAAAATATTAAAAGCAGCAAGAGAAAAAGGCCAAGAAACATATAAAGGTAAATCTATCAGAATTACACCAAACTTCTCAACAGAAAGTATGAAAACAAGTAGGGCCTGGGCAGATGTCATACAAACTCTAAGAGACCCTAGATGCTCCATAAGTAGAGTAAAAGAAACAAAAAATATGGGCTCAGTGGTCTTTTCTGAGACTGATACTCCAACAAAGGACCATTCATGGAGATAACTTAGAACCTCTGCCTAGATATAGCCCTTGGCATCTCAGTCTCCCAGTGGGTACCCTAGTAAGGCGAACAGGGCCTGATTCTGACATGAACTCAGTAGCTGGCTCTTTGATCACCTCATAAGGAGGCGCGGGGGGTGGGGGTGGGGGCGGCAACCTTACCAGGCCACAGAGAATGACAATGCAGCCAGTCCTGATGAGACCTGATAGGCTAGAGTCAGATGGAATGGGAGGAGGAACTCCTCTATCAGTGGACAGGGAGAAGGGCTTGGGAGAAAGAAGAGGGACAGAAGGAGGGTTTGGGAGGAGACAGGGTGGAGGTTCAGCTGAGATACAAAGTGAATAAACTCTAATAAATAAAAAATTAAAAAACAATGCTGATACTTTTGTTTTGTATTGAAGATTAAACAATGAACACAAATGAGCAAGCACTTTCCAAGCTATGTTGTCAACTTTCAGATATTAGTATTGTTAATGTGATGAAATGAGAAGATTGTAGCACACACATAGTTAGCAAAACAGTAGAATTTGCTGCAAGTACCATGTAAACATTGACTTTTCAACTTTCACTTGCCATTATTAGTTAATAATTACATCAGTTAACTTAGCTCTTGGCTGTTCTCTCCATCCAATTGAGGCCTTTGCTTCTGGTCATCTCACAATATAGATTGAGCCAATCCCTACAAAGTCTTTAGACTTTAGTAGAATTATCTGGCCTGTCATAGTAGTGCAAACTGTAATTCCAGCACTAGGAAAGTGGAGGCAGAAGGATTAACAGTTCAAAGACAGCTTAAGTTACCTGAGTTCAAGGCCAGTTTCGGTTACCTGAGTTCAAGGCCATCTAGAACTACATGAGGTTTTATGTAAAAGTGGATACTCAGACTAAACAATGGACAACAAGTTTGAAAATGTAATGATTGTTAATAGTGCCAATTATTATAGTGGTAAATTATAATTACAGATTTCTAAGTTATGATATATCTGATTAAATCTCTTGGTCTCTCAGAAAATCTTTAAGAAAGATTTTTCTACTTTTTGTTTCTCGGTGGCTGATAGAACTAAGAGGATTCATGTGATTTATAGTTATAGTTCATGTGAGTTATAGTTATTTTATTTTTAAAATGCTAATAGAGTGACACTTATGAGAAAAAAGAATTATGTGGTCCGTAAAAGCACCTGGGAAACTTCTTTTTGTTCTTTGTTCTTTTTTATTTTTTGATCTACATCTCGGTCATAGGCCTCTCCCTCTTCTCCTCCAAGTCCCACCCTCTTTCCCTCCCATAAACCCTTTCCCCTATTTATCAGAATAGGGGAGCCCTCCTATCCAGACAACCCAGCTCATCTATTCACATGAGGCTTGGTAGGGAAGTCAGATCAGAGCTAAGTGGTCAAAAAGCAGTCATCATAGCCCATGTCAGAGATATTCCTCACTCCCCTAACTAGTGACTGAGATGAAGCCTAAGATGTCCATCGGATTTATCTTCTTGGAGTCTATGCATTGTAGTATGTCTATCCTGTACTATATGACTAAAATCTGCTTAAAAGTGAGTATGTGCCATGTATGTCTTTGTGGTTCTCTGTTACCTTGCTCAGGATGATCTTTTCTAATTCCATCCATTTGCCTGCAAATTTCATGTTTCCTTATTATTAGTGGCTGAGTATATTCTATTGTGTAAATGTAGCACAGTTTCTGTATCCATTGTTCTGTTGAGAAACATTTAGGTTTTTTTTTTTCTTCAGTTTCTGGCTATAAAAAATAAAGCTGCTATGAACATGGTTGAATATGTCCTTGCTGTATAGTGGAACATCTTTCAGGTATATGCCAAAGAGTGATAGAGCTAGGTTTGGGGATATGGCTATTCCCATTTTTCTTTGAAAGTACCAGCTTTATTTCCAAAGTGATTGTACAAATTTGCACTCCCACAAACAATGGAGGAATGTACCTTTTCTCCACATCCTTGCCAGCCTGTCTTGTCATTTGAGATTTTGATCTTAGCCATTTTGACAGGTGTAAGATGGAATCTCAGAGTCATTTTGATTTGCATTTCCCTGATGACTAAGAATGTTGAGCATTTCTTTAAGTGTTTCTCTGCTGTTCAATATTCCTCTGTTGAGAATTCTCTGTTTAGCTCTGTATCCCATTTTTAATTGGATTATTTGGTTTGTTTGAGTTTAAGTTTTTGAGTTCTTTATATATTTTGGATATTAGCCCTTTGTCGGAAGTAGGATTGGTGAACATCTTTCCCCAATCTTTAGACTGCTATTTCGTTCTATTGGTAGTGTTCTTTACTTTACAAGAGCTTCCACGTATTAATTGTTGGTCTTAGAGCCTGAGCTGTTGGTTTTCCATTCAGGAAGTTGTCTTCTGTTCCAATGACTTGAAGGCTCTTACCCACTTTCTCCTCTAGCAGATTCATTATATCTAGATTTATGTTGAGGTCTTTGATCCACTTGGACTTTAGTTTTGTACAGGGCAACAAATACGGATCTATTTCTATTTTTCTACATGTGGATATCCAGTTAGACCAACATCAGTTGTTGAAGATGCTTTTTTCAATTTGTTGTTGTTGTTGTTGTTTTTCCCATTGTATGGTTTTGGCTCCTTTGTCAAAAATCAGTGTGCATAGGTATGTAGGTTTATATCCAGGTCTTCAATTCAATTCCATTGATTTATTAATGTGTAGAGACTTTTAAGTTCTAGCAGACTGAATTCATCAGTAAGGTTTACTATACCATAAAGAGTGGCAATATTAAGTGCACAAGTGAATTTGGGATCTGCCCAGGGATTGTGTGGGACAGAATCAGAACTGAATTAAGGCACCTTCAAATTTTATATCTGTATGGTCACTTTTGTCCTTTGAAACATTAAAATCTATTATCTTTGATAAGTAAGTTAAATTCTCTTTTTCATGGTGTTTTTTTGTCTATATTCAGGGACTGTCATTTTAGTCATTGAGATTATAATCATTTATTTTGCCAAAGTACTTTAGGCATACTATATCATTTAGTTTTGCTTTCTTCCTTTCTTTTTTGAGCTAGACTCTCACCCAGTAGCCCAGGTTAGCCTCAAAATTTCAATCCTCCAGTACCTCCAGCCCCCTAAAACACCAGGATTACAAACATGTATCACTAATCTTGTCTTAAATATAACCATTTTTGTGTGTGTTATGCATGTGAGTATGTATGCTTATGTGTGCAGATACATGCATATACATGTGCAACTAGTTTGTATGTGGATTTCAGATGATGAAGTCAATATGTCTTTCTCAGTTAATCTCTACCACACCTTTTTTGAGGCAGAAACTTTTGTTGAACACAAAGCTTATTTGTTGGGCTATTCTAGCTATTTTGATTGCCCAAGGGATCCTGTCTCTGGTGGGTTGTCATACTACTTAGCATTTTAAATGAGTGCTTAAGATCCAAAGTCCAGTTCTAATATTTGGGCAGAAAGCATTTTATCAAAAGATCCACCTCTTTATCCCCTTAAGCATAACTATCTCTAAATGATATGTGTTTGTGGACTATTTACATCAAATTGAACAGCTAAAACTCACATCAAGATTCCTTAAAATGTGCATATTCTTCTAACTGCATTTCCATTTCTATGAAATTAATAGTGAGAAAACAGTGTTGTATATACTACTGTGCCTACTGATGTATATTTTAGTGATATTTGTATAAGCAAAGTGACAAGAACAATTCCAAAACACTTCATAATATTGTGTATTTCTAAAGTAAGTATATGTCTACAAAAATGTGGTATAGTCATTCAAAGACACATTGCTCACATTCATATCCATGACTGTGTAACAAATTGCCTGGATAACTAATGACTTACTAAACTGCTTGAATCCTTAATAACTTGAAGCACTCCACGTGTGTTTTGCTGACAAATCTACGATTTTGGAAAGGTTCTGTGGGTACAGCTGCTTCTGCTCTATATTTTTGTTGGCTGCCGTATTTTGGAGTCTAGACACTGGAGTTATCTGAAGAGTAGCTCTTCACATGCTGACAGTTGGAACAGCTGCAAACAGCTTTTCCATGTGGTTTGGGCTTTCTCTTAGCATACTGGCTGGGTTCCAAGAGTGAGAGTCTCAAGAGATGCCTAGGAAGGAACCATCTTTAATCTCCCTTAGAACTCATCTGGTGTTATATAGGTATATTTCACTCAGGTTCAAGGTGATATTGACTAGATTCTATCTCTTGGTGAGTGTGGGAAGGTTTAAAAAAGTATATAGGGTAAATGGGATGCTTTCGTGTCACTTTTTTGAAATTGCATCTACAATAACTTTACTCCCCTCCATAAAATAATATGACAAGCTGAGCATAGTCAAACATTCCTGTAAACCCAGTTTTCTATTTAAGGCTTTTCTGGGCTATATAACAAGATCTTATCTCAAAAACACTAAAACAGGATTGGGGAGATGGTTCCGAAGTAAAGTGTCCACTGTATAAGCCCAAGGACCTGAGATCAGATCCCCAGCACAAATTTAAAGCCCAACATGGTGGTATATATCCACAATATCAATGCTGTGGTGGGAGCTGAAGTGAAAGAATTTTTAGAGTTCACTAGTCAGCCAAGCTAAGCAATGAGTGCGCTCTAAATTCAGTGACATATATTGTCTCAAAAAATACGGTGGATACAGATCAAAGACACATGGCATTAATTTCTAGCCTCCATAACACATGTGCATATACATATACTAATATGTTTGTATACTACACGATACTCCACTTCACTCTACCACACACACACACACACACGTGCGCGCGCGCGCGCACGCACACACACACACACACACACACACACACACACACACATGCACATACTGTTGGGGCAGAGGAGACCACCATTAAAACAAGTTGATATTGCAGATCCAAATTGGATTACATGAAGGACATTCAAATGACAGTAGACTCTGACTTGGAACATGAGCAAATATACTGCAACTTTTTAGACATCACCTTGGATTTTAATATACTCAGTAAGCATGTGTTATATCCATATTTTATGGTTAAATTTATATTGAAAACATTCTATGAGAGGCTATATCAAAATGTTAATATTGCTATTAGTTCTATACAGATATTGGAATTGATTTTTTGTTTGTTTTTTTAAAGACAAGATCTATCTGTGCAGCCCTGGATGTTCTGGAACTTGCTTCTTATATCAGGTTAGTCTCAAACTCAGAGATTTACCTGCCTTTTTTTCTGAATATTCATATTAAAGTCATGCACTAGATACCTTGCTTAAAATTAACTTTTTAAAAGTGCAAGTTCATAAAACTCTTATAATGAACATGTATATAATATTGGAACATATTTTAATATGAACCTCAAAGGACAATAACCTAAGTTGGATTTCGAAAAGGTTGACCTAATTATTTTTTAGCTGATTAAAAGCTAATTAGCACACTCTATAGTAAAGCACATTTGCTTTTCTCTACTCGTTGGAAGAATTTATTGTTGAGCTAGCTGTAGGAGATGATGGATGCAAAATATCTAAAATATTTAAGGAATATGAACAGAAGAATTTTCTTTTCCATTTGTGAGAACAAAAGAGTGCTTTCACTATAAAAGAACATTAGAAAGAAAAGTGGTGATTGTTCCCTTATAATCCCAGTACTTGGGAGGCTGAGATAGGACATTCAGGAGTTTAAGGCCAGCTTGAGTTATATGACATGAACCTTCTCAAATACAATAAATGAATATATAAGCTACCAAATAAATAAATACAAGAGAATAATCTCACTAAAACACTTTTGTCTCTAAATTCACATATGCTGTCTTCTAAGTAAGCTGAGAGTCCAGTCATTTGGCACCAGGCCTGGCTGTAAATTTTACCTTAATAAAATTGTTATATTCCAAAGCAATGATGCATAATGGTATAATATAAAATGTATACATTATGCTATGAACAAAACTTGGTGAACTTTATCTTTAACCACCTCTTTATCCATATTGTTCCAAAGATAATGATTATCACATTTTTTATGTATTTGTATCCCACATAGGTGAGGATACAAATAGTAAAAAGAGATTGATATTTGGATCAGTGAATTAGTAAGTATACTGTTATCTGATAGATTCCTAGGCAATAGAAAGGCAATACAGTAATTAAATAATGATTTAGATTGCCCTGTCTCTCTATCTTTCTCCTGAACATCAATATCTTGCAAAAAATTACTTGATCCCTTGAAAGATTACTCCTCCAAATTTTTTTTTGATTTTCCAGAAACAAAGGGAGTTCCACTTCAAATGTTTCTATTGGCTTGTAAAGACAGAATACTTAGCATCCTCCCAAAATACAGTTCCTCTTGTTTCTGTAAGGTAGGCTTTGTAGTCCTCCAGATAAATATCTTTCTTATGAATTGCTTGAACCACACAGAAACACACACATTCTCTCTCTCTCTCTCTCTCTCTCTCTCTCTCTCTCTCTCTCTCTCTCTCTCTCTCTCACACACACACACACACACACACACACACACATGCACACACACACAAAGAGGAAGAGAGAGAACTTTCTTCAACTAAAGCATCAATTATTTGTTCTGAACTATAAAGTGTCACACACAGATAACTCTATGCTATAGCATATGCTCACTGGAGTGCTGACCTCTATGTAAATACCCACTCATTGTGAAGACAGAGGATGTTCTGCATAGAAGGAATTGCATTTGCTCTTCCCAGAAGTTTGCTTTCCATTTGTAATTTTCTGGTTTATGTAATAATTTCTCAATTAGAAAATGTGGATATTAAAAAAAATCCAACAAAACTGGACAATGATGATGCATGCCTTCAATCCAAGCACTCAGAAGGCAGAAGCAGGCAGATCTCTGAGTTCAAGGCTAGGTTCTCTACATACTCAGTTCCAGAACATCCAGGGCTACAAAGAAAAAGACTGTTTTGAGAAATAAAAAAATCTAACAATAAAAATCATCCATTATTAAAACCACAAATTAATAATCATTATTAATCTTCTGCTACACTCATGAATAAGCAGGTAGAAAGTTCATTAACTTGTATACAACATAATTGTATATATTTTCATATTACATATTTGTGTATAATTGCTTTGAAATTTCACAATTTTTAAGGTAAAATTTATAGCTAGGCATGATGGCATGTAACTGGACTCTCAGCTACTCAGAAGACAGACGGAGGAACATCCTGAGTTTAAGGCCATCTGAGTAACTTAGACAGACCCTGTCACAAAAAGAAATGAAAAAGATGGGATGAGGATGAAGCTCAGCGGTAAAGCTTCATTGCCAAGCACGAGCAATGCTCTCAGTTCAATCACCTGTACTAAAACAACAAGTCACAAAGTTACATATCCTGAACTTGCCTGAGATAGTGTCTTCTACATGTAACAGGGAGCCACCCTCATGAACTCTTAAGAATATGGTCATCTATCCACGACTTCATAATGGTAAGGCCAGTTATGCCAATGTGGATGGAGAAATCCCATAAGACCTCACACTTAGATGAAGAGCTCTGGGATATTAAAGGATGCTAAGAGGGGGAGAATCATTCGTCTTCAAAGATGAATACATTAACTGATTTATTTCATTCCAATGCATATACATATGCGTAACACTAAAGGGAGTCAGCACTTTGTACATATGTATGTATATATGTGCATATACTCATATATATGTAACGATAATAATTAAAGAAGAATGGTTTGAGAAGGAGTAGTGAGGACATGGAAGAAGTTGGAGGGAGGACAGTGTACAATGAAAATACAGTGCTCACATATTAAGTTCTCAAAAAGAAATAGTAATTGTTTTAAAAGTCAGATCTCAAATTTCCCCATCTTAAATGGCTTTTGTTAAATTTACCAATAACTCAAATAGAGAAATTCGTGTTTAGAGCATTTTCATCACCCCAAGATTCTTTGTTATCTACAGCCTTCCTACTCCTAGCCCCACACAGTTCTCTCCTGTTTCTATACACTAAGTTTTCTCGATATTTTATATTGGATTTACACAATATGTTGTGGTTTGTGTTTGCATTGTCATGTAATGAAGTATGATTTTTATTCATGGAGTGACATGAATCATTCCTCCATTTTGTACTTTCTTATACAGTGTTTTACTTTATAGATGTGCCATAATTCCTCTCTTATCTTTTTAACTAGTGTCACATTTTTTCTTTATTTTTATTAAATTCTTTATTAATTACACTTTATTTACCTTATATACCCCTATAGTTCCCTCATTCCTCCTGTCCCAACCCCTCCTGTCCTCCTCCCTCTGCACTCCTGTCCCACCTCAATACCACTGGTAAGGGAGGTCCTCCTTTCCTTCCCTCTGATCCCAGTCCATCAGGTCTCATCAGGAGTGGCTGCATTATCTTCCTCTGTGGCCTGGCAAGGGTGCTACACCCTCAGGGGGAGGTGATCAAAGAGCAGGCCAATCAGTTCGTGTCAGAGGCAGTCCCTGTTCCCATTACTATGGAACCCCCTTGGACACTGAACTACCATGGGCCACACCTGTGCAGGAGTCCTAGGCTACCTCCATGCATGGTATCTGATTGGCCCATCAGTCTCAGGAAGGACCCCTGTGCTCATACCACTTGGTTCTTTTGCTCTCCTTGTGGAGTTCCTGTCTTCTTCAGATCCCACTATTTCCCACTGCCCTCATAAGATTCCCTGCACTCTGCCCAAGTGTTGGCCATAAGTCTCAGCATCTGCTTCGATAGTCTGTAGGGCAGAGCCCTTCCAAGGCCCTCCATGGCAGGCTCCTGACCCGTTCCCTGCCCTCTCCTTCTTCTGATGTCCATCCCCTTTGTCTTTCTGGATAGGGATCGGGTATTTCCCATGTCATAAATATTTTACAACATTAAATTTTCATCTCAATCCTCATTTCAATGGTCTTAATTGCTCCTCACAACATCATCTATTAATCTTCCTTTGTATTGTTGGATATTCCCTACCAAAAATAATACTTTATTTTTGAAAGTTAAGTTTTCTGAAAACAGATTCTGTGATGGGATATATGATAATGTTGCTCGCTAGGGAATTTATGATGAGAAAAAAACAGAAGCAGGATTGGATAGAGAGAGGGGTCTTGGAAAATCCTTAGATAGCCTGAGAGGTGGACAGAAGCAATGATTTTGGAACTTGGAAGAGTTGAGGGATTACATAATGAATAAATTGTAAAAAAAAAAAAAAAAAGAAATTCTAGAGATAGCATCATTTTCTATATGAAAAGGGAAAACCTCTTTTTTTTTTTTTTTCTGTTCTTCCTCCCTGAGGAAGACAGAACAAGAGGGTACATGGATATCTTTCTCAAAGAGCCATAAGAACTTGAAACAAACTACTGTCTGGTTTCTTGTTGTTTGAGAATTACCCCTCTCCACATCTTTTAAAAGTACTGTAGCTGTTGGGTTTCTGTTACATACAGACAAGTACAATCCTGTCTGGTAAAATATATCAAACATCTTGGAATATAAATTACATACACATTTTCAGTATTTGTTTAAAATTTAATCTAAGTGGGAATGCTGAGTCAAAATATTATTAGAGGTTTATAATGTCTTTACAGGTTTCTCAAATTTATATTTCAATAGCAGAACATGAGATTTTTATCAAACTATGCTACCATTAAATATTTTAAAATAAATCTTAGTAGGAGAAAGGAGAAAATCATATTGTTTTTCTTAAATAAATTTTGGCAACTTAGGTTGTAAAATATTTTTTTCTTTTTTGTCTATTCAGACCACTTTCTTATTTTTCTAATAAAAACTTGGGTACTTTTCGTGTTAGTTTGAACTCTTTGTGTAATATGTATCTTTATTTTTTGTTTGTTTGTTTTGGAGTTAGGGTTTTTCTCTGTAGCACTTATTGTCTTAGAACTCACTGTGTAGGCCCGGAAGCCTCACTTAGAGATTCACCTGCTTCTGCCTGCGGAGTTTTGAAAGCCCAGCTTCCTTTTTACTATTTCTTGCAAATCAATACATTGTCATTGGGATTTACAGTTTTACTTGGTTCTTGACATTTTTCTACTTTGAGAAGACAGAACATTAGGTTCCCAAATACCAATCATTTTGTTGTTTTACCACAATAGTTGCACCTCACCCATACTTCTAATTTTAGTGGCCAAAAATGTTTAAACCAGTTTTTATTCTTTTACAATTTATTTTTTTTATTTGATTACTGACTTCATCTCTAATTGGTTATTGAATTAAATAAGAGTCAATATTTTCCCACAAAGCCAATTTTCTTCATAGTCATTTGTCAAACAATCTGATACTTTATTATATTAAGTTTATGTACTATGGGACAAAATGCCACATATTAAAACAATGTGCTTCTATCCATGTTGCACACATGAACAGAGACAAAGAGTTGGCAAATTATGACCAATGGTCTCCATCTGGCTCCCTACTTGTTTTGTAAAGAAAAATTCATTGAAATGTAACCCCAATTTTTCAAATGACACATCATTATGTACTCCATATGCATATTGCATGTACAAATAAATTGTACTCTTTCATGATAATCTACTTAGCTTAAATTTTCAGCCTCCATTCACTGAATACAAGAAAGAAGACTTGGGGCTGAAGAAATGACACAGTGGTTAAGAGTACTGACTGCTGTTCTAGAGGACCAGGGTTCAATGTCCAGCAACCACACGCTCACAACCACTTGCAACCCTACTCTCAGTGGATCCAATGTCCTCTTCTGACCTCTGTGGGTATTTCATGCACATGGTTCACAAACATACAAGCAGGGAAAACACTCATCCATATAAAATAAATAATAAAAATCTAATTTAAAAAAAGTAAAAGTTTTTTTTGTTTATAACATATTGTTTTGATACAGGGTCTTCATATGGAGAAACAGCCAAGTCTCAAAAATTTTCAGTTCTCTTCCCTCAGCTACCTGAGAGCTAAGGCTAAAGGTGTGTGTGTGTGTGTGTGTGTGTGTGTGTGTGTGTGTGTGTGTGTGTGCAATTTTCCAGAAAAGCTTTCTTGTGGAATATGTGGGAAATAGCCCGGAACAACCGCTGACAGGACAGTTGAAAAATAATATAGCTTGCATGATATTTTTAATGGACAAAATTTGTTCTACATCAGGGAAGGCGTTAAAAACTAAGTAAAGTTAGGGATTTCTTAAGAGCAGCAAAATATGAAAGTAACTGTTAATAAGTGATGCTTTTGAACAAATTTCTATGTCTAACAAATGGGATATTGACCTTAACTTATAATCAATGAATCCCACTGTGCTTTCTTTGAAAGTCCCCCTTAGGATACTTTTAACCTATATTAAGAAATCTTTAATTTCCTTTCTTTGAGTCAAGATCTATTTCATCATTTATTTAAATTGTTATAAAGTTCATGTGAGGATAAATAAATCTTAACTTTCTTAGGTTGTTGGTCATGCATGGCCGCACACTCCTGCAAATAAACCTAGCACTTGGGAGGCTGACACAAGGTGACTAGTTTGAGACAAGCTGTGGCTTCAAAGATACCCTATCTTACAAAAGTAAAGCTCAAATAAACCAAATGATAAATAAATGCAAAGAAACACAGGATATAGGAAGACACTAGGATCCCAATACCATTTTTCTCGTTTGTAAAAATTGAGAGATTGAAGACTCTCTTTTATTCAGAGCGGTACCAGTAAGTTTTCTCTTTTAGTGATAAAAATGTGCTGCATTATCTAGAAGTGAAAACACAAAGGACCCATAGGGCAAATTTCAGTGGGCAAAAATACCGATTTTATCCTATAAAGAGGCACCACCACGGTAAGCTCCTAATAGCTCTTTAATGATCCACCCAAGAATCAACACTGAAAACACAGGAATTTGGAGTGCCCCAGGGGATGTTTCTGAAACTCAAGGTAGGCCAAACAAATCCAAAAAGAAATACTGAAATACACCAAAGGAGGCTTGGAGCAGGGAAAAGGAGGATGGGAAATTTCCCAATTACTTAGGAATTCTTAGAATAAAGAAAAAGGGTGAATGCCTGTGTCCACTGTTCCCAGATAACATCTTTTTCCATGAAAACTCCATGCAAAGGAGAAAAAAATCACAGTTCAATATGGTCAAAACATATTAAGATTGTTATGAGTTGATTGAAGAATGGTTTGGTCTTATTCTAAACATCCAGCTTGGTGTCTGTGGGTACACTGACAGTAGTGGTCTGTTTTGGAGCTGTGGTCAGGAGATAGGGGGAGCTACACACTGCCACATGGTGCAGGGTGGTCTAAAACAGGACTTCGTCCCTGTGTACTACAGAAAGTGTATCAACATCCCTGGAGTATACCCAATTAGAGGCCAATGGCATTTACTTCTATATCCAGTTGTGAAGACTAAATAAAGTAAATATCTCTAGATTTTGCCAAATATTCCCTGGAGGGAAAATCAATCCCACCCCTTACTTATTTGAGAACCAGTGATGTAATTTCTTGAAATATGATATATTTAGAAGCATGAACTTCAAAATACTGATATGGCTTTCCCTAGTCGCTTCTTATTACTCAATGCTCTGATACATACCCTCATTTGTGTGTTGTGTGTTTCAAAATTCATTCTAGCAAGATGAACAATAATCAAGAGAACACATTTTCCACTGAGCTATGATCTCAACAGGCAGGCTGAGACATCAGCCTAGGTCATAAAGGAGCATTTAGTAAGAAAGCTTTTGTCACATTCTGATGTGGTGATACCAGCTCAAAATTCTGAAGACTCCATAAGAAACAGAGGACATGGAATAGTGTTCTAACACTCACAGACTTTCAGTCTCAACTAAAATAAAATGTAAATAATGTCTTCTGTCCGCTTTTTAAAACTAGTACCATTTAAATGTGCAGCTTATGTCTTGACAAGCACATGGTTCATGGTGTGCATGAAGAAGAAGCAGAAGCTGGAAATGATAAGCTAGGGTCAGATGGAAGGGGAGGAGGACCTACCCTATCAGTGGACTTGGAGAGGAGAAAGGGAGGAGATGAGGGAGAGAGGGTGGGATTTGGAGGGAATGAGGGAAGGGGCTATAGCTGGGATACAAACTGAATAAACTAATTAATATAAAAAATAAAAATTTAATTAAAAAAAGAAGAGCCAGAGGAATAGGAAGTCTGCTGTGAGATAGTATATTTCATATACAACAGGAAAGGAGTACCCATGAAATTGCAGCAATCTGGCTACCTAAACAAGACCTGCACAATGACAACACCTGTTGGCATCCCAGTGCAGATGCAGTAAATCTTACAAGGCACCCATTGTTGAAAAGCTTCAGACAATTAAGGGCTGCTGAGGTAGAAAGAATCAGTATTCTCCAGGGCTGAGCCTCTAGACATTAGGCAATCCCATGCCTTAAGCCCTAAACACATACACAAGACAGTAACACTACCAACAAAAGCAGGCTCAGGAGGGAGTTTTTGTACATACATGTGTACATATATTTTTATGTAACAATGATAATAAAGAAGAAGCACCCCTCTGTTTATCCTCTATGAAAAGACTACAACTTTGCCATCATGACTTGTACTTGGAAGCTCACTTATTTCCCATGATCCTGTTTTAATAGAAGTGGTTTGTCTTTCCCCATGGCAGTTTGTACCTACTTCAAAAAAAAAAGTTGTACTTGTAGATGATGTCTCTTTCACTATCTGTGAGGCAATGTAACCACCCAAACAGAGTCTACAATTTTAGTCAGAAGAGTAAAATTATACTCAATGAGTATGCTTAGAAATTGCTAGGTTCTTTCCCAGCATAAAGTAAGCAGGAAAAAAAATTGAATTCAGATTGAGGAAAGAGGCTAGCCTAGTACTTTAATGAAGTTTTACAGCAATACATTTGAAAAATAAAGTTGGGATGGTGAGATAGCTCAGTAGGTGAAGGTGTTTGCCACCAAGCCTGATGACAAAAGCTCAGTTCCTGACACCCACATGGTAGAATTGACAGTTTGTAATCTGATCTCCATGTGCACATTATGACCACATACATGCACATGTAGAAATATATAAAATATAAATTAAGTGTAAAAAAAGTCATGGAAAAATAAAGTTATTCTCTGGTGTAGCAAAAATTGCTATTTCCCTATATTTAATAAAAGCATGGATTGTGCAAAATCTGAATATAAAAATAAAATTAAAGGAAATTTTAAAAACACCTGTTATTACATTTAGGACAGGATAATTTCAGATGATAAAGGCCCAAATCTTATGGAAAAAGAAAGAAACATTGAGGCATATTAAAGAGATAGATTTGTCTTGCATATAGAGTGAGGGAGGAGTCAATATATTTGATTAATGATTTGAAGGAAGATAGGAGACCGCTATTCTGGGTGAAGTCTGCATGTGCAATGGTACTGGTTTTGTAACATCAGCAGGACAAACAAATTCATATAATTTTTAAAATGTTAAATTTGTTATTTATTACAATTCAGTCACTTTTTATCCTGGCTATGACCCCTTTCCCTCGTCTCCTCCCAGTCCCATCCTTCCACCCTCTTCTCCCGCTATGCTCTTCCCCTAGTTCACTGATTGCATGTACATTTTTAAATGCTATATTGCATGTCATGTGTGAATAAATTTCTTTGAAATTATGTAGACAAAAGTCATTTCTATTTTTAAAAGTCATTTATTTTGCAAAGATTGCAAAAAGGAGTAGCTTGTAACCCGGGATGTAAACAAATGAGAATATAAAGCTAGAAAAGTGATTTTTGGAAAACATAAAACCCAGAAGAGGCAGATTATCAAGCAAGAAAGATATATTAATATGACTTCAGAGGCAAGAGGGAAAGCAAATATGTGTCTCAAATCAGCAGCTGTTGATGCAAGCAAAGGTTAGAGCAACAAGGTTATTTTCTAACAAAGTGTGAATCCCAATAGTGATGAAGTGTTATTCCCTCCTTGGATTCTTATGTCTTAGTGAGAACAGATTTAGGTTATAACTCTATTTGCTACTCATGGCTGGTAGGTTGGTAGCTAAGATCCACAGAGACACGCAAAATCAGTGAAGCCATTCAAGAAGCATGTTAAGTTTCATATAAGATGTTGACTCATACACAACAGGCAGTGGGTAAAATGTGCAAAATCCTTCCTTAGCATTCATATAATGGGGGGCTACCCTTGTCTAGTTTCCCAGCAACACTTGAGAGTCCTATTGGCTTTCCAAATGCAAAGTGATGCCATGCTGTGGATGGCAAATTAATGATGGAGCCCTTGGGAACATTTTGCTGGGGAGATTAGAATTTAAACTTGGTTATATTTAAAGAAGACAAAGCCAGGAGAAGAGAGGAAATGTGGCAGCAGTTTAAAAATGGAAACATCTAGTCATCAGTGACTTATTTGTACACCTAGGTGCTATATTAACTTTAATACTTCAGTGAAGTGAATGATGATTATTACAGTGCATTATTATTATTGTACATCATCTATGAAAATATATAATCCAAAGCATTTTTCTGTTAAGCATGTCTCTGAAGCCACATTGTATCATTGATCAGAACCAAATAAAAATTTAAAACTGAAGCTGCCTATCCTCATTAAGATAAGAAATCTCATGTAAAGAAAAAAAGCTCACATCTTGGCACAGACTTTCAATGTGGTTACAGAGAAGTTATTATTTTTCAGTTGTCTAAGTAAACCACATGGTCCCCATGAAATATTCTGGTAGAACTCCATAGCTTCTATGATCTTTTAAAATTCTAAGTGTAAAGTTAGGTGTTAAAATTAAAAATTACTGAATTTGGATCCATGGAATGAGTTTATGCAATGAAGATACATAATAACTATAACACTCTGCATTTGACATAAGGAACATGCTTATCTTATGGAAAAATTTATTTCTCACTGCACAAAACTGTACCAGTTTGCAGAGAATGAGGAAAATTAATTTAAAAAAATCTACTGGAAATAACATTTGGTTGTCCAAATTAACATTGAAGATGACTGTGGTTTAGAACCTCCCACCCCTTTTAAATTACATAGAGTAAATTATTTTGCCAACTCATATAGGACAGTTCAATTTTCAACCTAGGTGAGGGGTCTGACAATGAAGCTATTAAGTGTCCTATAACTGATTTTTTTCCCAAGAAGAATGTTTATTGTAGTATGTCTTCAAACATTTTGGAGAATCTTTTAGGAAAAAAAAATATTTTCTTTCAACTGAATCTGGTGAATGGTTTTATTAGACAAAGTAAAGATCATTCAGGTTATTTTTACATAATTTTGATTCCCCATGTACCTATGCATTTAAACTACCCTGCTTCTTTTTTTCATGTTTTTAAATTAATTAATTCAATTTACATTTTAGTCAAAGGCCCCTCCTTCCTCTCCTCCCAGTGCCACTCTCTCTCTCCCTCACCCCCCTCCCTTTTTCTTCTGAACCTGCAGACCTAAATCAGAATAGGCCTCTGGGAGGGGTTGTCTAGCTAAGGCTCCTAGTAGTAGTGGCCATGGAGACTGAAGAGAACACTCTTTATCGAGACAAGAATCATAGTGGACAGAGAAGATGACCAATCCACCCACAAAATTCTAAACTTATCCTAACTACAAGGTCTGCAGGGACAAAGACAAAACTTATAGAACAGAGGTGGAGGAGGTGTCCAACTAATGCTAGGCTCAACCCTAAGACCCACCCCATCGAAGAAATCCAACCCCTATCACTATAAACTACCCTGTTTATTTGTCATACATGCACGCAGGTTAGGTCAAATACAATGATCATTTAACCACCAGGAAAGTTAGTTGATGGTTATAAAAATTACATTAGTAAGATTACTGCTTTTGCAATTATTATTATATATTGAATGCTCCCCTCATGTGTTGAAGCCCTAACTCCCAGTATGACTATATTTGGAAACAGAATCTTAGTGGAAGTAATTAAGGTCAAGTGGTGGCATAAGAGTGGGGTATATATCCAGTGGTACTTCTGCTCTCATAAAAAGAGACATGCAATTTCTTGGTCTTGCTTTAAGGGGGTACACACACACACAGACACACACACACAGACACACACACACATACACACACACATAAACAAACAGGCAAGGGCATGGGAAGGACACAGATCAATCTTGGACTGTTCAGATGCTAGAAGCGCTAAAAGACTACATTTTGAGCCATTCCATCTATGGTATCCTCTTGTGGTAATCCAAACTAGCTAATTTAATGACTAAGACAACCTAAGAACGCCAATGTCACCATTGTTTTCATTGGAAACGATCGCTTCATTAGTGTTTCAGAAGCAAACATGATTTTTTTTTTTGCATTCAAGAAGAGAAAGCATGGACTGGAGAAATGGCTCAGTGGTTAAGAGCACTGTCTGCTTTTACAAAGGATCTGGGTTCAATTCTCAACACCACAATTCCCAGTTATACCACAACTGTCTGTAAGTCCAGTTCCAAGGGATCCAACACCTTCATACTAATGCACATAAAATAAAATAAAAAAGAGAAGAGAAAACACCAAAAACAATGTTAGTAGCATTTTAATTTTAAAATATTACTACCATTTCTTGCTAAAACTTTATAGTTTTCAGTATCCAATCAATTAAATATGTTTAGCTTTCAGCATATATATTCACATTAAGTTAGAAGAAAACATACACCATTGTTCATTGTGTTCATTATTTCTAAAGTGATATTTGTAGCTGTTTTGAAGGTACCATTTAACATGTTCTTTTGTGACAAAATTGAACTTGACAACTGCTAAAATAAAATAAGATATAGGCAAAGATTTTTAGAGGTACTTTGAATCCCTCTTTCCTATATAATTTAATCATTCTGAATCTGAAAAATACCTCAAAATGGAAGGAGAAGGGAGAAGAACACAAAGTAAGCCCAAAAGTTCAAAATAGTTTCCATTTCTGTTAAAATCACTACATAATGGCTAATTACTGGTTGTGCTTCATGTCCAAGTCTTATGAACAGGAATGAAATTTATTCTAACAGAAATCACTAAAGCAATCCCATTGGGAAAACATCTCTCAGAGAGCTGTAGTTTTGATAGACTAGTTTTTGCCTCTTCACCAAAACAGAAATCATATGATATCAGTTTCTTTGGAAAAGACGTAAATGCTGATTTAAAAGTAATGCACAACAAAGTACATAGTCCAAGTACTTCATTCAGCAGGCTCGATGACACCTCTACCAATCATCTCACTTTTTGAAATGGTTATAAAATCTTTCTTATTTATATTTTATTTCTTCTCCTTAATTTTGACATTGAAAAGGCACACTTATCTTTAATGTGTAGTGATGTCATTAGCAGATAAGATTTTTCCTATGAATTTTTCAAATAAAAATACAGTTGAATGAGAGCAGGGGGTGACTAAGTTGTTGGTATGTGGTGATTGTTATCAAGCCATCAAAGGAAAGGTCTGAGTCAAATGGCCTGCTACCCCTCCAAACAGTGGAAGCTCTGCTTCCTTAGACATTATGATTCCTTAAGCAACTAGAAATGATGCTGTAATTTACAGGCTTTTTTTTTTTTTTGGAACCCAGCAATATCTTCATGAAGCTTGGTATAGGATGAGAAATATCAACAACACATCCAAATGCCATTCTACTGACAAAAAATCATGAGAAGCAAAATGAACTGAGAAATATTAATCTCAGAGAACAAGACTGAAAGAAACTGAAAGATTAGAATCGTGTAGCCTTCTTTCCTTTATTATTTCATTTTGTTTTCATTCTCAAAACACTGTTATATTTAATTTTCTAAATCTTTTTAACCACTAGATGATTAGATAAGATTTACTAGGAAAGTTGAGACTTCATTAAGTCTCTTTGTTTTTATAAAGTCAATGTAAGTTTTATGATACTCTGAGGTTATATTTTTGCATCTTAGAAATTGAGATAGCTATAGAATCAGTGCCTATATAACTTGATTATTCCTAGCATGCCTACTGTAGCATGGCATGTAGTAGGATCACATGAAAAAAATCCTGGCCTTGGTGAGCTGTAGGTCAGTTATTGTTATAAAAAGAAGCAGAACAAAACATAATTATAAGCAATTTAAAATCAGAATACAAAACAGGGAAGGTACCATCTGGTAACAAATATAGGCACACTACTTTTTAACCATTCAATCTATTTCTTTCTTCCTTCCTTCCTTCCTTCCTTCCTTCCTTCCTTCCTTCCTTCCTTCCTTCCTT
>CM053742.1:16091209-16118701 GCA_028658305.1 Pachyuromys duprasi | reverse complement strand
GAGGGGGCGGGGAAGAAGGAGATGAGGGAGGGAGTGGGAGGGTGGGAGGGAATGGGGGAGGGGGCTATGCCTGGGATTCAAAGTACCTAACCTGTGATTGAGATAAAAATAAATAAATTAAAAAAAATAAAATAAATAAAAAAAAGAACACTGCCTCCTCTTCCAGAAGATCCCAATTCAACCCGCAGCACCCACATGACACCTTAAAACTGTCTGTAAAGTCAGTTCCATGGGACTGACAGCCTCACACAGACTTATCTGCAGGTTAAACACTAATGTAGATAAAATAAAAATACTTAAATTACTTTTTAAAGGAGAGTTTTTCTTGGAATAATGATACACATCTATAATCCCAGCATTCTGGAAGGAGACTGAGGCAGTTGAATGTTGCAAGCCAGCCTGGGCTACATGTTACCCTGCCATAAACAATAGGTAAAAAATAGTCTTGTGTTTACCAACCTAACAAAACCTTATTAAGACTGAAGTTTTCCAAAACAAACACTGTATTCCTAAGACCAAGACGAAAATAATAACATCCAAATGGTAGATGGTGTAGAGAATGATGAACAACTATCACTTCCCAAAGAGTTCACATCCTTGCATGAAAATGTTCTTGGCAGAACTTTTCTAGTTAAGAAGTAAGTATTCAAAGAAAAGTAATCACATTTTTATAATGCATACTTTATAGTCATTGTATGTGAAATAAGGTATACTATAAATTGCTATGTGTTCAAAGAATGAATGATTCTAAATCCATAGTACCTCATAGTATAGTTGAGATTATTTGTAGTGTTATAATTCAGTAGTTGGGGAAAACATTGATTAAGAGGAGGCTAGAATCAAGGATTGTTATATTAAATATTATAGCAGACTTATATTTGAAACCAGCCAATTGTAACTCAAAATCTATAAAATACAGATTTATTCCTTGCTTATGCAACAGTCCCACCTGTACTCTGATGAGTTTTTAAGTCATCTGAAATGTTCCCCACTACTAAGACTCAAGAACCCAAGTTTCATTAATCTTATAGTTCTGCCAATAGAAATGACATTTTATACCCCGTGATTAGCAATATGATGTACAATAATGGTACAAACATATAGTCATAGGACTACCAATAAGTACTAGAGAACCTGGCTAACAGAATCTAGCTGTATGGCCAGAAAGGAATGGAAATATGTTTGATGAACATATAAGCATTCTGTATCAGTATGGTTAAAATTATTGTCATTGCCTAAGAGCCAAGCTTTGTCCAATTCTCTGATTTATAAAATTATGTTGGAGTATTATATACTTCAGCACAATTCTGTGAGGACTAATGAAAGATATATAAGTTATATTCTTTCCAAAGACTTGTGCTATGTGTCTGTATATCTGATATCTGGAGAATAATACTCTGATAATTTTTAGTCCCGTTATAAAGGGACACATTCTTAATCTATGGTAGCTGCCATGATGTGGTCGGACAATTACCATTTGTTAAGAAAAGAAGGATGTGTTTTGCAGACCAGAGTTCATGCCCCCTAGAAATGATGTAATATTTTCTTTTGATCTTAATGTGTGAATTATTAAAAATAAGTTAGATAAAATATCATCATTTTTGATTGTATCAAAAATAAAGGCAGAGACAGGATTCCTTTCAATCTGTGAAGTTGTTTAGCACTTAATATTCTGTTTGAAAAATCAATATGGTTTAGAGGAGATTATATACTATTAGTCAAGTGTGGTTTAAATAAATGCATAATGTTGCTAGAGCTATGTGAATGATCTTTCAATGTCAAGACCTTACTGTTGAATAAAGAGATATAATCATATGTCAGCTAACAGGGTAATGGTTACTAGAAATTATTTGATCATTTTTCTGATATGGAAGAATAAATTAAGTTATGCTTTTCCAGTATTTATTCAAATCATAAAAATGAATTGGCATTACACACAAACAACTTAACATTTATTAGATATTTAAAATACATATTCTATGAAACTAATTTTATTTTGGGAATTAAATGTGGACTTGTGGTTCAGACATGTATAAATAACTGATTTTTAAAAAACTGGTTATGTTTTAAAAATTAACTAAATGGCAATAAATTAACTTATGCTTCTCAACAATCAGGGTTCTTTCTGCATAATTCAGGTTATGAATCAATTCCTTCCAAGCAGGATAGACGTTCAAATCAGAAAAGAATGGCTAGCTGGTCACAGAGGAAAAGGCAAATCATTCATTAATTTCTCCCTAGACTACATAAGTGGAATCTTGCCTCTTACTAGAGACAATAAAAGTTCGAGGGGGTGGGGGCAGAGAGGGAGGTACAACAAAAAAGGGGTTAGTCTTCCCAAGCACTCTTGAGTGCTTTTGGAAGTGAGAACCTGAAAGCTTTGGCTTTTACAGGCTGACAACTTTTCTCTGTTTTGCTGTATCTCAGTAGCTGTGGAATTCCCCACTTTAAGCAAACAGGACATGGGAACATAGCAGCAAATGCATGGATGATTATCAACAGTTCAAAGAGCTATCACTCTTTACTTGGCACTTACTGTAACATGTACTGAGCCAGCCCATTTTCTCTAGAGTCAGTGAAAGACATATTGGCTTGTGAAAATTATTTTCACGTATTTAGGTTGAACTATATGAAACTGTAAATATTTAACCATTTTGAAGACTACAGAAAATGAGTTTTTAAAAAGTTTAACCTTAAGATTTGGCCAAGATTTTAACCTTTGTAAAGACTAAACTATATTATCTTGAAGGAAAAACTACAATAAATCCTTAGGAGAACAACTAAATGGAGTTACCTAATTCAAAAGATATTGCTTCCAGGTAATGCAACATCTCCAAAATCCTGGCCGCAACACTTTTAGGCATGAGAACTTTCGATTTATTTGTTTTCTTATTTAGCTAAAATGTAGCATGGTCCAATTTTTAAGTGATGGATTGAGACAATATGGGACAACAGCAATAATCAAAATGGTAGGTCTGTGCCATGAGCTGCACAGTAGGTTGTGTAGCATTCCAGACATTTTTTAATCTGGGAGACACAGAACAGCAGGCAAATTGGGCCCTTTCTGATTCATTCATCTGACACACACACGCGCACACACATACAGAGGAGCTGGTAACTTGAAGAGTTCCTAGAAATGGATGAAAATTGAGTGAAGGCAGCCAGAGGCAGTTAGCAAATTCTGACCACCATCATAGTTGTCACCCACTGAAATTGAAACTCAAGTCCGAATTTATACAAGTGGATTTACTTAGATACTGCAGCACTGGCATGTTATATATTAACTATCATTGGGTCCTTTCTTCTGAAGCCTGTACATTTTTGGATGGCATGACATTTTGGAAGCTGTAAGCCCCTTGTGACAGGTTATAAAAGCCAGTTAAAACTTTCTTATTTTTTTCTAACACAGTGTAACCAGTTTTAATTGCAATGACGATTTTGATTCACAAGACAAACTTCAGAAAAGGAAGTGAAAAAGTCAGAGAGTCTGGAGAAGGCTGGAGGGAGGAACGAAGGTAGGATGTGGACAGACTGGAAGACAGCAGATTCTTCTTCTTTTTTTTTAAAGGATTATTCACTTCTAAATGAGACAGCTTAATTTAACAGCTTTGAATTTATGGGTCTAACTGTTGGGGAAGATTATGTGTCTGGGTCTTCTGGGAAAAGAAGCTACCTGGCGGTCCAACATTTACAGTCTATTGTTATTACAGGTGTAGGGATGTGTTGCTGGCAATGAAAGAACTTGTTAGGGCAGTAATTCAGATGGTGGCTGGTTCATTGATAGGTATGTCAGGAGGGAGCCAAGGCCCTTTGATGTTAATGGCATTTAAGAGCTCCGGAGCTAGTCTGTTATGCTCTGTAGTTTGGAATAATGTGAAGTTTTGTTATTTTCTTTTTGTAGAAATGCCTGACCTGTTTTATATTTCTGCTGCCTTTATTTTTCCCAGGAAATAAAAATTATGCAAAAAATTAAATTTGTTTATATATTCACATTACATCTTGACTGTAGCCCCCCTCCTCTCTTCATTCTTTCATATGTGTACAGCGGTAATATTGTGTCATCTTAAAGTATGTGATCTATAAGTTAGCAAATATATTAGTTATTGGGCAGCACTTTTGTCCTTGTGAAAAAATTCATCTTTATTGAACTAACACATACAACAAACACATATGCTCTTTAGGCTAATTCCTGAGAAAAGGCAGTTACTGATCCAGTTGGTAATCAGGCAAAGTGTATGAAACACATATATACTGAATAACTTTTTACAATCATCTTATCCATTTAAACAAATTATGATCCTGTGATTTTTTATTTCACATAGGTTTTTCATTCCTCTAAATGAAGTAAAATGAATATTGCCATGTGCATTGGTGAACTATTAGAAACTCAGGGAAATCCAGGAAAATAAAACAATCTTTGACATAGTACACATTCAGAAATCAAGCACAGGTGGCAATTTGCAGTACAAGCTTCCAGAGTTGTCCTTATGTAAACATAACATATTTTAAAGTGGAGCAAACATATATATATATATATATATATATATATATTACTCTATAGTTTTTTAAAAGAATTCTTAGTTTGACAGTTATGTAACATTATATTATATGGATAAGCCACACAGTATTTAAGGTACTTTAGGTTGACCTTTTGATCATTTGTAGTTTTTTTTTTTTATCAAATATACAACATTGTTATCAGTCTTAATTTTTTTCTCACATTAGCTGAGCTATCCAAATATTTCCATAGGGTAAATTTCTAGAAGAAGAATTAATTATTTAAGATATGTGGTTAAGATCATGAAATTAATTTCCTTAAATTTTGTATCTATTTACCATCCCACAAAGCACATGCAAGTTATTAGCCTCTTTGCCTTTCATTCCTCCTGCTATTTCCTGCCTCGTTCCTTTCCTATTTCTCACACTCTGATAAAACTTGATGAATCCCATTCTGGCATTAGACATACAGTCTCTGATCACATTAGTAGCATGTGGGGGAGGATAAGGATTTCATATTGCAGCCTTCTTTTGCTTTCTTAAATAATCCACATAAAAATCATGGCATGTTTCAACAAACTGACTTCCATTCTCCCCTTCCCAGATGCTTTTCACATCTGGAAGTAACACAAATTCTTGTGTCAGACTATGCTCCTTTGCTCTGGAAATAATGTCACTATAACTGCGTGAGACAGAAACCAGCCATGTCCAGTCTTCAGACAGACTGCTGAACTCATTAAGTAATGCTTCCTATTTTTGATTTCTCAGTGATGGCATATAGTGCCTCCTCCACACCTCACTTGGTCTTTTCCAGCCCCAGATTAATAGCAGGAGGAAGACAAGGGTACATCATGGACTGCGAAGTGGAGCCTGTCTGGACCTTCCTCCCTTACAAAACTCCACATTGTATTAATCGGCTCTTTTCATGGAACTCTAAGAAGATACATGACCTGTGATCTTTTTGTTAAGGAATGTGATGGCCAATTAATGAAGCCCTTTCTGTATTTTTTTTAAATAAAAATGCTTCCAAATAGCTTTTCAACGAGTGAGAAGACTTTCAGAATTCACTCTCACCCCTGATCATTTGGATGCATTCCAAATTGTCAATGACCCTTTTTAAAATTTGTTTTGAGGTAGCATATGGTTACATGTCACTATATAGACCAACCTGGCCTTGAACTTCTGCCACAGCATCTCATGAGGTTTTTGTTTGTTTCAAGACTTTAAAATATTTGGGCCTTTACAGGTACTACTAAAGTTGAACATGCCAGTGCAATATTTATAATCTAATAAAACGTGTCAAGGCATAGAAAACATGATTAAAATATTCAGTTTATAAGGAATCTGTAAACAATAGATATATTAGGAATTCGTGAATTCTTAAATATTTCACCTCTTGGAAAGAAAGAGAAGCAACAAATGATTAGATGAGGAACATTTAAGAATAAATGAGTCAAAGGACTAAGATGTAAGAGGCAGAGAATGAAGGTGTGTACAGTTAACTGTTGAAGGGAAAACTCAAGTAAGTTAGTGTCATGTTCTTATGACTGTACCCTGCAGTCATTTTCTACATTTTAAAGAATTTGAAGAAAACAATGTAACATAGTTGGTCTCAAATAGGGATGATTTTTTCCATGCAGGTAACATTTGGCAATTTCTAGAACCATTTTGGCTATTACAGCCTGAGTATTCATGTTGTGATGCTGGCATCACATGTTGTTGATGTTGACATCTCTCATGAACAACCTAGGGATGCTGCTATACAATAAGCAGGACAACTTTCCACACTAACCAATAATCAGATCCAAATGTTGTAATGTCAAGATGGAGACCCTAGGAGTTGATGTGCTTCTACTTCAGGTTTTTTGATTCAAAATTTGAGTAATTGTTGCAAGCATTATTATCAGGCATGACCACATGAGATCGGAAGAAGAATGACGTCTCCCTTAGCTAACCAATAGATTTATTCCCAGAGCAAGGAATTTGTATAAGAGGTGTAGTACCTCTGGAATATTTCAGTTTTATTTCTCTCTCTCACTCTCTCTCTCTCTCTCTTTTTCCTTCCTTCCTTCTTTCCTTCCTTCTTTCTTTCTTTTCTTTTTTTCCCTAGACAAGATTTCTCTGTGTAGCCCTGGCCATACTGGAACTTGCTCTGTAGACGAGGCTGACCTTGGACTCACAGAGCTCCACCTGCCTCTGCCTCCCAAGTTCTGGGATTAAAGGTGTGAGCCACCATGCTGGGCCTTAGTATTTCAATTTTTAACAAGACCTCGAAGGAAGAAGAGACTGCTGTATTGTAAACTGTACCTCAGTAGTTCTCTGAATATCTTTTTCCTGTCAAATTCATCTCCACCGTCACTATCACCTGAGAACTCACTGAAAGTGAAAATTCTTGGGTCCCATCTTAGTTCTGAGAAGTCAGAAAGGGGCTGGCTGTGCTCCAAGGTGAGGCTGACATCATGGTTAAGTTCAAAACTGTTCCTTTAGCTAAAGAGTTATGGAAAGGAGCAGAAAGGAAAGATAGTAAGAGTTTCTTAAAGAAGTCCTAAGTTTGAATCAGTCAAGAACATGCAGAGGGCCATTGAGGTAGCTTAGTGACTAAAGACTTTTCTTTTTCCCCAAACTTGAGGACCTGAGTCCAATTCCTAGGGTCTGCTGGATGGAAGAAGAGAACTGACTTTTTTTTTTAGTATAAATCTTTTTTTTTTACTTTCTTTTTTTCAACATTAATTAAGTTTATTCACTTTGTATCCCAGCTGCAGCCCCCTCCCTCATACTCTCCCAATCCCACCCTCCCTCCCTCATCGGCTCCCTGCCCCTCTCTAAGTCTACTGATAGGCAGTGTATCAAAGCAGATGCTGAGACTCATAACCAAACCTGGGGCAGAGTGCAGGGAGCCATATGAAAGAAGGGGGAGTTAGTAAGAGAACTGACTTTTGCAAATTGTGCTGACGACCCCATGTGTGTTTTATCCCACTCCTATGAACAAAATAAATAAGTGCAATATAAAAAATTAAAGAGCAGTAAGATAATTCACTAACTCTGACAGATTAAATATTTGTGTTTGGAATTTTTGCTTCCTATCTTTATTCTAGTATTGGCAAAGATGTTATAAATGTGTAACTTTCAAGGCCAGTAGTTAATCCCATGCAAAGAGCTCCAGAATCTAAATGTTGCTATTTGTTATGTTTTGGACCAGGGAGAGGTTGGATGCTTGCTTTTCAAATATTTTAGGATAGCCAGTCTTTTTATTAAAAAGTGAATAGTAGCTCATTTTTGTTAACTGTGAATAAATCTCAATCTCAAGCTTTGAAAATGCATCCTTGTGCAAAGTCATCCTTTGTGTACCTTGGAAAGATGATGTAAAGAATGTAGAAAAGCATTCATCCAGCTACTGCACAAATCTGGCTGGGTATTTAATACACTTGGAATTTTATACCCTAGTAGATGACCCTTTAACATGCTCCAAAGCAAGATAGTTCTCCATTATATTTTGAAACATCTATTCTTAAAAAAAATATAAAACACAAATGATGAATAGGGAGGAAGCCTCTTTTTGTGCTACTTCTCAGGATCCTAAACAACCCTGAAAGCAACATGTCTTCCTGGAGCTGAAAGCTGATCCCCAGTTGAAGCCAGACAGGAGAGGACATTAAAATCTCTGTTCCAAACTGAGCCCTGTGTTACATGTCTGCTGAGCTTGGAAACCAAGACCTTTCATAGGATTTTAGCACCCAAATCAATAATTTCATGAGAAACAGCACAAATTCGGAGAATGATATATGTTTATTAATCAAATCTGGAGCATTCTACCACAGGTTTGTTTTTCTTCAATTGAATTAGTTTTGTTGGTAATTTAATTGTATCTCACACTTACAGATAGAATGGATAAAAGCTGGCTGCATGCAAAACACCAATAGCTTCCTTTGATAATACTCAAAACATAATGAAAAGAGAATGAAAAATGAAGCAATGCCTGGTCAGGCTTGAAAATATTTTACATCCAAAGCATCTGCCAAAATCCTAACATAGAGAACAATATCATCAGACAAAAGGAGAAAAATAACTACTAAAGCAATTAGTGACAATATGTAAAATGCCAAACCTGTTATAAAAATTGTACCACTAACATATGACAATTTTAAAAAGTGTTCATTGTTTTAATTTCATTTAAATCAAGACATAATATTCTGTTTTGTATAATGTACATGTTGCCATTTAAGAATGATTTAATTAGCATGGATTATAAAGGCGGCTTTTTTCAAAAATCAAGTTGGGTCTTAAAGGGGTTTTTTTGGTGCTAAATAGAATATTTCCTATACTTTTTTGCATGAGAATATGCATATTTTTATAATCAGAACTGCTCTCTCTAGTGTAAATTAATACACTGCCATATGCACAGCTGAGGAATAACATACAAAAATGGATCATTGAACTGTTTTCCTCCACCAAACTGGTTATGAAAGCAGCAAAAAATGCATTTCATGTTTGAAAAATGTCCCATGGATTCAAACACTAGGTTCACGTGTTCCCAGCCTTCAACGGGAAAATAAACATTTACCTTATTTTACTAGTTTATGTATTTATAAATGTCATCAGAAAAGCAGTTTCTAAGATGAACGGATAACAGCGCATACAGGCATATAATCAGGACAAGAACAAAGAGAAGCAAGACAATCAGAGAGTCAGCCGCAAACCTATCTCGGAATTAAGTTTTCTAGACAGAATCAATCCCTCAGCACCGCTACTGACACAAAGAACTCCCTCCCTCCTAGAAGGGCAGAAGTCACTGCTCTGGAGAAGTGTGTGTGTTTTTTTCGTACTCTTTTCTTCAGTTAGATTTTTTCGAACTCTTTTCTTCTCTTTGAGGATTATGAGTTCAGGTTAAGGAGGTAAACAACGTTTTGTGAGGGGGTTGCGTTTTTTTGAGGGGTTTGCTGAAGTTGTGGCTACATCCGGAACCTACAGAGGTATAATGGTGCCCTCTGCTGGGAATAATCAATAATTCTGTCAGGTAAATTTTTGACTGGAGCTTGCTTGAGTGGGGGTTGGGTGGGATATTCCCAAGGATGTTTCTGGAACAAAAATTCCATACAAGTACTCTACCAAAAAAAAGTAGATGCAAAATCCCAAACCACACGAAATTAGCTTGATTTTGAGTTGAGAGTGGAATTTAAAACCAGTTGTATTTCACCCTAAAACGTTAGTGTTATAAACTCTTCATCAAACCTGGAGACAATTATTTTCTCACTATCTGGACAAGACCACATTTCCAGTGGCTGAATTTTTCAAGGGGCAATTTTTGCCTTTTGTAGAGTTCCATCCTCTCCAAATAGCATAAACAAGCCTTATTCAGAAGTGTCTCCATGACCCCGTGTGATACTCCTTTCTCATAAAACAACAAAACAAAACAAAAACCGTGGGAAATGGGTTGCAAAAAGCACACATCACACTGACATCCCCAGCCTCCCTAGATCTGTGTAGCAGTAAGGCCATAATCTGATTTTTAAAAAGTGATTGGAGAATATACAGGAGAATTGTGCTATTTCATTTAAGTCACCGTTTCTTTACACTTTTGCTTTAGTTCTGGAAGCACAACAAAATTCCTTAGCTACTTGTATGGTAAAGTGGTTAAGTTCCAGTAAAATGGGGGCTGTAGACACACAATGCATGCTGTCAAACTTCTGTAAAAAACTGATTATGTGTCTTCTACATATGCTGATTGTACATGCTACTTTTAAATACTGAATAAGATGATGGTAATATTGTAATGTCTGTAGTCTGGTCCCTATAATTACTCCAAGAAGGAGGTTATACGTACATGAGAACTATGAAAATGTATGTCCAAATACAATTCAGTAAAGAGAACTAGAGGTACTATAACTCAGAAGACAATGACAAGATCTTGTCATTCTGGAAAATTCCTTAAATGTGTCATGCATGGGTTGTCAGTTGAGCTTGGACTTTCAGAAATATTCTTTAATTCTTATTGCTCTGTGGAAAAGTAAAAAGGGAAGTAAAATGCATAGATGAGCTTCCCTTTTGCCATCTGGGAACTTTGTACTATCATTGTTCTTCATGTTAGCTCAGTCACGTTAGCTGAATTTTATGATGTCATCACATGATTTCATTTTTTTATTCACAAATATGGCCCTCCATACACAATAACTTAAGGATTGATCTGTACACAATATTTCTCCGATGCTTTAGACCCTAAAGAAAAGATGCTGGTGTTCTAAAAATCAGGAGAGAGCTTTAATTCATGTGCCTGATGCCAGCTGCATTCAAGCTGTCATGTAAAATCATGACAATGCATCAATAGGGTTACTCATTTTCTAAGGAGGTCATTCCATTATGTTACAGCCTCGCCATGATTGAACAATCAATACGAGCTCTAAATCTGTAGTGTTGCATAAAGGAGTGAGGGTTTATTTCCCTGCAAAGTGAGTCATTCACACGCAAATACAAAAAAAATTAGCACTTTTTTCCTGTCTCTTAAGGATAACGTCACTGAGACACTAACGGTCGAAGAGCACTACCAAGAAATCCAACTCAAAGAGGAGAACACGCCTGCAGTTAATCCAAAGCTCCAGTTCTTTTTATCCAGAGGTCAAGAACACATTTCCCCATTTTCACAATGCCTTATCTAGAAAACATTCCTCTTTGGCGATTAGGACATAAGGAAAGAAAAAGAGAGAGAGAGAAAACAAAATAGGATTCTCTATGATCTGATGTGAAAGTTTCAAATGTACTCTATTCATGAGGAGAAAATCTGCATGTATCTTTTTTTTTAAATGATTTAGATGCTGAATAGTTGGCTCAGTGATTAAGTTCTTGTTATTTCAAAGAGCTCAGATTTGCATCCGAGTATTCACACAAAGGCTCACCACCTCAGACACAGCAGGCACATGTGGTGCATAGATGTAGATGCAGACAAAATACTCATATATATAAATTAACAAAAATAAATCTAAGAAAATAACTTAAAGATATATTGTACACAAAGTATTTCATATTAAGATAATACTGAATTTGCAGAAAACTTACTTATGTGTGTGTGTGTGTTTACACGGGTATATGTGCATGTGTGTGAGTATTTGAAAGCATGTAACTTTGCACCAAATTTTGTACATAGCCAGCAGAGGGCATCAGATCAGCTAGGACCACAGCTACAGGATTTTACAGGATGCCTAACTTGTTAAGTGGATACTGGAACCTGAACTCTGATCCTCATGATTTCTTTCTTTTTTTTCTCATTTTTATTTTATATTACTCACAGGCTATGTACTTTGTATCCCAGCCACAGCCCCCTCCCACATTCCCTCCCTATCCTCCCCTTCCTTCCCTCATCTCCTCCCTGCACCTTTCCAAGTCCACTGATAGGGGAGGACCTCCTCCCCTTCCATCTAACTCTAGCTTATCAGGACTCTTTGGGAATGGCTACAATGTCCTCTTCTGTGGCCTAGCAAGGCTACTCCTCCCTCCGGGGATGGTGACTTCGAAGAGCCAGCCATTGAGTTCATGTCCAAAATAGTTTCTGTTCCCCTTACTAGTATACCCACTTGGGAATTGAGCTACCATTTGCTACATACAAGCAGGGGTTCTAGGTTATAACCATACATGGTCCTTGGTTGGAGAGACAGTCTCATAAAAGACCCCTGTGCCCTGATCTATTTGGTTCTTGCGGAGCTCCTGTCCTCTCCAGGTCATACTAACTCCCCCTTCTTTCATATGATTCCCTACACTCTGCCAAAGGGTTGGTTATGTTTCTTAATATTTGCTTTGATACACTGCTAGGAAGAGTTTTTTCGAGGCCCTCTGTGGCCTGCTCTTGTCCTGCTACTTGTTTTCTCCTACATCCAATGTCTGTCCCATTTGACTTTCTAAGTGAGTATTAATCCTCTTACCCCAGGTCCTCTTTCTTGTTTATCTTCTTTAGGTGTATAGATTTCTGTATCCCAAAAGCAGAAAGACACACATGGTATATACTCACTTTTATAGACCTATAAGATAGGATAAAAATATAGAAATCTACACACCTCATGATTTCTAAACAAGCACCTTCAGCCTATAATAATGATTTTTAAAAAAATCTGTGTTATTGAACATGAGCTGTGCCGTTCTTACTATCAGTGTGCTTAGGAAAATAACTGTTGTACAAAAGAAATAGTAAAGCCAATGAACTTCTGAGAGTACTCAAGTATGTTTCCCATTCTTCATCATCTCATAGTTTCTTTTAATATATCCTAAGTTTCTAGAACATAGGCTCTTTAATTATTAATGAAGCAAAATAAAAGCTTTAAGGCCATTCGAGATTTTTTTCTTTGTATATTCATTTGTGTGGATATGTGCATCCGTGCCCGTGTTCATGTGTGGGCATGCATGTGTGTTTGTGTGTGCATGTGTGTGTGTACATGTACTTTAGCTGCATGTGCACATACAAGTCAGAGACTGAGGCTGGGTGTCTTCCTTAATTGAGGTCTACCTTATTTTTTAAAATATTATTTATTTATTAAAATATATTCACTTTGTATCCCAGCTGTAGCTCCCTCCTTCTTTCCCTCCCAATATTTCCCTCCCTCCTTCTTCTCCTCCCATGCCCCTCTCCAAGTCCACTGATAGGGGAGATCCTCCTCCCCTTCCATCTGACCCTAACTTAACAGGTTTCATCAGGACTGTCTGCATTTTCTTCCTCTGTGGCCTGGTAAGGCTGCGTCCCAACCCCTCAGGGAGAGGTGATCAAAGATCCAGCCACTGAGTCCATGTTCTGTTCCCCTTACTTAGAGACTCACTTGGAGACTGAGCTGCCATGGGCTACATCTGTGCAGGGAGTCTATGTTATCTCCATGAAGAGTGCTTGGTTGGAGTATCAGTCTCAGAATAGACCACTGGGCCAAGATTTTTTGGTCCTATTGCTCTCCTTGTGGAGCTCCTGTTCCCCCCAGGTCTTTCTATCTCTCCCTTCTTTCATAACATTCCCTGCACTCTGCCCAAATTTTGGCTATGAGTCTTATCATCTGCTTATATACCCTGCTGGGTAGAGTCTTTCAGAGGCCCTCTGTGGTAGGCTTCTGTCCTATTCCCTGTTTCCTCCCTCTTTTGATGTCCATCCCATTTGCTTTCTGAATGAAGACTGAGCATCATACCCAGGGTCCTCCTTCTTGCTTAGCTTTTTTAGGTATACATATTTTAGCAGATTTATCCTACATTATATGTCTATAAGTCAGTACCATATGTGTCTTTCTGCTTCTGGGATACCTCACTCAGGATTATCTTTTCTAGTTCCCATTTTGCATTTCATGATTTACTTGTTTTTAATAGCTTCCTAGTATTCCATTGTGTAAATTTACCGCAATTTCTGTATCCATTCCTCAGTTGAGGGACATATGGGTTGTTTCCAGCTTCTGGCTATTCCAAATAAAACTGCTACAAACATTTTGAGCAAATGTCCTTGTTGTATACTTGAGGATATTTTGGATATATGTTTAGGAGTGGTATAGCTGGATCTTGAGGTAGTATTATTCCTAATTTTCTGAGAAAGCACCTGATTAATTTCCGAAGTGGTTGTATAAGTTTACATTCCCACCAGCAAAGGAGAAGGGTTCCCCTTTCTCCACATCCTCTCCACCATGTATTGTCACTTGAGTTTTTGATCTTATCCATTCTGATGGGTATAACATGGACTCTCAGGGTCATTTTGATTTGCATTTCCTGAAGACTAAGGACATTGAACATTTCTTTAAGTGTTTTCCTGCCATTCGATATTCCTCTACTGAGAATTTTCTGTTTATCTATGAAACTCATTTTTTAATTGGAATACTTGATTTTTTGCTGTTTAACATCCAATTTTGACAAAGATGCCAAATACATACAATGGAGAAAAGGTAGCATCTTCAAAAAATGGTGCTGGTCTAACTGGATATCTACATGAAGAAAAAACGCAAATAGAACCATACTTATCATCCTGCACAAAACTAAAGCCCAGGTGGATCAAAGACTTCAACATAAAACCAGACACAGTAAACCTGTTAGAAGAAAAAGTGAGGAAGAGCCTTGAACTCATTGGCACAGGAGACAACTTCCTGAACAGAACACCAACAGCACAGGCTCTAAGATCAACAATCAATACATGGGACCTCATGAAACTGAAAAGCTTCTGTAAAGCAAAGGACACTGTCATCAGAACAAATTAACAGCCGATAGACTGGTTCTTCACCAACCCTATATCTGACAGAGAGCTAATATCCAGAGTATATAAAGAACTCAAGAAGTTCCATCTTATTTTTAAGACAAGGTCTCTCACTGGATCTGAAGCTTTCTGATTCAGCTAGATTGCTGACTAGCAAACATCAAGGTTTCTACTGTCTCTCTACTTCCTTAGTGCAATGATTACAGAAACACATTGCCACACCCAATTTGTTTATGGGTTCTGGGGATGTAACTAAGGCCATCAACAATCATTTTACCTAATGAGCCATATCTCCAGCCCTCTGATACGTATTGGTAAAGCTAAAGCTGTATAAGCAATGCAAACAACAAATTATAGGTTCTTAGAATTTTGTTTCAATCAAACTTAAAGTAGATTTCTCAGTAGATCAGACCCAGCAAGTTGATATGTTCTAGATGAAGACTGAGAAGCATTGCTGTTCTTTACAAATGAATACTTTAGTATAAAAAAAGAAATTTCTCAAGAAGCCAACAATATAATTACATATGAGGGCAAAACCAGCAAAATTTAAAACAAATTATGAACTTATAGCACAATCAAAACAAAAAAGTAGGTGTTTCTTAGAGTATGACTTTATGAATCTGGACAAGCATGAAGGTTAGTAATTTTCAGTCTGCATTATAAAATTAATCAAGTGTTTGCTTCTCTGAGAAAAAAAATAGAGTAATAGGTACATCTGACTAAAAATTACAGCCAAGCCTCATTGAATTAAACCACTGTCTGGCAGCATAAGAGAAAAATGAAATTGTATAAGTAGCAGTTGGCTTCACAAAATGATGGCATAACAGGATCAGATCCAAGAACAGCAGGACTGCCCTTTGACCTCGTTCTCCATGTTCTGAACAGCAGCAGACTCGCATGTTTTTAAGTTGAGCTTTCTGTTCCTTGTAACCACCATGCTTCTGCACTTTGGCAATGTGCTGACCCACATTTTTGGTGGCCAAATTGTGGTTAGTGTGGGTAGGAAAGCCAGGAACTGCTGACTAATCTATTTCTGAGACTTGTGGCTACACAGGAACCAGTGGGCAATGGTTGGATTCATCTGCTTTGCTCAGAGCACATGATGAAGTGGGACTGGCGAGGGATGTAATTATTCAGGGTTACCCAGCTATTCTTTGATCCCAGTGGAATGCTCTGAAGAGCTAAAGTAAAGAACCAAGTCTGCAGGAGAATGTCTGTTAAGTGGCACAAGGAAAAACCACGCTGTTTCCATTTCAGCTTTAGTATTTCTAAACTCTGCCCTTTGAATTATCAAGGACTACCTCATCAAGGATGTCTGTCAATGCAACATGAAAGGAAATTGGTCTTAACTGCCAAGTTAAAGGGGATTTTGTAATTTCTCTCAAGGCTCCGGAGGGCATTGTCTTTCTAATACCTAAAGCAGTGGTTCTTACGCTGGATCATCAGCCCCAGAAGAAGGGAAGAAAGGAAATGGATAGAAATGCAGACTCTCTGGCTCCAACTCAGTCCTGCTGAATCAGAGTTTTGTGATTGTGCCCAGCAACCTGTTTTATCAAGTTTCCTATATGGTGGTCTTGCCTGCTCACCTTGAGGACTACTGATATATATTCTTTGTGGAGGTGATTCTGGGACAATGAGCAGCATTGGCCTCTTCTGGGAAATAAGTGTCACTAGAAGTATTCCAACTTTGTATTTTGCCCATGACCTTAAGTCAAGCTAATTTAGCTGAAGAAAGCATGTGCTCTGTTTCTACAAATTACATTATTGCAGTTTTTAAAATTTGAATTTCAGAAGACTTTTCTAAAACTTCAAAGTACAACACAAAATTTATTTTATTGGATTTATATTTATATTAATTTGTATAATTAGTGGTTATTGAAGCCATTCTCTGTCATTCATTTCTGGGGAAATGAGATGTTTATTTTCTACTCAAGATAACTGTTTCAGCCTTCATAGTGTCAAAGGCTTTTAGAGGTAGGATAGGATGGATCTTCTCATCATTAAACCATTTTTAACCCATGAAGAAATGCTATTGGAAGACAGTGTGTACATGAGTTAAGTGGAAAAGGGGAGGTAGTTAATCTCTGAATACCCCCACTGGAATCTGGAAGCGAAGACCACATTTACATATTTCCTCTCTTCTTCTGTAGCCCAATTCTTGGAACAATGTTCCAAGATTCAAGCAGTGTTTCTTGATAAATAATATGAAATCAAATGTGAGTTACTTCTCCCTTGCTCCTGCAAAATTGGAGAGAGTATTTTCTTCTAGTTGTTCATAAGGGAAGTAGGAAAATGAAAAGTTAGTTTGGCTTTTATTAAACAAAAGACTACTTATTTTAAGTTAGTAATCTAGTCGCCTATGAGAGTGTCAAATGGATTGCATTAACAAGAAGCCCAGGACAACGGACAAGAATTATCATCTCTGAGATCTGTTGAAAAGGTTCTTCGGAGATGTTTATGTAGCACATGTTCATTACTATGTCTGGCCCAAGTCAATTTTATTTAGTACCATAAAAACAGACTTAACTTATGATATTTTAAGCACTTACACAAAGCAAGATTTATGCTCTTGGGTGTGACTTTGGGTCTTCCACTGCACCCGGTTTTCCACAGGTCTGGAAAAGCAAGAGACTGTTTCTTTATGTATTGGGAGTGCAAAGTGGTAATTCCCCTCCTTCTCCCTTTCAATATAACCAGGAATGAATAGCAGCGTGTTTCTCATAATTCAGCAATAACTGGGCTATTATTCTTTAATGCTTCAGTTTATTAATGTAACCACTGTGACATTCCTACCATCCCCACGTAATTAAATTACCCCATAGACATTTGATATGGAGCTCTCAATCCTACAAAAGCTCCGAATTTCTATGCCCCTTTGTGAGTCCCTAATGAATGGGTGGCACAGACACTTCTGTCATCCGTGTTCACGCCCTGTCCTCTCCTGACTGCTCTCCTGTGTCTCGGAGGCTTGTTTCTGCAGAGAAACTAGGGACTGTGTTCAAAAGAGCAGGGTCACATTTCCAGCAGCAGCATGCTTGAGACATGCTATCACCTTCCATATTCTTTGTTCAGATAAAGCAGAGGCTGCCCAAATTAAAATTCCAAAACTATGTCTGCTCCAGTGGATCAACAGCACATTCTTAAAGCTTAGTTACTAAATGCTAATCCTTGCTTAAGTCATGACTATAAAGGGAAAATAAACTGCAAAATTAACTTCAAAAGTAAAGTAATTATTATGTCTATCTGAACTAATGACAGTCCTTGACTTTTAGGAAAAATAATTGTTCTTTAAAAACGAAATATTTAACCTTTGAATCTTGTAAGTGGACCTATAAAAGCAAAACACCATCTATATTCTATTCCAATCCAGTGTACAAAAAGGTATCTGATTATCAATAAAATAATGCAGCTCTTATGAAACTCTTGAATATTGATTTCCAGTTGTTAATTTCAAAATGGTTTGAAATCCTATAAAATTTGGACATGTACTTTTTTAAATAATCCAAATGGATTTGAAAACAAGACCATTTTCTTTTTTAGACACAACACATTTGAGATTCTACATGTGTTTAAAGAAACGTATCTTAAAGTACACTTAACATTAGCGTAATGCATATATTAACACTTGGTATACATGTTTTATGTGAAGGAAGAATATATATATATATATATGTAAATATAATCTTGGACAACAAGCTTTTGATCCTTATTTATTTGTTCATTATTTATTTGCTTATCTATTTATTGCCAAATTTCATATATACAATGTATTTTGGTAATTTCCACATTTCCTCTCTACTTCCACTGAACTTTCTTTGACATATAAATTTTGAACATGAAATTTACATATGAGGATATATAAGTGAATTAAAAATAATTTATATTTAATTTCAAAATCTATTATTATGCTTTTATAAGAAAAACAAACAAAAACATTTGATAAAGATGCTTACAAGCAACTGATATTTCAAATTAAAAACCTCAGAGATCAAATCACACCCAATTAAATGTAAATAATTTCAGATATGGTTAAAGTCAGAATAACAATTATTCTACCCTAATTATTGTTCTTTAGTATTACATTTTATTTTCCATATATGGTCATACTAATAGTCAACATAAGAAAATGTATAGGACTACTAAAGTTAGGTAAGGTAAGAGGCTTTACTAATCACAAAGGAGAAAGTATTAGAAGTTATACTTATGTGTCTCTGTGTGCGTATGTTTATCTATGGATATTAAAGGAAATTAAGAGAAAGAATAAAAAGACAAAACCATGATATTAGCTGTATATATTTATACTTTCTTTTCAGTAACAAATGAAATAACTTTGCCATAAAGGTTAAGGATATTAAAAAGCCAAAGTAAGTTTGGCAAAATGGTTCAGCAGATGAAGTCATTTGCCACAAAGCCTGAACACCTGAGTTCAATACCTGGATCCTTATGATAAAAGAAGAGAATTGCTTTCTGCATGTGTGCCATGGTATACACACATATGTATACATGCACACACATACACTCACATGGACACATTCACATACAGTAAATACAGGCACACAGTAAATAAATACATGCAGAACATCAAAAGATAAATAAAATCCTCAAACATTTGAAAAACAAAATGACACAATGCCAGATAAACAATTAGAAGAAATCACAAGAAAATTAGAAAATGATTCAACTGAGTGAAAACAGTTTTCCAATATACCAAAATTTTTGATGTGCAGTTTGAAGCACTGATTATAAGGACATTCCTAGAGTAAAATGACTATTTAAAAAAGGAAAATTTGGGGCTTGAGAGATGGCTCAGTGGTTAAGAGCGCTGTCTGCTTTTTCAAAGGACATGGGTTCAATTCCCAGCACCCACATGGCAGTTCATAACTGTCTGTAATCCCAATTTCAAGGAATCTGACACCTTCACACTAAATGCACATTAAAAAAATAAATTATAAAAAGGAAAATTTAAAATCAATTATGTATGTTCACATCTTAGTTATCTAAATAAAGAAAAACAAATCAAACTTAAAGTAAGGAAGGAAAAGGTAAAACAAGAATAAAGGCAGTAAATAAAAGATGACAACCCATAAATATTCAGCAATGTTAAGAAACAAGCTGGTCACTGTGGTACATGCCTGTAATCCCAGCACTCTTTGAGGCAGAGTTAGGTGGATTGTGGTGAGTTCAAGGCCAGCCTGGTCTAAAAAGCCAGTCTAGGACAGCCAAGGCTACACAGAGAAACCCTGTCTTGAAAAACAAACAAACAAAAAACAAAAAACAAAATGGAGGAACAGAGAAGGCCCACAGTGGAAGGAGACAGATAAATACTGAAGGTTGTCCACATGTGCCCTGACACATATCTTCCCCCACCCAACTTGCAGGCACATACACATGCTACAATAATGATGAATAAAAGTCTAACATTTATTAAAAGCTGATTCATGAAACAAATTTTTTAAGAAACTGAGAAATTCTTAGCAATACTGATCATGGAAAAAGAAGGAAAATCCAAATCAGTTTTATTATAAACAAAAAATGCTCTAATATTCTACAGGAGTCCATGAACTTCAATAAAATAATAAAGTTACAATTTAGTGCTAATGATAATAACATAGTTGGCAGAGGTAAGTTTGTAGAAACACAAATGGTTAGAAAAAGATACAAGAGAAAATAGAGCAATCTTCCTATTTTTATGTCTAGTAAAGAATTTGCAATGAAATGAAAATTCTTTCCCCAAAAATGTAGTGACCACAAATTTGAAAGAGAGCAAAAAAAGGTATATGTTATGATTTGAAGGGAGAAAAAGGAAGGAGTAAATGATATAATTATATTATAATCTCAGAAAATAAACAAAATAATAAAAGGGAAATTTCAGAGAGTTTTACTATTGATGGAAGGAAGAACTAGTACCCATTTCGCATATACTCTTTCTGAAAACACAGAATGAAGAACTGATTTCCCAACTCATATTATGAAGGCAACATCAAGCTGATAAAAATCTGATCAAACAAATGGAGGTAAAAAAAGAAAATCATGATTGACATCACTCATGAGAATAGACATGAAAGTCTTTAAATGCTAGTAAATTGAGTCTAGGAGCATGTAAAAAGCTTAATGCATCATGACCAGGGATGTTAGCTTAGTTTAACATGAAAAGCTAATCAGTCAATCAGTACAATTTGCAACATTTATAGAAGGAAGAAAACCAGATGATCATTCCACTAAAACAGAAAAATAATCTTTTAAATTTTCACAGTCACTCAATGAAGTTGAGCTCTCAGTAAATCAAGAATGAAGACATTCATTAATGTGGTAAAGAACATCTAAAGTAGACCTTCAGGGGCTGGGGAGATGGATCAGTGGTTAAGAATATTTGCTGTCTTTGTATAAGGGCAGGGTCCAGCACCAACATGTAGCTTACAACTATCTGTTACTCTAGTCATCATATATACCTATATTTCTGACACAACACATGGATCTAGAATATACAAAGCATTCCTAATATGAAGGCAGTCAAAACAGCAAAAATGTGCAAAACATGTAAACAGAAACTTCACTGCCAAAGGCATATTAGTTACCAATAAGTTCAGGGGAAAAATTCTCAGCATTTTTCACCATCAGGAAAATATAAATGAAGCTAATAAATACTACTTCATAATTAGTGCAATAGCAAGATGTGCAATAACAAGAATGATTTTCACCTACCCATTTTTACTGAGAGTAGAGGATGTACTTTGAAAAAGCATTTTATAGCTTCTAGCATATTTTAAGTAAATATACTCTCACCACAATTTCTATTCCCAGATATTTACCTAAGGTAAGTATTCCCATAGAAACTTGTACACAAATGTTTTGAACATTTTTATTCACAATACCCACAAGAGGTATACAAACCAAATGTTTAACATACCGTGGGCAGAAAACTCTGCAGGGAGCATGGAGGAACTTTTCTGGAGATAATAATGTCCTAATGGTTCTGGTTACATGGGCATATGCTTTCTTTAAATCTCATTAAACTGTGGACTTAAGATCTGTGAATTTCACCTGGTGTTAGTTTTAACTCAATCAACAAGTTTCGGCAGTTTCGAAACCCTTTGTTCTAACATCAGGCGTGGCTATGGCTGCTTCTCTCTCATAACTCTTAGAGATTTGTCCATCACTACCTGATTATTTGTACTTTAGCACAGTGTCCAACAAGCTCAGACTTCAACTGTTAATTTAAAAAAAATGTTTCTTCCATTTTACAATATAAAAATATCAGACATAAAGGGGATTTTGAAACACATACACACACATGCACGTGCATGCACCCCCCCACACACACCATTACAGCCCCACCCCTCCAAGTTGCTTTGATCATCGTGTTTCATCGCAGCAATAGTAACCTTAACTAAGAAATATCCTAAAAATTTTCTCTTTAAATACTCAGATTTTTGAATAGCATTGTAGAATAGCAGTTCTCAACATGTGTGTTGTAACTCCTTGGCAAACTTATCTCCAAATGTATTTATCATATTATTCATAACAGCAGCAAAATTACCATTATGAATTAAGGATGATGGAAATAATTTCATGGTTGAAAGTCACCACAACAGGAAGAACTGTATTAAAGGCTCATATTATTAGAAAAGTTGAGAACCACTGATTTAGAGGATTTGTGTCCATGTACAAAGTATCAAGTCATATTGATGAAGTACATCCATAGTTACTGTATTTACATAGTGTGTGTATCATCACACAAGTAAACATGCACACCCTGATTTCAAAATAACTCTGTATTCTCCCTCTGGATTTTGGAAACAAAGAGTGTCATAATATTGGGTTTTTTTGTTTTTGTTTTTGTTTTAATTTTGTAACAAAGAAGTTAAAAATGTTAATGGAAACCTTACTTTGATCCCTTTAAAATGATACTTAGGAACAAACATAGGCTCCAAGGATAAAAGTTATTTGACAAGCCTTCTTAGAATTCTTGTAACATTCATTTTTGCAGGACCCAGAAAATTCATCAAACATACACAATAGGACCCTTGTACATAATACAACATTGATACTCAAGGGATATTTTGAAATCCTTTATTTTTTAAAATACTTAAACCTCCTGCCCTAGGGTAGATTTTTAGTATAATTAAGCAGTTTTGATGAGTAGAGGTAAGACAACACAATGTTGAATATGTCCCTGTAGCCAATGGCAGAGCTGAGAAGGTTAAATATCACCAGAAGATATCTGCCATGAATTCAATAGATGTCTCTGAAAAGCTACTCAGAGTAGCTGGCAGTAAAAATGTATGGGATAGGCCCAAAGAGAAAAAAAAGATGAACATGGGATGATGCTAAAGGAAGATGTAAGAAGAAGAAAATGATAGGAAGAAATAAAGGCTAGAGGGACAGGGTAAGAACAGGTTGGACATCAGGAGGTCAGACAGAGAGAGTTAAGTCAGGGTTTGGGAGAAAAACAAAAGAACACAAAGGGAGAAGTGCAGGATAGCAGATTTAGAGAAAGATCAAGATAGAAAGAAAATGATGATCGAGAGAGAGCCGGACATGGTCAAATAAGTGATAAAGCACATGGGAGGGTGGCTCACATCTTTATTATCCCTGGTACTAGGGAAGCAGTGGCAGAAAGGGCTCTATGAGTTCAAGGACAACCTGGTGTACATAGCAATTTCCAGGCCAGCCAGGGTTACAAAGTGAGACCCTGTTGTTAAAAAAAGAGGGGGGTATAGAAAAAAATAGGAGAAGCACAAAAAAAAAACTGATACATGGTGAGGACAAGGATAGATAAGGTAAAAGGAAGGGAGGCTATTTATGGCCTTGTTGACCATGAAGGATTGGTACTGGTTCAGGACTCTCAAGACCAAGTTCTCAATATGAAGGAGATTTATTTTTGCCAAAGGGACAAAGATCAGAGAATAAGAGAGAAAGTCAGGAGACAGAGGGAGAGGGAGAAAGGGAAAGAAACAAGTGAGAGAGGCCTTTGTCCTAGAGTGGGGGACAAAGGACTACCTCTGGATAGAGAGGAGATAGGTATGACCCATATGAAAATGGCAGTTTATAAGGGTAAATGGGGAAACCTTGTGTTGGGACGAGGTGTTTAATTTTAATTAGGCATGTTAATTAGGTGAGCCAAAGGGGGCTTTTGACTGCTGAACTTTAATACTTTTGATAGGTGGACCCTGGTAGTCAGCCTCAGGGGAGAAAGTATCCAAATAAAAGAATGGATCTTGGTGGCTAGCTTTAGAAACGTAATATTACAGTTTTTAACAAGGTACAGAAAATGGGGGCAAAAGGCATGGCTTGCCAGAGCTATGTTGGTAATGTTAACGTTAGAGTCCCTTCACTAGGCCTTTGCTGGCCAGCATCATTGTGATATATGTTTTAGCAAATGATGGATGAAAGGGGTGGAGCCTCCCTGAAATCATCTCTGGAACTGCAAGTAGTGAAATGCCACTCTCAGAGGGCAGCAGACACAGGAAGCTTGGCCACCACACCTCTGATCATCAGGTAGGTGTCGTGTTCCAACCATCAGACAGGTGTCCTGCCCTAACTATCAAGTAGGTATCCTACTGTACCCATCAGGTGGATACCTTGTTCATCATGAGGTGGATATCCTGCTGATTGTCAGGTAGGCATCCTGCCCTAACCATCAGGTAGATGGCCTGTTCATCATCAGGTGGGTGTTCTGCTGATCATCAGGTAGATGTCCTGCTTTAACCATCATGTAGGTTTCCTGATTTTAGTATAGTATCAGTGGCTTCCTGTTTGTTTTAATGAATTATAAAAGTCATTATCTTTTCTTATTCCTATTAGGGCCAGGGTTTCCATAATAAGGAAGGCTTGCCAAACAGGGAACATCACAGTAAATCCAATGAGACTGTGTACTGGAAGTAGAAGTTGTAATCCTAAAGCCAAACCACTGGAGGTAAGGAGTTCTTTCTGCTGGTCCCAAATCGGGGGAGGGATTTCCTTATCACAGCTAGATCCTTGGTAAGAGGAGGGAGACCCTGCTCAGGAATCAGCAAGACTGAGATCAGAAAAGTGGTGCTTTTCTCTAGTCTTTGAGTACCTTAGCCAGACTGAGTAGAAAACACACCTACAGGTGGTGCTCAGTGTGATTTAAATTTCAGACAAACCATAGCAATAGAAATGCTTGCTACTTTCTAAAGATATCTATATACAAGGCAGAGAGAAGAAGAAACTTAATACTTCGAAACCGGAGCGAAAGTGAGAAGAAATAATGTCCGACTTCCGGGACTAGACATCTGAAGAGGAGACGGTATGCACAGCTTCAAAATTCACTCAAGCAACTCCAGGGCCATATAAGGAAGTCCTCAGTGATATTCAGCTGCTGCTTAGTAATGCCAACCACCTTAGAAAAGGGATAGGAGAGCCAATTGCACAATAGAATATATCAGTTTATTCCTGTGAAGATAAAAGGCTATGAAGGCCATATTTTAGTTACAGAGCATGGTGATCTAGGCCACAATGGATTTTTAGATCCAAGAAAATGTATTTCTTTTAAGTTTGATGCTTACAAAAAGAAGCATGTGACTCCCAGGTAAGGCATGTAGACAGAGTTTTAAAGTTTTGAAGACATTCCTGTGACAGGGCCTTAAGAGCCTATATGAAATGGTATTATTCAACTGGCCTTAGTAACATTTATGCTAAAACTATACACAGTCAAAAGAACATCCTTGCATGTATTGAACCCCACCAGTTTCAGCCCCAAAACTTCTGAAATGGATGTTGGAGACTGGAGTGGAATTTAACCATCATACCACCTTGAACCCAGGTAGCTGGACTGCTCAAGGCTCACGTTCATGATTATGAAGATGGCAATGTTCAGCTGGCTAGCAAAAAAAAAATATGAGTCATTATCTGTTTTCAATGAAGTTGAAGGTGCCAAAAAGTTTATTAACATCATAGAAAGAGTAGAAAGTGACTATCAGGAAGCGGTTAATGAAAACTACCTAACAATTATCTTGAACAACGTTGACAGCACTGCTCCATCAGCTTCCAATTACCTACACTAAACATAAACATGCTTAAAGGCTGACTGTAGGAGTCTCCAGTATGTGGGTGTGGGTGCGAAGGCAGGAGGGAAGAGACCCAACAGGGTTTGCTCACACAATAAATAAGTGATAAAAAATGAGAGTGACGTTTTGTTAAGAAAGCTAACAAGATCGTCTCGCTTCATGGGATACTGCTGAACCTATAACACTGTTTTGATTCTCTTGTGTGTTTTCTGCCTGGTGAGAAGTCTGGTAACCCTAAAGACTCACCAGAAGCCCTAAACCTGAGTATCCTGACTCCATAACAGGCTGTATTTTTTCACCTTGCTTAACTAGGCCTGAGTTTCTGTTTCTCAGAATTCAGACACACAATTCCTGGGGGGCAGGGGAAGGCAGCCTGAGAATAACCATTCACCACACAGGTCAAGTTGACGAGAAGCTATGTTTATGAATACATGGCCTTGCTGTTCCTAAAGTAAAGCACAGCTGGCCCTAACCAATCAAATTCAAGGACAACGCATGAATAAAAGCCCAACAAAGTTCCCAGTAACTAGGAAAAAAAAATCTCTAAGCAATAAGCCAATCCTGAAACCCCTCGTGCCCTTATACAATTTCTGACAGATTAGGTTAAGAGTTATCACAGAAAGCCCCTAACTGTCTATAAATTGAGCCTATGAATTCACTTCTGGGTCGCCATTTTTCCCTAATGGTGATCCCAGGAGGCTGGTAACTTATGCAGAACAAACACTCCGCTTTTGCATACTATTTGAGTCTGGGGTCCTTCCTTCAGTGATTCTCAAACCTTAACATTTAGGGTCCTTTCCAGGACTGCAGGGGACCCACCACCCAAAATAGTGGAACCTTGAGGGGACCATTTTTCCTCCCCAACTTATCAGTAAGTTTTTGAGCCCGCCCAGTGTCTTGTCTGGATTCTCTGTGTTCTTTCTATCTCTCTGTCGGAAGAGTTGCTGGAGAGAAGTAAGGAGACTGAAAAGGACTTGGTTGACATGCAGACAGTACAGTTGCCAGGGATGCCGAGGAACGCTCTGAGCTCCCAGGGAGATTCAGATGATTCTGATCCAGTTTTTGAATTGGCACTGACTAAAGCCATGGAATATTATTTTGTGTTTCTTGCATGTGTGTACGTTCAGCTTGCTGTATTGTTGTTTTGGTTTTGTAATAACACGCATAGGTCAAACTATATCTACACCCTTGAATCTGGTGCTGGGCCACTTTAAGGATTTCTGCCGAGTTGTGGAAGAATCAGGCTTGATTATTCGCACGGGTAAACTAACCATTTGCAGGAATGAATGCCCGTCTTCACAGTGGGCTGGCCAGAGGAGGGAATGTTTCATCTACCTATCATTTACATGGTTAAAGCTCTAGTCTACGACAATCCAGTATGGGACCCAGATCAGGTCCCATACATCACCATCTGGCAGTATCTTATGGTGTGCTTTCTGTCTTGGCTTAAACCCTTTCTATAAAAAAGGCAATCCTGAGCCCCCCACCCTTGCTCCCCGCTTCGACCCCAGAGGAAGATGAATTCCAACCCTCTCCCCCACCCTTCCCTATATCCCTGTCCTAGGAAATATTTTCTTCCAGATCGCCTGCCCCCCCCCCCACACACACACACATACCATATCCTGAACTGCCGGTCAAATAGAAGCAGAAGCTGACTCTACTGTGACTCTTCCTTTTTTTAAATATATTTAATTTATTTATTTTTATCTCAATCACAGGTTAGGTACTTTGAATCCCAGGCGTAGCCCCCTCCCTCATTCCCTCCTCCCCGCCCCC
>CM053742.1:16032010-16090709 GCA_028658305.1 Pachyuromys duprasi | reverse complement strand
AGGGTAATCAATAACAATTTTGCCAAAGAGCTGCAGGAGGTATAAATGATAAAAAGCAGCACTATCTATACTGTCCCTCAAAGAGTCCTGGAGGGATAGATTACAGAGGTGAGCTGTTGAACATTTTTTTTCCATGGCATCCAGATTTCTCTATCCCTTGCAGGGCACTGGTACCCAAGTATAGAAATTGTTTTACAGTATAGTTTGCTAATCGATGGCAGGTCTTTCATTCTCTTACCACACCTTTCAGAATTTTGATACTTACTACAATTTTTCTTCATTTGAAAATCCTCTGTAATAACACCCATACTGTCCCTATAAGTCCCCTTCTATCTGATTGTGTCTGTCTGTCTTAGAATAAGTGATAGGGACTTTTCTCCTCTGTATGGTCAGTCCCTTTATCAGGTGCCTATTGATTCTGACATGCATTTGTTTAAGTGGCTTTTGGGATGTCAGGGGTAGGACATTCTTGTGGTGAAAGAGGTATGGAAATTAAACTTTTAAACAACAAATAAGTGCTAAGCCCCCAGCTTCCCTGGGCAAATCTCAGGAGTCATGGGATTCACTGCATGTTGGAGGGAGTAGGTTATGTAACTGAGAGAATAAATGGGATGATAAATATTAGTTTGGTCAAAAAGATTGTTTTCCCTAGTAAGCAAATTATTGATTATAAACTGTTAGGATTCCTTTGGAGCTCTGTGGCCAAACATATTCTTTCTGCCTTAAATGTATGCTGTGTTCCCATGCCAAAGCCCTTATGAAATTTCCACTGGAAAAAAATGAGTAGCAAATTTGGGTCTCAGTGCTCATATATAATTTCAGATTTCATTAATAGTTTTTAAGTATATGCCCTGAGGAAGAATAAAATTCCTCATATGAATGGAAAGAGAATTGAATTTATAAATAAGGTGATTCTGTGTTCAAGGACTGTTCATTAGACAAATCCAGGGCACATTTTTAAAAGCATTTAAATTAGAGGTGTTTAAAAACTCACAGGAATAAAAACAGGCCATTCTAGGAAACGATAGTCCTGTACTAAAAGTCCTAACAATGACTAAGTCTGAAAGATTCTACTGTGTCTGGAGTTTGAAAATGAATTTTCCAGAAAATTTTAAAACACTATAAACAACTTCAATTTTTGTCCCTAAAGAAATACATTTAGAAAATATGAATTGATTTATTTGTCAGTAGCAAACTGGGTGCTAAAAAAAGTTGGATTTTTTAAACTTAATAACTGTTCAAGAATCACGATTGTAAATATTGTAAAGAGAGCTATATTAAGTAATCTTGACTATGCAAAGCCTCTTGAAGTTTTGGGCTATAAAGACACATAACCAAGATGATATATTGTTAGTAGAACTTCTCAAAAGATCAAGTAAGAAATCCAAATTCTCTTTATTTCTGTTACAAATCTCCTGATAAAACTATATAAATAGGATAGTTGTAGTTTAATGAGAATAAGTGTAGAGACTGCTTGAAAGTGGTATTTAGGTTGTCAAACTGTATAAAAAAGAGCAGTTTAGTTTTGTTTCACTTTTTGTGTTAAAAATACAAATGAAATATTTGCCTGTGTGCTGAATTCCTAGGCAGAGATGTTGGTGAACTACACATACATTAGTATCAAATGAGTTCTCTGATATATATTTATTCCAAATTATCTTATCAGTAGAGAACAGGGGTGTCACAAAATATTTAAATTAGATCTTATATTATCTCCTGAAATTTTATTGTTAAATAAACATATTTCTCAAATGCAGAGAAGCTTGGGATCAATAATATCTTCCCTCCTGTGGGATCATTTGTTCATTTCCTAAGGAAGATAGATGTACTAGGAGGAAGTATAAGAAGTGATTCACCTTACTTGAGGGACCATGGCTACTTTTTAAAAATATTTTTTTTAATTTTAGTTTTTTTTCTTTTGCTTATTCACTTTACATCCTGATCATAACCCTGTCCCTCTTCTCCTCCTTGTCCCACCCTCCCTCTCTCCTCTCCCTATCCTCCCTCCCTACTCATCAGAAAAAAGGAACCCCACTACCAAAAACAACAACCCACCCAGGTACATCAAGTTCCTTCAGGACTGAGTGCATCCTCTTCCACTGAGGCTAGAGTGAAGTGATGAAAAATCAGGCAATAGAGTCCATATCAGAGACAGCTCTCATTTCCCTCCATACAATGCCTGAGATGTTCATCAGCTACATCTGTGTAGGAGGCTTATGTCCAGTCCATGCATGGACTGATTAGTTCTTGATTGGTGCTTCAGTTTCCTTATGCTTCTCTGGTCATATGGTTAGTTGACTCTGTTTGCCTGTCTGTCTTTCTTTCTTTCTTTCTTTCTTTCTTTCTTTCTTTCTTTCTTTCTTTCTTTCTTTCTTTCTTTCTTTCTTTCTTTCTTTCAAATTATTCACTTTGTATCCCAGATGTAGCCCCCTCCTTCATTTCCACCCAGTTCCACCCACCCTTCCTCTTCTCCCCCATGCCCCTTCCCTAGTCCACTGATAGGGGAGGCCCTCCTCGTCTTCTATCTGACCATAACCTACCAAGTGTCATAGGGCTGGTCTCTGTGGCCTGACAAGGCTTCACCCCCCAGGCGGAGGTGATCAAAGAGCTGATTTGCAGGCAAATGGTAGGAACAAAAACCAATTATTCTGAGTGAGATAACCCAGAAACAGAAAGACACATATGATATATACTCAATTATAAGTGGATATTAACCATATAATATAGGATAAACATACTAAAATCTATAGCCCTGAGGAAGCTAAGCAGGAAGGAGGACCCTGGGTAAGATGCTCAGTCCTCATTCAGGAATGCAAACTGGATAGACCTGAGAAGATGGAGAAAACAGGGAACAGGACAGGAGCCTACCAAGGAGAGCCTTTGAAAGACTCTACCCAGCAGAGTATTGAAGCAGATCCTGAGACTCATAGCCAAACTTTGGGCAGAGTGCAGGGAATGAACGGGGAGGTAGAAAGACCTGGAAGGCACAGGAACTCCACAATGAGACCAACAGAACCAAAAAACCTGGGTCCAGGGGACCTGCTGAGACCCATACTCCAACCAAGGACCATGCATGGAGAGGCCATAGATCCCCTGCTCAGATGAAGCCCATACTCTGCTCAGTTTCCAAGTGGTTTTCCTAGTAAGGGGTACAGGGACTGTCTCTAACATGAACTCTGTTGGTCTTGTGGAGATCCTGTCCTCTGAGTGCTTCTATCCTCCCCCCCAACTTTTCTGAAAGGCTCCCTGGTTTCTGCCAAGTGTTTGGCTGTGAGTCTCAATATCTGTTTTCATCAGTTACTGGGTGGAGCCTCTCAGAGGACAACTATGCTATGCTCCTGTCTGCAAGCATTGCGGATTGTTGTTAATAGTGTCAGGGGTTGGCTCTCTCCCATGGGGTGGGTCTCAGGTTGCCACAGGCATTTGTGGAACATTCTTTCAATCTCTGCACTAACTATATCCCTAACCATCTTGTAGGCAGGGTGAAACTGAGGGAATGTCCATGGCTACTTTCTAACACCACTGATATATCCACAATTGCTCTAAAATATAGAAATTCACATCATCACAAAAAGACTCACTATTCAAAATCTATCATTGTGTAGTTGCACAATGCATCAAACATAATTTTAATTTTTTTATTTTTCCAAGTAGCCAAAATTCAGAGATTGGTGCCAAACATGTAAATATGTTGGATTTTGTACTACCTTCAAACTATTTTTTTCTTGTAAGTTTGATTTTAAGGTATGTGATATTTTTATACAGTTGGCTGTTTTTACCACAAGTAGAATTCCAGCGACACACTGGGAAGGTTTGAAAAAGTCATGCTAAAGCAATTTGTTACAAAAGAGTAAGAGTGAAATGATAATGTAAATTCTCTTTACTTGATTAAATTCTCTTTACTTGGTTAAAGTTTGTCAATGGATAACTTAAACAAAAAATGCTTTGGAAAATAGATAAAAGCAATATGAATTCAAGTACACTTTTTAGTGTAGTACAAAGCAATAAAACAAAAATTTACTTTCTTCAATGAAGCACTAATAAAAAGTAGAGTTACTGATTGGAGACAGTACCCGGCCTGACAATGAATAGGGGGAAATGAGTTTTAAAAGCTAACAACCTCAATTAAATGATGCATTCATGTAGCTGTGGCAGGTTTTTAATTTAATTTTAGTGTTTTATTTTTTGTCATTTCACATGGAGCATGAGAAAAAGAACAGATTTACCCCTGATTCATGGCAAAGACATTTGGTAAAAGGCAGATCACAGCATGGCCAAAACAGAAATCCAACACCCCTAAGCCAGGGGTCCTTATCAACAGCATAAAAGCTTAGATGGCAGCTGTGGAATTCCAGATGAACTAATAAATATGGAGCAAGCCAGCCTCCTTCAGAAGGAAAGAATGTCAACAATTTCCCAGTGGATGCCTGGGAGTGCCTTGTGGGCCCATCTCTTTATAGTTCTCAAAGAAACAGAGACACATGATGAACAGCTCAGTAAACTGAGAAAGAGTTTCAGAGATTTCAGAATGTCAGAGATGGACTATTGAACTAAAGAAATTCAAGGACGATATTTAACTTGGGACAACTGGTAAAAAGGAGATATGTTTGGTTTTGTTTCCTGTTGCTGAATGCTTTCCCATACATCCACATGCTTGAAAAATTACAAGGAAGCAGGAAAAGTAGATCTGCTTTGTAAAACATATCCAATAAGTTAAAATATTAAACATTTTATTTTATGTGTTTGAAGTGTTTTGCCATCATGTATGCATGTGCACTACATGTGTGCAGTGCCTGAAGAGGCTCCCCTAGAATTGGATTTGCAGATGGTTATGAGTCACTACATAATTTCTGGGAACTAAACCCAGGTCCTAAACAAGAACAGCTAAGGCTCTTAACCACCAGGCCATCTCCCAATGAATGAAATTTTACTGTGTTACAGGAATCTGTTACCAATTTTCTTGATATCATGACACCATTAATTACCAATATATAAAGGATATGATAATTTTTCTCTATAAATGTACCTATACATACATACTGCCTCATATAAAGAATCGAAATTAACACTATATAACAAACAGCCATTTATGGTAGAGGAGGTTTCTGTGCTGCATTTATTTTCTTTCAGAAAGATAAAAAATCCTATTCTTTTTACTTATACAAGTATTTACAAACAAGTTCCAAAACTATGTGATAATAAGTGTAGTATAGTGATACATAAGTGAAATAAAAATCAAGGCATTGTTTGTTTGGAACTAAGTACACTTTCATAAGCGTCTTTTCATTCATGGAAGCACATTTTCAAATAGAGTAACAAGACTGATTTCTAACAATTATGCTAAATTATATAGTGGATAAAGAAAAACACAAGTAAATCATGTAGAGTCTGCAGACTGAGAGAATTTCTAGGCAGAGAGTGGGCCTTTGGGAGTATACAGTCTAACTCCCTCACTTCACAGGAGTCTGAGATCATGGACATTCCTACCACATGAAGTCATGCACATAAGCTTGGATCAAGGCCATATGAGCAGTCATGTAAGTGTACATCAGAAGGGGGATATATACAGACATGCAAACACACAGAAAGGAAGGACATGTGAAACAGTGCAGCAAGCATTTGTGGCAATATTTTTTTTTCTGAGAAGAAAACTAACATTGCACAGGAGATGAATTGATCAATTGAGAAGTCGAGCCTTTCTCTGGAGGGCTGAAAACTGGCGTGGCATACATGGACTTCCAGAAAAAGTTATGGTAACAAGAGTGGAAGAATTCTCTTGTTAAGATGACTGGAAGTTTGCCAGGACACTGAGTCCAAATAGTGTTACCAGTCTATCTTTGAGATGTACTTAGAATCTAACTGGTGGCATCTGGTGTGTGTGTGTGTGTGTGTGTGTGTGTGTGTGTGTGTGTGTGTGTGCATGGCAAGGCCAGAGGTCTAAGACAGATGTCTTCTCTGATTGTTATCCACCTTATTTTTGAGACAGGGTCCCTCACTTGATCTGGGATTAGCCTATTGGGAAAGGCTGGCTAGTTAGCAAGCTCCACAGATCTGTCTGTCTCTGTTTCCCTACCAGAGTCATGGATACACACTACCATGCCTGGCTATTTACTTGGATTCTGGGATTCTGACGTCAGAGAGCTTCATTATTGTTTGGCAAGCACTTTCGTAATTGAGCTATCTCCCCAGCACTTTATCCTGTTTAAAAACCTCCTTCTTTTGTCCTGTTCTTGCTGTGACTCTCAGAAGCACTCAGCTTCCCTTTTGCTTTCCTTAGTGCCCTTGGCCAGCACCAGTTGGAGGACATAGCAAAGCAAATTGCTTCAGACTTCCATATTAAGGCAGTGTGGCTAGGTCCCCCAAATTTGCAATCTAACAGTTGTCAAAATGCTGCTGCTCCTCCTGGTGCATAGATCTCAATTGGATATAGCATACTGCACATTTACAATTTAGATTTGTGGAAATTAGATTATTGAACTAATGAATGAAAAACTATCTCCACCTCTTTCTTTCTTTCTTTCTTTCTTTCTTTCTTTCTTTCTTTCTTTCTTTCTTTCTTTCTTTCTTTCTTTCTTTCTTCCTTCCTTCCTTCCTTCCTTCCTTCCTTCCTTCCTTCCTTTCTTTCTTTCTTTCTTTTTTTTTTTTTTCCAAGACAGAGAGCATCATTTTGTAGTCCAGGCAATTTTAGGACTCGCTATGTAGGACAGGTTGGCTTCAAACTAACTTATAACTGTTAGGCCTCAGCCTATCAAGTGAGAGTATTAAAAGCATGTGTCACCATGCCACGCTGAAAATTATGCTCTCTTAATTAGGGTCTATAGTGCATGTGTATGTTTGTCACCTGAAGATGAAAGTGGTGGCAAAGTGTGAGGCTTCACATATTGACATCAGGAAAATATTGACAAGTATCCATTAGAGAAGTTTTCCAAAGAGGAACTTAAATGATCTCCATATGCAATATCAGTGAGATGGAATGCCTAAGGAAAGCAGTTTCAGCAATAAAAACTAAAATGAATAATCGCTACAATTGTTGAGGTTTATGCATGTGGTTCCAAGAAGTTTGGGGAATTTTTACAAGTCATTTTTGGGTAAAATTAAGTATTTCTGAAGCTATCTCATTAGAAAAGAACTTTTTAATTGTTGAAACTTTCCATCTTAACTCTTAATTTTTAAAAGTATTACATGGTTTATTTTTATCTTATGTGTATGAGTGTTTTGTCTGCATGTTTGTGTGCACACCACTCGTATGCCTGGTATACACAGAGCCCAGAAGCAGGTGTTGGATTCCCTTGGAATTGGAGTTACAGATAATTGTGAGATAGCATGTAGGTACTGATACTCTGTAAGAGTAGCCAGTTTTCTTAACCACTGAGCCACATCTCCAGCCTAGGAAAGTATTACATTTTTTAAACAGGATGTTCTTATTCTTGGATTTTCCTTTTAAAGGAACTTATCAAAATGAGGAAACAAATGTTCTGTTTAAGCATGTTATTCTGAACAATGTATCTATTTATAAAAGAGGGTTTCTATTTTGACATAGTTTAAAAAATGAAAATCTCAATACAGCTTTAAAGGCAACTCAAAATTTTACTTTAGTTCTGGGTAATGGCTTTAAACCATGTTAGGGTAATTCTACTAATATCTTAATTTTCTTTACAGTTTGCATAAAAGACTAGATTATCTTTCACAACAAGATACACAGCAGCCCTGTTTGTAGGTTGGTTTCTTTATTCTCCATAGCCTCATCTGAATCTGTAAGCCACTGACAGAGTTTTGTCAGGTTTCCAGATGGCCCAATATCTTTTTAAAAATAATCTTTAGACTCTACCTATCAGCATGTCACTATTCTCCAAAGTTAATTAAAACAGATTTAACATCTTGTTCTAAAGCTTTAAGAAAACTTGAAAAAATTTAAAGAAGACAAGTCATAAATTATATTGATAAGCAGATGAAACAAGCTATTTAAAATCTGTACACAGTTAATTAATTTTGCACTGACAGGCAAATGATTACAGATGTTCCTATGAAACAACTCATCTCATTTTGATTCTCAACCTGTAAACTATTTGTCCTTCTCAGGAGCTCCCATATACTAGAAAATTCTCTTCTCTCTCTCTCTCTCTCTCTCTCTCTCTCTCTCTCTCTCTCTCTCTCTCTCTCTCTCTCTCTCTCTCTCTCTTCCCTCAGGGCTATTGGCAACACATAAATACACTATTCTAATTTGGTGAATTTGCTACCTACGAAAGCGTGGTTGAAATCATGTCAACTTTCTAGCCATTTCTGCTTGAAGATATGTGACAAGTTATTCCCATAGCATGAAGACATATCCTTCTACGCAAGATCTGTGCTTTTACTTGACATCACAGTTTTTTTCATATTTAAAGTTAGAGAAAAATTATGATAATGGTGGGTGGAAGCATGACTTTGAAGTGGTGCATCTAAACTACTTTGATATAGTGCATCTAAGCTGTGGGTTAAATGTCTATTTTCAGAGTTTTCCCCGAAATGTGAAGGGGTTGACAACAGGATCATACCGAATCTACCTTTTGTAACAGTGTGAGATCAGTAGTCCTTCTGATGATTTAACCTTCCTTTCTTCTCTCACTTTCAATCATGCTCCTTTCACTGCCTGCACCCCAGGATGCTCCCCCCCCCTACTCTTTTGGACTATCTGAAGCCTCTCCTTTTCCTCCTCGGAGAAAGCCCTGCTCTTGCTTCTCCACCACTTATCATCTGCTCCAGTTTCCCGCTAGCCACCTGTACCATTCACTTCACCATGCTTCATGCTGTATACTCAAATTTCTGCACCTAGAACAGAAACTCAAGCCCCCATTTTCAACTCCTCTTTACATGGACAAGTAACACTTGTATTTTCCTTTCCAACAGAAGGGTCTATGTGGTTTGTAAGGTAGAACTTCTGTGCAGATAGAAAAACTATGCTGAACAAGTAGATTCAGCTGTCTCCTATGTTATAATTCCAGCTCATAGCTGGTTGACTCCTAATAACAACAAACCTCCTGAATGAGCTCTAGACTGGTCAATCACCTGGCTGCCAGCATCACAAAATCTTGTTTGAGGGGCAAATGGCCAGCACTGGTGACATCCTTAAACAAACTAGGAGGTACTTTTCCTACCATTATGACTTTGGGGTTAAATGTGTTAAAAACTGTCAGCGATCAAGGACACCCCTGGAAGGTCAATGCTAAGAGTGTGGACAAAGTCATAGTCAGGGTAAAGTGAAGGCTTCCTTAATGGGAATGTATAAGCACATAGTGCCTTTGAGAAATATGGGGTTACACCATTTTGCAATAGTTACTGCAAACATTGCACTCACTCTCTTCCTCCTTCTGTCTAGTATAGTTCCCCGCAGTACAAAGAAAAGAATGTAACATCACTTACATTCCTCAGTCAAATACTGGAAAATGACTTATATTTTCTTGGATATGCCCTGAGTACCGGAGAAAAGGTCAAAAATTTGACATTTCTCTTTATACAGTCTCCACAAACGACTCAAGTATGGGCTTTTTTCCCAGCTGGGTTATTTTGAAAGGATGATATAAATATGTAGTTGTCTTTGTCTTGTGGAACAAAACAAACAAAACCAAAAGGACAGCAGTATTTTGCAGAAACTTTACTTTGCTCCAAGTGCCTGCTACTCATTGAAAAATTCAATAATTGCCTTACTTTCTCTTCTAGCATGAGTAGGATCCATAAAATTTTTACACTGATCAATACCTCCTGCCTTGAAGCAAATTGTCTGAGCTTTGCTATCACTTTTCTTTTCCTTTTTTTTGAAGCTCAATTTTATTTTCTATTAATGACAGTATAAGTGCCTGAGAACGACAGGAAATTATTATCACACAGCTGAGATCATTATCTTTCACTCAGCAAAGCAAACAGCAAAGAGCTGATTTTTTTTTTACTGAAACGAAGATTAATATTTTTAAGTGAATTATTACAGGAGTCCAAAAATGTGGGTCCTGTGTTCAGTTCCTTTTTTTTTTGATGAGCACGCGTGTGCACACACACACAGACACATACACTCACACACACATTCTTATGCACAATTGAGTGTTCTATAGTTGAAATACATGCTGCTTTTCTTAACTTGCAACAAATTATTTAACCAGTGTAAACAGGTGCCCACAGTGTCCTATTCTCTCACCAAGCACATGAGTATTGGCATTTGTTAGGACAAAGTTTATAATAAAACAGGAATCAGAGAAAATCTATTTCTTGAACAGCGTCCAAGAAACCCACTGTGAGGCTGTCTTTCAGGATTTCACTATGGACTCTTGTCTTCTCCTGGGTCCTTATGATCACTACAAGATATTCAGATAAGCTATGCAACGTGTAATATAGAAGACAGAGTTTATTGCAGGGTAAACTACAGCCAAAGAGGTTATTGCAAAGGTGTACGGTTTAGGGAGGCTTTAAACTATTTCTAAAGCCACCACAAAAAGCAGGTTTTCCTAAGGGACTTTTTCCCATCCAGGTGATTGACAGGTCTGTTTTCCTTGACTGCTACAGAGGCAGGCAGTGGTATGCCTTTGTTCTTTATCATAAAGCCTCCTGCTAGACAGGAATCTTGTAAGGCTTAGGGCTCCTGGAATCAGGTTTAGATAGTTATCTATTAATGACCTTCCAGGCAGTTCAAGATGTCACATTTCTCTTCACTTAGGGCCAAAGATAGGAGTCAGGTCCCATTTCTTTAAACCCTCTGACCACTAATTGTATTCCTTGGTTTTACAGAATATTGATTATGAAAGAAGAGTTTAGTTATAATGTGCCCCTCGTCTGTTAATACCTACTAAACACCTAAAGCATCTATGTGGATCTTATATGCAAGTCTTTAAGAATAACAGCAATTGGTTGTTTCTTTTATTTCAAGGGAATTTCAGTGGAAATCTGTCTCTGATTCTCTCTGTCTCTGTCTCTATGTGTATCTGTCTCTGTCTCCCTCTTTTCTTTTTTTTTTATTATTATGGTTTATTACAACTTATTCAATTTGTATCCCGGCTGTGACCCCCTCCCTTGTCTCCTTCCAATCCTACCCTCCTTTCCTCTTCTCCCACTATACCCCTCCCCTAATCCACTGATAGGGGAGGTCCTCCTCCCCTTCTATTTGACTCTAGCCTATCAGGTCTCAAGACTGGTTGTACTGTCTTCTTCTGTGACCTGGCAAGGCTGCAACCCCCAGAGGGAGGTGATCAGAGGGCCTGCCACTGAGTTCATGTCAGAGAAAGTCCTTGCTTCCCTTATTAGAAACCCACTTGGAGACTGAGACTTCAGGCTACATCTGAGCCTGTGTTTTAAGTCCTCTCCATGCATTGTCCTTGGTTGAGATATCATTCTCTTCGGGGCCCCAAGGGCTCAGTTTTTATGGCTCTGTTGCTCTCCTTGTGGAGCTCTAGTCCGCTCCAGATCTTTCAATCTCCTACTTTCATAAGATTCCTTGCACTCTGCCCAAAGTTTGGCTATGAGTCTCAGCCTCTGCTTTGATACCTCAATCTGTAGAATCTTTCGGAGGCCTTCTGTGGTAGGCTTGTGTCCTGTTCCCTGTCTTCTGCTTCTGATGTCTATCGCATTTGTCTTTCTGAATGAAGACTCTCCCTTTCTCTCTCTCTCATCCAGAACCTTGGATGGGCAGCGTGAACTTCATTGCCTCTTGACTTAGCCTACAACTTCTTTTGGCTTATAAAATGGAGAAGTGATAGTGTGCCAGTCAGGAGCCCAGGCTTCAAGTTTTGTTCTGTTTCCTCTTGCCTTTAACTCTGCTATTGCCATGAGGAGTGCCTGCTTGGACTTACTGGCTTATAGTTATCTTGGGGGAAATGACTGGCATTTAGAGCAGAGGCCTCCAAAAGCCAAGCATGAATTAACTCTCAGTGGGTTGATTGGCATATTTGGGAGATGGAATAAATGATGGTTGTTTCTAAGTCAATGAAGTGGTGAGGTAGTTTGGTTTGTGGCCTGACCTAGCTGGTGTGTCCTTAAATCACTATTACAAAGGCTTGTTTGAAGCATTGATTTATAGCAGTCCATTTCTTGAGATTACTTTTAAATTTGACACATCACATATTACATATTATAAACATTACATATTGTGCAATGTAATCCCAAGAGAATTCAAATAGTAATAGAGGAAAAGCTTCCATCCCCAGAAAATTCTATAGAAACGGAGAAAAAGGTCCCTTCATTTTTAGAGACTCTGGATGTACCCATGTAAAACAAAACTGAAAATAAGTAAGGAAGGGGGATGGCTCAGCAGTTAAAGTGCTTGCTGCTGGGAGTAGCAAGTGTGAAGACCAGTATTTAGATCTCAAGAACCTCTGTAAATACCAGTTGGGTGTAGCAGCTGCCTGTAATTACAGCTCTCTGAAAGTGGCAGAGTAAGCTGGCTAGATAGACTAGGAGCATACCTCCCCTGTCTCCTATGACTTTCCTCGTGTAAGTATTAGATGAAATTGAGAGGTTTTCCAATTTAATCCATGACCTTTTGTGTACAAAACAACGAAAACAACAAAATGTTTGCTATTTTTTTTTCTGTTGTCCTTGCATAAGTAATCGTAATTTGAAAAGGGTTGTCCAATCATGATTCCAGGAGTATGCAAACTGTTTTTGAAAAGTTACATATTGTATACATTTTCTGCTTTTTTGCTCATAAGGTCTCTGTTAAAATTTTGCAAATTTGTTATTGCAGTATGAAAATAGCAACAGATAAATTTATTTTTGTTCCAATAATCTTTTGCACACAAACACATGGGCTGTACCTTACAGGTAGCTGATAAAAACCACAAGCTGTAAGACAAGATAATGACAACATCAGGGTAAGTAACAACAGCCACATACACTATTTTCCACGAGACTACTTTTAAAGTATTGGAATTATTTTTTCTAGAGTTCTATGTAGTACACCATAAAGTTAGGTTTTACTCATTTTAGCTATGCTCACAGCCCAAAGTTTCCCAGTATTTGCAAGACAGACCTCCTTAGCCCATGCATGTTCTGATTGGAGGGATGGTACAATTTAATTTCTAATTGATATGCTTAAAATATTCTTACTTAAATCTTATGTTATGTTCACCTGTGTCAACATTGGGTCTATGAGGCATCAACGCAGTAACATTCCCACCTGTTTACACACTGCCTCACCTATTCTGATGGGGACTTTGTTACACAGTGCACATTTTTCTTTCCAAATCATAATCAACAGAACTAACAATCTAAATATTTTCCTAAGGTCTTACACATGGAACTTCTTTTTGGGCTTCTGAAAGCTCCTCATGAAAGCATTGGATAACACCATTCTTATATAGCCCTCATCAAGTTAGCAGGCTCTCACACATACTCAGTAATCACTGTGGTTTACCCGTCTGAGGCCTGGCTAACTAACACTTCCAGCCTATAAGAAATGTTAGGCAGAGGCACACACATTGTTTGAGTTTGCATTCCTCTAGCTGCCCGAACATGCTAAGGAAGTGTTCATATGTAAGCTTAGATTGGTGTGACGATGCTGGTGAACGGTTCACAAAGACCTCCATGATAGCACAGAGGCTACTGCAGAGTACATTCAGTCTGGGTGATTTTCCACCTAGTTTTCCACTGTTGAAAATGTTTCATTTACCAAAATGGGTTTCAGCAATCTCATAGTGTGGCATTGACTTTAACATGTAATTTAATCTGTCCTTAATTTCAAAGAGTGGTACTCTGAGATGCAATGTGGCTTTCCAGTTGATTCTTCTTATGAAGCAAGTTGCAGGTGCTCCCTGCCTTCCATCTAATAGCTAAAAGAAGGAATGATTTAAAAGTAGTACATGATTGATCAAGCCATAAGATTTTCTTTTATTTCTAAGCCAGTCTATACTCCTATATTTAAGACTATTTTCTTTTACTGGGAATTATTATTTAAGGTTTCAAACCATTATAGACAAAAGTGTTGCCAATTTGAGCTTTTAAAAATTCTAAGTGTAAAGATACAGAGGCAAGAAATTCATATAAAAGTGGAGGCCTGATTTGAACAAAAATATGTTTTTTTACATTTCAATTACCTCACAACACTTGGCAATAAATAGATGTTTTTTAAAAGCAATACCTATGGTCTGAAGAGATGATTCAGTAGGTTAAGAATGCTTACTGTGAGCTGGCCCAGAGGGCTTGAGCGAGGGAGAGCTAGCCCTGCCACTTCCCTGCCATGACATGACCTGGGCCAGGAGTGAGCCCTCCTTGTCTCTCCTCCTTGCCATCTGCATCAGAGCTGGCCCTGCTCCTTGCTGAGCGCAGCACAGTAAGGCTGGAACTGGTAGAGTGCCCTCCTCCCCCCTGCCCCCCCCCTCATCTGCAGTGAGGTGGTGTGGATTTGAGGTGGAATGGGTGCAGGGATGATGCCCTTCCTCCTTCCCTCTCACCACCTGAGGCAGTCCAGGGAGTTGGCCACAAACGATATGAGAGCACGAGAGCTAGCCTTGCTCCCTCACTGGCTGTAGCACTAGGGAGAGAGGAACCTGCTCCATGCCTGGGCAACACAGGGGAGCTGGCCCTGATGATATAGGCACAGGTGAACCAGCTCCAAGTGTGTGAGAGCAGTCCCAGCTCCTTGCAGGCTGCAGCACTTCGAGAGTGTGCCCCATGCTTTGGGCAACACAGTGAAGGTGGCTCTGGAGATGTGAGGACCTGTGAGCATGGGAACAGGAGAACAGACCCTGCCTCCTGCCATTTGCAGCACTTGCTGGAGCACCTGCTGGAGCATTGCTGAAGAGCTCTGCTGGTGTGACTAAGGGAGCATGGGAATAGAGAATCCATACGCTGACCAGCTCAGCTACCACCCAGGCCAAAAGTCAGGCCTCTGAGTTGGCCCATGCCAAAAATTTGTATCATCTGCAAATGGTTGGGACATGTTAAAGGATCCTGCTGATCCAAAGCTGCAGGGTCTCCATGACACAGAGCAACAACAGAACAGGGGGGAGGCCAGGTGAGGAGTCACTATTGATGGTGTCACAGAAGCCAGAGATCTTGAACCAGTCCCATGACTCATTGCAATGAACATTTCCAAGTGAAGATGTGTGGACAGAGAAATATACTGTGGGACACACTGTGATACACTACAGCTTTCATGATATTTGCTACGATTTCTTTTTGTTGTTGTTTGTTTGCTTGTGTGTTTTTATTTTGGGGGGATGTTGCAAGGTGAAGGGCAGATGTAAGGGGACATGGAGATGAGCGGAGCTGAGGTGCATGGTATGAATCTCACAAAGAAACAATAAAAAGTTTTTTTTTTTTTTTAAGACAATGCTTACTGCTCTTCCAGAGGACCCAAGTTCAGTTCCCAGCACCAATGTTGGGCTGCTCACAACCACTCCTGGGATCTGGCACTCTCTTCTGGCCTCTGAGTACAACTGCGTTCTTGTGTTCAAACCAACACATGAAGACAGACATATATACATACAAACACACACATACATATATACAAATATGTGAATAAAAATACATTACAACTTAAAATTAGGATTTATGTAATAAATAACTTTTAATGAAAAAGCTAAAAGCTGACACTAGGAAGTAGATTGTCTAATGTAATGAATTCCAAAAGACAGAGAATATAAAATCAAATAATATTCAATTCCTAGAAGCAGTGAATCCTGCCTTAGGGTCTGAGTGATGATGCATGTACCTTCAACAGTCAAGGGGAGGCAGGCAGAAGACAGGATGAGATATATGAAGAAAAACCAACAATTATGCATAGATGGCCCATCATTCTGCTTCTGTCTTGGGTGGACAGGTAGCCATCCCAGGAAAGTGGCTTTCAACATTTAAGCATATATAATTATAAGGGGATGGGTTTGCAATCAGATGACTTTTGCTTTCTGAGATAAGGTAACATTAGATAGCCCAGGCTGGAACTCATGATACTCCTGTCTTTGCCTCCTGAGAGATAGAATTACATGTGTGTATCACCAGGCCCTATTTGGAAACATTTTTGGTTGTCACAACTTGAGAAGGTATGTTTTTTTTTTCCAGTGGATTGAGGATGTACAGGAGTTTACTATAAAGTCTCTCTGCTGAGCACAGGACAAATACAAGTATCAAGCCTGGCCCAGAGCTGAGGTAAGATTGGGAGATATGTGGTGAACAGCAGAGCATCTTTTCTTAAGAACAAGTAATTCTCAGACAACAGCTGATGTGGTCATGGGGAAAATTTCTATGCAGGAACTAAACTAGGATTTGAGATACAGAATGCAATGGAATGATTATGGATTATCTTTACAACCTGAATAATTCAATTATCATCAGGGTTTTGTTCCAGGAAAGCAAAACAAAGAAAAAAGAATCCTTTCAGTCTAAATCAGATTAAAGAATTATGTACAGAAACGTGGAGTGTTGACACAATGACTATAAAAAACAGATGTCTCTTGGGGGTTAGGGTATATACCTTGGGTGACAGTGGTCTTCACACCCTGTATCTTCAATCAAAACCTCTAACGCAAAGCTATCCTCAGTTCACCTGCTGTGGAAACTCAGTGTGGATAATAAATGGAATTCCTTTATTAACATAGAGACAATCTGGGTCTGTGACTGAAAATATTTTTAATGTTTAAGAGACTCTGGAACAGTAGAAAATGGACATATTTACTTAATCAATAAATATTTCTCAAATAATTAAGTTTACTAAATTTTTGATACCAGTTCTAAGTTTGGAATTTGTTTTAGATTTATGATTGTAAATGGAAAAGTATAAGAGGATTTGACTGGTTGGTAAATAATATTAAACTTCCTTTCAATTCTCTAAATAACCTCGGGTATTTGGAATATCATTATGTGAGAATGTTTAAAGTTTTAATGTCAAAGTAAATATTTGAAAATCTTAACAGTAATAAGTTTTGAAATATTTAAAATTTAAGTAATAATGAGATTAAATGCACACACTTATTGAATAAATAAACATGTTTATTAGATTTCTAAAGACGACTAAAGTTTCTAAAGAAATTTTGTATTTTGAAATTTGTTTGCCCAATTTGATAGGTACTTGAGCAGTTGAACACCAACTTAATGTAGTGTCCTTATCATTGTAGGATAGGATGTATCAGAAGTTTTAGCTAATTATGTTTACAGATGAGAGTTGTTCCAAACACTCAATGAAAGCATGTGTTCTTATTATATACTAAAAGCTAATAAAGTTATAATCAGAAAAATAAGACATACGTTGAGCTTAAAATTTCAAGGAAGATTTTGATTTAATAATATCAATATACTGATATCCATATAAAACTTATATATGCACAAAGAATACATTGTGCCAAAAAAGAACAAACAGAAAATTACCCAATTGTGATGCTAAAAATCAACATCATCAAACTTATTTTTCGGCAATCAAAAATCATGTGTTTTATTTAACCGAACAAAAGGAATATGTATGACTTTAAATATCCACACTGTAGGATTATTGAATGAGGATACAGAATCATCTACCACTTGTTATCTTGTGTCACTATCTCCAAAGCAACATGGTTTCTGCAGTCCACTTTATATGAACAACTTACCTCTAGGAAACCACAAAGCACTTTTTGGCCTTAGCTGATACTTAATGGTTCTGACTATGGTCTCTTCGTGGAATTCAGCTTCCATTACAGATATTATAAGAACACTAGTTCTGGAAGAATCTTTAGCAATGGTAAGATTCACTGTCTTCATTTTTTATTTTTTATTTTTCTAAACGAAAGGCCCTTTTCCTGGAGAGGAGGCATCACTGGGACTGATCTCTGGAAGGGATGCCAAGTCTCCATCCAGAGCATCAAGTTAGAGGATGCTTTCCACAGGGTTACTCACACTGTCCCTTCCCTACTGTTAATCCATTAGGGCTCATTCCACAATATTTACCATTTTTTTTATAGTGACAAACCTCAATGAAATCTTTTGCTGGTAGGTCAGAATAATAACAGAGTACCATGAAGCAAAATATACAGAGAGGAGACATTTTTTTTCAGGGAACCATAAGTGTATGGAATCTACTTTCCCCCATAGTTTTCTACTATTTTCAAATGAAACCAAGTCTGTGCTATGTAGCATTATGGCCTGCAGATCTTTAAAGAGGTCTATTATTTCCTTTTCTGCTGTGCCCATTTTCAAAATGTATCCAAATGCCCTACAATGACACTTTATAACAGCTAGAATTGGTATTTTAGGGAGATTCTGTGATAGGATAGGAAAATTAAAGTAAGAGCTAACCCTTTTTTAATCTTGCTGTGTGTTCCGGTAGGGGAAAGGAAATACAAGACACTCTATTTAGCATGAAATCACATAGCGCCATCTATTGGCTATTTGCTTATAAGTGGTATACAAGTAGAATCTCCTAACAATGACATTTGATACAGAGATAGGAGAGAAGAAAGCTCTGTTCTTTGTGTCTGGGATTCTCTTTGTCCCTGCCACTCCTTGCCACATGCCTGCCTTCTGAAATTCCGAGGTGACAAGGCTTTCTTCAACAATAAAGCTCTCCCATTTCTAGTAGGACTTGATCCCTCCCTTTTTTTTTTTTTCTCAAAGAAGAACATATGAACCAAAGATGCTTTGTATTTGCTTGGCGTTCAAGAAATGGCATTTACAAACAAAGATCAAGCTCAAATCCTTCATTTTCTCTTCCTACTCCCGTTCTTTCCAATAAAGAGATTAATTACAAGCTGGCCAATGAATCAAGGCAAGTACACAGAGACTTTGCCTCTTTCCATGGAGCTCCATAAGCAGTAGACAGAAGGAAGAAGAAAATAATTGAGCATGAAGCATGCCATTCTTTTCTACTCACTGGCTTCATGTTGCAATTTGTTATGGCATTATGGCAAACTGATTTTTGTAAACTTAGCTGAGATGATAAAGCTGAGATTTTTACCTTATCCTGTTGTTTCTATTGATGATCAAGTATGAAATATGTTTATATTTTATTGTAATATAAATACACATGGAACAGCCACTTTTAGGGGTTTCTTTTCTTGTCTAATGAAGTGAAATACTGAAAAATGCTGAACTGCCTAATCAAATTCACCACTCCAAAGAAGCTCAAATGTCGTCACTATGGCAACGTGTCAGCCCAGGTCTGCCCTCTTCTTTTCCCTCAGACTTGTCATTGCTAATGAATTAATGTGGCAAACATAAGAAAAACAGCTACCTTAAGGCTGTGAGGAAGGGTCTCAAGACTGAAGCCATTCATGTATCCCCTATACTAGCTTTTCATTTTCTTTTCCAAATCTAATTATCTTCTTATTCCCTGCTTTATACAATGGGTTTCACTCACTGGCTCCTTCCCTGTCAGAGGATAGCATGTTGTAGAGCCCTTTGTTCTGGGAGATGACAATGATCATTTGCACTTGAAATCCCAGTACCAGGAAAACTTCAAAGGAGATACAAAACAGAGGTTAGTTTAGTGCCTACACCAGGGGACTAATTTTCAACCATACTTTAAAAAGGTATAAAGAAGATTCTCTAGTCATTGGAAAATCACACATGGTTAACTATGATATAGCTCTTTGATGGAACATTTCAATGCTAGTGTTTATGCAGACATCCAATTAATTTGAAATCTCAGAAGAAATATCCTCTCATCAATTATATGTCTAATATTCACTTTCCTTGTGTGAGAGAAATTAGTCTGCAGAGCTAGTTTATACCTTTTACTTTATTCTAATTAACAATTTCTTTTTATCTATTCTTAAAATTTTTCAAACTGGTTTTGAACTTAAAAAAAATTCCTTTCTACACTTCATAAGATTACATTTGAGTCTCTGCTTAGCTTCAGGAAAGGAGGCAAACTGAACAGGAGGTGATTAAAAAATAAGAAAAAAGAAAAACAAAACAAACCCAAAACAGTTAAGTATATGAATTTACTTCTTGTGGATTTAATCATTTTAATGGTTTTGTTTTTGAAACAGTTTCATTTTGTAACCCAGGTTGGTCTTGAACATTTGGCAATCCTGTCTCAGATTTCCAAATGCTGCAATTATAGGCATGCTATTCTTTGTTTCATGGTTTCTATAGTAATCTTTTTAATAGAGAGGAGAAGGAGTGATTATTCAGTTATTCAGTGGCTGCTCTTCCAGAGGACCCAGGTACGATTCCCCCATGGATGTTCACAACCATCTGTAACTCCAGTTCAAGGAAATCTGATGTCTTTATCTAGAACTTTTTTCACACTGTGCACAGACATTAATGTGACAAAACACCCTTATACATAAAAGAATGAAATAAATAAATGGGGAGATTTATATTATCTTCAGTGAATTGGCAGAGCTATTGTGTATGTGCACATGCATATACATATGCATGTGTATATTTAAAATCTGGACAAGTTCTTATTTCTCAGTCACTGTGTTCTAACCAATGCAGAGAGCAGCTTTGATGACTGCCTCTGCATATGCTGTGATTCTATTAACTAAGCATCTGAATGCATCCTTTAGTCTCTTCCTCAGCTTAGGGTTTTCAGTTAGGGGTTGCTTCCAACCCAAGACCATTCACTAGACATGAAGTGAATCGTATCTACCTAATTTTGCAGCTATGTAGTTAAACTTTTTGTTTCCTAGCCATAGTTTGTCTTGCTTTAAACACTGGATTTCTGGATTTCATTGTTTGTGGGTATTAGTTAACTGTATTCTGCTTTATTAGAAACTTTCTTATGAAATCAAGGATGTGGCTATTCCATCCACCATGTGCTCATCCATTCAAGGTGCCCTATGCCCAGAGAGAGTAAGTATAGTAGAATTTCCTGATTTTAGTTATTAAACTCTTTTCAATTAGTATTTTCATCTTCTTTACCTTTATGTATTTAAAATTAAGTTACTGAAATGGAAGAACAATATACTTACAAACAACATTTTGCCAAAAACTTAATCCGCAAATCATGCCACGTTAATTAAAAACAAAAATGAAAACAATCTGATAAAAATCATTCCTCTTAGTGGAAGTAGATAATTATATACAAAATATATCTTCATTAACATGAATTTAATAACTACCTTAGGCATACTAACAGCATAATTAAATATCTAAGATTCAGATAAAGTAGCCAAAAGTTAAATTATATTTTATTAGAATTGTAGATATATTTCAGTTTGTTTATACTCGGTGTATTGATGACTCACTCTAACTGAAAAGATAATAATAGAGAGTTGAATGATAAAGAGGAAAAAGCCTCAGCTGTTAAAAAGACAAAGTGTTAAGTTCTTATCTTAAGCTCAGATATCTAATAATTACTCAGAACTCACTGTTTTACTGGTGAGATTTTCCACACCCACTGGAGTAGTCTCCATTTAGCAAAACCATGAAAGGAGACAACTATGGTCTTTATTTTAAATTTTTGATAAATTTAACAAGAAAAATTAAGGTTTAATGAGTGAAAGCTAAATAATCAAATAGAGTAATACATGGAATCCAGTATGTCTTTGAAAAGAATGAAGCACAAACCTAATGATTTATTTCAGAAATATATGAATGGCTTAATAACAAGGTAGCCAAATAATATGACATTGCACATCCTACTCAGGAAACCTCGCAGATATTTTAATAGAAAATTGGAATTGATAGTAATAAATAAGAAACTTCTTTTTTTCATAGACAGAGATCCTTACAGCAAGTCACAAGTGGTCAAAGCATAGAGAACAACTGAGTGTGGAGTGCCCATCTTCAATTGATGCAATTATAACAGTATCTCCACTTAAGGCTCAGGGTATGTCACTGAAGATCTAAACATGTGGGAAATAGTAAGATAGGGAGAGGACAGGAGCTCCACAAGGAGAGCAACAGAACCAAAAAATCTGAGCACAGGGGTCTTTCCTGAGACTCATACTCCAAGTACTATGCATGGAGAAGACCTACAACCCCTGCACAGACGTAGCCCAGGGCAGTTCAGTATCCAAGTGGGTTCCATAGTGATGGGAACATGGACTGCCTCTGACATGAACTGATTGGCCTGCTCTTTGATCACCTCACCCTTATGGGGGAGCAGCCTTACCAAGACACAGAGGAAGACAATGTAACCACTCCTGATGAGAGCTGATAGACTAGGATCAAAAGGAAGGAAATGAAGACCTCCCCTATCAGTGGACTTGGGGGCGGGAATGTGTGGAGAAGGGGGAGGGAAGGTGAGATTGGGAGGGGAGAAGGGAGGGGTTTATGGGTATATACAAAGTGAATAAAGTATAATTAATAAAAATTAAAAGAAGAAAAATCATAAATAAAAACATTATTAATGGCTTATTACTTATTGAGAATTAATTTCTAAGAAATGAACATACATTCATCTGAAACTTTTATGATTCCCTTTTTGAAAAATTTGATTAACATATATTGTACAGATCACTGGAGGTGAGTACAACATTTCAATATATACATACAACGTGCACTGATCAAATGCAGTCCTCCTTTACTCATCTTCCTACCACCAACTACTAGTGATCATCATTCAACAACCTTGTCAGATTTTAGTTTCTAATTTGTGCTTCTGGGTATATGCCCAAAGAAATGGGATCAGTATGACAGAGAGATTGTTGTACTCTAGTGTTTCTTATAGTGCTCTTCAGAACGGCTGACATGTGGAATCAATCTGGGTTCCCAAGCCTGGATGAATGAATAAAAGCAATGTGAAATAGATGCGAAAGAAATATTCCCAAGAAGACACAAAGAGTGTCATTTGGAAGACCAGTCTTAGAGTTGTGTAAAGGGGAGATAAATCAATAGTATAAACATATGACAGTAATATTGAAAGTATGAAAAGAGCAAGAAATAATGGTATTTCAAATAACAACTAGAGAAATTAAAAGCTGTTTTTAGATATCAGAAAGAAACAAAATATTGTAGAATATACAGGAAATGACAGCATAAAGCTATTGGAGAGTATCATACAGATCTCTTGGAAGGCTCTTTTCCTCCAACTTCTCAGGCTGACCATTGCCTCCATAAAGGAAACCAAACATTACATTCGATAATTTATCTCAGTTCATTTTAACAGGATCACTGTGCTATGTTAATTACTTATTTTCAACTTCATTTTTTGGGGGCAAGCAAACAAAGGTATAGGGAGATTAAATAATTTGTCTTCAATGTAATGCTATAATAAATGGGGCTCTCTGGTGAATGCTTTGTCACAAAGCCAGTTCACATAACATTAAAACATGCCTGTCTGTGTTTGTTCCACTTCTCAACTTTCTTTTCTACAACTACTTTGCAGTATTTCCTGTGTCTCAATGTTTGATGTAATATACCTCTTTTGGCATCACAGAGGGTATGGAGGTACAAACACTTGGTAACTCTTGCAAGAATAAGTCAGATTCTGCAGTTGATGTGAACAGGGCAAAGAGAAGAAGCTGATTCTGATCATCAAGAATAGGAAGCATGTTCCACATTAAGCATAAATTAGAATAAACATACAGAACTCCAAGATGGATTATTTTTTAAAATTTATTTTTCTATTTATTACAGTTTATTAACATTGTATGCCAGCTGTAGCCTCCCTCATCGCCTCTCTATCCTGCTGTTCCTCCTTCTTCTCCTCCCATGCCCCTCCCCTAGTCCATTGATAGGGTAGGCCCTTCTCCCATTTCATCAAAGCCTAGCCTATGAGGTCTCATTAGAACTGGCTGCACTGGCCTGATAAGGCTGCCTCTCTTCCTCAGGAAGAGGTGATCAAAGATCCAGCCACTGAATTCATGTCAGAGGCAGCGCCCCTTCCTCTTACTAGGGAACTCACTTGGAGACTGAATTGTCACGGGCTACATCTTTGCAGGGGTTGTAGGATATCTCTATGAATGGTCCTTCGTTGAAGAATCAGTTTCAGAACAGATCCCTGTGCCCAAATTTTTGGTTCTATTGCTCTCCTTGTGGAGCTCCTGTTCCCTCCAAGTCGTTCTATATCCCCCCTTTTTTTTTCACAAAATTCCCTGGACTCTGCTCAAAGTTTGGCTATGAGTCTTTAATACCCTGCTGGATAGAGTCTTTCAGAGGCCTTCTTGGTAGGATCTTATCCTGCTCCCTGTTTTCTCCATCTTTCGAGGTCTATCTCTTTTGCCTTTCTGAATGAGGATTGAGAATCTTACCCAGGGTCCTTCTTCTTGCTAAGCTTCTTTTGGTGTAAAGATTTTAGTGTGATTATCCCATAATATATGTCTAAAATCCACTTATATGTGAGTATATACCATGTGTGTTTTTCTGCTTCTGGGGTTTTCTGGTTCCCACCATTTGCCTGCAGATTTCATGATTTCCTTGTTTATAATTGCTGAGCATCATTCAATTATGTAAATGTACCATAATTTCTGTATTCATTCCTCAATTGAGGGATATATGGGTTGTTTCCAAATACTGGCTATTACGAATGAAAATACTATGAACATGGTTGAGCAAATGTCCTTATTGTATACTTGAACATATTTTGGATATATGCCTAGGAGTGGTAGAACTACACTTGAAGTAGCATTATTCTTAATTTTCTGAATAAGTGCCAGATTGATTTCTAAAGTGGTTGTAAAAGTTTACATTCCCCCCGGCAAGAGAGGATGGTTCCCTCTTCTCTAAAACCTCTCCAGCATGTGTTATCACTTGAGTTTTAGACCTTAGCCAATCTGATGGGTATAAGGTGAAATCATAAGGCTGTTTTGATTTGCATTTCCTTGATGACTAAAAATGTTGTGCATTTCTTTAAGGATTTCTCTGCTCTTCAACATTCCTGTATTGAGAACTCTCTGTTTAGCTCTGTACCCCAAATCGGAAAGGAAGAAGTCAAAGTATCACTATTTGTAGATGAGATGATAGTATATATGAGTGATCCCAAAGATTCTACTTGGGAACTCATAGAGCCAATAAACACCTTCAGCAAAGTGGCTGGATACAAAATTAACTAAAAAAAAAAATCAATAGCCCTCCTGTATACAAAAGACAAATGGGCTGAAAAATAAATTAGAGAAACTATACACTTAACATGAGCCACAAAGGACATAAAGTACCTTGGTTAACTCCAACCAAGCAAGTCAAAACCTTATATGAAAAAACTTCAAGTCTCTGCAGAAAGAAATAAAAGAAGATATCAGAAGATGGAAAGATCTCCCATGCTCATGGCTTGGCAGAATTAACATAGTAAAAATGGCCATCTTACCAAAAACAATCTTCAGATTCAATGCCTTTCCTACCAAATTACCAACACAATTCTTTACAGACCTTCAAAGAAAAATTCTCAACTTCATACGGAATAACAAGAAACCCAGAATTGCTAAAACAATCCTCTACAATAAAAGACCTTCTGAAAATATCTCCATCCCTGATATCAAGCAGTGTTGTAAAGCAACAGTAATAAAAACTGCATGGTACTGGCATAGAAACAGAATCCATCAATGGAATCGAGTAGAAGACCCAGAAATAAACTCACACACCTATGGACATTTGCTTTTTGACAAAAATGCCAAAACCATACAATGGAAAAAAGATAGCATCTTCAATAAATGGTGCTGGTTTACCTGGATGTCTACTCATATAAGAATGCAAAGAGATACATACATGTCAAACATTACAAAACTAAAGTCCAAGTATATCAAAGACCTCAGCATAAAAGCAAACACCTAAACCTGTTAGAAGAAAAAGTGGGGAAGAGCCTTGAACTCCTTAGAACAGGAAACAACTTCCTGAACAGAACACCAACAACACCGGTTCTAAGGTCAACAAATCAATAAATGGGACCTCATAAAACTGAAAATCTTCTGTAAATCAAAGGACACTGTCATCAGAACAAAATGCCAGGCTATAGACTGGGAAACGATCTTCAACAATCCTATATTGGACAGAAGGCTAATATCCAGAATATATAAAGAACTAAAGAAGTTAAAAAGCAACAAATCAAGTAATCCACTTAAAAAATGGTGTACGGAGCTAAACAGAGAATTCTATACAGAAGAATATAGAATGGCAGAGAAACACTTAAAGAGATGCTCAGCATCCTTAGTCATCAGGAAAACGCAAATCAAAACAACCCTGAGATTTCACCTTACGCTCATCAGAATGGCTAAGACCAAAAGCTTAAGTAACAATACATACTGGAGAGGAGGTGGAGAAAGGGGTACCCTCCTCCATTGCTGGTGGGAATGTAAACTTGTACAAACACTTTATAAATCTATCTGGTGCTTTCTCAGAAAATTAGCAATAGCACTTCCTCAAGATCCAGCTATACTACTCCTAGGCATATCTCCAAGATATGCTCAAGTACACAATGACATTTGTTCTCCCATGTTTGTAGCAGCTTTATTTGTAATATCTAGAACCTGTGAAAAACCCAGATGCCTCCTCAACAGAGGAATGGGTACATAAATTGTGGTACATTTACACAATGGAATATTACTCAGCAATTAAAAACAAGGAAATCATGAAATTTGTAGCCAAATCGTGGGAACTAGAAAAGGTCATCGTGGGTGAGATTTCCCAGAAACAGAAAGACACATAGGGTATACACTCATTTATAAGTGGATACTAGACATATAATATAGGATAAACCAACAAAATTCTGTACACCTAAAGAAGCTGAGCCAGAAGGAGCAACCCTCACTCAGGAAGGCAAATGGGACAGGCATTGGAAGAAGGAGAAAACAGGAAACAGGACAGGAGTCTGCCACAGAGGACCTCTGAAAGACTCTACCCAGCATTGTATCAAAACAGATGCTGAGGCTCATAAACATACCCTGGGCAGAGTGCAGGGAGTCTTAGGAAAGAAGGAGGAGATAGTTAGACCCGGAGAGGACAAGAGCTCCACAGGATAGCAACCAAACCAACATATCTGGGCACAGGGTTCTTTTTTGAGACTGATACTCCAACCAAGGACCATTCCTGGATACAATATAGAACCCCTGCTCAGATGTAGCCTATGGTAGCTCAGTATCCAAGTGGGTTTCCTAGTAAGGGGAACAGGGACTGTCTCTGACATGAACTCACTGGCTAGCTCTTTGACTGCTTCCCCCTGATAGGGGAGCAGCCTTGCCAGGACACAGAGGAGGACAATGCAGCCAGTTCTGATGAGACCTTATAAGCTAGGGTCAGATGGAAGGGGAAGAGGACCTCCCCTATCCATAGACTTGGAGAGGGATGGAGGGTGGGATTGGAAGAAGAGGGAGGGGGCTACAGTTGGGATACAAAGTGAATAAATTTTAATTAATAGAAAAGCAAAAATTTAATAAAATGACAAAAGTTAAACAACAACAAACCAAGATGGATTATTTATGCACACCCTGAACCCACACCCGTAAATGGCTACTGGTTCTTTAGAAGAGTTATGTTGGAAATCTAAACGTAAATTCTAATTAAAATGGACTTATTCAAAGAACTTCAGACTTATTATTCAAAGTTCCCTTAGAGCAACTTTATGAAATGCAGTCTTAGTGACTATCAGTGAGAGAATAATACAAGACAGAGAAATAGAATTAATCAGGAATAATTTCTAAAGTTAATTTACCTTTGATACTCTGGAAGAAGCAGCTATAATTTGAACAGAATGTAGATGTGATAAAAGGCTTTTGTAAAATACTGAAGAGGGTTTCTAAGCAATTTCAAGGGTGTTACAGATGAGTATCCTTGGTTCTTTATTATTGTTCAATCTATTTTAAAATTCAACAATATTTTTTTTCTTTGTTCCTCTTTGTTTGCTGGGGTGGGGGACTTTTTACCTTGCTCTGAAAAGCTTTCTTTATTTTGTACTAATAAGAAAATAACATGAAGAAATTTGGGGGACAATGTAGAAGGCATTGGTCGTGGGGAAGGAGAATATGATAAAGTTAAGGATAGACAAATACAGAAAGACTGAGAGAGAAGTTTTGACTAAAGTCACCAGGCTTTAGACAAGATAGAGAATGAGGACTACAGAGGACACAAATGAGAAGTAACTGTGTATAGTTAATTAAGATACATGAAGGTCTCACTAAGAATCTAGAGATGTATCTCAGTCAGTGCAGTGCTTTCTTGGCATATGATACCTTGGTGGTTAATATCTGTAATAGTAGCACTTAGGAAGTAGAGGAGAAAGATTAGCAATTTGAGGACATCTTCAGCTCTATAACAAATTGCAGGTCAGCTTAAAAGAGTCCTTATTTAAAAAAAAGAATAAGGAAAGGTAAGTGGAAATTGGATGAGGAAGAGTAAGGGAAATTGGAAAGAAAAAGGTAAAAAATCTGGACTGAGAAATTTCCCTTTAGAAAATTTTCCACACTGAACACACAAAAAACCATCATCCAAATTAGTTTTGGTCTCCTCAAAGTATTGGAGAGAAGAGGGAAAGAAGGCAAGGTGACAGTTGGTATCAATGTATTTTTGTAATCTCATCAAGTGTAATGTTCATTAATTGGTATGGCTGAATTTATTTCCATATGTCACATTTAGAATCTTCATGATGGAAGCATAGCACTAAACATAGAATTATACAGCCTTTTGAAAGCCCCTGTGTCTGGGAGAGATGTTACACATTTATTTCCACCTGTCAAATAATTGTAACATGTACAGCTCTACAAACTAGCTATGCCTTATTGAAGACTGGCAAATCCACAAATTTTATGTTCTAAAAATTAAGACCAGACGGGATTCCAAGATGGTGGCAACAGGACCCGAAACACTGAATTTGGTGAGTGGAGGGGCAGCTGAAGCCAGTTCACAAACATTCAGGCTTCCAGGGCTAGAAGAGACAATATGTGAGCTGGGACAGTTTGGATCCAGGTCACCTGTGGACACTCCAGGCACTGAAAGTGGTGAATATTCGACCCCCCTTGTACTTCCTCTTGCCTCAAAACACCGACTTCCTTGCTTGGCAGAAGCTGCAGGGGTTGCCCCAAGCAGGAGCTTATTTGCTGGGTGACTGAGACAGCAGAGATGGCTGTCCCAAGTAGGGGACTCCCTTCCTGGCAGCCAAACAGTGGACACCACTGAGCTGACTGATCTTCTACACTTTCAATTGCCATGGCTAACCCAAATCTGAGAGTAAAGAGCAGGGGTAATCCCTGTGCTTTCCAATTAGGCCTGCAAGCCAGTGGTTGTGCCTTTAAGTGAGTGCAAGCAGAATCCCAGTTCCAGGGCCCCTCTACTCTAGAAGCCAGACATCAGATCCCCCCCTACCCACAGCCCCACTGTGGGCAACATAGGGATCTTTGGGACAGCATTCTCAACATTGAAGCCCCTGATATGTGGGTCTACCATTGGAGTCCAGGCAAATAATTCTTGGAGCACACACAGATCTGAAAACCAGAAGGAAAGTTCAACAGGCGTATAGGCCACTGAGGCATTCAGGATACCTGAGCATGCCATGGCACTCAAGTACAGTGCCAGCACACAATCCTGTGCTTATGCTCCACCCTTCCAGGCATCTATATGCTCTAGCACCCTGCCCATCAGGGCACACTTTCACGCCTGTGTGCATGTGCCTGTGACCTGTGACCTACCTTACTTAGCTACAGCTGAAACACCAACATCCACTCTCAGACCGATAGACTGTTCTCATCTTCTTCAAGAATACTCTAGACACCAGAGACAGACGGACCCTGTCTGAGGTATAGACTCCAGGAACAAACAACCAATGTTACAGAAAAGCAGATGGCTAAAGTTTGGCATAAGAACATAGCCAAGAAAACTCAGGACATCATGGTTTCACCAGCAACCACCAAAAATCAAAGGATATTTAAATTCATTGGAAACACAGGAAAATGTCCTCAAATCTATGCTTACCCAATTATTAGAGTCACACAAAGAGGAAACAAACAAAGCTATCAAAGGAATAAAGCCAAATACAGTAAAACAAACACAGAAACATGTAGAGTCACAAGTAGCATCATACAGAGAGGAAATTACAAAAAAAAAAAAAAAAAGAGACCATCATAGAAAGACAGGAATCCACGTTCAAATAGACAAAGGAAATGGTGCAAGACATGAAAACAGAATTAGAATCAATAAAGAACACACAAATAGAGAAAATCTTGGACCTGGAGAACTTGGAGAAGAGATCAGGAACCACAGAGTTAACCATCACCAACAGAATATAAGAGATTGAAGAAAGAATCTCAGGTGAAAGATACAATTGCAGAAATTGATATATCTCTCAAAGAAAAAGTAAAATCAGAAAAGTCCCAAACACAAAACATCCAAGAAAACAAGGACACCATGAAAAGACTAAATCTAAGAACAATATGAGTAGATGAAAAAGAGATTCCAGGCTCCAATGTCCAGAAAATATTTTCAAGAAAACCATAGAAGAAAAATTTCCCAACGTAAAGAAAAAGATGCCCATAAATATACAAGAGGCCTACAGAACACCAAATAGACTAGTCCAGAATAGAAACTCCTCATGTCATATCATAGTCAAAACACTAAATCTACAAATCAAAGAAAAAATATTAAAAGCAGAAAGGGAAAAAGGACAAGTAACATATAAAGGTAGATCTATCAGAATCACACCAGATATCTCAACAGAAACTATGAAAGCAAGAAGGGCCTGAGCAGATGTCGTACAAACTCTAAGAGACCTTAGATGCAAATGCAGCCTAGTAAAGCCCACAAAGCTTTCAATCAACATAGATGGAGAAAACAAAATATTCTATGAGAAAACTAAACTTAAAAAATATCTACACAGCAACCCAGCTGTACAGAAGACACTAGAAGAAAAACTCCAATCTAACAAAGTAAACTACACTGAAGAAAACACAAGATATAGTTAACTTCTCAACGAAAAATTTAAAAAACAGCATAGAAACACCAACAACTCCTCAATAAAAGGTACTAACATTCATTGATCACTATTATCTATCAATATCAACGGACTCAAATCTTCAATAAAAAGACACAGACTAACAGAATGGTTGCAAAAACAGGATCCAACATTCTGCTGCATCCAAGAAACACACCTCTGCAACAAAGATAAACACTACCTCAGAGTAAAGGCCAAAAAAAAAAAAAAAAAAGGTTTTTTCAAACAAACAGACCCAGAAAATGAGCTGGGGTAACTATCCTAATTGCTAATAAAATAGATATTTAAACCAAAACCAAACTTAATCAAAAAAGATAAGGAAGAATTCATTCTCATCAAAGAAAAAAATCCACGAGGAGGACATCACAATCCCAAACATCTATTCCCTCACTACAAGAACAACTTCATTTGTAAATGGAACATTATTAAAGCTTAAATCACACATTGATCCCAACATGTTAATAGTGGGAGACTGCAACACTTCACTCTCACCAAGGGACAGATCAGAAACAGAAGCTAAATAGGGAAATAATGACACTAGCAGAGGTCCTAAATCAAATGGATCTAATAGCTATCTACAGAACTTTCACCCAAACTCAAAACGGTATACCTTCCTTTCAGCACCTCATGGAATATTCTCAAAACTGATCATACAGTCAGGCACAAAGCGTGCTTCAACATATACAAGAAGATCGAAATAATCCCCTGTATCCTATCAGATGACCGTTACCAAAAACTAGACCTCAACAACAAGAGAAATAACAAAAAGCCAACATACACATGGAAACTAAATAATTCTCCACTCAATGACAGCTTGGTCAGGGAAGAAATGAAAAAAAAAAAAAAAACAAATTAGAGACTTCCCAAAATTCAAAGAAAATGAAGGCACAACTTACCCAAACTTACGGGACACAATGAAAGCAGTGCAAAGAAGAAAGTGCATAACACTAAGTGCCTCCAGAAAGAAGTTTGGGACATCTCATACAAGCAACTTACTGGCACACCTAAAAGCCCTAGAAAAAAAGGATCAGATACACCCAAAAGGAGTAGAAGATTGGAAGTAATCAAATTCACAGCTGAAATAAATGAATTAAAAACAAATTAAACAACTCAAAGAATCAATGAGACCAGAGCTGGTTCTTTGAGAAAATCTACAAAATGGACAACGCATTAGCCAAACCAAATAAAAAGCAGAGAGAAACTACCCAAATCAGTAAAATCAGAAAGAGAAAGGGGGACATAATGAGAGACACTGAGGAAATCCAAAGAATCATTAGGTCTTACTTCAAAAGCTTATATGCCACAAAATTTGAAAATCTAAATGAAATGGGCAATTTTCATGATAGATTCCATTTACCAAAATTAAGTCAAGAACAGGTAAATAGATTCAAAAAGACCTACACCCCCCCCCAAGGAAATAGAATCAGTAATCAAAAGTCTCCCTTCCAGAAAGAGCTGAGATCCAGATGGTTTCAGCGCAGAATTTTACCAGACCTTCAAAAAGAGCTAACTCAAATTCTCTTCAAAGTATTCCACACAATAGAAACAGAAGGAACATTACCAAACTCATTCTATGAGGGAACAGTCACTCTGATACCTAACCCACAGAAAGACCCAACAAAAAATAGAACACCAGACCTATCTCTCTTATGAACTTTGATGCAAAAATACCCAATAAGATACTCACAAACCGAATCCAAGAACACATAACCATGACCAAGTAGGCTTCATCCCAGGCATGCAAGAGGTGGCTCAACATATGGAAATCCATCAACGTAATCCACCATGTAAACAAAATGAAGAAGAAAAACCACTTGATCATCTCCTTAGTTGCCGAAAAAGCATTTGACATAATCCAACACACATTATTGTCTCAAGTCTTGGAGAGATCGGGGATACAGCAAAGACAATATACAGCAAGCCTATAGCCAATATCAAGGTAAACAGAGAGGAACTTAAAGCAATCCCACTGAAATCAGAGACAAAGCAAGGCTGCCTAATCTCTCGATATCTCTTCAACATAGTACTTTAAGTCCTAGCTAGAGCAATAAGACAACTAAAGGAGATCAAGGGGATACAAATTAGAAAGGAAGAACTCAAAGTATCACTATTTGAAAATGATATGATAGTATACATGAGTGACCCCCAAAATTCAACCAGAGAACTCCTTCAGCTGATAAACATCTTCAGCATAGTGAGTGGATACAAAATTAACTAAAAAAATCAGTAGCCCTCCTGTATACTAAATACAAAAGAGCTGAGAAAGAAATTAGGGAAACTAAACCCTTCAGAATAGCCATAAATAACATAAAGTACCTTGGTGTGACTCTAATCAAAAGAGTGAAAGACTTGTTTGAAAAAAAAAAACTTCCAGTCTTTGAGGAAAGAAATAGAAGAAGATATCAGAAGATGGAAAGATCTCCCATGCTCATGCATCAGTATGATTAACATAGTGAAAATGGCCATCCTGCCAAAAGCAATCTACAGATTCAATGCAATTCCCGTCAAAATACCAACACAATTCTTTACAGAACTTGAAAGAACAATTCTCAATTTCATGTGGAAAAATAATAAATCCAGAATTGCTAAAACAATCTTGTATAACAACGGATCACCTGGAGGTATATCCACCCCTGATCTCAGGCTGTACTACAGAGCAATATTAATGAAAATTACATGGGGCTGGCACAGAATCAGACTGGTGGATCAATGAAATCAAACAGAAGACCCAGAAATAAACTCACACACCTACATATACTTGTTTTTTTGACAAAGATGCCAAAACCAAACAATGGAAAAAGGATAACATCTTCCACAAATGGGGTTTGTTTACCTGTATGTCTACATAAAAATTCCAATAGATCCATATTTATCACCCTGCACAAAACTAAAGTCCCAATGGATCAAAGACCTCAACAAAAAACCAGACACACTAAATCTGTTAGAAAAAAAGAGTGCTCTTGAACTCATTGGCACAGGAGACAACAGCACAAGGTCTAAGGACAACAATCAATAAATGGGACTTTATAAAACGTAAACGTTTTTGTAAAGCAAAGGACATTGTCATCAGAAACAAATGAAATGCTACAGACTGGTACAGCATCTTCACCAACCCAATATCTGACAGAGGGCTAATATCCAGAATATATAAAGAACTCAAGAAGTTAAAAAGCAACAAATCAAGTAATTCAATTAAAAAATGGGGTACAGAGCTAAACAGAGAATTCTCAATAGATGAATATCTAATGGCAAAGAAACACTTAAAGAAGTGTTCAACATCCTTAGTCATCAGGGAAATGCAAATCAATATGTCCCTGCGATTTCACCTTATACTCATCAGAATGGCTAAGATAAAAATCTCAAGTGACAACACATGCTGGAGAGGATGTGGAGAAAGGGGAACCCTTCTCCATTACTTGTGGGAATGTAAACTTGTACAACCACTTTGGAAAATCAATCTGGCACTTATTCAGAAAATTAGGAATAATTCTACCTCAAGATCCAGATATACCACTTCTAGGCATATCGCCAAAATATGCGCAAGTATACAACTAGGACATTTGCTCTACCATGTTTGTAGCAGCTTTATTCCTAATAGGCAGAATCTGGAAACAACCCTGATGTCCCTCAACTGAGGAATGGATACAGAAATTGTGATACATTTACACAATGGAATACTACTTAGCAATTAAAAAGAAGGAAATCATGAAATTGGCAGGCAAATGGTGGGAACTAGAAAAGATTATTCTGAGTGAGGTAACCCAGAAGGAGAAAGACACACATGGTATATACTCACTTAAGTGGAAATTAGACATATAATATATGGCAAAACATATCAGAATCTGTTCACCTAAAGAAACTCAGCAAGAACGAGGATCCTAGGTAAGATGTTCAATCCTCATTCAGAAAGGCAAAAGGGCTAGACCCCAGAAGAGGGAGAAAATAAGGAACAGGACAGGAGCCTGCCACAGAGGGCCTCTGGAAGACTCTACTGAGCAGGTTATTGAAGCAGATGCTAAGACTCACAGTGAAACTTTGGGCAGAGTGTAGGAAACCTTATGAAATAGGGGTAGATGAATGATCTGGAGGGGACAGGAGCTCCACAAGAACAACAAAAGAACCAAGAAATCTGGGAACAAGGGTCTTTTCTGAGACTGATACACCAACCAAAGACCATGCATGGAGATAACCCCTGCACAGATGTAGCCCATGACAGCTCCATGTCCAAGTGGGTTTCCTACTAAAGGTACCAGGGGCTGTCTCTTACTGAACTCAGTGGCTGGCTCTTTGATCACCTCCCCATGAAGTGTAACAGCTTTGCCAGGCCACAGAGGAGGACATTGCAGCCAGTCCTGAGGAGACCTGATAGGCTAGGGTCAGAGGAAAGAGTATGATGACCTCCTTTGTCAGTGGACTGGGGGAGGGCCATGGGAGAAGAAGAGGGATTGAGGGTGGGCTTGGGAGGGGTCTACAACTAGGACACAAATTGAATAAAGTATAATTAATAAAAATAAAGGATGTCAATAAGTACTAAGGTTCATTGAAATCCAGCTGGCTTCAACAAGAGTGACAGTTCTTTTATTCATTCAGTCAGGGACAGCTTCAATGATTCTCAAACCTCAGGTTTCTAAAAAAAACAACTTATGTCAGGTAATAATTAAGAAAGCCAGTTCTGCTTTGAAATTTAATTGGGCAGTAGGATTGCTGGTGGGAGAGAAGAGGTAGCTTCTTGTACTAATTGTCCAAATTATTGAAAGGCATGAAGGCCTGCTTTCATCCATCTTCATCAGAAGGAAGAAGACTTTTTAAAAAAAAAAATTTAATCCATAAAATCTAAGAAAATGTCATTTTGCATAATGCTGACTCAGCAACAAATCATACTTGCAGAATGCTTTGTGCACTTCTTCATGCATTTCTGTTGTTCTACATCTTGGTCATATTATGAGGCAGGATAAGCGATTTCTAAAAATGAAATCAGAGGAGTTCTTAATGGTCAATTGATTAGCCTCATGGCATGTAAACAAATTAGTTACAGAATCCAGAAAGAGCTTAGAAGTTCTGTTGTCTATTCTAGTAGACATGATGTCAGAATATTCAATTCCAGAATTTCCATCAGAATTTTTCCTTTTCTTGTTCTTTGAACTAAATTATTGCAACAGTGACAAAAACAAACAATCAAACAAATAAACAAATAAACAAAAAAACCCACCCAACTCAACTACACACAACTATTACAAACTTCTTGTGTTCTATATTCTATTCTGATGGTGAGGTCATAGTGACTGGGAAATAAGAAAATAAACAGCTAAATAGTTAAATTTTTCAAGGGCGGAGAATGTGACAACTACTCTTTATTTCCAATTATTTACATTATGTAATGATACTATTTCTAGGGCAAACAGGCAAATAAATGCATAAATGTAGCAATGGGATCACAATGAGAGAGAAGAGAGGCATATGTTCTAGTGGCACCGTAGGAGTTAGTATTCAAGGGAAGGCATACTGCTGAGAACTGATGTAGATGTAGAGTTCTGAAGACCACTAGGGAATCTGTCAGCTAGAGAAAGGAGAAAGACTTTGCTGGCAGACAGGGGCAGAGATGCAAAGTAACCATAGCATGAACATGATGGAACACTGGAATTGTGAAACCGAACGGCATAGTTTGGAAACACAATCAGAAATATACCAACTAGGTGACTGGGAGGAAAAGCAGGAAGGCAAATTTAAATGGTATTTTAGGGTGATGGGAAGAGTCAGGGTAAAACAAAACAAAACAAAAACAGAGGGCCCAAATCAAGGCCATGAGAATGAAGGTAAAGGGATTGTAATTTAATGGAAAGGAATGAAGGTAAAGAGATTTTAATTTGTTGAAAAGCTTACAACATAGAAGTTATGGGACCTTGAAAACATTCTTTGTTGAACAGGAGAGAAAGGGAGACCTGGAAGATCGTTAGAAGCTTCCGATTTTATTGGCTAGCTGGCTGGATGATGAAGCAATGTTGAGGTAAGAGGTACAGGAAGGAATTCTTTGGGGCATAGTAGTCAGAATAATGGTCCTCACTGATGTCCACTTTTTTGTTTTTTGTTTTTGTTTGTTTGTTTTTGTTTGGTTGGTTTATTGGTTGTTTTTTTTTTTTTTGAGGCAGAGTTTCTCTGTATGTAGCTCTGACTTTCCTGGAATCACTCTGTAGACCAATTTGGCCTGCCTTTGCCTTCTGAGTGCTGGGATTAAAGATATGTGCTACCACCCATCTTTTGTTTTTGTTTTTTTCCTAAAACAGGGTCTTAGCAACTCTGGCTGGGATTAAAAGTATGCAACACTATGCCTGGCATGATGTCCATGTTCTAATATCTGGAACTTGTAACCATATTATTTTAGGAGACCAGAATATGCCACCTCAAAACATTGACTTATGAGACCAGACTATGCTATACCAAATGTCCCCTTTGTGCAAAGGTCACTTTAAGATGATTCTTATAAAAAACATCTGAAATAGGGGAAGCTTTGAAAAGAAGGCAAGTTGCCATTTTTGTAAGAAAAAAACTTCTGTTTTTCAGGGGAAGTTACTATTTGTAAGAATGACTCCTTTCCTATCAGGGAAAGAACAAATGCTAGTTTATAAGGAAGATTTATTAATGGAGAAGTCACCAATAATTACAAAATCTCTCCCTGCCTTTTCATCCCTCCCAACCCTCCCATATGCCCTGCTCTGTTCTTCTTCAAATTCATGGTCTCTTGTCTTTCACACTGGTACTAGACGTGTTGTCTCCCAAGGAAAACCATTCCTCCCACTCTCAGCATTCCTTAGTTGCCTATTGTTCTCTGGGTAAGCTCAAGGCTTTGCAGGCTTTTCCTGTCCACTTTGGCATGTCTATTAGTATTGTCTTTGTTCAGCTCAGATTTGGGCAGTCATGTTGGTGAAACTTTATGGGTGTAATATCAGCTTCCCCAAGCCCCCACACATATTAGTTATATAAATTTTGGGGAATATAAGAATTAAATAATTTATTCCCAGCCTTTTAGAAAACATGAAGAATAAGACAGTCATCAGAAAATAAAATCTGCTTATTTGATGTTATGGGAATTGGTCTAAAACTCTGGGGAAAATGACATGTCTAATATATATTATATATCCTGTGATGTGCAAGAACCTGATAGTCTTATTCTTAAGATTGAAACTTCGTGATAGTATTTATGGGTTTAAATCTAAGAGAGGTATAGGGGCATTGAACAAAAAAAGGAAAATATCAACTTTCACGTAGTGATCTGAGTTTATTTCCCATAAACTCTCTAAACTACCATGTAACACTGATTTGTTCATGTTACTGCAGTTCTCCAATGTTCTGCAATGTCTGTCAAATTCAAAGTCAATCTCACTAGTTGTTTTTGTAGATTTTAAACAGTTCCCATATAATGACTTTCAATACTAAAGTACGTATCTAAATGAGGATAGTAATCTTTGGGGTCATCAATGATACGAAACATAATACATACGAGTAAGTTTTGTCAGGATGATCAGTTGTTCTTGTAGATGTCATTTTGTATATTTAAAACAAATATATTTTCCCAAACACCAAGTGATTAAGTTGTTTCACAAATCACTCAAAGTGTTTCACGAAGTCTGGATTACTCTCATATTTGCAGTTACTAAAGTGCCTTTCCTAGTACTTGGGTTGGTAGCATATTACTTGTAATATGATTGGTAGCATATTGTCTGTTCCATTTTCTATGCCCCTTTCACACACAAATAATCTGTGCATGAGTCACTCATTCAACAGGATGTCTTTCTGATATGTGTAATTGTATACAGCTTTCAAGTAAGGATCCATTAAGAGCCTAAAAGGAAACCATACAGGTGAGCAGAATGCATATCTGATATTTAGGAACTCAAAGGCTTTGCATGTGTGCTCCATTGTAAAGTAATTTAGGTGCTTGTGTATTTCCTATTTTGGTGACGCCCATTGTCACCCTTCCAGTTGCTTAGGACTGAAACTTTACATCATCATTAAAACTCTCTTTCCCACATCCAATTAGCTGCTCAATTCTGTTGAGTCTATGATCTCAGTGTACTTGGCACCTGACTTTTCCTGTCTGCCACAGTTACTTCTTTCTGCCTGGATTTGTCATGGCTGTGGAATTGATTTCTTAGTTAGAAAGCATGTCGTCTTCATTGCCACTTCATTTTTCTTTTTATAATATGGACTTTTTCATTGCTTTTTAATTTTTTAAACATAACTCAATACCCATGGGAAATTGCTATTATAAACAGCTTGAAGTGCAGGATTTTCAAGTTGACATTCAAACTACAACTGCGTCGTCTATAGGACCAATGGTGCTTATGAGATAAAGAATGAAAGAAACAAAAGATAAAGAAATTTAAAAGAGATAAAGGATGATGCTTGGATAGAGTTTGGTGGGCAAAGTACCTCCCACACAACTGTTAAGATCTGAGTTTGAATACCCAGAACCCATAAAAAGCGGCATTCTAAAGAGATTAAAGATGTTGACAGCAAAGTCCCTGAAAGCTCAAAGGCCATCTAGCCTGGTATACACAGAAGTAACAGGATAGACTGCCTTAAATAAGTTGGAACCCGGGACCAACACCCAGAGTTTGCTATCTGACTAACATTAACTCAATATGACAAGTGGGGGCTTCCTACTCACATGTACATCTCTCTCTTACACAGACTCAAACACCCACATAGACATTAAAAATGTACACATAGAGAGTGAACATTTAGAAACCTCCCTAAACATTCTTTTTATTTTTTAAGAATCCTAGGGTTATAGGCATAGACACAATGGCCACTTCTAATCTGTATGTACATATTCCTTTTTTCATTTTTATTTTATATTAATCACAGGTTATGTACTTTGTATCCCAGCCGTAGCCCGCTCCCGCAATCCCTCCTCATCTCACCCTTCCCTCCCTCATCTCCTCCCTGCACCTTTCTAAGTCCACTGATAGGTCTTCTCTCCTTTTTTTCCCTTAAACTTTTTCTGATTGTAGTTATTGAAATCTAAGTATTTACTAGCTTTTAACAATTTTGGGGCATATTTTATCCTAATTCATTTTTACTGGTGAAAAGTATGTAGATTTGGTCTATTATAAAATTGAAACTTTAGAATAGTAATCACCACTGAAGATATTCACAGTGAGGTCCCTGGCATGACAGCATAGGCATCACTGCAAGCTTGCTGAAAAAGCAGAACTTCAGGCCCCATCCCAGACCTACTAATGATTTTTTTTAGTGGGGGGCCTAGCAACTGGCATTTAACATACCTCCAGGTAGGGGCAAAAATGTGAAATGCAATAATCAGCAATCTTTCTACCTACCGTCCACCACAGTATCTCCTCCTGGTGCCTATAAATGCTTAACATGTATTTAGTGTAGGTGAATTATTGAATATTTAGTTTTGTGTTATTTAATATAAGTGTTATATGTTACTAGTGGTTGCCATATTGGAGAGCATAGGTCTGGTCTCAGTACTAAGTCCTTAAGTGACACAGCCACAGAGTCATATTTGTGCTGTATTTCAACCTTTTCTGTTCCTCTACACATGTTTTCCAGCCCCCAGAAATCTCACAGGAATCTATCAAATGTTGCCAATATTTTAATGTAAGTCTCTGTTTTCCAAGACTTCTAGGATCTTCCTTATTTAAATTTATTTCCTTCCTTGGTTTCCTTTAAAGTATTTTCTAGTTTGTTTGTTTTTTATAGAAGGTATTGTCCTCTTATTTGTACCTAAATTACTTGGGGGTAGTTTCACTATCTCCCTGATAGAGAACTACTGGTATAACCATATGAGTAGACAATACATTAGCTGGTACTTTGCAAATAGGAAACACTCAACAACCATGTAATTGAATTAAACTTACAGGAAACCAGAGAGAAAAGTCCTCCACACCAACAATACATCTTAGTATTCTCAGAAGTTGAGACATATCAGAATGTTAACATACACAATTTAGTTTAGAATAGGAAAAATGTTAAGGCTATGGTGAAACATTTGTCACAGGATCAAAACACATTGTTATAAAAATAAACCCACTGCCTGCCTCATCATTTCTTTAGCAGCAGGAAAGCATTTTCCTTTGGCAATCCTCTACCTCCATCAGAACTGTTCCTTAACTAAATGTGAGATTAAAAACAGACTTGGAACTTTTATTTTTGGATGGCATGCCTGCTGGCAGAAGCATATTTTTGCTTTGTGTAAAAGAGCTTTCCATTAATTTCATGCAAGATTTTAGACTTTTGAATGAATCTATACTTGATTTTTACAGAAAAGGTGAGAAGAAAATGCAACTTACTCTGCTTTATTTCAGAGTTCTATATTTGATCCTGTTTCTACATAGCTATAAAATTAAAATACATGAAATTAACCACACAAAACTAAACACTAAAGTGGTTAATAAGCATATTCTACCATCAGTGTAGCAAATTCATTAGATCTTTATAGGGATTACATACCCACAGTGACTCACGAATATAGCTCCCCAAACTCATACTTGACAATGCTGCCACACAAAAGTGAATGGGAGATGCTTTACTTTTCAACAATGGGCAACTTAAGCATTCACAATAGATTTGAAAAACTGAATTGCAAACCCCATTGACAATTTGTTGTGTGTGTTTCATTATGAGAGTTCAGCAACCACCACAAGTGTAAACTCTGAGGAGTTGTATTTTCAAAAATATTAGGTTGACTGACAGTGCCGTGATGAAAGAAGATCATGATTCTAGAAGTCCCCAAGATACACATATGACACATTCAATGTTTATCTTAATCTGTTCTAAAACAGTTGGGAAAAGTTAAGGAGTATTGAGGATAAATAACAGTTAACATGCTGGTGTGTCTAAGAAAAAAAACTATGTTAATAATCTACCATTTATTAGAATGTAATGATAAAAATATTAAGATAGACAAAACAAATCTATCATACAAACTATATGATCACAGCTGGCAACAGGAGTATGAGCTAGCTGGTAACATTGCATGTGCAGTTAGGCAGAGAGAGATGAATGTTGGTGCTCAGCTCACTTTGTCTTTTTGATTCGTCTGACACCACAGCCTTGGGAACAATCCTTCTCATATTCAAGGTGTGGCTTCCACCTCAATTAACTAAGCCTAGGAAATTGCTCACAGGTATTCCCAGAGGCTTGTTTCCTTGGTGACAGTCAACATTTATCATCACAGTGTGATAGTAATATTTTTGCAGTCTGAGAAGTCCCAAATAATTTTCCTCAACACTTTAGTGATTTATTTGTTGAATAGAGAAAATACTAGGAATCCCAATCACATCTTCACATTTTATCACTTTTAAGGTCTATTCATTGTTCATTCACTTGCTCCATATATTTATCCATTCATTATTATATTGCTTATTGTATATGTAGAACATGGGGTCAAAGGGAATGATGGATCATTCCTGGATTCAGAAGCCTAAAACTATTGGAGAAATAGTTTTAGTACTATGTCACACAATAATACTATGTGACAGAAAGCAGAGCAATACTATATGCACTTAGCTGCTCTAGTCCTTAACTGATGATGTGCAGCAACACTCTATTTCCTTTTCAGTTGCAATTTGTCTCAGTTTCATTTCGGTTGCTGTGATAAACTCCCCTGACCAAAAGAAACATTAGAAAGTAAGATTTTTTTTAACTTATAGTTTCAGGTTACAGCCCACGATTTCAAAAATGTCACAAATGCCAGAGCTTGAGCCAGCTAGTCACAGCACAGCTGTCAAAGGCAGAGAGAAACAAATATACCAATGTGCCTGCTTGCTTGCTACTTAGACTTTTTTCTACTCTTATACGTATTGGTACTTCCCACAGTGGGCAGTCTTCCTATATCAATTAACAATCAAGATAATCTTCCACAGACTTGCCCACAGGTTAATCTGACAAAGAGTCTCAGTTGCAATTCTCATCCCAGGTGGTTCTAGGTTGTGGAAAGTTGACAATTAAAAATATAAATATAACCCCATAACTTGCAGGAAGGATGCTACTGGATTCAAGAGCTAGAAGCCTGGGGTGATGCTAAATTTAATATAATGAACAAGACATAGTACAGAAATCTCAGAAGCAAAACGCCAATAGTTCCCAGGTTGAGATATACTTTGCTAAGGTTTTTAATGTCTTTCAGCTTTTGAAAGATTTTTATGTCAGTTATGCTAAAGGAGTTTACATTTCCATGATGTTTAAGAAATGCGAAATGTTAAATAGTCCACATGTAAATAAAGGCTCTAATTCTATTTTGTACCTATCTGTGAAATTAAGAAAAGATAAAACTTTCCTAAAAATAGGGAAGAGTATCTTTTATAGTGAAACATCTGACTGTTATTTTACCCCATGCTTGACTGCATCCTTATTTCCTCTCCCAGACTGCTACAGTCCTCAATGAGACTGTGTCATTCTTTTCAATGGTCAGTCACAGCACTAGGATTAACATTATAACACACACAAGAAACTCTAGACCTGAACCCTGCCTCCTTCACCCCAACCTGATTCCCTTTCCTTTAGCTTCCTTACTGTTCCTGTACTGGCTGGTTTTGTGTGTCAACTTGAAACAAGCTAGAGTCATCAGAGAGGAAGGAGCCTCAGTTGAGAAAATGCCTCAATAATATCCAGCTGTACAACATTTTCTTAATTAATTATCGGTAGGAGAGGGCTCAGCCTATGATGGGTGGGGCCAACCCAGGGCCGGGGGTCCTGGATTCTATAAGAAAGCAGGTTGCACAAACAATGAGGACCAAGCCATTAAGCAGCACCCCTCCATGGCCTATGCATCAGCTCCTGCATCCAGGTTCCTGCTCTGTTTGAGTTCCTGTCCTGACTTCCTTTGATGATGAACAACAATATAAAGTATAAGGCAAATAAACGTTTCTTTCCCAACTTGCTTTTTGGTCATGGTGTTTCATTGCAGCAACAGAAACCTAAGACAGTTCCCTATGATAATTTTCCTAGCTCAAATAATTCAGATGGTTTGTTCCCCTGAGCTGGAAAACTTTCCTGTTTTCTTTACCCCTGAACCTTTATGGGTCATCATGTTACTTCCAATAGTACACCCAGGAAAGGATGATCCTTACTTCCCGTTTCTTTGCATGATCTGCTTCCATTGCCCATTGTCTGGCCCTATATCTTTCTTGGTGCCTCTGAACCTATGCATCTTTGTGTGTGACTCTATCCTTCTGTCAGCCTCTGTGTTGGGCTTGGCCACTGGGAAGTCTCAGAGAAAGCTGCAAGGGTTTTAGGTACTTTTCTACTTGGGAGCCATTCTGGGTACAACCTCTTTCCATTCATATCAGAACAGCAGTTTTCACTAAGCCTCAGTGTCACATTCTGTCCCCTTTCCCCCACCATACAAGCAAAGCAGCATATTTCCTGTTTTCCCTTAATTCTACCCCCATCTCTAGAAACAGCTTTTTTTTTAATCAGCACATTTTAGTTTTCACCATATGAAATGAATTTTGTTTCTAGTCAGCACTCCAACATTCATACTCTTTAGTCAACATCACCTGCCCTTCATATTATTTCCTTTACAACACCCAACCATTTTACCTTGAATTCTTATGTTTGGTAAATGTATGTATGAATATTTATATTTTGATGCTTTAACACCTGCCACTTGACGCAAAACTATCTTATATTTTCCATAGGGCCCACAGTTGATTTGTTAATGATAATTGAATTCATGGATTAAAGGGTAGAAAATAATCACCATTGGAAAAAAAACCCACAAAGTATTTCATGAAATAAATCAACATTTTATAAAAAGACAATACTAACCAGGCACAGTGGTGCACACCTGGAGTCCCAGCACTCTGGGGGCCGAGGGAGGGATATAAAATGTTTGAGGCCAGACTGGGCTACATACTGAGTTCCACCCCAACCAGGAAATCATTGAATACTCAACATTAAAAATAAACAAACAAACCAAAAGATGCTAATGTGAAGAATTTATGGATTAAAATTGCAGCATACATGAAGGAGAGTGCTTGAAGGTTTAAAACATATGTGAATGATTCAACTGACCTTTGTTCAGTACCTCATTTCTACCACACTCTTTATGGAGCAGTGAAAAAAAGAATTGTTTTCACTTATAGACTAGTGGGGAAGATAGAAGCATAAAGAGAATGGGGCACATGAGAAATATGAGCCATGAGTACAACTGGGTCAAAAAGACAAGTGTTATTAAGGGATGAGCTTTATAAGGAACACATTTGGAAGTAAGATTATATTTCAATTTTGTGCAGAAAACAAGATGGTATAACCATAAAGTCTTTGTTGTTTCCCCCCATTAACTCTTCAATTCAAGTATGAAAGAAAGAAAGCAACATGTAAGTCAAATAGGTTGCTTTGAGGTAATTCCTCAGGCCAGATAAAAGGGTACAGTTGATATTGGCAGGTGAAGAGGCAAAGACATGGAAATTGCCTGGCTTTTATTACAAAACAGATCATAACAGTAGATCAAGTGGACAGTTTCCAAAGCTTTTAGCTGGAGTTTCTGGGAACATAAAAATTCCTGAGTTTAAGAATAAGTAACATACCCACTGTCAAGTTTGATATGCTTTTGTGCAGCCCTGTGTGGTATGTATGAGTATATATGATTGTAACTTGGCATTTATAATCCACAAGGTAGCAGTTACATTTATCAACAGCCCTGAAATATTAAGAAATAACCTAACATCACTTTTCATTAAAATAATATTTTTACCTTCTTATGAAGGAAAATATTACTTCCACAAATACTTCTATCATTTTCATGGTTTTGTGAATGAGTTGCTCCAACCCAAAAAAGTCACAATAAGCCACAAACCATTCTGATTAAAAACAAATAAACTCAGGGATCCTGTCCTCACTCAGACATTAGACCAGGGGTCAATAAACTTTTGGTACATATAGGGCCAGATAATTAACAACTTAGATTTTTGTGAAGTACACTATTTCCCTTGCCACAACTCAACAAATTATGGTAAGTGAAAACAGCCACATATGATATGTAAATGAATGGGTGTAGCCAGGATCCAATAAAAATTTGATTACTAAAGTAAGCTTCAGGCCAGATTTCACCTATGGGCTAGGTTTGTTGCAGACTGTAGAGAAGGAATGGGGAAAATAATCTAAGAAGGAGAAAGACGTCTTCCTACCTCTAATTGGTAGTAAAAACAGAAAAATTATGGCAGTACCATAATAGTATCAAAAAGTGAATATTTTGTTTATGATACATTCTAAGGTAAGAACACGCATCAACAAACTACAGCCAAAACTCATATTATACATTTTTTCTTATGGTTATGCTATGTTTTTTATACATATTATCATATCCTTCTTATTGATTTTTTAAAGATTTATTTATTATTTATACAACATTCTGCCTGCACACGAGATCTTACTATAGATGGTTATGAGCCACCATGTGGTTGCTGGGACTTGAACTCAGGACCTTTGGAAGAACAGTGAATGTTCTTAACCTCCGAGCCATCTCTCCAGCTCTTCTTTTTTATTAAGAAGATTTCCTTATGTTATTTCCTACTCACTATAATTACTGTGCAAAAAATTCTATTTTGATAAAAAATATATAGATATAGATCTCAGTAACAAGAGGTTAGTTATAGCAAGGATGAGCCTTGAAACATTAGGCTTAGTGAAGGAAGCAGTGCAGGAAATGACAAATAGTTTATGATTCCATTGATAGGAACAGTTCAGAAGAAGCCAATTCAGAGAGACAGGAAGCAAATTAGTGGTTGTCACAGGCTGTGGAGAAGGGGGAAGTGGGTAGGAACTGCAAATGGATAAAGCATTTCACTTTAGAGGGATGAAAATGTTTGCATTAGGCATTAGGGATGGGTGCAGCACTCTTGTCTCCTCTCTCCACTTCCCTCCCTCTCTCATTGTTTTTATTAGCTTGTAAAGAGTGCAGAACTCTTTCATTATTTCATGTTCAGATGGGTGTCATCTTTCTGGTAGGCAATTGGAAGCAAAAGAAAGCAGTAAAACGGCAATGAGAAGGACCTAAAAAGATGTAAAAATTGAAAAAGAGGTGAAAAAAAATATTCCAGTCTCTGGGGTGGTCCCCTGTTATTCAGCTCAAGCACAAAGAGGTCCTAATTACATCTTGAGAGCAATTGGATATGATTAACACACACTGAATAAATGTAAAAATTTCTCAAAAAAAAGATAAATAAAAAATAAACACAAAGGAAATCCCTTGCCTTCCCACATCATGTGGTATTTGATCTGTTTATGAGTTAATAGTAGATATTCCTGGGACTAAGAAATTTTCATACATTGTCAGCCGAACACAATTCTGCAAAAACATGCTTTATAAAACCCATTTTACAGATGAACAAACTGATTGGCAAAGGCTTTATTCTTTTCTCCTTCCTGATTTAATAGATTGCCTGCTGGAGCTTATTCCAGTAAGAGAACAGTGGAAGCCTGGGCCTCTCTGGACTTTGCTCAGTTGTTTGATGGTCCCTGGAAGCAGCTTGTATATGGGCAGCCCTGCAAACAAGTTCACAATGTCACCAAGTGGGTTTCCCAACTACTCTCTCCCTCCTTCCTCTACAAACCAAAACTGTCAGAAGGATCTATTTCAAACTCAGATCATCAGCCCACGCACCTCCCCTGTTTTAAAGTCCAAGCTTCAAATCTTAGTTTAGAAGGGCTTAGTTGTCTTGGTTCTGCTCCCTGTCACATCTGCCACATCCTGCCCTTGGCCTTCCTGCCTACCCACCCAGCCTTGGAGGCTTATCCCAGTTGATGCCTCTGCCTGGAATGCCTTGAGCAGGAAAGACTGTCATTCTCATAACCTCCTACAGACACTGTCTTTGTCTACCGTTCTAAACTAGCCACAAATCAGTCTGTTTTAATACTTTGTAAAGCTACAGCATTTGGCATTTTCGTCTTCATCCCTCCTCTCTCCATTCCTTCATTTTCTTTCTCTTTTTTTTCCTCCTTACCCTTTGTTTCATCCTCCATATCCTCCCTCCTTTTTTCCTCATTCCATCCCTGCCACATTCTCTCCTTTCTCTTTTCTTTTCTCATTTCCCTTGCTCCTTGGCCCCTTTTCCCCTCCCTCCCTTCCTGCTTTTTTTTTTTTCTTGCATAGAATAGAAGTTCTATGAGAACATGAACTCAGTGTTGTTAACCTGCCTCTGGCCCATTTTAGGCACTCAAATATTTGTTGAAAGAATTAATGAATGCCAATGAAACTTGGCAAGGGTTCTGTGTTTTGCTAAATGATTAAAGCTCTAAATCCCACAGCACATAGTTTTGACTCTGCAGAGAAATAACCCATAAATAGAACTAATGACCACAAACTTCAGAAAGCCTTAACCAGCAGTGACCATTTACAACTGTTCCCACCCAGAGACAAGTTTAAGCCTGAAGTGAGTTTTTATTACCTCCTCATAAGCTCCTGAACCATGTGCTTTACAGGGCAAGTGCTAATGCACTCATAATTATATTGGTGTGAACACATTGTCATAGAAATGTAGCAAACATAGGCACAAGCATTTAAGAGAAAGCAGCTGCTTCCAACCCAAGAGCAACTGTAACATAGAAACAATGAAAGCACACAGCTAAGGAACTTGAACTGAGTGACTGAAGTGACACACCCTAAAAGTTACAGATTAAGATGACAGTTTGTCCCAGCACCTCAGAGCAACCAATTTGCTGCCCAGAGAGAGCTGTGCATTTGATCAAATCTATAATTAAGACATAGACATAACCCTCCCTCGATAGTAACACCCATTCTTGTTTAATTAACCCAGGCACTAAAAAGAGATAAATTTGGTCTGTGGGTAATCTAATTTCTTTTTCCTTCGGAAGCAGATCGAGAAACGTGAAGAGACATGACTTCATTATACATTCAGCATTTACCTGGTTTTCCCCTCCTTTTTAATCTTTGAAATAACAATTGCTCCATTAAGACACTCAAAGGTGAAAAATGTCAAACCCTTGACATTTTCTCAAATCACACTCATGCTGTGCCAACGAAAACATACCCTTCTCCTCATCACCACGGCATCAGTACTTTCTCTAACCTCAGCCATGTTTTGAAGTCTTGGTTTTTAAGCCTCAGAATTATTGACAATTTGAACCAACTGACTCTTTTTTGATGAACTATTTATTATTTATTATGGTAGGATGCTTAGCACAATCTTTGGTGTCTATTTATGAGATTCCAACAGTATTCAAGGCTTAAACAACCAACAATGTTTCCAGAAATTGCCAAATGACCATCATAAGGCAAAACTACCCTAAGTTGGAATCACTGTTTAAGACACTGGAATATCAAAGCTATTGTGTTGAATATGAGGTGTAGTTTATTGCTCATTATTGTACTCAAACACTAAGAGGATAGATTTGCTCTTACGTAGGAAGATTCCTTGAAATTCATTACACAATTTGATTCACTCGTTAAATATGCCAAGGATACATTCTTTATTGTAAAAAGAAACACAACAGCATTTATAATCAATCTCTTCTGAGCCTGAACATTTTCTGGAATGGGTAGAACAACTTTAAAACTAGTTTCAAACCAGACATTTGAATATCATATTTGTTTGAGGTAGTCTTTGGGGGAAAGAAAGTAGAGAGCTGGTTTTATTTTGAAACCAATGAAAAAAGCAAGTCATTTGTCTCTGTCTTGCTAAAACAACCGACCTTAATGACAATGAACTTAGAGCCAGACTAGAAAGAGCAGAACTGGCCTTAGTATTAGCCCTATGAGAGTTTACAACTCTACGAAGTCCATTAATCAGCAAGCAATATATAAAGCTAACCTAAAGAACACTGCTTCATTCCCTTGCCTTGGTTACAATCCAAGAGCAAATCCTCCAAGTCTAAATCTCACTACCCATAAAATGCCTTATCTGCTTCAGGAAAGGCCATCAACAAAAATGAAACAAGGCTAAACATTTGTTCACCAAGAGGCACTAGGTGGAAAGAAAGCATGAACAAGAACTCTACCATAAATATTGCTTGGCCATTTCTTGTAAAGGTGACATGGATTTCGAAAAAGCTTTTCTTCAGGGGTTTAACAAACTTTAATATTTACCCAGGAATAATTTATACTAATTGAAAAAGTACATTTTAAAAGCTGCCTGTAATGATATAGGCTATTTGACAACATATAGGAAGTTGGCCAGTATAACATACTTCTATGACAGAGTCACAGTATCATAGTATCATTGATTTTTATTTTCTTTCATCATGTTCTTTTCTCTTTCTCTGTCACTTTCTCTGTCTCTGAGACAGACAGACAGACAGACAGAGTAGTGTATATGTTGGAGATAGACTGAACTCAGAACTTCAGGTATGTTAGGCAAGAGCTGTACTACTGAGTTACATGCTAAATCTTTGTTATGGTTTGTATGTGAAATATCTGCCACGGGCTCTTTAGTTTGGATATTTGATCCCTGTTGGTAGTACTGTTTTCAGAGGTAGCAGAACACTTAGGAAAGAATACATTCTCTTTCTTCATTCTTTTTCTCCTGTTTCTTAATTTTTATTTTCATTTTTAGGGAATAGAAGAGGGAGTCAACAGGACACAAATCTAGAGTTACTTTATAAAAAGAATTTCAACTTAGAAAATGCCTCCCTCAGATTGCCTGTAGGCTAATCTGCTGAGCATTTTCCTAATGGTTGATGTGGGAGGAAACACTCTCCTAGGGACTGTGCTGCTTCTAAGCAAGTAGCTGTGGGTTGTATAAGAAAGTAAGCTAAAGCTATGGAGAACAAACCAGTAAGGAGCACTCCTTCCTAACTCTGGATTCAGTTCTTGTCTCCAGGTTAATACCCTGACTTCCCTCAGTGGACAGTGACCTGGGATATATAAGTCAAATAAATCCTTTCCTCTTCAATCTGATTTTGGTCTCTGTCTTTCTTTATCACAGCAAGACCGTTCCTTGCTTCCTGCCTGCTCTCTGCTTCTGCTGTCTGTTTCATGATCTCTTGTGATGTAATCAAACAGCAACGCTGCTTTCAGCATGGACTCTGTTATGCCTTCTCTGCTACAATAGAATGAACTCTCATGAGCCATGAGCCTCTCAATTATAGTCTGAAAAATCATTTTTTTTGTATATCATCACAATGATGAGAAAATTAACTAAAACAAATTGGAAGGTTTGTGATTTTTTTATACCAGATGACTCTTTGACATGAATGATATAAATTTCAAAGCTTTTTGACAGAGAGCTAGAAAGTCCATAATATTATTTTTGATGATTGTTATTCTGATAAGCTAAAGACTTGCTTTAGCTAGCCACAAAATTATTTTAGCACCTTCTTGAAAAAGGTTGACATAGTTTACCTTAGTACAAATTGTGTTTTCATTTTATTACTCAAGTAATCCTTTTGATATATAATTAATACTACTTTTCCCATAAAGAATGCTCAAATGAGACCATGTTCAGGGTAATTTGCTGGTGAAATTGTAGCTAATCCACAATGATAGGTATGGACTTAATGTTCTTCTCTTGGAATGGCATAGTTCACCACAAATATAGAAGGTGAAGTAGGCAGAAATTCTTGGACTTCAATCCAATGCTGGAAAGGGCCCACTAGAGCTATTCTTCAATAGATATTTGGGGGCATGTTGATTTTATAGATTCAGTTTAGGAGACAGTGACTATATGCTTCAAAATAAAGTGGGAATTTCTAAAAATAACTCTTCACAAGCGATGAGTACCTTATAGTTATTAGGGGAAAATAAAATTAATCATTTCAACCCCCCTTGGATAGTCTGTTATTGTATTATTTCTTTGTTAAATATAAAATTAACATCAATATTTCTTCTTTGCAAAAAATTGATTGTTAAATTAAAGGCAACTTAAAATAAGTGAACCATTCTGAACTACTATGTAATGAATGTAATGGAAATTCCAGTACTGGCCTATGTTCTTCCTTCTACTTTCAGATGTAAAATAATTCCAAAAGTGTGTCTAAGAACTACAAAGACAGATAGTAGGATTTATATTTAGAGTGAACTCAATAAATTAAGACTGTCCAGTGAGTACTTCTCTTTGGCTTGCCTTGTTAGGTTACTGGAAACACTTTGAAGAGCTTTCTACACTCTACTTATGATCTCCTGCACAATTTTGGCTCTCATTGTATAATGTGTCAACTAACTAACACTACTAGACAGATGTTCTGGGGTGACAGGATACTACTAGGTATATGATTTCATTCAGCCCTCCATTTGTCTTACCGCGGAGAGGAGTAAAACATTTCTCATTTCACTCAGAATTCAAGGGAGTTCCTAGATTTATGTGGCCAGCAAGGAACTAAAGTAGGCCTTGAAATCTCTCTCCACCTCATGTTTCCAATGGCAGAAATCTAACACTAGATTTGTGCATAATAGAGACAAGCCCTCTACCAGTAGGCTCCCTCTAACCAATTGGACACAACCTTTAAATGTCATAAGTGATTTTCCTTTGCAGCTGGAAAAGCAAGTCATTTTCCTCAGCTAGTGAATTGCTTGATGGATTCATTTGAGAGGACACAGAGAATGCAATCATAGAAATCATATCCAGCAATGGTCAGATTGGTTTGAAATCACACTTATGTTTGATAGACACGAAGGCACTAAGAAGATTATGAGTTAGCAGCAGTAGTTATTAGCGAGTTGTCATCCCTGTGTTCCTCATTAGTCAAGCACTTATGCAAAATCCCATATTCCTTTTTAAAAATCACCCCCGTGCAGCTTACATAATCCTACTTTCCTCTGTGCTCATCAGCGGTTCATTATTCTACCAGCTCTTTTAATGAGCAGAGGGTAAGCAGCACATAGTGGGATGGACTTTGAAAGTGCCTTCAAGTACAAGAGTGAGCTGCAAACTGTCACTGCTGTTCAGAAACAGGAGTCTATATTGTTATGACATGCTTAGAGTGAGTGTGCATGGCAGGAGTCCACTGACAGTTGAGCTTTGCAGTTGATCAAAACTGGCTGTGACATGGAAGGTTCTTCATATCCATTTAGAGCGATGATCCTGAGGCTCTCCATCCACATTATGTCTCCACATGAGTCCTCTCTCTCTCTTTCTGCTTGATTTTCCACCAGTTTCATATTTTAGCTATAATACTTGTCCTCTTGCATTCAAGCATCTCCAGACTAGTCTGCCTTGTCCAAAGAACAAACCCCTCACAAGCAGGCATGCTACTCATTATTTTGGATTGCCTAAGGGTCTGGCAGCCTTTTCTGGCATGCTCAGTGCTTCCCTCCCCTCTCCTACTCTGCTTTCTATTCCCTGAAATTTCTCATCTGAATTCCTTAAGCATCATTGACTCAAGTATCCAAGTTTACAAAAGCAACTCACCACTTTGATTTCTCACTTAACTTTGCTTCTATTAGTAATTTAATTTCTCTTGGATTTTGACTTTAACTCACTAAGATGAAGAAGAAGAAGAAGAAGAAGAAAGACTGTTGGTTTTGGGGTTTCTAGCAAGCTGTATGATGTTGGGCATTCTTAGTTTCTCTGAGCTTAACAGGGTTTTTATTTTGTAAGGAGAAGTGGGGGAAAAGGAAAGAAAAATAAATATTTGTGCTTTTTCATGGTCTTTTTGACTTAGGCATAATAATTACCTAATACATTGCCCCTTAAATGACCATAAGCATAATACTAAGCATCTATAAGCTGACCCTAAGCAGTCTTTGTTCCCTGGAATTTACAATACTGTATTTCTCCTCACCCTTTAGCTAATTTGTATCCATCTAACAGAATATTGTTAGATTGAGAAGTCATATCCATGTTTTGTCAAAAAGAGATTATGACATCTATCTTGCTAGCAGATTCTCTTCCTAGCTAGCTTTGATGAAGTAAGCTGACATGTTTGAGAGATCCTCATGGCAAGGAGAAGAGGTGGCGTCTCACCAACATTCAGTGAGAAAACAGAGTCCTCTATCCAAAAGTTCTTTTTTATTTTTTAAATTTTTATTTATTTATTACAATTTTTCACTTTGTATCCCAGCTGTAGCACCCTCCCTCACCCCTCCCAATCCTTCCTCCCTCTTCTCCTCTCATGTCCCTCTCCAAGTCCACTGATAGGGGAGGTCCTCCTCCCCTTCCATCTGATTCTGGTCCTGACAAGTCAGTACTATCTGCATTGTATCCAAAAGTTCTTAATGGACTGAACCTACCTACTACAACATCAGTCAGCTCAGAAGGACTTGGAGGTCCAACAAGTCCTCCAAGTGAGATCACAGGTTTCATGGAACATACCTAGACCCTTTGCAATTGACACAGCTGAAATGTCCTCTGAGTCATGATTTCTATAACCTGTGTGATAAATGTGCAATATTTTAAATCTCTAAGTTCAGAAGCAATTTCCTGTCCATTTTCCCCATTAGAATCTTTGCAGTTACTTTACATCCCCATCATGTTAGAGTCTGGCTCTGGTGATTAATTTGTTTTTGGAATTGTGAGATTTCTCTTGTCTTTTCAAATGCCTTCAATTTTATTTTGTTAGAAGATTGGTGTGATGTATAGTGTTCTGGGAACTGAAGTAGACTGGCTTTTAAGGTGAAGCTGTATGATAATACGGCTAGAAAAGTTAGGATACCTTTACTGTTTTTTGTAAGTGGAAATGTTAGAGGCTCCAATTTCTTGAATTATCCTGTTCATTCATTACTGTGGTCTCAGTATTTCCCTAGAAACTCTTCCTTAGAGTTTGAGCATTGAAGTTATTTTGCTTGTAATCCACTTTCATGACGTGGGGATAGAGTAAGGTAGAGGGGACGCATTCTGTAATTCTATGATTAGGATTGTGCCTGTAAGCCTGAACTGTGAACCATCATGAATGCTTCTCAGCTTATATTTTACCCCTTAAGTGAATTGCAATGTCTAAAATACAGATAGAATTAGGTGGTTTTCCTTTTCTTGAGGCAGATAAGGCATTCACTTTTCCCTTGTTGCTGAGGCTTATTTTGGTGAATGATGTTCTGGGCTTATTTTAAAAGAGTTAGTTTGTATTTCACAATGATTACTTCCCCCCTTGACCTTGTTCATCACTAGGTGGATTTCCTCTGATTTTCACCATAAGACTGTGATGGAAAACTTAGAGGTATCCTGTGAAAGTATTATACCTATTTATACCTATTTATACTAGTTTTGAATCTTTCAAGCTACAGTATAACCAACCGATAGTAATTCATCAAAGTTATCATTTATTGTTTCTCTTAGCTACTGAGTTTAGCAACTTCTGCCTCTGGTAATCTATATTCTTTGACTATTCCTGACTCTGGTTTTAAAAGTTAGAGTCAGACCTGTGACCTCAATTCCCTGACAGATTTAAGATAAGACATTGGTTTTCTGTTTGGTCTTCTTTTGTCCTGTTCAGATAGCAGAAATTATGACTTCTAAATTCTTTATCTGTTGAAATAGTAACCAGATGTGTCTTGTGTTACTATATTTCAGATTTATGAATATATTACATTCTTTTAACTGGAGTAATATATGAATCTAGAGATCCAGAGCTCCAACTATCCAAAAGTGTTGCTCTCAGACCACTGAACTTCCTCACATTACCAATCAGATTTTATTGCATGGAACAAATAAGAATTATATTAAACTACAGCTTCTTTTGAAAAATCACAAAAGTTAATGTATTTAATTTAAAAATATTTCCATCAACCAGTCTAACTGACTGAGCTGAAATAGGAAATGAAATATTCCCTCAAATCAAGGGGTGAAAGTGGAACAGAATTATTTCTTCTTTAGAAATAAATGAGACATTTTCTTAGAACACTCATTAAAAAAATCAGTTCTGGGAACTTTAAAGGAAAAACAAGAAATGATTTTCTGTTGCTATATAACAAATCACAAAATGTTAGTAAATGAAAATCTGTTTTATTGGCTCATGGGGATTCAGACTTGAAGACAAGATAGACTCAACAAGTCAACTAGCTTGATGTTCCATGGCTCACATAGCTGAAAGGAAAATACTTCTAAGGCTGTGGTCTTATCAAGAGTTCTTGTAGAGGAACCTCTTCCAAGGGTATTCTAGTCATTGGTGAGTTTGGCTCTGTGAGTTTATAGGACTGGTGTCTACATTTACATGCTTCCATCTTAGGAAGATTGACGAGCAACAAGTTGCTTTTCTATCCTTGATGTGACTCTGTCCAATCTCAAAGCCAAATGTGGTAATCAAACATTTCTTGTAGTTCCAAATCTCTCTGACTTCTGTCCCAGCCAAAGTGTGTTCTCTGCTTTTAAGGTTCACAAGACAATGTTAACTAGACAATTTATTTATTAACACAAACTGTTCTATAAAACATAACACAAATATTAGAGTGATATCTCAGTATCCTCAAGACTGTTACCCATCACATCAACATTAATGTGGGTCATATTCAGAAGCCATACTAAAACAATCATACTTTAAAAATATCCTCTGCATGAGACATCAAGAAAATTCAACATATTGCTAAGAGTGGGGCAATTTAGTCTAACTGAAGAAAGAGTTAGTATATTGAAATACTGCCTCCACAGTAGATTCAGCTATGTAGGTGACATCAGCAACATTATCGGGGAACACTTTGTGTTGATTGATGGAAGTGGACAATCCATATCTCTAGGAAACCATGAATCACACAAAGGGGAAAATATATTTTGGCTCATTAATTACATAAGTTTACATTGTACTGAGTGTTAGTTTGTTATATTTTTATGTAGCAGGAAAAAAGATGGGTGACAAAAATACTAAGTGATTTAAGCTACAGAACCTACTAAAAGAAAAGTAGTGATTATATATATATATATATATATATATATATATATATATATATATATGAGTTGATGAACAACAAAAAGAATTGTTCAACTTGTTTCTTTTTTGTTGTTGTTGTTGTTGTTTGACCTTCCCTTTCTTTCTCTCTCAATGATGCTAAAATCTTCCTAGATCAGAAACTAGCTAAATATCAGCTCTTATGTCTTCTCTCTGAACATCACTAAGAAGGATCCAAGTCACATTCAGGAAAGCACTGCTCATTTCAGTCTTTCTCTGTCTGGCCAGATTGGAGAAGACTGCTAAGTACGTATTTTGCACACTTTCCTGGAATATACAACACTGAATATAATCCTCCTGGCTGTCAGATGGACATTCCCTGAAAGGAATGGCATGGCAATCATACCCAAGTCCCCACTGAATCAATGAGCCTGAACACTTTGAATGTTCAGCTATGATGAACAAGCAAGTCAGTTTCTTTTCATGTTCCCCTCTGACTTTATGTTTTCTGTATGAAGTTTGTCTTTATAACTAAAATGACCAGAAACATTTTCAAACACCAATTGTCCTGTTACTGGAGACTAGTATTAAACCTACTGGGACCACATCAACCTGCAGGTTTCCTCAAGCACTGCAGACACATTTCATCCTACAGATTTTATTTATATTCCATTGTGCCAGAACCTCTAATCAAGTCTCTTGACAGAGCTATCTAGGCAGCAGTGACATAGACTAGGTTTTGTTTGTTTGTTTCAATGTCACTCCATGGATGTTTACTGAGAAACTACAAAGATGGAGGTAGAGAGATGTTTTAAAAGGACCCAAACTCTTTCTTGCATATTTCAAACTGAGGGATGGGCAGCACTAAGAAACAAGACTCTGATCGGTCTACCTTCATATGCTACTTGAAGGCCTTTTTCCCTTGCTGCTTTTAATATTTTTTCTTTGTTCTGTAGGTTCAGTGTTTTGACTTTGAAGTGATGTGAGGAGTTTCTTTTCTGATCTAGTCTATTTGGTGTTCTGTAGGCCTCTTGTATGTTTATGGACATCTCTTTCCTTAAGTTGGGAAAATTTTCTTTTATGATTTCCTTGAAAATATTTTTTGGATCTTGGAGCCTGGTGTCTTCTTTTTCATAAAGATTCTACTTAGCAGTGTATCAAAACAGATGCTGTGACTCATAACCAATCCTTGGGCAGAGTGCAGGGAATGATATGAAAGAAGGAGGAATTACCATGACCTGGAGAGGACAGGAGCTCCACAAAGACCAAATATATCTGGGCCCAGGGGTCTTTTCTGAGACTCTTTCTCCAACCAAGAACCATGAATGGATATAATCTAGAATCCCCGTCCAGATATAGCCCATGGCAGCTCAGTATCTAAGTGGGTACCCTAGTAAGGGGAACAAGGACTGTCTCTGACATGGACTCGATTGCCAGCTCTTTGATCCCCCCCCCCCCGAGGGAGGAGCAGCCTTACTAGGCCACAGAGGAGGACATTGTAGCCATCTCTGAAGAGACCTGATAAGCTAGGATCAGATGGAAGGATAGGAGGACCTTTCCCATCAATGGACTTAGAGAGGGGCAGGAAGGAGATGAGGGATGTAGTGTGGGATTGGTAGGGAATGAGGGAGAAGGCTACAAAGTAATTAAAGTGTAATTAATATAAAAAATAAAGAAATAAAGAAGGAAAGAGTACAATTACACAGGAGAACAAGGTCAGAAGAATGACCCCTGCATCCAGCAAATGTTTATGATAATTGGTAATAAACTGGATATGAAGAATAAAGGAAAATATGTGAGCACTGATGGTAAAAATAAGAAAAGATATAAGACAAAAAATCAGAGCAATGAATGGACTCTTGTCTTGGAATAACATTTGCTTAGTCCAACATCCAAGGTCCTTTATGTACAGGTCCATTGTGTCTTCTCAAAATCCTTAGGTGTAAATGGAATACTATTCAGCAATTAAAAAGGAGGAAATCATGAAATTCGCAGGCAAATGGTGGGACCTGGAAATGATCATACTGAGTGAGGTATCCCAAAAGCAGAAAGAAACATATGGTATATATTCACTTATATAAACCTATAGGATAGGAAGTTCAAGCTGAAATCTACACACCTAGAGAGGATATACAAGAAGGAGGACCCAGGTTGGTATGATCAATGCTTGTTTGAATGAACAAATGGGATGGACATTGAGTGGAGGAGAAAACAAGCAACAGAACAGGAGCATGC
>CM053742.1:16002560-16031510 GCA_028658305.1 Pachyuromys duprasi | reverse complement strand
GGGAATGAGGGAGGGGCCTACGCCTGGGATTCAAAGTACCTAACCTGTGATTGAGATAAAAATAAATAAATTTTAAAAAGTTTCATGTTTAAGAAGACATAGGAAATAACAGCATGGAGGAATCTTAAATTTTCTTCCAGGATGGTTTGCAGAAACTGGGTCAAAATTTATCTTTTGAATATGTCCAGGCAAACTGTCCAACAGTTATAAAAAATGCAAGTAAATCTTCAAAATGAAAGCTAACTAATAGAATAACAAAGGGAAAATAAAGAATGGAGAATTGAATATATGTGAAAAAAAATCCTTAGGTGTAGGCATATTTATCTCATTTGTTATAAAGCCAAGGAAGATGAGTAACTTGCCCATGTTATATAGCTGGCAAGTGCCAGAACAATGACTTGAATTATATCTGACTCTGTCTTTCCCTGATATCTCATTTTTTCTTTGGCTCTTCATAAAAAACACATACTCTTTTGTTCTCTATAAACAGACAATCCTGAACTGAGTTTATGGGTTTGATGATTTCTCCAGAAAGACAGAATATATGAATATTTTCAAACTCCTTGTATTGATTCAGGCAGTGTCATTTTCTTATGGGTTTATGATGTAAACTGTAAACACTTTTCTCCCCAGGGAATGCTTTGATGCATTCCCTGATGCACTTATCAGAGTTACCTTAGTCTAGAAAATCTTAAAATAACCCACAAAGTGCAAAGGTAGGCAAACTTTTCTGTAAAATCTTAGATAGCTCCTACTTTTGACTCCATTAGTCCAGTAATACTACTGTAACCACTCAGCTCTGCTGTGGGGCCACGAAAACTGCCAGAAACAATAATATAAGCTGAATGGATGTGACTGTGTTCTCATAACACTCTCCTTCTGAACGCTAAAACTGGAAGTTCATATTACTTTCACCTGTCATAAAATAGTACTTCTTCATTTGAAGCTTTTCAAATGCAGAAAAGAAAGAACCATTCTAGATCAGGAGTCCTATGAAAACAGGCAGAGACCCGGATTTAGCTAGTGGGCCACAGCTTGCCCAATTTTGTTGTCAGGAATCACACTGCATTTTATTTTACCCTATGTACGATATGGTTTACTTTCAGGAAACTAACAAAAGTAGAAGATCCATTGAAATTAATTAGTGAACACTACTGCATATAACTTGAAATCACATTAGCACAAATTGTTGGTTACTAGAGTGGCTCAAAATGTTTCATTTATTTATTTTAATGTATTTGCTCAGCTCTCTCTCTCTCTCTCTCTCTCTCTCTCTCTCTCTCTCTCTCTCTCTCTCTCTCTCTCTCTCTCTGTCTGTCTCTCTGTATGTGTGTGTGCCACACGGTGTGTGTGTGTGTAGGTTAAAGGACAGTTTACTGAAGTTGGTTCTCTCCTTTCACTATTCGACTCCTGGAGATTTGCTCAGGTTGTCAGGTTTGGCAGTCAGCAGCTTTACGAACTGAATTATCTCAATGACCAAGAGTGTTTTCTTTTAATGAGAAGTTTTATTGTAATTGAAGATCCATATGCAGTTGTAAAAAATAAAATAGAAAGGACCTTTACCCTCTCTGCCCAGTTTCTTCTGGAATTTTACATTATTTTGTAAAACTATGATGCAACATCACATCCAGAATACTGAAACAGGTGCAACCTAGCAACTTTATTGAGATTTTCACAGGTTTTCTAGTACTCGTGTAAGTGTATATGTACATATGTATATTTAGCTAAATCTCTACAAATATCCCTTACACTGTCATTTAAAACACAACCATCTTCCACACTTCAGCAATCTTTACATTCAGGAAACCACTATATTTTTTTATATTTAAAAAAAAATTTACCCTACCAAGCCAAATTAAGTAGTCATAGAGTATGTAAACTTTTAGCATTGATTTAAAAAAGGAACTCAGAATAATTCACTGGAGATTCATCAAGGTTGCTAGCCCTATCAATAATTTATTCCTTTTCACTCTTTCATAGTATTCTACAATAAAGAGATATCAAAGTTTGTTTAACCGTTAACTTGCTTGAGAATATGTGGGCTGCTTCCAAGTTCAGGGTAACTTAAATAAAGCTTGTGTGAATGTTTGCATACAGAGTTTTTGAGATAATTTTAATTTTCTGGAAAAAACATGCCAAAGGGTGCATTTCAGGCAGGTATATAAGTACATTAGTTTGCTTATTTTTTAAAGTCTTTTTTATATATTTAATATGCTTTTAAAGAGATTATCACAAATCTCTACAGAATAAAAAAATAAAGTATTTTAAAATTCCGTTATTTTACATTCTCATTTTACCAATTCAGAAATCCTAAAGAACTTAACTGCTGCCCCAAGAGTTGTTCACCAGAGACAGAATGGTCAGTTTTGCCTGAGCAAGGACAAAAAACAAATCACTTCTGCCTCTCCTGTTCTCTCATCTCAGCATGCTGTACCCATAAAACTACTGCATGGGAACTGCAAACTAAAAACTCTCTGAACACAGCAAACAATCCTTGTTGATCAGACCCCTACGTTTAAGCAGCTGTGTCATTCCTAGTTGCCTGCACTGGTGGGAGAGTGTTGGTTGATCTAATTTTGATAGGTCACAGTTTCTCTAGTCTTAATCTCATCAGAGAAATTACCTGGATGATACAAAGAATAATTCATTTAGTTTCTGCCTTACACTTAGGACTTGGCTTGGTCACTCCACTGTCTACTACCACTTGTTGGTGCATACCAGAGTTTACTCTCCTTCAAATATGGAGTGTATTGAAACAGCATGAGTGTATCTGACACCAATGCTACAAAAGAAAGTTTTCAGATTAGCAGCATCCTCACTGTGGGTGTTAGACATCAGATTGTTGGGCGCTGTCTCAAGACCAGCTAAAGGAATTTCTGCAGGCAAGGCTCAGTAGTATGCGTTTTCCCACTAGCTCTCACTTGGAGATTCTGAAGTTTGCTATGATACAGCACTGTCTTCAGTTATCTCAGAACTTTGCATGTAGACAATAGAAACATTGATCACAGAGTATGAAATGATACTAATAAAGCCCAAACAGCAGGGCTGAAGAGATAGTTCAGCAGTTAAGGGTATTTATTGCTCTTGTAGACAATCCAGCTTCAGTTCCCAGACCCCAGATGGTGGCTAAAAACAGTCTGTAAACTTTCCTATGCCCCTTCCTATACACTAGAGAAGACATGGTACACATACATAGATATAGGCAAAATATTCATAAATAAAAAATAAAACATTTAAAAAGTCAAAGAGCATGATATTGTATCATTTTCTGTCATCACCCAGTCTTTCTGACTTCAATATTAATGCTTGCATAAATCAGAATTATTGTTTCGGACATTCAACAGATAATACCTTTCTTTGAATATGTTTTACATATTATGTTTTTAATGAAACTGGTCAGTTTGGGCTTCTACTTAACACTTATTTAAAATTCTTTATCAAACCATAATTTTCTTGAGGGCAGGAACAGTATGTTCCTATGACCTACTAAATAGATGTGCAATAAATGTTTGTGGAACAAATGCTTGGATTGTGATTTGTATTATAGTTGTTTCATCCAATATAAAGTACACTTTCATGTTGGAGACTAGATTTTGTTCATGCTGGATCTTCCCAATATATTTAAATAGCTATCAGACATTCCTGAACTTACCAAGTTTAACAAAATCATTAAGTGTACTTCATCAATAATTAAATAAACTGCATATTTGGTGCTATCACACAGAATCTAAACCTGAGGGCATTACTCTTATGTGCATGTGAGGAAATCTAGTTAAATACGTGGTGTGTAGGATATTTTTAGTAGACATCATTATCCGCAAAATGACACTTCAGAGCATGTTTACAGAGAACCATAGGTGAGCACGGGTTTCTCTACAGAGCCACTTCTTATCAAAGAGATCGCATAGGGAGAAATATAGGACAAAGGCAGCAGAACAAAGACAAAGACAGCAATCACCCAAGTGAGGTGCCAGGCCTCAGCTTCTGCAAACATTCTTTCTGACTGACTGACTGACTGATTGATTGATTAAACCAAACTATGTGACCTTACTAGATGACTCAAACCATCAAAAAGAATCACCATAATCCTTTGATGCTGATCTTTCAGGATTTTCTGCCCTGTTGGCTATTCCGTAGAATTGAGTACAGAACATATGAAAAATAAGCAGCCTTGAAGGATCGAATGTGTGAGAAAGAAAATATAAAATCCATGCTCAAGAATATAAAATAAGATGTGTTCTTTAATTTTTTTATCAGAAGGATGGGTAATGATTATTTTTGTCAGTGGTCTTCATGTTTAATCATTTCAGTGAGGTAAAAATAACTGCCTTTGAGTAAAACAAGCAAAAAAATTAATTTGTCTATGCTTTATACTATTAGAAAATTAAAAAGTAAAAGTTGGGTATGTTTATGATAAGTAGACCTTAGTAATACAATGCACTGCAAAACTGCTGCTTTTACTAAGCTCTCAGATGAGGTCAACATGGTTTTCTTTTAAATCAAAAGAACACTTCCTCCAGAGTAGCAGAAAGAAGAAATGACCACATACACTATTTTTTTTTCATTCTGCATTGCTGCCATCTTTCTGTGTATTTATAGAAAAAGGGTTTTGTTGTTGATTAGGGGTTTTGCCCTATTCAAATATGTCTTTAGGATATGTATGTTTTTAAAATGACTAACATGTTTCTAATCCAAGAGGAAATACAAAACAAGACTGGGTGAAACATCATCTTTCAAACAAATTTTAACTTTTGTGTTTAATTTGTTCAGGCATTTATTTTTTTACAGAGAACTTGTCTCCAGGCAAAACTCTTAAAAGTTAGAGCCAACATATGTTAGAATGGTTGCCTGAAATCACTAAATATTTTAGTAGCATTAACTTAAATTCATTTGTACAATATTTCATATGCAAAACTCAGTCAGGTCTAGAACACGAAAATTCATTGAAGGTATAAAGCTGTTCATTTTGAATTAAATGAGCAGAGTGATATAGAACAACTATTTGCCTTTCCTGTTAGCAAGTCATTGTTTCTATAAATTACCAATCCATTTCTTTGGCTATGTTAATGGACATCTTAAGTCTTGCCTAAGTCCACTGGCCTCTGAGGGAAGTCTAAACAATTCTGAGTGATTTGAAGTAAAAGGCCTATTAACAAGTTCAATGGACATGTTCTCTCCTAGAGGTGGTATATTTTGCCTGCTTTGTCCAGAATGACACTTTCTTTGGGCACCCATTTATTAAACAATGGGCCATCACTTCCCTGTGCTCAGAGATGATATCAGCCATGATGTCCCAAGTATTCACTTTGCTTAGAACACTGTGTTTACTCCTAATTTAGTCTTACCATGTGATCTGGAGAGGATCACGGGAAGCAACCAAGGACAGGAAGTCAAGAGCAGGTCATTCAGCTACCACATGACACAGTAGAGATTCTCAGTAAAGTTTCTGTATTACTAAATATTGCCATGGGCACATAGATTTTACCTTAGTGAGCTTGTGGAAATCAGGGGACAGCTTGCTTGAGTCAGTTCTTACCTTTCACATTGTGAGTCCAAGAATGTAACGCAGGTCATCGGACTGTGTAGTAAGTACTTTTACCCACTAAGCCATTGTCAGCTCCAGATGAAATGAATTTGAAAGGAAATTTACTCTGAGAATCTTCTTTATTCATGCCCCTTTATTTGTGACTTATGGAGCACAATATCTTTGTCTTACAATACCTTTGTTCACAGGAACTGTTAACTTTATTTGCAATTACTGACTACAAATTTCTCTTTTCCTTTTGCAGTCATGAGGCAGTGGATGCTCTTTTTTCCCAACTCTCTAAATGTTTCCCTTGGGACACAATCTTTTTCTCTTTTCCATTTTCATAAATTCAATATTCAAAACCCAGAGAGAGCAAGAAACACATAGATGTCAAGTGGAAAGAAACCATTCCACATGTATCCTTCCTGCATTCTCAGAATCTTCCAATTAATCCTGTCTTAATTCCCTGGCAGACCTAAAGATCTCTCACAATCCTCAAATTATCATCTTCCAAAATTATTCCCGTAGGAATTCCCCAGGAACTTCCTGGCTCCATGCAATCCTAGGACTTGAGAAAGAGTCCTATTTTATGGCATAATATGAAAGTGCTCTTCCAGATGGATTATTTTGAATATTTTACAATTTAGAAGACCTAGTATGCATGGCCATGTCCTCTGAGATTTTCTAATCACTGGACTGAGGAGAGTCATTTTAGTATTCATTACACCTTAGGTCAATCTTTGCTCAAATTTGGGATCATATTTGATGGTGCTTGTTTTTCACATGCTAGAGCCTTTGTATCATAGTTCTTGTGTTCTTGAACAGTCCAACGGCTTTAGGCCTTCACTTACCATAAAAGTAAGAGAAAATTGCCAATCAAAGGGGCCCTGAAATCTAGTTCCTTGGAATAAAAATGATGGATGTGGCTGTCTTGAAACTTATCTCCACTGGACCCATGAATATAGTAAAGAGGAGACAAATTACTCAGCAGTCTGCCGTATAAAATGAATATGTAGGGAAGATATTGGCAAACATTTTCAAGGCAAACCAAAATAAGCAAATTCATAAAACTCTCAACAGTGAACAAAAAACAACAGGTGAGTTACTTGGATTAATAATTGGAAATTCAGCTTCTTTTTACTCGATGTGATAATGTGATCCTATATATCACGCAACCCCCAAAGACAAATAATTTTACAAGCCAGGGTATTTTAGTCACAATGTCATCTCTGGGAAAGGTCAGAGTGGAAACTATGGTCTTTATAATTTTTGTACCTAAAAAGCCAATTATCTATTAAACTGTAAAAAGTGATCATTTCAAGGAAACATTAAAAGAGTCTTTAAAAATAGTCAGTAGATTCCAGTGATTTACATCATAAAGCAACAGACTATCTTAAGTAACACATGGAAAATAAAAGCAAGCAGATGTTTGTACTCTACTGAGGGCACTAATGGAAGCGCTATGGCACTGTGTCAAAGTGAAGTTTGCCATCATCTGAATTACCCACTAGAGCTTTAAATATAGCTGCAAAACTGAGCCAACAACAGGCAAGCTTTCTCCAGCCACTTTGGGCATTACTCCTTGATTCAGGTAAGAATCAATAATTCACTGTCAGCACACTGTGTCAAAACAGTTTTCTGGACCAGACCTTGAGAAGTGTGATATTCTATATTATGCAAACTTGTCCTAAAAAAACTTACTCAGGATACAGAGTTATTAAGCATAAGTTATTATGAGAAAAATCCCAGTGATCTGGATTTGGGATTTCATGCATAAGCTGCCTGGCAGTTACCAAGTGAAGCCCTGGTAATTTGGTAATGCTTAACAATAGAAATGGATTCACAGACCTCAGCCTTTACTCCCCTCTCCCCTGCAGAAGTGGAAAGCATTTTATAACTATTAAGCCATGTGCTGCTGGTTTAATGAATGACTCTGATGGGTATGGGAGGCATGTGGAAGATTAGCTCTTAAGACCAATAGGCTATTGTGCACTGACTTAGAACAGCCATTTACTAACTCTGGAGAGGCCAGCCTCCTCTGTAGCACCTCACATCTAAGAACTCATGGATTCCTGCCACTCATGCTGTTTTGAGGAAGGAAATCTTTTTATTTATTTTAAGAAAATTGTATTTATAATCCATAGCAGAAGATTAGAAAAGTTAAATCATGTTTAGGGGTCAGTTTCACTTATACTTAGGTGTCTACAAATTAGACAGGAACTTTTGAATGTGAGCTAACTGTACCCTCTTCTCCTTATTTTTTCTTTTTTCTAATTTGCCAAGCTTCCTTTGAATGAATTTTTTGTTGTCCTTGTTTTTTGTTCTTGTTAATTTTACCCTTTAAGTTCTTTCTTCATTTACCATTTTTGGCACATTTTTTTTTTGAAAATTGAAAGCATATTCCCTGAAACATCTTTCACATCCTTTCTTCTCTTTTCTTTCCTTTTCTGCCGCCTATGTTTTCTGTTTTCTAACAATGTTAGCCTTGCTAGTTTTCTTGATACTTTCATCCTGTACCTTGTTGTTTTGTGGGATTTTGTTTCTGTGTGGGAGCAGGTGGGCAGGGGAAAGCAGATTTCGTTGCTTTAGCACCTCCCTTCTTGTAATATTGCCTGTTTACCCCCTCCCTCCACACCTTGCCTCTTTGATCATCTAAATATCTCTAAGTCATTATATATGCTCATAAAATCATGTCATTTCCTTTTCCTGATATATCATTTGTCTGACTTTGAAAATAATGAACACTGCCTGAAACTTTACTATCAAAGAAAATTTTAAATGGGAATATGATGTGCATGTCACAAATATATAATGCACGCATATGTAAATGTGTGTGTCATGTACAAAGAAATGCACATAAATACATGTAGTGTTGCCTGAGCATTGATTGTGACTCTAGTAGATAAAATAAGAGTTAACATCCTAGCACCACGGGCAATAATGTATTAGAACTACAAAAGTCCTGAAATATCTTGGGGGCATTTTTAAAATTTATTTTTAGTAAAACTGAATATATTTTACAACAATAGACATATTTCGTTGAACTCACTAATATATATTGAAGACTAAAGGAACTTTTAAATTTCTGTTCAACAGCAACCAATTGCACATGGCACACGTACACATATACGAATATTTTTCTCACAAGAAGGTAGGCCATCTGTGATTGTATAACTTAAAATTCATATACTGACTTAGGCTACCAAAATGCAACCTTGTGAGAGTGGAGAAAAATTAAATCAAATAGACAAGTATATATAAAACAGACTATTTAAGAGATAACTTGGAACATATTTCATTAGCTAATATATGACCAATAGTTCCATTGTCAGAGGGCTTTTTTCCTTCCCACTTTACTCTTCCTAGGTGGAATAAACAGACAAGAGACTTGATACTGTGCAAAGCTCACACCTATATCTCTTCAAGAGTTTGACTCTGGGGTCTGGAACTAGAATTTATCACCATTTTTCATTGATTGTAGGGTTTGATGTGACCTTCACCATATATCATTCTGCAGGATTCTTTCATTATCTTCAGTCTACTAGCAAATGATTTATTGGAAGGTACCTGCATTCTTGATCAAAGTGAACTCATTCTCTGATTTTACACTGTCAAACTCTGGCTTCCTTCCTCCTTTTCTTTCTTTCTTTCTTTCTTTCTTTCTTTCTTTCTTTCTTTCTTTCTTTCTTTCTTTCTTTCTTTCTTTCTTTCTTTCTTTCTTTCTTTCTTTCTTGTGATTCCTAAAACATCCATGCTTGGAGTAATTGTCATTGCACATGCTGACTGGAAGTTTCAACCAACTGAGTATTTCTGTTTTAATGTCAGCAAAGCCAAAGCCAAGTGGGCCTTTAAAATGTGAAAATGGCATTCCCTTTGAGATATACAGTTCAAATTTGAAGTGAATGTTTTATAACACCCTTACACCTCGAAATGCATTTTCATCAAAATGGGTCATAAGGAGAAGAAATTACTGAATGTAGAGAGTAGAAAGATGACAAACATTCCAAACATGCTTGATATTTCTATTTTAGATAATCAGCTTCCAGTCTTACTTACTAAGCCACCTCTCACCCACATCTCAGCAGATTATATATCATCAGATATCAAATATTAGAACTAAAAACCAAGAACTATCCTGTTACCTGAGAGTTCATACAGGAAACCACCAATATTCCATCCAAATATTTTACAAATAAAATGAAAGAATGGAAAGTCTCCCACTCTGTACTGCTTATTTCTATATGAAAATAAGAATTCATTATATATAAAGAAATCACTGAATAGGATCTGGATGAGAAATTCAGAAATTTTTATATTTCAGCGACTTGTAAATGTGGGTTGTATCTGCGTTATGTGTAAGTGTACCCTAAATTATAAACATTCACTCAGGTCTAACAAAACAACAAAAGACTTAATGAACAAGTGCCAAGAACAAAGGGATATAAATATAGCAAGACAGTGGGAGAATATTGGTAGTGACTTGCACCCAACAATGCCAGAACACCTTCAGAGAGAGAGAGAGAGAGAGAGAGAGAGAGAGAGAGAGAGAGAGAGAGAGAGAAGCTAATATTTGGAATTTATACGGGTTAACCCTTTCTTCCCCATCACCTGACCATTCTCTGGGTTTCCTATCTCCCTGTCTGTGGCTTTCACTACCTAAGAATTCCCTTTAAGAAGAGAATATTTAGAACCTAGAGAGGAATTTCCTGAGAACAGACAGTGGAATTAACATATCATACAAAACTCATTAGAGAAAAGAATGCTAGAAAAACAGAGTGGCAAAATCTTCACTCAATACATCCAGGGAGCATGAAATTAATCATGTGCCCATCAGTTAGTGTAAACCTTTGGATAGTCCTTTTATAAGTGATAAAGGATCTCAGCTGAAAACGCCTAGCTTGTTCTTATACAGGATGCTTTAATCCAAGTTGAGGAGAAGCTGGAGTGAAAATGAAGGAATTCACAAAACAATTGAAGGTAATAGCTTCCTTGTATATTGTCAACAAGGAGAAATCTTGACTTAGGAAAAGTTACAGTGTTGAGGTCTCTATTGCCATGTTACACCACACCACACCACATCACACCATACCATACCACACCACTTCCACAGCAAGCACAGCACAGCATAGCACACCATGCCACACTACACTACCACCACATCACCCATATTCTACCCCCAGGAAGTTACTAACCTCCTTCCAACTTGCAGCAGTAGTATGCTTGTGGGATTATAATGTTAACTCTTGCACAAGACTTATAACAAAGTCTAAGTGTACACAATTCTTTGAACAACATGTAATGCAGATGTTTATGGCATAATTTTTAAACTATCATCTGAGATAGTACAGAATTAGTGAATGGAATAACACAATTTCAGCCTCAAAACTTATACCTTTTCTACTACACTTAGTTACAAGTAATTCATCTCCCTTCCCAAGACCAGGTTAATTTGCCTTGCTCTCAACTTCAATTATACTACACCTCTTTCTATAGTTAATGATCTAAATTTGTCCTACAAATTTTCTTCTTTGGCATTTCCATGTTTTTTTTTTTTATTTTCAAGACAGGGTTTCTCCGCCTTTGACTCGCTTTGTAGACCAGGCTGACCTCGAATTCAGAGGTCTGCATATGTCTCCCTGAGTTCTGGGATTACAAGTGTGTGCCACCATGCCCTGTAGACTTTTTTCTTAAGGGCTTGGAACTTGAAGAGATGGTGTCAGGAATTTAGTGAAAATGTTTTTAATATGGTAGGGGGTACTTAATCTACATTTGGTGAAGCTCTAACACTTCTTCATCACTCAAACACCACATGGTTTTCACTTGCCTTAATAAGGAGGGAAGTCTTTCTAGGGCATGTTAGGTCACGGGACACACACCCTCTGTCTTGGGAGCCATATCAGATTAAATGTTTCCTTCTGCTAGGATGGAGTATAGTACATGAGGACTAAGGGGGAACTTGGAGGCATGATATCATGAGAAAAACAATCTTAGAAACAACTGAAAAATCATTACTAAAGCCAGGAAGGCTTTTCTTTTAAAGAAAAACTATTGGTTTTTTTTCCCAATGAATTTTCTAACCCAGTCCTTTTTTGCTGTTATTGCTTTTGGAAAACTTCAAAGCTATTAAATTGAAAACATGAAGTAAGCATTTTTCTTTCCTTTTAAAAAATGTGATTTGGGGGGAAAGCCTTCAAAGGTAGAAATCTATATTCAGATAACATACCCTATTATAGAAGTCTTTAGATAGAGTCTTAAACACAAAATCTTACATGGTTGTCTACTTGACTACATCAGTAATTAACTAAATTCCAAGTACTTGGTTATATCTGTAAGGGATTTGTTATTATTAAATCATTTTGAAGTGGGAAGAGCCCACATCTAATCTAGATCTTTGAGATGGGAAGATTCAACTTTAAAACAGATCTCTTGAGGTGGGTAGATCCACCCTTAATCTGGGCCACAACTTTTGCTGACACCTATATAAAAGGCATGGAAGAAGTAAGCTTACTTTCTCTTTGCCTGCTTGCTCTCACTAACAAGTTTATTACTTAGTCGGCACTAGAGTCTACTTCTTCAGGTTTCTGACATATACTGAAGACCAACTGGGACATCCAGCCTTTTGGACTGAACAACTACTGGATTCTTGGATTTTCCATTGGTAGCAGGCATTTTTTGACTAGCTGGATCACAGCCTGTAAGCCACGCTAATAAATCATATAAGTCATATATAACAAATCATGTATATATACACACACATACATACACACAGAGAGAGAAATTCTATCATTTATTTTCCTCTAGAGAACCCTGAAAATACACAGGTAATGAAAAGACCCAAAAGAACTGGGTATAGACACTAGAAGATTCCTTATATGTCATTGAACCACAATTTTTAAATAAGTTAGGTGGACCATCAGTATGTGTCTGCTTCTACTTTTTAAATTCTAAAATTATTAAATGGAAAATGCCTAATCCACTACACTTATTTCAGAACCAACAAATATGTATTGACTGATTTCATGCTCAGCATCATGTCACATGTGTTTACAGAAATGACCAACTAAATATGCATAAAATGTCTAATAATGTGCATATTTCAAGAAGTTAAAATCACATGGCCTAACCCACCACCCACAGCTTCAGAAGACCATTGGAAAACACTACCATTGTTTTGTTTCATAACTAAAAGCCAAGTCTATCAGTTGGAGTAAACTTGTTACCTGTTCTCTGGTAGTTTATACACTGCTTTGTCCCCTAAATCAATACATGATGAGTGTGTCAGTGTAGATATAAATAACTGTATAATTAGATACTCAAGGGGGAGAATAATTTTGGTTTAAATATCTGAGGCTTCTGTTGCAAAACAATACCTATAAATAATACGACATTTCCTGGCTCAAGCTCTTTAACAAAAATTCCAATTCTGCCACATGTTTTAAAACTCAAACTGTCAAATTGAGGTTCTGCTTAATTTTATTTGCCTCAAATTGAAACAAGTGAAGAGCAACCCACATGAGAGTGTGAACATATTCTGTTACACACAAGTCAAGGTATCCTCAATGCAGATGAAGTTATTAAAGATCAGTCATATCAGAGAATGCTGTATTCCTAAGAGCACTATAGTCTACTTTTAGTTTTCTTTTAAAATGAAAATTAAAATTAACTAAACTCTTGCCATTTAAGGTATGAGTTCTAATTTGTTAAAAGTCATAACAGCTGCTCTTGTTTACTTCATAAGAACTGTTATTAGAACTCCTACCTTAATGACTCCCAGTGTTGCTGAGCCAAAATCCAAAGCTCTTGAGGAATCTAGTGTTGTAGAAACGCCTTTTATCTGTGTGGTACCCTAAGAATCCCTGACAATACAAGAGAGGATGCTCATTTTTGATTTGTGATTCTGCGTATGGATTCCAGGGTAGTATGCATGCTAATCAAACACTCTATCAAAGAACTCTACCCCTATTATGACCTGGTCCTCGTAGTATTGTATACACATTGTTAAAATATAAAGTGCTACCACCAAGTCTTTTGTCATTTAGCCTTGCAGGGAGATTCTAGTGGTTTCATTTTCTGTCAGCACATGAAGTTCCTAGGCATCCTCTTACATGGACCTTATTTGGTTATTTGAATAATCTTACCGTGTCAGTTAACTCTCCAGCACCCAACAGTGTGTTGTACCCTTGAGATAGGAAGCTCAGATTTAAAGATTGATGAGCAAAAACAGTAACCAAATGACTTAGCAGTAAACTGTATTTCACATGCTGTATACCATTCACCTTATGAGATTTATCTTTATAGGGATGTTGTTATCTGCTACATAAAGAAACAGTACAAGTTTATAGTCTCTTATGTACATGCCTTTCTTTCAGATTACATAGCACAGGTCTTTAGAAAGTGCTTGAGAAATATTTGCAGAATGAATATTAGGGAATTACTAATGAAAATATTTTAAAAGGTAATTGATATCAAACGGTAGGTAGAGGAAGGTAGAAAAAAACTCACTGAATATCACAAGGATGGCAGAGCTTAGTATAAATTTTGGTACTATGGCCAAATAAGAAACTTTTATTTAATAAATAACTTTTTTAAGTCTGTATTTTATTTATGTTCACTGCCATTGGACTAAGCTACACTGATGGCAGAAAAATCCCAGCCAAATACCAACTTGAAGAATGATACAAAAAGCATTAACTGAATGCTAGTTATATTTGTGTATGTGTATATGTGTATATAACTCAAGAAAAAAATTAAAACTGCCATTAGCTTTTAAAAAGATCTGTAAAGCTGGAATAACACACACACACACACACAGAGAACACATGCGCACACTCACACTCACACATATAAAACACCTATCTGAAATTAAATAACATATAATCAGTATCATGGGTCTGAAGTGTCATTGGCAATTTCCTTTCCTTTACACATATATCAGTTATAGAAAATGATCATATTTGTGCAGTATATTAGGAAAACAGGTCTAGAAATCATCTTCAAGGTATGTTGCATCTAAATCTAGCTTGTTGCCCAGGATGCCAAGAAATAGAAGCAAGTAGGCTTGTCTGCAACCCACTAATAAGCAGTGTTAGGCAACCAATATACTGGCCAGCTTTTATTTAAATAATGTGCTCTGAGATAACCAGATACCTTACAAAAGAAGCCCAATCCATCAGCCATCATTAAGTTTGCAGCAAAATGTACTTTATAGGGTGCATACCACACTTCTTTCAGGAAGTCACAATTCATGAATGTATCAAAGCTTTCAGAAGAACTAACCCTGACTGCCTGCCCAGGAATTTTTTAGTCTATTCTATTTATTCATTTATTTATTCATTCTTTCATTTATTCAAAACCCTGGAAAGCTACTACCATCTCATAGTTCTAAGAATGCTGCTAAATGGTTGCACTTTTTACACCAGAACATAACACCACTGATTTGGAAAGGTTAATGTAAATATATAGCATCCTAAATGTCTTATACTGGAGGATAATTTGAACACTAAATTAATTTAATATTCATGATAATGTCAAAGTGTCCCATTCCATAATCAGTATTGTTAACCCTAAATGAGATTTTGAGGAGTCTGGGATGCATATATTCTATAGCTAACTCTTTAAATCATCTGCAGGATCTCATATGTCACAGGCAAGGAGATTTCTAAATGTGAAATCCGGAATCTTTATAAAGACTCTCACCCGCTGTGGCCCAGGAGACTTTTATGTCTTCCTGGTTATATAGTCCTTGGCTGTTAATGTAATCAGTATGTAATAACAATGTACACATCAACTCACAGGAAAAATGGTAGACCGGCCAGTTGATTTGGCTTGGGGCCATCTCATCGGCAGCATGGTGAGACAACCTGGTATTAAACCATCTGCTATTAAGCATATCATTTTTAAGTGTTTTGTTTCTCTTGGGTTACACATTCCCACTACTAGCAGCACAATATCAAGACTCTCCCTTTTGTTCCTAGCATCACTGTGCAGATAACAAACTTCAAATATTTGCCTTGTTCCCTCACTGCATATGCTATTTAGAATTTTATTTAATAAAATGCCTTTCCATATGATACACCCTTCTTTTCCAGTTCTTTCTCATAGCAGTGAACAAGTGCCATTTAATCTGTGTTACTTAGCATGGTTGTACTGTTGGACCCTGAGTGAAATTGGCCAGAGCTTTTGCCCTTATGAATAATCAGATGCCAATCTGTAATAAGACAATAACCTCACTACAAGCCTAAGGGACTATGATTTTCAAATAACAAAAAAGTACGCATTCTTTCAAATCTGTTTGCATTGAAAACTTTCATTTATATTAATTTAGGATATTAACTTTTCATCATCACAAATCTGCACCCAGGTCCTCATTTCCACCTGTTGCCATCAGTAGCACAATCACACAAATTTTTAGGATTAAATATTGTGCATGACAGAAAAGGACAATATTCCTTTGAAAGATGAACAGTCACATCATTTAACAAAACTAGCCAAGGTACCTCAATTCAGTAACTACCTTGCATTAAAAAAGTAAAATTTACAAATTTGTACCTTATTTTAAATCACTTTTGACAACTATAAAAAAGGTAACTTTTATTTCAAACTTATTACTTATGCCTCAGAACTTGGTGGAAATAGGTTATTCAAAAATCTTTTCACAGTTGCCTTTTATAACTGACCGTTCCCGAGTATAACTAAAATTTCCCTGTAAGTTTGCTAAGCACTTTCACATTCCCATATTTAATTACATTCAGACTGAGAGTTTTATATATGAGTAGAGCACAGCCAAATTTTAACTCAATTGACCACAGTGCCCTTGACATTCATCTTATTCATCACTTGCACCTTATATAGAAACAGGCATATGCTAGTTGTCAAAATGCAAAAGTGAATTTCTATATGTTGTCTAGAACAAAGGAGCCAGCTCTGTTTCTTTCTTTCCCCTGTGTCTCAGGTGTCCTTTATTACATATACAGGATGCAAGTATTTTGCTCCTCGGGAATGAAAAATGATACCCTCAGACTGCCTTTTTTTAAGTGACAAATTCTGTTTCTGCAGGCTATCACCCTTCCTATGGATTTAAGAATCCCTCTTAGATTTACTCTTACTTCCTGAGGGACTCCGCAGCGTTTCCCTGAAAACACCCCCAAACTCATCTGCATTGTTTCACAGTGCAAGAAAGATGAGAAAGTTTGCTCTTCACGATGGTCTGGAAACTCTTGCCCAGAAAAACAAAACAACAACAACAAAAAAAAAACTTTCTGGAATGTCTAAGGTGCTAGAATTACTGCCTCGGTAGATTTTTGGTGTGCAAAGCCCACAGAGAAAGTTGGCTGGAGGTAAGGCGGCAAAGCATTGTGTTTGTTCAGGAAGGAGCTCTGGGGTTAGAGGCTGAGCAAAGCCTCTCCCTCTGCTTCCTGGGTGAGAGCACCGAGGCGTGCCCCTTATCAGAAGCAAGCGGAGAGGGAGAGCAGTTAAAACTCACCGGCTTCCCCATTTTTCCCAGGATCGTAGGTTTGTTCCTCAGTTGGGAGCTGGAAGAAGCAAACCTGTGGGTCCTCCAAGCTGGCTGCTTAGGGGCAAGTACCAGCTCTCCTCTTCGCCTCGGATCTGCTGAATGGCTGGGGCGTTCAGGAAGCTTGCTCTGTCCAGCTGGAAATCGCTCCCCCTCTCCAGGGTGTGTGCTTACATGCCTCTCAGTCAGAGCAAAAAAATAAGCCAAACTCAGGTCAGCCTAACAGGTTTCCTTATATAGGTAAACACGAATTGCATTCCTGGTGAAAGAAGTTAACTAGGAACCCCCAGTAACCTAGTTAACTCTCTACGTGCCAGAAGGACTCAGTCAGTTGGCCTGCGGAGGTTTTGGTTGGAGTACAAAGGGATTTGTGGGATTTAATTAAAATCATCTTTATCCTGGCTGTCTGAAGAAATTGGCCCTTTAGTGTAACTGAGACTTAAAAGCTCGTATTTTATATCATGCACTGTGACCAACTCTATATTATCTGAAGGCGTTGTAGGGAGAAAATCAAAGTATAGGATATGATGATTTGTCTTTCACAATTTTAAAAATAGAACAATTAATTTTGAGATTTTTTAGGACAGTATTTTTTAAAAATTTCCTACTAATACTAAGGAGCAAAGTAACATGTGACCCAAAGAACTGCGGTTTTGCAAGCCTGAGATCAGGGCACATTGATCCTGTCTGGTCCGTGGTGTCTCCTGTAAGTCTCCGCTCTAGTACTTAACCCCAGTCACCAACACAACTCACACGAGCACATCCAGAAAGAAAATGAGCCCTATATTAACTTATTCCTGTCTCATCTGCCATGAAGATTAAAAACAAACAAACAAACAAACAAACAACAAAAACCTCTTTATCATCATAATTTATCACATGCTATGATTTCTCAGACATTGTCCAAAATTGAGGAATTTTCGTTGGATTTCTACCTGTTCTATTTTTTTAAATATAATTTTATTGATATATTTCTTTATTAAAATTTATTCACTTTGTATCCCTTCTGCAGCCCCCTCCCTTGTCCCATTCCCACCCATCCTCCCTCTTTTCCCTCTATGCCTTTTCCTTAGTCCCCTGTTAGGGGAAGAACTCCTCCCCTTTTATCTGACCCTAGCTTATCTCATCAAGGCTGGCTGCATCATTTTCCTCTGTGGCCAGGCAAGGCTGCACCTCCCAGGGGAAGGTGATCAAAGAGCCAGCCACTGAGTTCATGTCAGAGACAAACCTTGTTCCACTAGGGAGCATACTTGGAAACTGAGCAGCCTATGGGCTTCCTTTGAACAGGGAGTCTAGGTCCTCTCCATGCATGGCCCTTGGTTGGAGTATCAGTCTCTGCAGGACCCCCTGGACCCAGATTTTTGGGGCTCTGTTGCTTTCCTTGTGGAGTTTCTATTCCCTCCAGGTCTTTCTATCTCCATCTTTGCCCATAAGGTTTCCAGCACTCTGCCCAAAGTTTGACTATGAGTCTCAGTATCTCTTTACCCTAGTGGGTAGAGTCTTTCAGAGGTCCTCTGTGGAAGGATCCTGTCCTGTTTTAGTCCATCCCACAAAAGACTTAATAAGAAGTAGAGAAGTAAGCTTTTCAACTATGCTTTTAATGTAGATGAAGACTGTCTAACAAGCATAAGAAATTGTTTAAAGAATCACTTTCCCATGTCCAAATTTATTTTAGTATATGTTCAGATAGTTTGAATATAATGTACAAACTTGATTAAAAATACTTTCTAAAAAGTCATAATTTATTGACGACTGCATTTGAATATCTTCAAACAGCATAAAATGAGATCAGAGGTGCACTTTTATTTAATGTGAGCTTGGGCTGTAAAATATTATAAAAACATGATTTTGAAAGTACTGCACACATTTTTTTTCTGTTTACAAGATACATAAGCTTGTTAAATCAAGTTAAGACCCATCTTTTTTAAATTTTATTTTATTTTTTATTAATTACACTTTATTCACTTTGTATCCCCCCATAAGCCCCTCCTCCCTCCCCTCCCAATCCCACCTTCCCTCCCCCTTCTCCACACATGCCCCTCCCCAAATCCACTGTTAGGGGCGGTCTTCCTTTCCTTCCTTCTGATCCTAGTCTATCAGCTTTCATCAGGAGTGGCTGCATTGTCTTCCTCTGTAGCCTGGTAAGACTGCTCCCCTCCATTGGATGGGATATTAGTGTGTTCTCTTTATTTGGTTTTCACTAATATTTAAACTTTGGTGCCATGCCAGGTAAATTGCTTTTATTAATATAGTCTATGTATTATACTGCACTCTTATGTCCTCATAATTCCTGCTGAAGCAAGTTCTACTTATGCACGAACTTTAGAATTTATTAACAAGTTGTTACAAGGAATGCATTTTTTCCAGGGGAGAGTAAAGTTGAAATGTCTTAAGCTAGCCTCCAAATTCTTGAAACTCTTAAGAAACAGTTGCATAAGCTTTAAACACAAAATACTACAGACTGTATTATTGAATTAGGAGTTCAATATGAAATTAGGATATTGAAGCAGCTTATTTCAAAGAGGGAATTTAAGTCTCTGTGTATTCCAGTTTGAAAACCTCAATTAATTATCTGAGAAAAACTGGATTACTGAGGCAGCATGGATTCAACCTAACGATAGATGACCTCAATTAAAGAATACTTACAGCTGAGTAGTTACACAATGGCAAAACAAAAACAAACAAAAAACCAAAAAACCACAAAATAACTGCATTTCTGGGAAAATAAATAAAATATATGACTTACTTGTAGTGTAGAAAATACCATTGTGGTCTAAATAACAGAGGTTAGACTTTTGAAATTCACAACAATTTATATCTAATGAGCAGCTGAGCTACATTTCAAACCTTGGTCCTTCTGACACTGGAATGCTTGCTATTTCTACTCCAAACTAAGAATGCCAGACTATTCAAGGAACTGCAAATGAGTTAGTGGCAGAAGATGCATCAAATCTAATTCTATGTCTTTGATGTTTGACTTTGGCAAGTTGCTTAAAATTCATGACTCTCACAAAGTGAAAGCAAAACAAAACCAAAACAAAACAACTCTACATTTCAAAGATTTCTGGAAATACCTCTTGAGATTTCATGTCAAGAAGTCCATACATAATGCCAATATTTCTTTTAGCTTAGGCATTCATCTTTGTTTTAGGTAAAAGTAATAAGAAAGCTATATATAAGTTAAATATAAGCAAGCTGACAATGGAACTAACCAACTTGTAGGAAATACTATTCACATCTAAACTTGGCAGTGTGAAACTGTAACCCAAGAATGTATCACTGATTATCTACATAAATATAGAAATATTACTAGCTAGGTGCCATTCATTCTGTCATTCCCACTATGAATAGCTCAAGTATTTTAAACAACTAAAGGTTGATCTTACTATGATGAAGACTTAAGCAGAGACAGAGAAATTAAATACCAAAGAAGAGTAAAATATGATTCATTAGTCATATCATGAGGATGCTCTTTTTCTAACCGTTGAGGAAGATCAATTCAATCAAAAAGCATCTTGACAATGCTCAAAAAGTTGGATACTCAGTGTATGTTTTTGATTATGTACAAAAGAACATAATAAACCCTGCCTGTGGCAGCTCAGTCTCCAAATATTTTCCCTAATAAGGGGAGTAGGGACTGTCTCTGACATGAACTCAGTGGCTGGCTCTTTGATAACCTCCCCCTGAGGGGGAAGCAGCCTTACCAGGCTACAGAGGAAAACAATGCAACCAGCCCTGATGAGGCCTGATAAGCAAGGGTCAGATGGAAAGGAAGAAGGACAGCCCCTATCAGTGGACTGGGGAAGGTGCAAGGGAGGGGACAAGGGAGTGGGCTACAGCTGGGATACAAAATGAATAAATTTTAATTAATAAAATAAATAAATAAATAAATAACCCTAAATCTTATCGTCAGTTAATTAAAAATATTTTAAATTCACTCTTGTGAGAAAAACACATTTAATTCGCATGTTCTGGGTTTAAGGGGACCATGAAGAACACATACAAAAAAATACACAGGAAACTATAATGGTCTCTAGCTTAAATAAAACTGTCTAGAATAAATAATATGAAAATTGTATCAATCAGGATAGATGAGATTATGCCTGAGTAACAAGTATTCCCTAAATCTCAGTGGTTTAAAGGAACAAAGATGTATTTCTCATTATGTTACATATTTCCAGAAGTCAACAAAGAAGTCAATCCATACCCACTCAGAAAATGTAAATGTGTCACTGTTTCCAATATTTACTTTTATAGTTGCTGAGACAGGAAATAAGGACCTGGTGAATCACATACCAGCTTTCAAAATATCAATGGATTCATATAAAACCATTTATTATATTTGTGTTCACCTTTCAGCTCTTATTTTGAGTGCAATGGGATCTAGTCAGACATTTCCTACCTTAAAATGCCAGTATTCTTTCAAAAATGACTTTGAGGCTGCATACTTAATTCATCCTAGTTCTAACTTCAGTGGCGAATTACAAGATAAAGTGAATTAACTTTAAGATGGTATCTTCTGGGTCTTCAATTCGATTCTGATAGGTCTACATTTATATTTTCCTTGGCCTTTTTCCCAGGCCACAGGAGAAGACAATGCACCCAGTTCTGATGAGACCTGATAAACTAGGGTCAGATGGAAGGGGAGGAGGACCTCCCCTATCAGTGGACTTGGAGAGGGGCATAGCAGGAGAAGAGGTAGGGAGGGTGGGATTGGGAGGGGATGAGGGAGGGGCCTACAGCTGGGATACAAAGTGAATAAAATGTAATTAATATAAATAAAAATTTAATTTAAAAAGATGATGTCAAATTGGAGAGCTAACACCTTGGATGATTAAATTTTAATTCAAACTGACCTTAAAATGTAGGGAATGAAATTATTTTAAGAGCTTTTCTTCAATAGTGATAAATAGCAATTTGGGATTAAAGATACAGAATATATACAACAGATAAAAATATAATGACCTAACACTATTCTATGAAATGAATACATGCTGGTAACCTACCACTTTTATATCTAAAGGTTCTTTGAATATGTTATAAATATGGTGGTATGGGTCTGGAGAGAGATAGTTCATCAGCTAAGAGTTTACTACTCTTGCAAAGGACCTTGGTATGGTATCCAACACCCATGTAGTAGCTCACAATCTTCTACAACTTCAGTTCCAGGGGATCTGTTACCCTCTTCTAGCATCCATTGGCAAAAAGCACATATACGGTGTGCATACATTCATGCAGACAAACATTCAAACATATAAAATAAATGTTTAAAAATATTGTGGCATTAACCATGTGAGCACTAATATGAAGATATGTTCTTTCCAAATATTGCTTCTTAGACCCACAACTTTGTTAATCAGCTATTCAGAAGCAAAAGCAGATTTCCAAAGACTATAGGTATAGATCAGAGGTCAGAAAATATTTTCTATAGATAGTAAATAATAAATAGTGGATGGGGGAAAGAGAGAGGGAGGGTGGGACTGGGGGAGTTGAGGGAGGAGGCTTCAATTGGGATATATAATGAATAAATTGTGAAAAAATAAAATTAAAATTAAAAAGTATTCTCAGTTATTGCCAGTAAAAAAATATTCTCAGTTATCGCCAGTAAAACTTCTCTTTTGTAACTACTCCACTCAGTTTTGAAACTGAGCTCCAGAGCAGCCAAATACAATGTGTAAGTGACTCTGTGTGCTTGTGTGCCAATATAGCTATATTAATCAAACTAGGAAATAGACTTTGGCTTTTTACATAAGCCTATTGTCTATATTTTAAGCCTTTCAGAATAAAATGGTATCCAAATGATTGCAAGTGCCATGAATGCGGGAGGGATACAATTTTAGCCATTTTCTTAGGGCTCTTTTCCTTTCCCAATGCTTTCTACAAAGGTTCCAGTAACTAACCTGATTAAATAAAATAAATTATATTAATCAAACTACACCACTGCATGAAAGTCCTAAAATATTCTAAAATAAATTTTATCATTCTTGAATGTGTCATGGATACAAAATCTAAAATATATTTTAGCTTTTCAATCTGTCAAATAGTTATCAATTATGTTATACATGAAGAAAAAATATTAGTTGTAAGAAAATATGAAAAATAAAGAACAGTATAGTAATGAGATTTCAAAAGAGAAAACCTTAGGAAGCAGAATATATTCATACAGCAGTTTTTAAGTTTTTTCCCCAAGATATTTATAATTAGCCAAAGACAATGAAGCAAATGCCATCTTTAGACACATTTTACTTGTCCAATGTCAGCATAGTGGTGACACAGATGGAAAGAACTAGATTGCTTCAGTTTGTAGTCCTACAGTTTGATAAATGCCAAGTATACAATGGCCAGGAATTCATTGACCAAAAATGTTTCTTATAAAAGTAAACATTAGTGCAATGATTAACACAATACTCACATGTGGAGGTTGTGATTGTATCCTTTCTTAAATTCTTTGATATTTTCATATATTTATATATTTAGATTTTATCATTTTCTCACGTATCCCCATTCTTCTATCATACCCTCCCTGTCCCACTGAAGCTCTTCTCCCATACAAGAAACTTCCCTAATGTCATAGCTTCTCTTTGTGTGTAATCCATTGAGTTCAATCATTTGAAGATTGCTGCAAAGAAAGCCTAGAATTCCATATGCCATCTTTCCTATGCTCCCCAGTGGCCTCAACAGACTCTTAGGCTTTAATTTAATTTGGTTTTTAGTCACCCACAGGCTCCCTTTTGATGAAACCTGAAAACTGAAGCATAGTCATAGATGAGTGTATACATACTCCTGAATCTTGGTGGTGACCATTTTTTATTATTTTGGGTTTTTTCTTTTTATTTTTTTCACAAATTATTCATTATATATCCCTATTGAAGCCCCCTCCATCAACTCCCCTCAGTCCCACCCTCCCTCATTCTTACCCTTATCCCCTCTCGCCAGTCCACTGAAAGGGGGAGTTCTCCACCATTGCCATCTGCCCATAGCTTATCAAGTCTCATCAGGACTTCCTGGACCCTCTTCCTCCTTGGCCTGGTAAGGCCACATCACCAGGGGCAAGTGAGCAAAGAGCAGGCAACCGAGTTCATGACAGATGCAGCTCCTGCTCCCCTCACTTGGAGATCCACATGGAGACTGAGCTTTCAATTGACCACATCTGAGCAGGGGGTCTAGATCCTCTCCATGCATGGTTCTCCGTTGGTGCATCAGTCTCTGTAGGAGGCCCTGGGCTTAAATCCTTTAGCTTTGTTGGTCTCTTCTTGGGGCTCCTCTCCCCTCCATGTCCGTGAATCCTCACCCCCTCTTCTTCCATGAGACTCCTTGCACCCTGCCCAAAGTTTGGCTGTGAGTCTCAGCATCTGCTTCTATCCCCTGTTGGGTGGAGCCTTTGAGAGGACCCTCTATAGTAGGCTCCCATTCTGTTTCCTCTCTTCCACCGCTTCTGGTGCTATCTTGTTTGCCATTCTGAATGAGATTTAAGCATCCTCCCTAAGGTCCTCCTTAATGTTTAGCTTCTTTAGGTCTGTAGATGGCTAGACTATGTCATACAGCTAATATCCCTTTATTAGTGAGTGTATGCCATGTGTGTCTTTCTGTTTCTGGGTTACTTCACTCATGATGATCCCTTCTAGTTCCATCCATTTGCCTGCAAAATTGATGATTTCCTTGTTTTTAATAGCTGAGTAGTATTCCATTGTGTAGATGTACCACAATTTCTGTATCTATTCCTTTACTGAGCAACATCTAGGTTGCTTCCAGATTCTGGCTATTACAAATAAAGTTGCTACGAACATGGTTAAGCAAATGTGCTGCTTGTGTACTTGAGCATCTTTTGGATATATGCCTAAGAGTTGTATAGCTGGGTCTTGAGAAATCACTATTCCTAATTGTCTAAGAACACACCAAATTTTAATTTCCAGAGTGGTTGTACAAGTTTGCACTCCCACCAGCAATGGAGGAGGGTTCCCCTTTCTCCACATCCTCTCCAGCATATTCTGTGACTTGAGTTTTTTATCTTAGCCATTCAGATGGGTGTAAGATGGAATCTGAGTTGTTTTGAATTGAATTTCGCTGATGACTAAGGATGTTGAGCATTTCTTTAGTGTTTCCCTTCCATTCAATATTCCTCTGTTGAAAATTCTCTGTTTAGCTCTGTACCCCATTTTAACAATCTACAGATTCAATTAAATTCCCATCACACTACCAACAGAATTCTTTACAGATATTGAACTTAAAATTCCCAATTTCATATGAAATAACAACAACAACAACTCAGAATAGCTAAAACAATCCTGTACAATAAAAGATCTTCTGGAGGTATCTCCATCCCTGATCTCAAGCTATATTATACAGCAACAGTAATAAAGACTGCATGGTATGGCACAGAAACATACTGATGGATCAATTGGATGGAATTTAAGACCCAAAAATAAACCCTCAAACCTATGGACACACAATTTTTTACAAAGCTGCCAAAATCATCTAATGGAAAAAAAAAAGATAACATCTTCAACAGATGGTGACCATTTTTTAAGCAATGTTTGTACACTCAGTCCTACTGCAAGGTAGTGGTACCTCCTGCCCAGATCAGCTTCACTATGTCATCGTTATTGAACTAAATAATTCATTGCTGTAGGTCTATCCTGTATATTGCAAATTATTTAAAACAACAGCATCTCTGACATTGACTTAGAGCTGTACTGCTATTTTAAGTCATAACAAGAACAAATGTTTTTAGACATCAACAAATATCCCAAAGGGGACAAAATCACCCTTTTTGGAAACTGGATTACTATGACAGCTTAATTATCTTCCCTGCTACTGACATTCCTCATAGTCTATAGTCACTGGAATATAAAAATAATATATTTTAACATACATGAGGTTATGCTAATTCTTGATTAAGACATGTAGTTAGGATGCAATATAATTTTCTTCTCATGGCCCCAGAATTCTTTCTAATCTGTCCCAGGCTAGGCATCCAAATTAATATTGTAGTCCTGCATATGCTCATACTGAATTCCTCCTCTTTCTCCAACACATTCATATTGTTTAGATGGGAGGAAACTTCGTAGGTGCTGTTGCAAAAATTTGAAAAGTGCACCCTGCTGTGATAGGTAGAATGCTGACCTCATATAGTTGTCCCTGCCCTAACTCGTACACTCTGTGAGCATATTGTACTATATGGTATACTGAGTTTGTACATAGAAATAAAAATGTTAATGAATAACCTTTAAGATTCTCCTATACAATGTAGATTAAAGAAAAACATCTCTCCAATAATCATCCAGGCCTGTATGCCCCATCTGGACTGGTGAAGCATCCAGCCTTATGGACAGAGAAACTTTCAAGGTTCTCATTCTTTCTACATATTGTTTAAGTATCAAGTAGTATTGTGCAAGCCAATTTACTAGATATCGCTGGTTCTGGGATAGGAAAAAAAAAGGTATAATGCAAGGAATCTGGGTGATCTCTAAAAGTAGGCAAAGACCAGGGACCAGATTTTCTCCTAGAAGTATAATTACACAAGGAATAGAGTTCAGCTGGCACCTTGATTTTAAGCCAATGTAAATTGTATTGGATTTCTGACTCTGTCACAACTGGCCTGTTTTGATCCACTGAATTTGTAATACGTTGTTATAGTGGCTATAAAAATGATACATCAGTTATTTTCATTGGTAACACTTCAAGCCCAAGATTCAATGCCAATGTCTTCTCCATTATATTGCCTACCATGATAATCATTACTGACCTCATTGTCCATTCCAACTCGAGGAGTTCCACATCAGTTTTCCCTTATACCTCTGATCACTGTACACCATCAACAGTGTTTATTCATTAAAAAGCAAAACCAAAAGCCAAAAAGAAAAAGAAAAAGAAAAAAATCTCAAATCCACCTAAACAAAGGGTAGAAAACAATGACAAACTTTGAAAAATAAAATAAGTGTGGTGGTCATTTTATATGCCTTGAGTCAGGAATGTTGGAGAAAGAACCAGGTTTGTATTAAGTAAAGAAAGTTTGTGTTGGATAAAAAGAAATTTTTGATGGTAGTTGGAGAAAGTGAACAAGGAAATGCACTCCCAGGAAGGGCCACAGAGGCCTAGATTTGTGGCAACACTCACAACAGAGATTAGATAATGCAAGTCAGGAGAGTAAGTGGAGCTCAGCCTGCAACATTTACTGGATGACCTGCTTGTTCTTCCTCCAACTTGAAAATGTACGTAGCACAATGCAATGAATCACAGGACAACATCTGCATGTAATTGCATTTCTGTTCCAATAATAAATGTTTCAACTGCTAAGCTATTTACGAAAGCTGTTATCATAAAGAGCCAAATAGGGGAAATTCAAAACACAAATGCTTATCTTAAGAAACCTTTCCTTTGCACTCCTGTGTCCAAGTATCAAGTGCCAAATTTACTGTAGTGTTTGAATTGTCTTGAGAAATTTCTCTTTTAAATTCTCTTTTAACTTACTTTTCAGGTGTTTGATTCCCTGCAAAATCCTTTCTTGTCATTCATGGTTTTCATTATATTTTTTGAACCAAGTGAAGACTAAGTACTAGAAATTGTACGTATTTCTTACATGAAACTATTATCTGAGGTTTAGACCTACTGCCACTCATAGAAAAAAGGCCATCTGAGCTTTCTGGTTTTTTTTTTTTCAAGTTTTGGAATTTTCATTGTCTGTCTCTCTAACTCTCTGTCTATCTATCTACGTTTTATTTATTTACTTAGTATGTATGTGTGTGTCAAATGCTATGGTTTATGTGTGGAAGTCAAAGGACAATTTATGGTAATGTGTTTTCTTTTCCTTCTACCCTGTGGGTTCTGGGAATAAAACTCAGTTCCCTCAACTTGGTGACATGCTCTTTTATCCTCTGAGCCATCTTACTGGCCCTACAACTTCTTAGTGAACAATTATCAAACTAAAGGACTGACATGACAATTTCTTTCTATCTTTATGAAGGAAGTAAAAAAAAGGTAGAGCAGACTAAGAGACATCTGTTTCTCAGGTCGGTCTTGTGCTCCTCAGCACCCCACAGAGGCAGATAAAGCAATTAATGGTATTAAACCCTTTAACACACACACACATATACATATATACATATATGTGTTATATATATATGGTTATATATATATATATATAACACACACACACACACACACACACATATATATATATATATATATATATATATATATATATATATATATATATATGGCTATTATGAATAAAGCAGCTACGAACATAGTTGAGCAAATGTCCTTGTTGTGTACTTGAACATCTTTTGGATATATGCCTAGGAGTGGTATAGCTGGATCTTGAGGAATCACTATTCTTAATTGTCAGAGAAAACGCCAAATTGATTTCCAGAGTGGTTGTACCAGTTTACATTTCCACCAGCAATGGAGGAGGTTTCCTCTTTCTTCACATCCTCTCCAGCATGTGTTGTCACTTGAGTTTTTGATCTTGGCCATTCTGATAGGTGTAAGGTGAAATCTCAGGGTGGTTTTGATTTGCATCTCCCTGATGGCTAAGGACATTAAGCATTTCTTTAAGTGTTTTTCTGTCATTCTACAGTCCTCTACAGAGAGTTCTCTGTTTATCTCCAATCCCCAGTTTTTAATTGGATTACTTGATTTGTTGCTGTTTAAGTTCTTGAGTTCTTTATATATATTGGATATTAGCCCTCTGTCAGATATAGGGTTGGTGAAGATCCTTTCCCAGTCTGTAGGCTGTCATTTAGTTTTGATGACATTGTCTTTTGCTTTACAGAAGCTTTTCAGTTTCATGAGTTCCCATTAATTGATTATTATTCTTAGAGCCTGTGCTGTTGGTGTTCTGTTCAGGAAGTAGTCTCCTGTGCCAATGAGTTCTAGGGTCTTTCCCACTCTTTCTTCTAACCGATTTAAT
>CM053742.1:15958830-16002060 GCA_028658305.1 Pachyuromys duprasi | reverse complement strand
ACAATATGGAGAAGATATGGCAGCAAATAAATTTCATGAATATGCATGGCAATAGTCTTATTATCTTTTAAAGAATGCTGATATTCTACTTATGCCGATGCTTACTTCCTCAACCTACTATCTGGAAAAGGAAAAAAAGAGTTGGTTTCAGTTTAATATGTGCTTCTTTTTTTCAATTTGCCATCATGTTCACAGTACATCAACACGTACTAATTAATTGGTAGCATTTACATGTGAATTTCATGAAAGTCTGACTGCTTTACAAAATTCCTGTTAGTGTTAACAGCCTTATAGGAAGCTGTTACCTATCTAAATGCCACCTCAACAACAAAATGGATAAGTAAACTGAGGCCATGCCACTGACTGGAATATCCAATCTAATAATTACAAAGGTATGCTGGTGAACATGGAATCATGTTGATAGGATAATGTGGACCAAAGAGTTTCAGGAAAATTCTATGAACACCATCAGAATAGAACATGCAATACATTTTAAAGGAGAATAAAGAGCTATTATAAGTGTGTGATAAAATAAAAAATAGTTTCTTTTTTACAAAATTGTTAATTATTCCTTTATATTTAAATTATTTCACTTTCATAAACAGTGTAGTTGTAATATAAAATAAGGATGATTTAAACTACAAAGAAAAATGACATCAGCTTTCAAAAGTTGAAAAATATTCAAGAAATAATAGGGACAAAAGGGCATAAGAAGGTCTCTGCTTCTCTTATTCTAGCTGAGGCGTTTCATTGTGCAGATAGCCTCAGTTAATACAGAGAGTGATAACTGTTAAAAGTACTGAGAATAAGTGAATACAAGTCTCAGCACTAAATGGGACATCAATATCAGCTTCCCTTTCAAGGTTCAAAGAAGATCATGAACAAGGGGACAAAAGACTGGAAGAGCCAAAAAGTGGAGTGGAGTTCTAGGAAACAATATTTATTGGACAGGACATGTGGCCATTGCACTCATGAACTCATCAGACCTGCACAAGATCAGTTCAGTCAAAATTCCTTAATGGACATTCAAGATGCTCATGAGGCCCCACCCTTTAACTGAGTGCTATTATCTGTTGCTGTTTCAAGGGGAAAGGGAAACAATTTTAGCAGGGATGAAGGGATATGGCCACTAATAGGTTATCCATTTGCAAGTGCGTGGCCCTACACCCACATATATATGGAAAGTAGTACTACTTGCATAATAAAAATGAAAGACATGAAGTGGGAAGGGAGATATTTTGGTTAGAGAGTCCTAGAGGAACTAAAGAGTGGGAAAGTGATGGTTATATATAATCAAAATATATTGTATACATGTAAAAATTAAATGTAGTAAATAATATTTGAAATAAAAACAAATTACAAACCAATCTAAAAAACAAGAAATGAAAAAAAGAGAGAATACACATAACCTTAAAAGGGGAATTTGTTAACAATGGCACGTTGGAGGGTGCATCAGCCAAAGAACAAATCAAATACTACTGCGCAGAAGAAAAACAACACTTGAGAGTTAAGCACTTCAGATTTTTATTAGCTCTTAGTAAATAAAGTAAGATTAAAGGAAAGCAACAGAGAAGCCAAGAGATCTTCACTCTTCACCCTGCTCTTAGTCTTGGCGGTGAGCACAAAAGAACTAAATGAAGACCATGTGTTCTATTATTTTACCTGGCCATCAGGATGTAGGTTTTTGAAGAAAAAGGAAATAAAAAGAACTTTCCAGAGCATTCAGGTGCACAGTTCATTTTGAGGAGCTGACTTTTGCTTTTACTGGAAGTGGCCACTTACTGCAAGCAAGAGCAGTCAGTACAGGCAGAATCGTGCTCAGCTTTGTTTCTCATGGTACTTGTTCCTGTCTCCTCCAGGTCTTTCTAACTCCCCCTTCTTCCATAAGGTTCTCTGCACTCTATGGAAAGTTTGGCTATGCATCTCAGCATGTCCTTCTCTACCCTGATGGGTAAAGTCTTTCAGAGGTTCCTGTGGAAGGTTCCTGTCCTGTTCCTTGTCTTCTTGCAGGTGATACGATAGTATACATAAGTGACTCCAAAGTTCTACTAGGGAATCCCTTGAGCTGATAAACACCTTCAGCAAAACGGCTGGATACAAATTTAACTAAAAAATCAGTAGCCCTCCTGTATACAAAAGACAAACGGGCTCAGAAAGAAATTAGGGAAACAACACGCTTCACAATAGCCACAAATAACATAAAGTTCAAGGACAGCCTGGACTACAAAGTGAGTCCAGGACAGCCTAAGCTACACAAAGAAATCCTGTCTTAAAAAATAAAAAAACAAACAAACAACAACAAAAAAAAAAACAGCCACAATTATTTTGAAAGAATCAGTTACTAAACCCAGCCCTTTGTCAGAGATGTAACATAAAATTTCCTGTTCTGAGTCCCTATTTATTTCAAATTTGAGAAGCATATTTCCTGCTCTGCCTCAGTTTCCTTCTCTATAAGGAATAGATATCTGAGGCAGAATGGAAGTTTTGTTGAATAAATGCGAGGTGTACACAGTATGCTTCAAAGAGGAGGGGGGAAGGTCAAGGCAGTGCTAGAGGCAGTCAAAAGGGTGGGTGGCACTGGGAGGGGAAGAAGGGGTTGGCTATATCCGAAATATAAAGCCGAAATACAAAGTGAATAAATTGTAATGATAAATTACTTAATGAATTGAAAAATTAAATGTAATATCATTTCAGAAGGACATGGTTTTAGACACCTATAAAGCCAGCACTTGGGAGTCAGAAGAAGGAAAATTACAAATTTCGGATCAGCTTACAAGATTTAGCAAGTTCCAGCTTACCTAAGATACACAGCAAGACCCAGACTCAAAAATAAAGTAAAAGAAATGAAAGACAATATCAGGGAAGAAGAAAAGAAAGGAAAATAAAGAAGAGATAAAATTCCTCTATGTATCTTTTGCTCTTCTGCTCTTTTATCTATCAGGAAAACACACTAGTGATTAGAAGAAAGCAGTGGTTTTGCCAATGTGTTTGCTCAGAAGGATTTGACAAGTAACATGATATCTCACTGGCTTTGGCTCATGGATGCATTACTCTAATGAAAAACCTGGCATTGTCCTTTCACTAGTGAAGGTTGAAATAGACATTCTGAATCCCAAAATGAGCACTTGGCAGAGCCACAGTGTAATTATGGAAAGACCCACTGCCTTGGGAGAAACCTGCCTTGAGAACAGATAGCTAAGTAGGATCTTGGACCTTCCACTCCTAATGTTGTCTAATTGAATCCATGAGAAGATGGGTGTATATGCATCTTTAGTCCCATGGTGCTTAACATGATGTATTTTCTGGAGTTGCCTGAAAAGTAAAAGTACAGGATTCTGTGAAGCTTCAAGCAAACGCAATAAACAACTTTATAAAATTAAATAGGAGTGTTAATGTTTCATTTATTTTAGCTACTCTAAAAAGCAAACGTGTACATTGTTAAAGTGCACCATGATTCAATAATAGGAGAATGGCATATTCTTCAGTAAAAACTTATCAGTGTCCTCAAAAAAGGCTACTTTCCATGATGATGCATAGCTCATGATTTTTCTGCCAATGGATGGACTACATTCCAATTTAATGCACTTTCCTGTTAAGACTGTAGATTTTACAGGTTTTCTTTATATCCACTTTGCCTTCAGAAACGAAACTCATATTTTTTTGGCACAAGTCATCCAGTGTAGGCAGAAACAAAACCAAGATAACAACAGCAAAAAAAAAAAAAAAAAAATTCCTTCTCCAAACCATTTTAAAAAGATCTCCCTAGAAAGTGAGTTGAAAACCAATGTATTTTTCAGAAAGAGACTTAGAAGTGCACTGTTGTTCCTGCCACATAAAAGAAAAACAAATCTTTGTTTAATGGTTAACATTTTTTGGCAGCTACTACCTTTTAAATTACTCCAGGGCCAAGATGACTATCTGGAAAGGCAAATTATAGATCATTTGGACAGCAGATTATGCCATGTTGACCTGCTCTAAAGTTGATTTTCAACAATGATTAGATTCTTATTGTGCAGTCTGCATTGGCTTGAGCCTTGTTATCTGCACTCAGTGGTAATAGAGCAAGCAAACACATCTGTGCCAATGTTGAAAACTGGCCCAGAAACTAGAGGGATCCATGTAACACATGACTAAGATTTAGACTCAAGAAAAGTCTTGTGCAAGCAGAAATTCAAACTGAACCATCAATTTGAAAAATTAGAAAACACCAAGCTGCTGATCTGCAAACCTGAAAATCGATTTCATAATCCTTGTGTGAGTTAGATGTAAAGTAACTGTTGTACAAAGATTAGAGTCACTTTAAAATGAAACTATGTCTTTCTCCTAACTACAGCAAAATAAAAAAAAAAACTGCTGTGAATATAAAAATTCCTTTAAGTAAAATAAACTTCAAATTTCATTTGGCTGGAGCCCCTAGTACAATACATAGAGAGACAAGCACAACACATGATACCATGTTTTATCCATTTCATAGTTGTATTGGGGAACTACTATGAAGAATATATGTTGGGAAGAATGCCAAGTAGAAGAAGCAAGTCCATCTGTCTGGTAACCCAAGAAGAATTCCTTCCTATATCCTCCACCACTGAATTTGTCCTCTCTCTTGGCTGGTAGTACCAAGCTATGCATTTACTGCCAACAGAATCAATTAGCTACATTGTCCAATCATAACAGACATCTTTTACATATTTTGATTTGTGGGTTAGATGATATACCAACTCATTATTCTTAATATCTGCCTTATAATCTTCAAATGCTGTTGTGTAATAAAAATATAATTTGTGATAGATAAAGCATAGCTTGAATAAAATTTGAACTAACTTCAAACCATTTCTGAAAATTGAGTGTAACCACAATCATTTGAGGAAAGTAGAACCTTGGAATTTTAGCTTCCACTTCATGTCATGAGCAAATTAAATTTAAACAAAGCAATATTTTAAAAGATGCTTTTGTAGTAATTGAATATATTGGAACATAGAGTATCAGAAGACACTAGCAAATCATTATTAGTTTTGCTATATGTGATTATTTTTTCTTATTTTAAAGACCTTTAGTAGAATGATACTTAAATATTTACTAGTGAAATTAAACGAAGTAGGCTATTTATGTATATATTATGTTTCTAGGGGTTGAATCTAAAGTCTGGCACATACCGAAGTGCCTTACTACTGAGCTACACTCCTAGATCAAGATATGTTTTAAAGGATTCAAGTAAAACAAACAATAACAGATGGAGATGATTGGTGAAATAAATTGATTAATACTGACAATTATTTAACCGGGTCAGCTCACAGTGATTCATTATATTTTCATATTTTTGTGTATGTTTTTGAAACAATAATAATATCAAGTTAGAGTATTTTCTAGAAAAAAAACCCATAAGGTTAAAAACAAAGTAGATGATGTAGTCTTTTTTGTTTTGTTTTGGTTTTAGATACAGGGTTGCTGTGTGTAGCCTTGGCTGTCCTGGATTCACCTTGTAGATCAGGCTGGCCTTGAACTCACAGAGATCCACCTACCTCTTTCAGACAGTAGGAGAGGAGGACCTCCCCTATCAGTGGACTAGAGGTGGGGACAAGAAGGAGGGAGAATGGGACTAGGAGGAGATAAGAGAGGGGGCTATTGCTGGGATACAAAGTGCATAAATTGTAATAATAACAATAATAAATTCTTGACAAAAGTGTCAAAAATCTAGAATAGTTTGTGTAATTAAAACTTAAATGATTGGCACTGAGATGGTTGAGTGTATAAAGCTCCTTGCCACCAAGCCTGAAAATCTAAGTTCAATCCCTGGGACTTACATAGTAGAAGGAGAGAGCCAACTCTCACAGTTTTCCTCTGATTTCCACACTTATGCCATGGATGCATACAAGCACACACACATGTGCACAGACATGCACACATGCATACTCACATATACAGACAATATAAATTAATTATCTTAAAGGAATTATAATAGCATACTATTATACAGAATACCTTAATCTCAAAGAAAGGACCCTCCACAAAACCCAATATTAAATGTTGGCCTGTTTGCAAAGCACCAGTAACTCTTAAATAGTGCTACTGAAAATATAAAATAGTGGGGCATCCTTAAAATATTTTAACAGTTTCATATAAATTTAAATATAGAATTATCATACAGTGTAAGTGTATCACTTTTTCGTGGCAAAATTAAATTTTATGATCACACACAAATCAACTATGAAGACCAAAATGAGATCTTGGTAAGGAAGGAGTAGAAAACCCAGTCTGAGATTCTATGGGAATGTGAAGACATTTCTGTTTAAAACTGGTTTGGCAATAGCTGTCTTTACTAGTACAGTCTAGGAGAGGTAACCCTGCATCTCCAGCCTTGGGACAATGGTCATTGTTCATGTATCAGAAATTGAGAGGACTGATGGCCCACCTTCATAGCTGTATAAACGGATTAAGCATGAGCGACAACCTTTAATGACACTTGCACACAACTGGCAGGTTCTCATTAATCTACAACCTTGGAACTATGGAATCCCTAACATCATTCTTGTTTTTTTTTCCCCTGAGGATAATGTGAAGACCCATTCATGTACTTCATACAGTTAGAAGAAACAAGTATCACAGCAAGTATGTGTGTGTGTGTGTGTGTGTGTATGTGATAACCATCACAATGCCAAAGAGTAATAATTCTCCAAAATTAAACCCCAGTTCAAAAGGAACCTATGAGATACCTTTTGGTTTTCCTTGCTTGTTTGTTTGTTTACTTTTTGAGACAAGGTTGCTCTTTGTAGACAAGTTTTGCTTCAAACTCAAAAATATCTGCCTGCCTCTCCTGTCTAAGTGCTGGGATCAAAGGCATGCACCACCATGCCTGCCTAGGAGATACTTTAAAAGTAATTCGAATCAGTGATTTTAAAGAAACCTATTGCGATGCAAGAGAATTCAGATAAGTAATACAAAATATAAAAATAAAACTTGAGTGGTGGTGCCCACCTTTAATCCTAGTATCCAATTAGAGGTAGGCAGATGTCTCTAAATTCTAGGCCAACCTGTTATATGTAGGAAGTATCAGGCAAGCCAGGATACATAGTGAGACTCCGCCTCAAAATAAAACAACAACAAAAAACCACAAAAAGAACCAATCAGAAATCTTTGAACTAGAAACCTACTTCCATTTAACCTCCACAATACTATTTACCTTACCTTAAACATCACCTCACCACATCTTCCTAGTTTTCTGGCTTCTACATTTACTCCAAAAAGAACATATAAAATTAGAAACATAAAAAGTAGAGATCCACGAAGAGAAAGAACATAAAACATTTTAATTTCTGTGCCAGAGTGACGCACACAGAATATAAGTAATATGAAAGTAGAGACAGAAAATATGGGAAACAAAAAAATTAAAACAGAAAGGAGGACAGGTGAATAGGGGATATGCGGCTGAGACCCAAAGCCAAACTTTGGAAAGAATGCATGGAATTTTATGAAAGAAGGGAAGATAGAAAGATCTGGAGGGGACAGGAGTTCCAAAAGGAGACCAACAGAACCAAAAATACTGGGCCCTGGGGGCTCTGAAGAGATTGATACCCCAACCAAGGACCATGCATGGAGACGAGTACCTGATGTAGCCCATAGACTCAGTTTCCAAGTGGGTTCCTAGTAAGGGGAGCAGGGGCTGTCTCTAGCATAAATTCAGAGGCAGGATCTCTGATCACCTACTTCTGGAGAGTGCATCCTTGCCAGGCCACAGAGGAAGACAATGCATCCAGTCCTGATAAGACCTCATAGACTCAGATGGAAGGGGAGGAGGACCTCCCCTGTCAGTGGACTTGGAAAAGGACATGGGAGGAGATGAGAGAGGGAGGGTGGGATTTGGAGTGAATGTGGGAGGGGTCTAAAGTTGGGATACAAATTAATAAATTGTATTAAATAAAAAAATTAAAAAATAAAGGCACAGTGGCCTTTTCTGAGACTGATTCTCCAACCAACGACCATACATGGATACAACCTAGAAACCCTGCTCAGACGTTGCCCATGGCAGCTCTGTATCCAAGTGAGTGGAAGGATGAGATTGGGAAGGCATGAGGGAGGGGATACAAACTAAATAAACTGTAATTAATATAAAATTTTAATTAAAAAAGAATGTAAGAGTTGAAGGATAGAAGGTAATGCTATAAAATGTTCTCTTCTGCATATAGCATGTTTGTTGCACCTATGAACTTCTATCCGCAGTGGTTACCTGCACAACACTGGCACTAGACTTAGGCCATCAGTACTCCACTTGAATGGGGGAGGGTATCATAGGACTCCATCCCTTCTTGAGGAGCTATTGTCAGTTAAAAGTTTGCAGGTGAAGGGAATCATTCCTTACTCATGTAAATAAATCCTCCCATGCGCATGTAGACAAAACACAATTAAACACAGTGTATCACGAAAAAGAACATGAAGGCAGGATAGAATTTGGAAGAAGGAGGAGCTTAATGGGAGGTGGAAGGCTATGCCAGAGGACAATTTAGGAAGGATTTTGATAAAAGGACATTATATGCTTAAAATTGTAAAAGAATACATTAAAAAAATCCCCTGATATAAAAAAAATCAAAACCTGGTGGTTTTTAAAGTTGATAAAGAATTAGCAAGAAGACTCAGTATGTAAAGATGCTTACAGCCATGCCTGCTAAACCAGAATTTGATCTTTAGAATCCACATGGTAGAAAGAGAATTACTGCTGTAACTTGTCTTCTGATTTTCACACATGTGCCATGGCATGTGTCACACACAAAAACACAAAATAAATAAATGCAATGAAATCGAGACTATAGGAAAGGACCAGAAAGAAATAATTTCAATTCTTTTAATAATAGAAATGGAAGGAACCTTGAAAAACTCTATTATGAGGTATTACTCTTAGAGCCAAAAGTAGAAATAGAACAAAAAAAATGTAACTACAGACCTGTTTCTCTGGAGTAACTGAGAGAAGCAGAGGGAGGGGAAACTCTAATCAAGATATATTGTATGAAAAAATAAGCCATTTTCAATAAAATGTAAACAAATGAAAAATAAAAGGAGAGTAGAGAGGTGTCTCAGCAGTTAAGAGTACTCGTTCTTGTAGAGGACCTGAGTTTGGTTCCCAGCAATCTCTTGATGGTTCACAACCATCCATAACTTTATTTCCTGAAAATCTTTTTTAAAAAATCCTAAAGATCAAACAAGTACATAGAGAAAAAAAATACAACTACAGGCCTGTATCTCTGATAAACCTAAATAAAAATTTCTCAACCAAACGGCAGCAAATGAACAACATTTAACATTAACAGGATATCAATAGATCAAATAGCATGATCAGGTAGGATTATCTCAGTGCTATAAGGATGGTTTGCCATATGTAAATCAATTAATGTGCTACAAGCATAAACAGAACAAAAGACCAAAGTGTGATCATTTAAATCAGTGCAGAAAAATAAATTCAATAAGGCTCAAAATCATGTTGCAATTAAAAACCCTCAATGAATTTGGTATACAAAATGTATACCTTGCAATAATCAAAATTATAGATGACAACTACAGAGAAAGTATCATGGTGTACAAGGAAAAAAAGAGAGTTTATCCTCTAAGATTAGAAATAAGAACAAATGTTTCACTTTCACCACTCTTATTTAATATATCACTGCAAGTCTCAGGAAGTAACCCAATTAAAGAGTAAATGATCAGTGTTCACAGATTATGCAATTTTGTATATATAAAAGCCTCCTGATTCCACCCCTAAATTTTCAGAACTTACAAACAAATTAAGGAGCATAGCTAGATAGAAAATCAACATACATAAACAGTAACATTTTTATACACAACTAGTGGATTTGCTGGAAAAACAAATGAAAATTTTTACTAAGCAGTAAAAGTCCTCTAGAGCAAAAGCTACAAAACTGGATGAGTTATATTACAGGGTTCACAAAAGTAGAAATATAATTAATGTTCAGGGATCAAAAGTATCAATATTCTTAAAAATAACCATAGTACTTGAAACAATCAATCAATTCAATGTAATTCCCCCCAAATTACAATAACTTTCTTAAAATTGAAAGGAAACCATAGAAGGGCCACAGCAGACAAAGTGATATTGAGCAAATAATAACAAAACAAAACAAAAACAGTGGAGACATCACAATATCTGACTTTAAAACCTACTACAAAGCTATAATTACTGAAACAACATGCTATGGATGTAACAATAGATACTCAGACCAATAGAACAAAATAGCATCCAGCCAAATGATTTTTAATAAAGCCTTCCAGAGCATAGTATGAACGGAAGAGTCTTGGCAAAATGAATATGGATACCCAGAAAAATCAAACTAGACCTCTTATTCTCAGCATGCAAAAAAACCTCAAAACTGATCTAAGATCTAAACCTCAAACCTGAAATTATGACACATGTCACAGCATTGGCAAAAGAAAAAAAAAAAAAACTCTAAGTAGATAAGTGAGATTGCCCAAACTAAGGGGGAGATAGTAAGACCTGAAAGGGTCTGGAGCTCCACAAGGAAAGCAACAGAACCAAAACATCTGAGCCTAGGGGTCTTTTCTGAGACCCATACTTCAACCAAGGACCATTCATGGACATAACCTGGACCCCTTGCACAGAGGTAGCCTGTGGCAGCCCAGTCTGCAAATGGTGTCCCTAATAAGGGGAGCAGGGCTGTCAACGACATGAATTCAGTGGCTGATTCTTTGATCACCTTCCCATGAAGGGGAAGCAGCCTGACCAGGAAGACTATGAAAGACAGTCCTGATGAGACCTGATAGGCTAGGTTCAGATGGAAGGGGAGGAGTTCCTCCACTATCAGTGGACTGGGGAAAGGGCATGGGAGGAGAAGAGGGAGAGGAGGGAGGGCAGGATTGGGAGGGCATGAGGGAGGGGCTACAGGTGTCATAAAAGTGAATAAATTGTAATAAATAAAAATATATTAAAAAAGAAAAAACTTTCTACAGCAAAGGAAACACTCAAGAGAATTTAAATACACAATATGCAGAAAGGGAGAAAATCCTTGCAAATGGCACACCAAACAAGTTAGTGGCATTGAAAGAAATTCCAAATAATGACCATCAAGGAACAGAATCCAACTTTAAAAATTAGCTAAAGAATTAAATAGTGCCATCTTTAAAGAACACATAAAAATGGCCACCAAATGTGAATCAGTGCTTAATTTCACTAACCATGAGAAAACTTGAAACCGGACTACAATGAGATGTTATCATATTCCAATTAGAATGATCATCATAAAACACACACACAAATAAATACATAAATAAATAAATGAATGAATAAACAAACAAACAAATAAATATCCTGACAAAGATGTGGACAAACGGGAGCACTTCTACAGTACTGTTGAGGATGTAAATTAGAAAGCAGTTATGGGGGCTGGAGAGATGGCTCAGCAGTTAAGAATACTATCTGCTCACCCAGAGGTCCTGAGTTCTAGTCCTATCAACCACATGGTGGTTTACAATCATCTGTACTGGGATCTGATACCATGAGGGTATAGATGCAGATAGAGCACTCATATACACAAAAATGAATAAATCCTTTAAAATGTATGTGTTTATCTAAAAAAGAAAACAGTTGTGGAAAACAACATAGAGATTCTTCAAAAATAAATGTAAAAATGATATACTATCCAAGAATTCAATTAGCAAAGGAGTTGAAATCTTTATACCCAAGTGATACTTATACTTCATGTTTATTGCCGTATTACCCACAATAACCAAAATATGGAATCAACTCAAATGTCCTTCAGAACATGAATGAGTAAAGAAAATGTAGAGTTCAACAGTGGTGAAGAACACTGCTTTTCCAAGAGACCCAGGTTTGAATCCTATAACACACATGGCAGCTAACAACCCTCTATAACTCTGGTTTCAGGGGGCCTGATGCCCTTTTCTGGCCGCCATAAGCATCACATGAATGTGGTGCACAGACATACATTCAGATATCCACATTAAATAAACACATTTCAGTAAATGCACATCAAATGTAGTATACATATACAATGAGATTTTAATAAGCCTTTGGGGCTAAAGGAAATCTTATAATTTACAATGGCATGGATGGAGCTGGATAACAGTATTATGTTAAATTAGACACATGAAGCACAGGAAGACAAATACCCCATGTTGTCTTTCATGTATGGAAACCAGTATCAGCCATGTAACTTAAAGAATGGAGTATTGAACATTTGAGATACATAAAAAATTATAAAAACTGTTAGGGACTGGGAAGGTGCTGGGGGAAAAGGCTTTATGAATAAGAAGACAAAATGGGCACAGTCAATCTACACATGTATGGAAATGTCAGAGGTACTTTCATTAAATGGTATAATTAATAAATATTTTAAAAATTTAAATAAAATGAATAGCAGTTATTTGTCACTTTATGAAGATACTAAATAATAATTATCTTTTAGGTGTGGGATTTCACCAGCTTTGTATATTAATGAATGTAGCACAGAGCTGATATTTATTAGTACTTACTGAGTGAATTATTCTTGGGTATGGGAGCAAGCAGTACAGTTGGAAGAGATTATCAAAGTTCTTTTGTTTAAGCTTTTCAATTATTTCATTAGAATATTTTACCTGCATGTTCTTCCAGTTTGGAATCAGAGCCTGCATTGAAATAGAAATTTTTTATAATCTTAAAACTATTTGTTTCTTGCATGCAACTCTCTGTGAATTCCTTTCAGCTAAATATTCCATCACTCTCTTGTTCATTAAAAGAAATCTATTCCAGCAGTTCAGCTTTATAAACAACTTTTCAATAAAAAACAAGTGTTTGTATTGAAGGAATGAAGCCCATTTTAGACAGGAAATGGGCTCCAGGTTCCAAATTCAGTTTCTATGTTTCAACCAGGAAAAGGATTGGGAAAAGACAGGACTGGAGATTAGGAGGCTTTTCCATTCTTTCACAGTTGAAAAAATATTTTGAAATTTCTGGATTTCTGTGAACAAGGCAACAATTTCCTATGTTAAATATCTAAGTGAGAGGTAGGGGAGGGAGAGAGACAGAGAGAACCATAATCATTTCTTTTCTGGAGTCAGAAAAGATTTTGAGCCTATTCATTTTTTGTGGACATTCCTTCAATCAACTGATAAAAATAGGAGTATATATTTTGAATAAAAAGTCATGGGTTTCATTCCAAATTTTTTTGTTCACCTGCTATAGAACTTAGAACTTTATAAAATGAGACTAGTGCTGCCTTATTCAAAAGTTACTGTAAATGTCAATAAACAGAAGAAACACCATGAATAAGGGCCGATAGCCCCAGATAAAATCAAGCAAATGAAAATACTTACTGAGTTCATATATTATGTGCAAACAACTATAGCAATGCTGATGAGAATGTTCTTTGAGGAGCTTAAAGCCTAATGAAGGAACAGAGATAACTCTTAGACAATGAAAATAAGACTTCTGTTCTTCCTGGTCTGCATTCATCTGTCTATATGAGTGAGCAAAGTGAGTTTCATATTTTCATTTTCACTGACACTAAATATAAATAGAAACACTTAAAAACAAATCTCTGAGTAGGAAACCAAAGTGTCCTACTGAATAAAACCAATAATCATTATTGTAAGTGTTCTAGGAGACTGTATTCTGAAACTGACACCCACTCAGGAGACTGTGGCTGGTTTCACCCAGCTAGAGTTAGCTCCAATCTCAGCAAGCAACACACACTGAGGACACAGTACTGCCATCCAACTTCTGATACTTTCATTGCAACTTTTAGTCATGTTAATTTCTTCATCACTGAACCTCCATTTGATAGAAATGGTCAATTGTAGTGGGACAATCTAACAAACTGTATACATTACTACAATTTCTAAAATTACCAAATAAATGTCAACATGTTGAGACTTATTTTTTTTCTTTTAAAAATAAAAATCTAAAAATTCACTTTCCCTTTATAGTCAAGAAATCAAGTGTCGGAAGTTTTAACATAGATCTGAAAATGCACATATTTCTTACCACATAATACATTATTCAAACAATGTATTCAAATGTTAAGCATCTTTTTAAACATGGATGCCTCCTCATGAACAGTTTTTCATATGTGCAGCAAGAAGCCAAGCCTGTTATTTCAGCACTCAGAAGACTGAAACACGGGGATCTGAAGTTTGAGGTCATCCTGGACTACATAGTAAAAGTACTTTTTTAAAAAATCAAGAACTGAGATTCCAGCACAGAAGTGCAGTACTTGTCTAGTAGGAAAATGGCACTGGATTTCACTCCAAGTACTACCTCAAAAAATTCATCAAAACAAAATGGAACCCACTCACTACATATGATAAAAACTCTTCAGCCTATTGCTTTTCGATTGGTAAAAAATCTTATAATTTGGAAAACTCTGTTGATTCACATAACGACTTGTCTGAGACAACTGAATATCTCTGTGCCACAAAGCCAACATGATGGTGATCCCACTACTTTTCTTTTGAAAAGTCCAAGTTTTTAAGCCAAATCCTTAGAGTCCTCAAATTGCTTAGTGGTGAATATTTTTCAGTAAAGCCACATCTTACAACCACATTTGCTGAACAATAAGGTTTGCTCTGGTCACTCTCCAAATATATGGCCTGTGGCTTACTTAATTTCTGCCCAAAGGAATGCATGAATATCATCAAAATGAGTCTCTAGTCTGCTTCCTGTTTGGCTGTAAAATTGTTTTGTTTCCCACAAAGTAGAAGCAAATTGCTGACAAAAATTCTCAGATGAAAAACAATTTACTTAATAACTCAATTCCAATATTGCAAAATAAAGGACATTAAGACATGGATCCTGTATGTCTTATAGCAATATTTACTCTAATGAAATATAAGATGTGAAAGCAGCTATTTGATATTTTATTGAAATGGATTCTCTTACTTGAAACCAAATAAAGCGTGGCATGGGATGAAACTGACTTTACAGACACCTGATAGGACACTGTGGGAACTGAAAATATTCAATTATTTTTCCTTTTATTCATCCTCTAGTTAATGGTCACAAATTTTTGCCTGTCTTCGATTTTGTTTGCAATTATATACTTTCCAAGTTTGTTAAAATTGTAAAATTTTATGTTAAGTTAACAAAGACTCCTAAAGTGTTTTTACACTACTTGAGAATAGATACCCAGAAATATTTTTACAGGGATTTCAATTCTAGTGAAAGGATTTCAAAGATTCAAGAAAAATCCAGATAGTAAAAGAAAAATAGAATTGATACAAAAGGCTTAGTTTAACATTGTGTGTGTGTGTGTGTGTGTGTGTGTGTGTGTGTGTGTACCCTCCTAGAGTATTTGAACCAGAGGAGTCTGGTTCATCCTCTTCCATTTAGTCATCATTCTACATTAAATGCTTATATTTCAAAGACATAATGTTTAAGGAGAACATTATGCAAAACAGCATGCCAGAGATGAATCAAAGGACGGAGAAAATGTGCATGTTTCCTTTACTTCGACTTACTGAAAAATTTAAAGCAAGAATTTGGTTTAAATTACTCATATCCAAGTTAAGAGGCCATTTAAGCACCTCCCCCTGATTGGGGGGGGGGGCTTTCTAGGCCACAGAGGACGACAAAGCAGCCAGTCCTGATGAGACCTGATAGGCTAGGGTCAGTGGGAAAGGTAGGAGGACCCTCCACTATCAGTGGACTGGGGGAGGGGCATAAGAGAAGAAGAGGGAGGGTGGGATTGGAAGGGAACGAAGGTGGGGCCTACAACTGGGATACAAAGTGAATAAACTGTAATTAATATAAAAAATTTAAAGCAAAACATCTAAATTTAAAAAGAGACCATTTAATAACAGTGGACTGTTTTCAGTATGGATCCAGCCATCTCAAAAAAACCCACCTCATCTAAAGTACTTTTAAAATCTAACTTCCAAAGAAATGTATAATGTATCTTAATTAGGGAAATAAATGATAAAGAAGTTACTTAGTTAAAGTTTAAATTAATGCTTATTCCACTATCTAGAAAAAAATAGCTAAAGAAAATCAAAGATGCATTCACTCTTAGCCAGCATTCCCAGATTACTATGCTTTGTTTTAAATGACTATGGTCAACATTTTTGATGTTATTCTCAGCCTTTTCAAAGGCATATAAGGCAAAATGGGAGATAATCAGGAGAAAACTAATTATAATAGGTAATAATAAAAGATAATTCTGATGATACCAACCAATTGTTTTACTTTTTTGGCAGTCAGAGTTTTAATATATTATATAATAAGAATTTATGATTATTTTTAAAATTTATTTTTATTTTATGTGCATTGGTGTTTTATCAGTTCCCCTGGAAGTGAAGTTTCAGAGTTGTGAGTTGCCTTGTGGGTGCTGGGAATTGAACATCTGAAAGAGTATCCTCTGGAAGAGCAGTCAGTGTTCTTAGTCACAAAGCCGTGTCTCTAACCCATTGAGATGCAGAGTCTACTCCTATTCTTTCTGTGATATCTTTACTGTTTTGTTTCACTTTTTTAACCTTTCATATTTATGTTGCTTGCACTCAGTTTTGTTCCTCTTGAGACTGATGTCTTTGATCTTCTTAGGATTTCTCCATTGAACCTTGCCTTGGACCCTTTTGAGAGTGGCTTGATTTTTTTAGGTGGTGGAGATTGGACCCAGGGCCTTGTGAATGTTAGAGCTATATTCTTGTCACTTACTCTTTTTGATCAATCACCCAATTTCCATTCAACTGTTTAGACATTTCTGCCCACATTCTCTCTGAACTCCAGATATTATTAGTAGCTGCGTAACAGTTCCACATTATTTAGATGAACAGCAGGAGGAACCACCTCTTCATCCATTATCTTCATCCTGCCTTTCCTGTCGTAGTTCTCTACTTATGTTTAAACTAGGCATTTCTTTCTTTCTTTCTATCTTTCTTTATTTCTTTTTTTTTTTTTGCTTTCTTTCAAAGTAAAGTACCATCAAGAATACTGGTATATCATCATGCTCTGAGTAGGCAATCAGTGATACACGGTGTTTTACTGATGTACTTCAAGGTATGTAGCATGTAGCAAGTTATGTAGCATTATTTAAATGTCTTCTCTTAGATGAGGAAGAGGCAAAAATTCTTCCATGAAGGATTACAATGGATTGAAGTAGAAATGATGTTACTATCTCAAAATTGATTCGTTCAAAAATGAAATTAGAGTTGGACTGTGATTAATCAAGTTAATGTTATAACTGATAGGGATAACTGCATGGAAAAAGAGAGGACGCGCCCATTAGAGTTATAATATGTATTATAATTGTCTCAGGAAAAAGTCATTTTAAAATACCAGTAGGTATTAAAAGAGGATATTGGTTTAAATAATATCACTCTCAACTAATCTTGAAGAATCCTACTAGACATAATCTTAGGCAAGTGGACAAGGTTGATATTACTAGTAGTGCCTATGAACATCATGTACCTCAGATATGATATACTGCAAAATAATTCCTTTTGTAGTTTATTTACAGCAAATGCATACCCAAGAAAGATATGGCAGAATATCTAACCGACCTAAATTGAAGACTGTTCTCCAAAGAAATAACTGATACACTTCTAAACCATCAAGGTCCCGAAAGACATATGAGAACACAACAAACCCTCAGAGATCAGAAGAGTCTAAGAAGAAATGTTAATACAAATCGTTGTCTGGGTGGATCGTTGAACATACAAAAGATTATGGAACGTATCATGTGATTGTATAATTTTTTATTGTCCATTGTGTCCACTGATATCACATTCAGCAAACCATGCTTCTAGAACAAATAATGAATTTGATTGAAAATAGTACCAATTTTATCCTCTGAATAAGTTGGCCTTTCTGATCTCATAGATTCATGAGGGTCCTATACATGGAGTGGTGCAAATGGATTGGAACACTGACCTAATCAGTCTAAGCAACTGGAGCAACATTGGAAATTTTGGAACTGACTTTTTGTAGTACCATTGCTCTATATGCATATCACCAGACTAGGAAAATGATTGTGTTTTCATATGGTGGTGAGTCCACTTTCATTTCAGGGTAAAACAGATAGATCTCAAGTTACCTCTATAATATAAGATTGTCAAAATGCTTACCATTGAATATTAGTTTTATTTGAAGATCAGAGGTTTGCAAGACAGGTAATTCTTTGAGAAGCATACTTGTGTGTAAAAGCAACTGCGAGGAGCAGCAGTGTATGTACACCACTTCCACAATGTGTGACTACTGTATCTCATGCATTTGTTTTCTCATTACTACCTCTTTATAAAATCTCCTGCCTTGTTTTTGTAGCAACTCTTTGCTGCTTTAGGAAAGCTTGTCTGTATTCACTTCTGCTGTCTAACTTTAGTGGCAGATCACATGGGAAATTTCAGTTTTATTTAGGTTCGGCACATATATGGATTTCATAGTCTGTCATTAGTTGCCAGTAACACAGAGTCAAGGGCCTTTCTGTGTGTTTGTTGGCAACTCTTGTTCCCTTGATCACACTGAGGTATTATAAGCCTAAGGAGAGCCTGCTGGATTACCAGAAGTTCTTGTCTAACAGGTCAGATATCTTTGTAGGAAAATTCTAGTTGCATCCCCTAGGCTTTCTGGCTTCCATTTTTGGAAAATTATTTATGCTTCTGTTTTAGAATGTAGGCTTCCATTTTTATGATGTCCTTTCAAATACTAAGTCATCCACAAAAAAGATAAAACATCTTTATTGAATTATCTTTTCTTGTGTAGCCTTTGTCATGCAGTTTCTCCACAGGAGGCTAAGGCAAGACTTGTTACTGACTGGGTGCCAAGCTGCCCACCCATATCACGTCTGTTGAATACCCACACCACAAGAGTTCATGTACAGGGTTTTGAGTATCCTCAGAAAAACTCCCTCCCTTACTAAGCCCTCCTAGGCTGATTTTCTCATATCCTGTCCTGCTGACTGCACCCTTGGAGGAGATTTGTAGTCTGAAGAATCTTTGATGTTTTCTTCTAACCTTGCCAAAGCTTCCTCAGGGGAAAACAGGCTCTCTCAAGCTTGTGTAAATGGAGTTTTCAGTGAGGAGCATCTGCCAAGCTGTTGTGTTCCATGGCTCTCTCTTTGATGTCCAACTAGCATGGTGCCTTCTATGCCCACCCAGTATTTAGTGTGTAGTCAGTCTTCATTAACATATCCTTACTATGAAAATTTACATGAAAAATATTTCTGGAGCTTGTCCCCACTTTCCTCCTTTTAGTCAAAGTTTCTTTTTCTTGTTTCACTTTATCCCCTTCCATATTTTTCTTAACATACAGACATCTGCCAGATGTAAAGAAACGTCAGTGAATTAAAATAAAATAAAAGATAAACACAGGATGAGATAAAATCGTGGTTCCATTCAATGGTTGACTGCAGGATTGGAGTATGTATAAGCATCATGTTATTCTTGTATAAAAAAAAACCTATGATTCTTGGCCAATCAATCCTTCTGAAGGTATTGAAACCATTCAGTTGACCACATTTAAATATATTATCTTTTCAGAGGTTTGATAAGTGTGCTGTGGAGGGGCTAATAAATGATGCTAACAAGTTGAGCAATCTTTTTTCCTTCCTAGTAATACATCAATGCCTTCCAAGAGACAACTTTTACAATATAATTTTACTCTTATGATACTTGATTTCAGAGTGAGTGAAAAAGCCTTTTTAAACAAAACTTTACAGGAGGCAATGCCAAAATGAGAATTTGAATGAGCCATTGATATCACCCAAAATATGCATACATATACATCAGTTTAAAGACTTTTAAAACTAAAAAGGTACCAGAAGTTCCCTGTGTGTAACCCTGTCATTATACAAAGGAAGATTCTGAGACATGGACAGCTCACAAATCTTGAATTCAAGGCAACCTATTGAGCCATTTGCCCATCAACTTTTTCTGTAGCTGTTTTTCTTCCTTTTTGATTGGGTGATTTGGAATTGTTCTCTCCTATACTGGCTGATATTTAAAACAAATGTAGAGTAAGTCTAGTCCAAACTGGACATGGTGGTGTACGCCTTTAATCCCCCCACTCAGGGAGACAGAGCAGTCTGATAGCTCTGAGTTTGAGGGCAGCATCGTCCATAAAGCAAATCCAGGACGGCAAAGGATACATAAATAACTCTGTCTTAAAAAAAAAAAAACTAGTCTCAGGCCTTTAATCCTAGCACTCTGGAAGCAGAGGAAGCAGACAGCTGAGTGTGGAGGCAGCTTAGTCTACAAAGCAAGTTCTAAGACAGCCAGGGGTACACAGAGAAACTATGGCATGACCCCCTACACACACAAAAAAAACTACTACAGGGTAGAGTCTAGCCTTGTGAGTATTTCCCAAGGGACAGTTTAGGTTGTATAGAGCACTAAAAGAGGACCTAGACCCATGCTCATATGTAGCCCATGGGCAGCTCAAGTCTCCATGTGGGCTTCCTAATAAGGGGAGCAGGGATAGTCACTGGACTGGACTCAGTTGCCTGCTCTTTGATCTCCTTAATAGGCCACAGAAAAAGAGGATCCAGGTTGTCTTAATGAGACCTCATAGGCTAGGGTCAGATACCAGTGGACTAGGGAAGGGACATAGGTGGAGAAGAGGGAAGGAGGGTGGGACTGGAAGGAAATGAGGGAGGGGTTACAGCTGAGATACAAAGTGAATAAATTATAAACAATAATAAGAAGGAGGAGAAAAAGAATTAAAAAAACTGTCATGTTCCTTCCAGTGTAATAAAAATGCCATAAAAATGGGGTAAGGGTAGAATTCACATCTCTATTGTCTCACCTTTAAATATGGAGTGGAGCAGAGCAACAAAAGATATAATCTGAATACGTAAACACGATGTGCTCATGAAATTTGGTACTTTTTCTTTTACAATGAAATCTGAATGTGAACTTTTGGCTTTCCAAACAGACACACTTCAAATATTATAGATTTAAACCATTTCACTGAAACACCAGACAAGTTTTTGAGATTTCCCCTACTAAAAATCCCTCTCCAGACCTCATAATCAGCATCCCACCTCCTTGTGTTTTACATCCTAAACAGTTTTGAAGAACGATATATTTTGTTCTCCTGGTACAAAGTTTCTTTCAAGAAAAGGAAAGCTCCGCTAAGATATGTTAGTCCAGCCCTTCTGCCTCTGCATCTTTTTTTTTTTCTTCCAAAGGAGACATAGCAAGGAAATTCCTGCTAGAGTAATAGTCAACATATAGGGTGGGCTGTTTTGTGATATACTTTCATCATGATTATACCAAATATGATTCCAAAGTGAAGTGTTTGTAAATGTGTATATATGTATGTGTGTACATACGTATATCTATATATACGGCTTACATTTATCTGAGTATCTATGCATTTTGTATGTATTTACTATGTAAAAGAAAATAAATTTTCTTACTTGGTAGAATAAAAACAGAACTAAATTTCTTATGAACAAAAATAGTTGCACTGAACACAGATTTAAAATTTTTAAACAAAGATTTATGGAAGGTGCATTGTATATTGTCTTATGTTCTCAGATCTACAAATAAATATAAGACATTATCTTTACAATAAACTACTTATTTTTCAACAGAAAGTGCACTGTGCACTCAGGTGGAATTCAAGCACATTCATGTTTATTGTTTCCCTGTTTACAAGAGCTAAGCTATGAAAGTAGTTTAAGTACTCATCTGATAAAAAGAAAAAAACATATGAAATTTTATTTGACCATAAAGAAGAATAAAATTGTGTCATTTTCAAGAAAGTGGGGGTAATTGGAAGTTATCATGTTATGGGAAATAAGCTAGACCCAGGAAGATAAGAAAGCTTTTCTTATATGTAGAATATTTGTATATATGTATATATGTATAACATGGAAGTAAAAAGGAGAAATAAATACAGAAAGAGATAGAACAAAGAAAAGTATTGGGAAATAAAATACTGCACATTTTCCATCATATGCAGAATCTAGATTTAATTATCTATATCTTTCTCTCATTGTGTTTGTGTATGTGTGTGTGTGTATACATACAACATGAAAGCAGAAAAGAGGACTATTTGAAGAAAGAGGTGAAGGGACAAAAGTATGGGAGAAAGTGTGGAGGTATAAATGTACAATATACAAAGACATAACTGAATGCAAGTGTCACAATGAAAACCATTATTTTGTATAGTAACTAAAATTATTGTCATAGAAGTTTTGGTTGTGTTATGTAGATGTTTTTGTTGTAGTCCCATGTGTGGGATGCGGGAATTCTTTGTCCATAGCTGATAGCAGCCTGGTGAGAGGCACTTGATCTTTGTCAGCTGATAAATAGCCTCATGAAGGGCAGGCACATGATCCTTGTCAACAGGAAACAGTCTTGTGCATGGTGTTTGGTTTTAGCCTGCTGGAAAACATCCTTGTGTGGACTTTAAGAAAGTGTAAATAGGAGCCCACAGACCGAGTGAGAATGCTACCCTTTGCTCCAAATCCTTTAGCTTCGCACAGCTTTGCTTCACTTAGCTTTGAGCTTCGAGACACTCTGAAGAACTTTTTTGTGCTCCTTCTGCTGAACTCTGCTACTGATGCTGCTTGTTGCTTCTTTTGCTATTGCTGGATTGCTGGTTTGATGTTTGGCTGGACAGGTGGTACCCTGATCAAAAAAAAAAAAAAAGAAAGAAAGAAAAGAAAAGAAAAGAATGCAAGTATCACAATGAAAAGAAAAATGAAAAAAAGAGAATGTAATCACAAAAAAGGAACTACTTCTAAGAAGGTTGACATCTCCCCATATTAACCTTTTTTCTCTCCTATTTAAGGTCAGTGGGTGAGAAGGGAAGTAGAGGTGTTTAGGAAACCAATTATCCCAACCAGCAGGAACTAGCTAAAAAGAATGATGTCCTCTCTCACCAACAACCTTCTTTCTCTCCTACCAAGCTAATGCGATATTGGAAGGAATTGAGGTGCAGAAAGGAGAAAGAGATATATAAAACCCCAAATAAAGTATGATTTAAAAGTCAAAGCCTACAAAATAGTAATAATAAAGTTCAATGAAAGAAGGCCATTTGACTTAAAATGTTGGTCATATGAAATTGTGGCAAATTTGTCATTTTCATGTAAAGTTAGAAACAATGTATTTTAATCTTTTTTGTATGTTAAAAATCTTTGGAATTATTCTTTTATTTTTTGGGATTATAAGATAAATGCATCATTGTCCTCATCTGTTTCCTCTCCATATATCCTGTACCTTGCTATCTTTCAAATTCATGGCCTCTTTTTTTCATTATTTTCTTTCCATACTTGTATATTCCTAAACACATAGATAAAATCTGCTCAGTCTTCACAATGTCACTGGTATGTATGTTTTCCAGTCATTCTGTATGGTATTGGATAACCAAGTTGTGTACTCTTTCCTGGAAAATTATTTCTCTTGCTCTCATCATTCCTTAGTTGCCTGTAGTTCTTTGACTAAGGTTGAGGATTCATGGCCTTTTTCTTGGCCAAGTTAATGTGTTTGTTGTTGTCCTTGTTCAGTTCATTTTTAAGCAATCATGGTGGTAAGACTTTATGGATGTTGATTCTGACATTCCTAAGACATATAATCTTATATCAAACTCCTTGATCCTCTGGCCCTTACAATATTTATGCCCCCTCTTAGGCAATGAGCTCTGAGCCTTAGGTGTAGGAGCTGTTTTATAAATGTATCAGTTGGGGCTGGGCTCCATAACTCTGCATTTTTATTGGATGGGAATTTCTGTAGTCATCTTTTTCTGTTGCAAAGAATATATTCCTTGATGGTGGTAATGACTGCACCTACCTGTGGATATAAGGGCAGACATTTAGAGTGTAGTTAGGGATTGTTCTGGTTTAATAAATTCATGTTTATAGGTTGTCCTCCAAGATCCATGAGTTTACTAACCCAGAACTGTTGACCTGGGTTCCAGTTCCAAGTATGATTTTCCTCTTGTTAGTGGGTCTAAAGTACAATTAAGGAACTGATGGTTTATATCAAGGTATGGTGTGTGACTACTTTATCTTTAGGGGTTTTAATCCACAGCAATTGTTTTTTTGTGGTTCATAGATTTGATAGCTCAATATAAGATTTCATTGTTTTTCTTTTCATGCTCCTCTCCATGAATGGTCCTTATTTGGAGTATCAGTCCTTGCAGATGCACTGGGCCAGATTTTTTGGCTCTATTAGTCTCCTTCTGGAGCTCCTCTTCCCTCCAGGTTATTCTATCTCCCCCTTCCTCCATAAGATTCCCTGCACTCTGCCCAAAGTCTGACTATGATCCTCAGCATCTGCTTCAATACCCTGCTGGGCAGAGTCTTTCAGAGGCCCTCTGTGATAGGCTTCTGTCCTGTTCCCTGTCTTCTACTACTTCTGATGTCTATCCTGTTTGCATTTCTGAATAGAGGTTAAGCATGCTTAGTATGATCCTTCTTGTTTAGTTTCTTTAGGAGTACAGATTTTTAATATGTTTATCCCATATTATATATCTAATATCCACTTATAAGTCTGTTTTTGAGTTCTGGGTTACCTCATTCAGTATGATCTTTTCTAGTTCCAGCTATTTGCAGAAAGTTTCAAGATTTTCTTATTTTTAGCTGCTCAGTAGTATTCCACTGTATTAATGTACCACATTTTCTGTATCCATTCTTCAGCTGAAGGACATCTAGGTTGTTTCAAGATTCTGGTTATTACAAATAACGCTGCTATGAACATGGTTGAGCAAATGTCCTTGTTGTGTACTTGAGCATATTTTAGATGTATGCCTAGCAGTGGTATAGCTGGATCTTGAGGTAGCACTATTCCTAATTTTCTGAAAAAGCACCAGATTGATTTTCAAAGTGATTGTACAAGTTTACATTCCTACCAGCAATGGATAAGGGTTTCTCTTTCTCCACATCTTCTCCAGCATATGTTTTCAGTTGAGTTTTTGACCTTAGCCATTTTGATGGGTATGAGGTGAAATCTTAGGGTTGTTTGATTTGCATTTCCCTCATGACTAAGGATGTTGAGCATTTCTTTAAGTGTTTCTCTGCCATTCAATATTCCTCTGTTGAGAATTCTCTGTTTACCTCTGTACCACATTTTATAATTATATTACTTGGTTTGTTGGTGTTTACCTTCTTCATTTTTTTAAATAATATGTTCTGGATATTAGCTCTGTTAGATATACAGTTGGCAAAGAACTTTTCACAGTCTGTAGGCTGTCGTTTTGTTCTGACAACAGTGCCTGTTGCTTTACTAGAAGCTTTTCATTTTATGAAGTCCCATTTATTGATTGTTGATTTTAGGGCCTGTGCTGTAGGTGTTCTGTTCAGGAAGTTGTCTACTGTGCAAATGAGTTCTGGGCTCTTCCCCCTTTTTCTTCTTTTTTTGTGTATTTTTCTTTTTAAAAATTTTCTATTAATTACACTTTATTCACTTTGTATTCCCCATAAGTCCCTCCTCCTCCCCTCCCAATTCCATCTTCCATCCTCCTTCTCCACGCATGCCCTTCCCCAAGTCTACTGACAGGGGAGGTCTTCATCTCCTTCTTTCTGATCCTAGTTTATCAGCTCTCATCAGGAGTGGCTGCATTGTATTCCTCTGTGGCCTGGTAAGGCTGCACCCCCCTCAGGGGGAGGTGATCAAAGAACAGGCCAATTAGTTCATGTCAGAGGAAGGCCCTCTTCCCATTACTATGGAACCCATTTGGATACTGAATTGCCATGGGCTACATCTGTGCAGGGGTTCTAGGTTTTCTCCTTGCATGATACTTGGTTGGAGTATCAGTCTCAGAAAAGACCCCTGTGCTCAGATTTTTTGGTTCTGTTGCTCTCCTTGTGGAGCTCCCATCCTCTCCCTATCTTACTATTTCCCACATCTTTCATGAGATTCCATGCACTCTGCCCAAGAGTTGGCCATAAGTCTCAGCATGTGCTTTGATATTCTGCAGGGCAGAGCCTTTCAGCAGCCTTCTGTGGCAGTCTCCTAACTCGTTCCCTGTTTTCCTCTTCTTCTGATGTCCATCTGCTTTGCCTTTCTGGTTGGGGATTGAGCATTTTAGCCAGAGTCCTCCCTCTTGATTAGTTTCTTTCAGTGTATAGATTTTAGTAGATTCGTCCTATATTATATGTCTATATTAGTGAGTATATACCACGTGTGTCTTTCTGCTTCTGGAATAGCTCACTCAGGATGATCCTTTCCATTTCCCACCATTTACCTGCAAATTTCATGATATCCTTGTTTTTTATTTCTGAGTAATACTCCATTATGTAGATGTACCACGATTTCTGTATACAGTCCTCAGTTGAATGGCATCTGGGTTGTTTTCAGCTTCTGGCTATTACAAATAAAGCTGCTACAAACATGGTTGAGCAAATGTACTTATTGTGTACTTGAGCCTCTTTTGGATATGTGTCTAGGAGCGATATAGCTGGATCTTGAGGAAGTGCTATTCCTAGTTGTCTGAGAAAACCCCAGATTGACTTCCAGAGTGGTTGTACAAATTTACACTCCCACCAGCAGTGGAGTAGGGTTCCCCTTTCTCCACAACCTCTCCAGCATGTGTTGTCACTTGAGTTTTTGATCTTAGCCATTCTGATGGGTGTGAGGTGAACTCTCAGGGTCATTTTGTTTTTCATTTCCCTGATGGCTAATGATGTTGACCATTTCTTTAAGTGTTTCTCTGCCATTCGATATTCCTCTATGGAGACTTCTCTGTTTAGCTCTGTTCCCCATTTTTTAATTGGATTACTTGATTTGTTGCTTTTCAACTTCTGTAGTTCTTTATATATACTGGATATTAGCTCTCTGTCAGTTATAGGGTTGGTGAAGATTCTTTCCCAATCTGTAGGCAATCATTTTGTTGTGATAACAGTGTCCTTAGCTTTACAGAAGCTTTTCAGTATCATGAGGTCCCATTTATTGATTGTTGCCCTTAGAGCCTGTGCTGTTGGTGTTCTGTTCAGGAAGTTGTCTCCTGTAACAATGAATTCAAGTCTCTTCCCCACATTTTCTTCTAACGGATTTAATGTGTCTGGTTTTATGTTGAGGTCTTTGATCCACTTGGACTTTAATTTTGTGCAGGGTGATAAGTGTATTTTTCTACATCCAGTTAGACCAGCACCATGCTATCTTTTTTCCATTGTATGATTTTGGCATCTTTGTCAAAAAAATCAGGTGTCCATATGTGTGTGGGTTTATTGCAGGGAATTCTATTTGGTTCCATTGATCTACCATTCTGTTTCTATGCCAGTACCATGCAGTTTTTATTAATCAGGGATGGATATAACTCCATAAGATCTGTTATTGTACAGGATTGTTTTAGGAATTCGGAGTTTCTTGCTATTCCATATGAAGTTGAGTATGTTTCTTTCAAGGTCTGTAAAGAATTGTGTTGGTAATTTGATAGGAATTGCATTGAATCTGTAGATTGCTTTTGGTAAGATGGCCGTTTTTACTATGTTAATCCTGTCAAGACATGAGAATAGGAGATCTTTCCATCTTCTGATATCTTCTAATTCTTTCTTCAGAGACTTGTAATTATTTATACAAGTCTTTGACTTCCTTGGTTAGGGTCACACCAAGGTACTTTATGCCTTTTGTGGCAATTGTGAAGGGCGTTATTTCCCTAATTTCTTTCTCAGCCCTTTCGTCTTTTGTATACAGGAAAACTACTGATTTTTTTGAGTTAATTTTGTATCAGGCCACTTTGCTGAAGGTGTTTATCAGCTGTAGGGGTTCCCTGGCAGAATTTTTGGGGTCACTCAGGTATACTCTCATATCGTCTGCAAATAATGATACTTTGACTTCTTCTTTTCCAATTTCTATCTCCTTGATCTCCTTCAATTGTCTTACTGCTCTTGCAAGGACTTCCAGAACTATGTTGAAGAGATATGGAGACAGTGGGCAGCCTTGCCTTGTCCCTGATTTCAGTGCAATTGTTTTAAGTTTCTCTCCGTTTAGTTTGATGTTGGCTATAGGTTTACTGTATATTGCCTTTATTAGGTTTAGCCATATGCCTTTTATCCCTGATCTCTCCAATACTTTAAACATGAATGGATGTTGGATTTTGTCAAATGCTTTTTCGGCATCTAAGAAGATTATCATATGGGTTTTTTTCTTTCAGTTTGTTAATATGGTAGATCACATTGATGGATTTCCGTATATTGAACTACCCTGCATACCTGGGAAGTGTACTTGGTCATAGTGGGTGATATTTTTGATGTGTTCTTGTATTCGGTTTGCAAATATTTTGTTGAGTATTTTTGCATCAATGTTCATGAGGAAGATTGGCACGAAATTCTCTTTCTTTGTTGGGTCTTTGTGAGGTTTAGGTACCAAGATGACTGTGACTTCAAAGAATGAGTTTGGTAGTGTTCCTTCTGTTTCTGTTTTGTGAAATAGTTTGAAGAGAACTGGAGTTAGCTCTTTGAAGGTCTGGTAGAATTCTGTGCTGAAACACCTGTTCCTGGGCTTTTTTTGGATGGGAGACTTTTGATGACCGCTTCTATTTCCTCAGGGGATATAGGACTATTTAAGTGATTTACCTGATCTTGATTCAACTTTGGTAAGTGGAATTGATCAAGAAAATTGTCCATTTCATTTAGATTTTCAAATTTTGTGCCATATAGACTTTTGAAGTAAGTCCTAATGATTGTTTGGATTTCCTCAGTGTCTGTTGTTATGTCTCCCTTTTCATTTCTGATTTTTTTTTTTTTTTTGGATGGTGTCTCTCTGCCTTTTAGTTAGTTTGGCCAAGGGTTTGTCTATCTTGTTGATTTTCTCAAAGAACCAGCTCTTGGTTTCATTGATTCTTTGAATTGTTTTATTTGTTTCTAATTTATTGTTTTCAGCCCTGAGTTTGATTATTTCCAGTCATCTACTCTTTTTTGGTGAGTTTGCTTCTTTTTTTCCTAGGGCTTTTAGATGAGTCATTAAGTTGTTTGAATGAGAAGTCTCGAATTTCTTCTTGAAGGCACTTAGTGCTATGAACTTTTCTCTTAGCACTGCTTTCATTGTGTCCCATAAGTTTAGGTATGTTGTGTCTTCATTTCCATTAGGTTCTAGGAAGACTTTAATTTCTTTATTTATTTCTTCCCTGACGCAGATGTCATTTAGTAGCAAGTTGTTCAGTTTCCATGTGTTTGTAGGATCTTTGCTATTTCTGTTGTTGTTCAGGTCCAGCTTTATTCCATCGTGATCAGATGGGATACAAGGGATTATTTCAATCTTCTTGTATCTGTTGAGCTTGCTTTGTGACCAACCGTATGGTCTATTTTGGAGAAGGTTCCATGAGGTACTGAGAAGAAGGTAAATTATTTTGTGTTTGGGTGTAAGGTTCTGTAAATGTCTGTTAGGTCCCTTTGATTCATGGTCTCTGTTACAGATATTGTTTCTTTGTTTAATTTGTGTTTTGTTGACCTGTCCTTTGTTGAGAGTGGGGTGTTGAAGTCTGTCATTATGTTCCCCTTTCGTTTATGATTTTGTTATTGTTTCTCTCTGACTTTTAGTGAATTTGGCTCAGAGTTTGTCTATCGTGTTGATTTTCTCAAAGAACCAGCTCTTGGTTCCGTTGAATCTCTGAATTGTTTTCCTTGTTCCTAATTTATTAATTTTAGCTATAAGATTATTTCTTGTCATTTACTCTTTTTCAGTGTTTCTGCTTTTTTTTCTAGTGCTTTCAGTTGTGCAATTAAGTTGCTTGTATGAGATGTCTCAAGCTTCTTTCTGAAGGCACTTAGTCCTATGAACTTTCCTCTTAGCACTGGTTTCATTGTGTTCCACAAGTTTGGGTATGTTGTGCCTTCATTTTCATTGAAATTTAGGAAGTCTCTAATTTCTTTCTTTATTTCTTCCCTGACCCAATAGTCATTGAGTAGAGAGTTGTTTAATTTCCATGCATGTGTAAGCTTTTTGTTATTTCTGTTGTATTGAAGTCTAGTATTAGCCCATGGAGGTCTGATAAGATACAAAGGATTATTCCCATCTTCTTGTATCCGTTGAGGCTTGCTTTGTGCCTGACTATATGGTCAAGTTTTGAGATGGTTCTATGAGGTGCTGAGAAGAAGGTATTCTCTTTAGTTTGGGTGAAAAGTTCTGTAGACATATGTTAGGTCCATTTGATTTAGGAGCTCTGTAAGTGTAATTTTCTGCCTATTTAGCTTCTGTCTAGATGACCTGTCCCTCGGTGAGAGTGGAGTATTGAAATTGCTCACTATTAAGGTGTTAAGATCAATGTGTGATTTAAGCTTTAATAATGTTTCATTTACAAATGCAGGTGCTCTTGTATTTGGTGCATAGATGTCAGGAATGTTGTGTCCTCCTGGTGGATTTTTCCTTTGATGAGAAGGAAGTGCCCCCTTCTTATCTTTTTTGATTCATTGTGGTTGAAAGACTATTTTGTTAGACATTAGGATGGCTACTATAGCTTGTTTTCTTTTCTGGGTCTGTTTGATTGAAAAACATTTTTTCCAGCTGTTTACTCTGAGGTACTGTTTATCTTTGTTGCAGAGGTATGTGTTTCTTGGATGCAGCAGAATGTTAGCTCCTGTTTCCACACCCATTTAGTTGGTCTTTGTCTTTTTATTGGTGAGTTGATTTCGTTGACGTTGATAGGTAACAGTGACCAGTGAATGTTAGTACCTTTTATTGTGGAGCTGTTGGTGATACTATGTTTGTGTGCTTGTTTTCTTTTGATTTTTGTTTTGAATTTATTTATATCCTGTGTTTTCTTGGGTATAGTTGATTTCATTTGATTGGAGTTTTCCTTGTAGTATCTTCTGTATGGTTTTGTTGCTGTGTAGATACTGTTTAAATTTAGATTTGTCATGGATTATTATTATTATATTTTTACAATCTATGTTGATTGAAAGTTTTGCTTGGTATAGTAGTTGCGCATCTGTGGTCTCTTAGAGTATGCATGATATCTGCCCAGGCCCTTCTGTTTTTCATAGTTTCTGTTGAGAAGTCTGGTATGATTCCAATAGTTCTACCTTTGTATGTTACTTGGTCGTTTTCCCTGGTACTTTTAATATTTTTTCTTTGTTCTGTAGATTTAGTATTTTGACTAATATGTTAAGTGAGGAGTTTCTTATCTGGTCTAAACTATTTGGTCTTCTGTATGCCTCTTGTATGTTAATGGACACCTCTTCTTTAAGTTGGGAAAATTCTTCTATGATTTTCTTGAAAATATTTTCTGTATCTTGGAAGCCTATAATCTTCTTTTTCATCTATTCCTATTATTTTTATTTTCATCTCTTCATGATATAGTTGATTTCTTGGATGTTTTGTGTCAGGACCTTTTCTGATTTTATGTATTTTTTGAGAGATGTGTTGATTTCTTCAATTGTGTCTTCAGCTTCTGAGATTCTTTCCTTTATGTCTTAAATTCAGTTGGTGATGCTTACCTCTGTGTTTCCAGATCTCTCCCCTTGGTTTTCCATCTCCAGGAGTTTCTCAGTGTGTCTGTGTGTGTGTGGGGGGGGTGTATTCATTCTAATTCTGTTTTCAGGTCTTGCACCTTTTCCTTTATCTGTTTGTATTTAGATTCTTGCTTGTCCGTGATGACCTCTATTTTGTTGTTGTTTCCTCTGTATATGCCCCTATATGTGCCTCTATTTGTTTGGCTGTATTCACCTGTATTTCCTTGAGAGTTTTGTTTCCTCTTTATGTGTCTCTAATAACTCCACAAGCATAGCTTTTAAATCATTTTCCTGTGTTTCTGATGAATTGAAATATCTATTGATTTTGGTGGTTGCCGTAGAAGCTATGATGTCCAGATTTTTATTGGATGTGTTTTTATGCTGACCTCGAGCCCTCTGATTGTCCGTAGCCTTCTCTGTTTGTTTCTGGAGACTGACCTGCAGACTGGGTCCATCTGTCTCTGGAGTCTGTAGTATTTTTCAGGAAGAAGAGAGAGGTCCATGGATTTCTGAGTGTATGTTGGTGTTTCAGATGCAGCTAAGGAAAAAAGGTAGTAGGCACATGTATGTAAGCATTGGAATGTGAGTGGAAGTATGCCTTGAAGGACCAGGTGCTAGCCTGCTTAGAAGCCTTTGAAAGGTGGAGCATAAGCACAGGCAGGGGTGCTGGAGTGGTTCGAGGGTGTAGTATTCATGCGCAGGTACCTTGAATAGTTCAGTGGCCTACAGGCCTGGGTGACTGTGCTGTAGGCATTTAGATCTGTCTGTGCTGCACCATCTTGGCACCAGGAATTTTTTTGCCTGGACTCCAGTGTGAGACCCACAGGACAGGGTCTTCAATGTTGAGAATGCTGTCCCAGGAATGGGTAGGTAAGAGGGATGGGATGTCTGACTGCTAGCACAGAGGATCCCTGCAGAGGATCTGGGACTCTTCATGCACTCACTTGCAGGTGCACTCACTTGCAGGTACACTGACTTGCACGCAGAAAGCACAGGGTTCCCAAGCTTCTCTACTCTCAGATTTGGGCCCATAAGGGCAAGCAAAGTGTTGGGGATCCTCTGGTGGAGTCCACTGTTCTAAAGCAGGGAGGCCTGTACCTGGAGCAGCACTGCCGCTGCTGCTGCTGTTGCTGCTGCTGCTGCTGCTACCACTGCCACAACTGCCACCACTACTGCAGAGGCAAGGGAAAGTGCAGGGCGTTGACAGGGGAGACAGTTCACCACTCTCAGACCCCGGAGACATCCATGGGGAGACCTGATCCAATGTCTACTAGCTTGCAAATTGTTCCCTGTAGCCTGGGAAGCGTCAAAGTTGATGCTTTGTCTTCAGACTCCCATCTACTCACCAGTTTTGGACTTTCAGATCCTCTGCCCCTCAGATATGGTGCACACTGGTCTCCACCATCTTGGAGCACCATGAATGCTATTTTTTTAATTGCTATGGAAGCTGTACATTTAAGAATTCTTCTTAACCATTTCTTTTTCTTTCCAGAATTCTATTCAGGTCCTCCTTTTTCTTTTAATTGGGTTGTTTGCTTTTTCACTGTCTTTTGAGTTCTTTATTCCTGCTATTAACCATCTTTCAAATGTATAGCTAAGAAAAATTTTTCCTATCCCGTTGGCTTCCTCTTTATCAGGATGATTATTTCTATAGCTATGCAGAAGTTTTTGTTATATGAAGTTCCACTTGTCAGTTGTTAGCCTTAATTCTCCATCATAAGGAGTCCTATGCATAAATTTCTTCTGGACATCAATATCATGTAGGAAATTGCCTATATTTTATTCTAGTCATTTCAGTGTTTTTGGGTTTCATGTTTAGATCTTGATCCCTCTGGAGTTAGCTTTTGTTTAAGATGATAGAAATTATCCTAATTTCATTCTTGTGCATATATATATATTTTTTCCTATATCCATTTGTTGAAGGTCCTTTCTTTTTTCCAATGTATGTTTTTGATATCTTTACCAGCATTAACTACATTAATTTATATGTACTTATGTTTGTAGGTTTCATTTTGTTTCATTGCTCTATATGTCTGTTTTTCTTTTTTGCCAGTGCCATATTGTTTTTATTACTATAACTCTGAAACATATCTTAAGACCAAGAATCATAACCCTCTAGCATTGTTCTTTTTGCTCAGTATTGTTATGGATATCTGGAGTCTTTTGTTGCTTCATATGAATTTTAGGATAGGTTTTTCTATTTCAGTAAAGAATGAGATGGTCATTTTGATTGGAATTACATTTCATATATAAATATATTTTAATAAAAATGATCATTTTTACAATATTAATATTATCAAACCATAAATATGGGATGTCTTCTCATCATCTACTGTCCTTTTCTTAAAGAGACTATCTTTCGTCCAACATGTTTTACCACCTTTGTCATTAATCACTACTAAATTGTGTGTGTGTGTGTGTGTGTGTGTGTGTGTGTGTGAGAGAGAGAGAGAGAGAGAGAGAGAGAGAGAGAGAGAGAGAGAGAGAGGAGGCCAGAGGAAGATATAAGTTGTCCTGTTCTACCTGCTTTATCTTCATCCACCTATTCCCTTGAGACAGGGTCTCTCACCAAACCTAGAGCTAGGCAGGCAGGTCCCAGGCCTACCTATTTTCCTGCCTCCTTCTTCCAAAGTGCTGGGGATACAGTTGAATGTTACTATGCTCACTTTTTTTCTTTTTCAAAGCCAAGTCATTATGTATGAGCAGTAAGTACTCTTACTACATAAAGAATCATGACCCAGCTCTCTGCAGGGATTTTTATTAAAATTGCATTAAATCTAGAAATCAGTGTTAGGGAAAATTATATTAATTTTCTGAACTCTGAAGATTCTATAACATTTATATAGGTGATTATCTTAGGAAAGTTCTTGTGTTGTTGGTGTGTATCTTTTCTACATTGTGTCTGTATTAGTTACATGTATGTTGCTGTGACAAAAAATACCTTACAGAAACAAATAATGGGAGGGAAGAGTGGCTGCTCACTGTTGCAGAAGCTCAGTTCATATCCCTTGCTTTCATTGGTTCTTGAGTCTGTGCTAATGCAGAGCACCATGACAGTGAGAATATATAGCAGAGATAATTCTTAGTTCATGGAAGAAAGGAAGCCTGGAGAAAAGGGGAGAACAAGAGTGGAAAGGAAGAAAGAATGGGTGAGGATAGGAGAAGGAATGATAAGGACAAGAAATACCCTACAAGGAGAGACTCTCATAAGTATATCTTTCAATCAGATCGACCATCCTAAAGTTTCTAGAATTTCACAAAATAGTGCCATTGGCTTGAGACCAAGATCCAGCATATCAGATGTGGGAGTAATTTTACAGTTACATTATCACATTGTCCTATCCATCCCTAAGCATTTCTAATGGCTATTCTATTCTAGATAACTCTATCTTGATTTCTTTTTGTTGCATGCCAATACATAGTACAATTTTATTTTTATATTACTTTTGTAACGTACAACTTTATTGAACTCACTTAATAGAACCAGAAGCTTCTAAAATTTATTTCAACGAATTTGGATTTTTCTCTATAAAGTTACCATGTCATTTGGAATACAAGCAGCTGTGTTTCTGCCTTTTAACTTCGATGTTTTTGTTTTGTTGTTTTCGTTTCACTTTTAATTTGTTTCTCTGTTTACAATTTCCTATACCATGTTACACAGGGTGGTGAAAATGGGCATCCTGAATTTGTTTTTAATTTTTTAAAAAATTTCACTCTTTCACCATGAAAAAATGTGACGGTAGTTGTGGGTTTTACAAAGATGCTCATTATAACATTGAGGAAATTTCTTCCTACTCCTCTTTGCATAGAGGTTGTGTTAGGTATGGTGTTGATTTTGCCAAAAGTTTCACCTGTGCATGTTACAATAACCAAATAGTTCTTTTCTGGTTTATTAATAGAGTGATTTATATTGATTGGTTTTTATATTTTATGACACCCTATCTGACTGATAATGATATATAAGCTTTTAATATATTGCTGTTCCATTTACTACCACTACATTGTTTTTGAAAGGAACTGGTATAACACTAGAATACTAAGTATTTAGAACTATTAGTGACTATATCCTACAAACACACATCCTTCTTTCAAAGTTTTCTCTTTTTTTGAAATGTGATAAATAAAGGTGTAAAAAATATATGCTCATTATTAGTTTTAGACACCTGAGTATTATAATCGTCTGGTTTGGGATTGTTGTAGGGATTTTAGATTCAATTACACTTAAGCTTAAATTGAATTTCTGTTTGTTTTCTTTTGGGGGAGGCATGAAACTAATGGGCACATGTTCCTTCTTGTCTGTGAAAAAAGGAATCCAAGTGTGAAGCTTTACTTGTATTCCAAAGTTTACTTTGATTTTTGTTTTTCCATTTTGACTTATACAAGTATTAGACTATTCCACTGAACCATGCCTAAAGGGCCTTCACATCCATATGGTATTGACAGATCAGACTTCCAGTGGAGAAAACTTATGACTACATTATTGTCCTTTAAAACTCACAGATAACAACAGTTTATCATTGAGACATAATATATTCAGTTTATATCAGAGGTAAACAGGATGTTGTGCAAATTGACAAGCCATAGAAGTTTTAATATCTGTAACCTTCTAACCCATTTCAACATTCTGAAAATATATGGAACAACACCATAAAAGGGCACAACTGATCTTCAGTTGTTGAAAGGTGTTATCACATTTCTGGAAGTAGTGTCCTGCTCTATATAACACAGCCATTTAAATTAGCTCAGAAGTCAATCTGTTATCAAACACAGACAGTTTACACGACAGATAGACCCTTGGCCAGCAGCTGAGTAATTGGAAACCTTGGATCAAAGAGCAGTAGATATAGCAGCAATCAGTTGTGGGCAGCAGGGCATTGTTTGCATCATAAAATAGAATGCATTCTACTCTATAATCCTCTTTATACAAAGCATGTTTCAACTCAGCATATTTGTGTCTCAAAACCTTACTGACAAATTGGATATTAGGCTCAAATATTCAGGGTGTGGCAATAATTTTATTCTTAAGGTTTCAAATACTCATAGGGCTGGCATGTTTGCTCTTCCAGTTTGTCTTCGGACTTCATTTTGAATTATCCCATTTGAGATTTTAAGAGACTAGAATTTAATATTTTAAAATCAACTTCAGCTACCGTTGAGTGGAGGTACATTCTAAAGTGAATCATGGCTCTAGGGTTAGCCACATTTTCTTTTTCCCTTTTTGAGGTTATTTATTTATTTATTATTGTTTCCTGGGAAAAGATAGAATTATAATTTGGAAGACATTTTGTTGACTAGGGTATGTTGTTAAAAATATTATTGAGATATTTTGAATGAGAAAGTGTTTTTTAAGTCTCATCCCTGAGGACTGGCTTTCATAAACCAGAAAATGGCCTTCCAAAGAAAGGAAGCAACCAACATTCCTACCCAGCTATGATACCTTTGAACCACAACAATGACCACTATAGCATGATTACCTTAAGGGTGCAGTAATGAAACTCATACATTGGCAATCTCTAATTACACTTAAGACCCACCAACAAGAGGAAAATCATACCTGGTACTGGAATCCCAGTCAACAGCTCATGGATCTTGGAGGAGAGCCTACAAACACCACTCTTTTAAAACAGAACATTCCCTAACTACATTCTAAATATTTTTCCTTACACCCACAGATAAGTGTAGTCCTTACTACCATCAAGGAATGTTTTCTTTGCAACAGACAGAGAAAGATGACTACAGAAAATCCCAGCAAATAAAAATGCTGAGCTGTGGAGCCCAGCTCCAACTTGACACATCCACAAAGCAGCTCTTACACCTAAGGCTCAGGGTTCATTGCCTAAAAGGAGGCAGAAATACTGTAAGGGTCAGAGGATTAGGAAGTTTGATGTGAGATTTTTGTCTCCTAGGAATGTCAGACTCTACACCCATAAAGTCTTACCAGCCTGAGTGCTTTAAAATGAGCTGAACAAGGACAACAATAGACATATTAACTTGGTCAGGGGAAAGGCCATGAATACTCAGCCCTAGTAAAAGAACTACAGGCAACTAAGGAATGCCAAGAGAAGGAGAAATGTTTTCCCCAGGGTAGAGCACACAACTTGGTTATCCAATACCAAGTGGTCAGCCCAGAAAACATATATGCCAGTAACATTATAAAGACTGAACAGTTTTATTTATATATGCGGGACTATATAATAAAAATTATATATATATATATAATTATGGAAAGCAATTAATGAAAACTGAAGGCATGAATTTAAAAGAAAGCAAGGAGGAGTATATGGGTGGATTTGAAAGGAGGAAAGAAAGAGGGGAATGATGTAATTATAATATCAAAACATAAAATAAATAATTAAAAATAATGAATGAAATTAAATTTTAAAAATAACAAATGATGCAGGCAATACTGGATATTCACATCAATGAAAATTAAATCAGATTCATACTTATCATTGTAAAAAAATCAACTGTAAATGAACCAAGTACCTTAATATAAAACGTGGAACTTTGAAGCTGCTGTGGAAAAACATAGAAGAAACATTTCAAGATATTGGCTCAGGCAATTATTTCCTGAGTAGGACTCCAAAATCTCAGAAAAAGCAAAATTGACACACTAAATTGTGTGAAACTAAAATTTCTGTATAGTAAAGGAAACAACAGTAGTTGAAGAAATTATAATGGTGTACCATTTTTTCATCTGACAGAACACTAACATCTAGAATATATCAATGACTCCAAAATCATACACCAAATGAACAAGTTATCAAATCAACAAATGGGCAAGTAATTTAAACAGAAAGTTCTCAAAAGAAGTTCAAATGGGCAGTAAGTACCTGAAAAAGTGTTTTTCTTATTTACATAAGGAGTCTTATTTCACCCTAGTCGAAATGGCTATTATCTATCTATCTATCTACACATCAAGTGCCAATAAGGATGTGGGGGCTGAGAGCCCACCACATATTTTGGCTTGAAATGTAAATTAGTTCATCCACTATGGAAATCAGGTTGAGGATTGCCTAAAATACTAAAAATAGAACTTACATAAAATCTAGATATGTCCCACAAAACAGTATCAACATCTATAAACAGTACCTATATTCCATTTTTATTATGACACTACTCCCAATAGCCATACTTTGGAATCAGCCTCAGTGCCCATCAATTGATAAGAATTAGTTATTTATCAAAAATGGAATTGTATTTGCGGAAGAAGATATTATTTGCATAAAAATGAAGAGGACTAGAGATCATCATATTAAGCATTATACAGGCTCAGACAAACAAGCATTTCATATTTTCTCTATTACTGAAGGTATGTTTGACATAAAAGTAATAAGGAAGTGTCAAAAGATGGGAGTGGAGTGTTAGACAGCAATTTCTTCTGGAACTGAAACATATCTGTGCTGGACAGGTTTATGTCAACTTTATATAAGCTAAAATCATCTGAGAGAAGGTAACTCAATTTTAAAAATGCTTCCATAAGATAGGGCTGGAGGCAAGCTTGTAGGGCATTTTCTGAATTGGAGATTGATGGGGAAGGGCCCAGCACATTGTGGGTGAGGCCATCCCCAGGCTGGTAGTCCTGGCTTCTATAAGAAAGAAAGTTGAGCAAGAAGACAGTTTCCCTCCATGGTGTCTGCATCAGCTCCTGCCTCCAGGTTCCTGCCCTGTTTTGAGTTCTTCACCTGACTTCCTTTAGTGATGAACAGCAAAATGGAAGTGTAAACTAAATAAGCCTTCTTTTCCCCCAAAATGACTTTTGATTACAGTATTTTATCACAGCAATAGAAACCCTAAATATGATGGTGAGAACTGGATGTTTATGAACATTAAGAAATAAACTGCACATGTTGGGGAAAACATTCACAAGACTCTCTCCCTAGAACTAAAGGAGCAGTAAAGACCTGTGGTTGGAGGAGAGTTTGACCAGCTTTGATCCCCAAAGAGTCCTTAAACCTGTTGAGCTGCCAAGTTGTTCAGAGAGCTGTATGTAACCAGTCTCTCATTCTGTACACATTGCAGTATTAGTGCCATCAACTCAAAAGTATACTATAAAGTCCTCAAGCAAAACACTTTCTACAAAATGACTGATAGTGAGGGTCATTAGTTGTTTTGAAAACACTTAAGATTTTGTCTGCGACAGTAAATATCTTACTTTTAGAGCTCTTTGCTTCCCTCCATATGCCTTTAGAAATAATTCCCAATTCTGCCTATAGCTGAATGTGGTCAATGGTAACAGTTTCAGGCAGTTTTGTTGTTCTTGTTAAGTTTCCTACAGAATATTAGTCATGGCTGACTTTTTCTTATAAAACAGACATTTGATCATCTCAGAGAATGCAATGATCATGATGATACAAAGTTCTATTTTAATTTGCTTTCTGAATACAGAATTGCAGTTTCAATTATATCAAAAACTTCTCTTTTTTCTTCTTTGTCAAACATTAAATAGATGTGTGTTTTAGATTTGACACTTAATCTTATGGGGAGTTTGTTTTCACTTACTGAATTTGGTTTATTCCTTGTTTTCACATCAATAGCCTGGCTACTTTGGAGAAATTGAGCTACAAATGGACACATTTTAACCATTTGAAACCTTTCAGATTTTGCTGTTGTTTCAGAATTCTTTCCTCCATTTAGACACTGTGCATATTTCCAGGGATGATCTCAGTTCTGGGCAGTTGAAGGATGGTTATGTGCTCTAATATCAAACCCAGATGGGTGTAATTTGTAACACTCATGACAAGTTTCCCTGCTCTAGGCTAAGCAACTCATTGTGGTTTGTCAAGACTTTCCTAGGGTACTGAAAGTTCCGTCTCTTGGGATGAAACTTTTTCAATCGCAAGTTAATAGTATAGTTGGTCAACTTACCATGCTCTTTTTTTTTTAATTTTTACTTTTTTCTTCACCATTTATTCAATATATATCTGGATTGAAGCCCCCTCCCTCAACTCCCCCAGTCCTACCCTTCCTCCCTCTTTCCCTCATCCCCTTCCCCTAGTCCACTGAATGGGGTAGTTCTCTACTATTACCATCTGCTCTCAGCTTGTTAAGTCTCATCAGGACTGCTTGGATCCTCTTCCTTTATGGCCTGGCAAGGCTTCTTCATCAGGGGAAAATGATCAGAGAGTAGTCAACTGAGTTCATGATATAGGCAGCCCCTAGTCCCATGTGGAAATTGAGCTGCCAATCAGCTACATCTAAGCTGGAGAGATGGCTCAGGGGTTAAGAGCACCAGCTAGTCTTCCAGAGGTCCTGAGTTCAATTCCCAGCAACCATACAGTGGCTCACTTTACCATACTCTCAGACAAAATGGTAGATTTTGACTGATCAATAATGTTTCAAGTTACTCTCAAAGGAAGGAAAGGTATCAAACTCTCTTAGATATTTTGGGTTGCAGTTACATTATTTCAAACATGTAAGAGTCAAATTGAGATAGACTAGTTAGTAGAATTACCCAATTATTTATTTAACAGAATGTATTTTTTCTTAAAATTAAATACTGAATACATAAAAGAATATTTCTTATTGTCCAGTAGAAATAAAAGGATTAAACTACAGTTTTTTCACACTTAACATATATATTTTCACTTTTTCCCTACTTTTTACTTTTATTTAGTGTCTTTTATTCTTTGGAATTACCATTTAAAAATTAGCAATATGGCAGATCATTCATATACCTCTTTCCCATACACATACATACATATATTATAAATATTTTATACATATATTTCAGCATATCATGGCATAACTTAAAAAATCATAAGGCTGAAACTGCAAAGGAAAGTATATCACTCCAGGTAAATTCAGTACATCTGAATTACAATTTCCATTCATTACATGAAAAAGCCAATTGGAAACTTCCAGATTCAAAAAAAGGGACAAAATACTAACTTTAAATGTCAACTTTATTCAAATGTTTGCCAAAGGAAGATGACAGTCTAAAGTGTATGAAATTGAAGAAAGGCTAATATTTTCTTTAAATTTTTTATTATTCTCATTTATTGCAATTTATCCAATTTGTATCCAGGCTGTGTCCCCTCCCTAGTCTCTTCCCAATCCTACCAGCTTCTGTCTTCTTCCCCTATTTCCCTCCTTAGTCCACTGATAGGTGAGACTTTCCTCCCCTTCTATTTGACCCTAGCTAATCAGGTCTTATCAGGACTGATTGCATTGTCTTCCTCTGTGCCCTGGCAAGGCTGCACCCACCAGAGGTAGGTGATCAGAGAGCCTGTCATGGAGTGAATGCCAGAGAAAACCCATGCTCTCCTTATTAGGGAACCCACTTGGATACTGAGTCTATAGGCTACATCTGAGCCAGGATTTTAGGTCCTCTCCATTCATTGTTCTTGACTGAGGTATCAGTCTCTGCAGGGCTCCCACAGCTCAGTTTTATTGGCCCTGTTGTTCTCCTTTTGGAGCTTATGTCCCCTCCAGGTCTTTCTGTCTCCCTCTTCTTCCATAAGGATTCCGACACCCTGCCTGAAGTTGTGCAATGAGTCTCAGTATCTCCTTAGATACTGTCGTGGGTAGAGTCTTTCAGAGACTCTCTGTGGAAGGCTCCTGTCCTGTACCTTGTCTTCTCCTACTTCCGATGTCTATCCTGTTTGCCCTTCTGAATGAAGATTAAGCACTTTCCCTAGGGTCTTCCTTGTTGTTTAGTTTCTTTAGGGCTATAGATTTTAGTATGTTTATTCTATATTATATGACTAATATGAGTGACTATATACCATGTGTGTCTTTGTGCTTCTGGGTTACCTCACTCAAGATGACCTTTTCTAGTACCCACCATTTACCTGCAAATTTCATGATTTTCTTGGTTTTAATTGCTGAGTAGTATTCCATTGTATAAATATACCACAATTTCTGTATCCATCCCTCCACTGAGGGACATCCAAGTTTTTTCAAGCTTCTGGCTATTATGAATAGAGCTGCTATGAACATGGTTGAGCAAATGTCCTTGTATAGTTGAGCATATTTTGAATATATGCCTAGGAGGGGTATAGCTGAATCTTGAGGTAGCACTATTCCCAATTTTTTTTATAAAGTGCCAGATAGCATTTTTTATTTAAAATTGTTTCATGCAATCATATTCTACCTGCAACAACTCTTTCCAGATCATCCAATCTCACTCTCTACACAAATTCTCTCTCTCTCTCTCTCTCTCTCTCTCTCTCTCTCTCTCTCTCTCTCTCTCTCTCTCTCATTTTCTCTCTTGTTTCATCATTCTCTCTCTCACGTCTCTTGCGGTTTCTCAAAACAAAAATCAAAATCAGTAAAACATTAAGAAGACAACAAAACACCAAAACAAAAAGTGCACATTAAATACATGGAGTCTGATTTGCATTAGTCAAATATATCTGAGCATGGGGCCTGCTCTATTGTGTGGTTGATATATGCAGTGACACTCCACTGAAGAAAACTGATATTCTGTTTTCTAGCAGAGGTCAACTGTAAATAGCTTCTCATTAAGGGGGATCTTTGTGTCAACTTCTATAGAAAAGGGTAATATTGTTTGGTGTATAACATGAAATTCTATTTTGATGTAATTTTATTTTTTTTTCCTTTTTTTAATTTATTTATTTTTATCTCAATCACAGGTTAGGTACTTTGAATCCCAGGCGTAGCCCCCTCCCCCATTCCCTCCTACCCTCCCACTCCCTCCCTCATCTCCTTCTTCCCTGCCCCCTCCATGTCCACCATCAGGGGAGGACCTCCTTCCCTTCCATCCAACCCCAGCTTATCCTGTCTCCTCAGGGCTGGCTGCAATGTCCTCCCCTGGGATCTAGCCAGTCTGTCACTCCCCGGCTTGTATGGGGGAGGGTCAAAAAGTCAGCCTTCAAGATCATGACTGAAACAGTCCCTGTTTCCCTGAATAGGGTCTTCAGCCCTA